>CM021733.1:100940122-100964188 GCA_011075105.1 Heteronetta atricapilla
TTATTTTATTTTATTTTATTTTATTTTATTTTATTTTATTTTATTTTCCAAGTAGGCCAAATATTGTTCACATCTAACTGGAGCATTATTTCCACTTAGCAGTATTTTAAAGGTGGAAATATTAAGAGAGTCTGATTCTTCTTACAAGAAAATCCTGTTTCTCATGGTTTCTAATTTTTTGTTCCAACTGGAATTTGGACTGGAATTTTCCACAAATGGGGTGTTTGCCTCAGGCTAATATTCCACATTATTATTAGCAGCAACAAATTCACACAAAACAGTTGAGCAGTGTCCTATACCCACTCCTAAAGGAGCAAAGTGAAATCTGATCCATTTTGATTACAATTTTCCTAGAGAAAAAAAAAAAAAAAAAAAAAAGCCCAGATATTTTTTTTTTTTTTTTTTTTTTTTCTGTAGAAACTTGTAGGTCCTGATTTTGAGAAACTTGGAAAAGAACCTGAAATTCAGTCTACAACTTCCTTGTAAGGGGGTGTCGAGAGGCAGGAGACCTTTTCTCCATTAACACCAGTGACAGGACCCGCAGGAATGGGGTTAAGCTGAGGCAGGGGAAATTTAGGCTTGACATCAGGAGGGGATTCTTCACAGAGAGGGTGGTTGCACACTGGAACAGGCTCCCCAGGGTCACTGCACCGAGCCTGACTGAATTTAAGAAGAGATTGGACTGTGCACTTAGTCACATGGTTTGAACTTTTGGATAGACCTGTGCGGTGTCAAGAGTTGGACTTGATGATCCTTAAGGGTCCCTTCCAACTCAGGATATTCTATGATTCTATGATTCTATGATTCCTGAGCCTGTTTCTCTGGGGCCACCAAATGCACGTCAAGAGAACAATATGTGACATTTGATGCTGATTTTCATTGTATATTTAGGTTGATGATTACTTTAAGTTGCAGAATACCACAACTTTAAACTACAAGTTTTCAATTGTGTTGATGGTAACCCTGAGAGTTAACAAGGTGCTGCATGTTGGATCTAACTGTACTATTACTTTCCATCTCAATTTCCCGTGTACATATTTATAAAAGTGAATGTAATCTATTCCTACTTTTTGGAGAGTACTTCTGTTCCAAATATGAGCTACATAGGGGAAGAAATAAAACACAAACTCTTCAATACTTTTCTATTCAGAATAGGACACAGAAAGATTTCAGGCCATACTGTCATGAGAATAAATGATATTAGAATAAAACTAAATATTAATTGTGTGCTTGTTAAGTGAGAATCCCCAATCCAGTCCACAGTATAAAACAGGACTCCTTTGAGTAAGATAATATCTCAGCATACAGTTCATGATTTATATAAAAGGGGGCTGAACTGAATTTGCAGCAAATGTTTCTAATTTCCTTTTTTTTTTTTTTTTTTTTTTTTTTTTCCTGTTTGATTTGCACCCTGAAGAACAGTATTAACCAAGGATTTTATTTCGTCTTTTTACTACTCCTGTTACTCTTAATTTTTTTAATTCAGTTCCGGTTTCTTTACAAGCTGGAGAAGTAAATCCTTTTAGCTATTACTAATTGGATCTGGGTTTAGACTTCAAGTTTTAAGCATGAATGAATAGTGCTTTACATATGTCTACTAGTTGCAGGGTTACTGACCTGAACACACTCTTAAATTTACACAGGTCATTGAAGTCACTAATTTGCAGGCTGAGGTCTTGCCTGTAAAGACTAGTGAAATAAATAGGTTCTGCATGTTGTAGCACTAGGACTTGACTCACTATTCCCTACAGCATTCCTTGCAATCTAACAAAGTAGGAGGAAATGCAAATTGCATCTACACTTGCATCAATAGCTCCTTATCAGTCAGCAGTGCTCCATTTTCCCAAAGGCCTGGATGTGCACTATGTATAGCATCAGATCAGTGTTGTTTCATAAAACGTCATAAAACAAGTTTGTGATGCCACAGTCTACATAACAGAAGTATTTTGAGCTAAATTGTGCCTTTCATAGGTTTTCAGTAAAAGTAATCATTTCATCCAGAATTCATCCAGGTTAAATCCCTTTATTGTTTTGTTTTATTATTTTATTTTATTTATTTATTTGGAAGTGAATCTCAAACCCTTTGGAGTGAAGGCCAACAAAAAACAACACATACCTGAATTCTGCATAAAGATGAATTACAAACATAATAGATGTGATTCATGGAGTTGATACTGATCTAGAACAAAGACTTTCTGAAAGATTACATTCATCTTTCTAATATGTTTTATTTTCCCTGCATAAGAAACCATTAGAATCTGGGACAACAGCAGCTCAATACAGATTTGCAGTATTATAAGGAGGATAGTTCTTATTACTACACTGATTTCCTCAAAATCTACGAAGTACCATGAGCTGAGACTGTCAAAAACCTGAATCAAATTAAACCACACACAAATGTTTTTAAAATATTATTATGCATTACTCCATTGGAAAGTGTTTTGGCATTAACTTTATACATGCTGTCTTTGGTTGATCTTGGTTGTACCTTTTTATAGCTTTTGAGAGCTTAATTTCTTTTTTTATTGTCATATGCTGAGATTTTTGTTTTGTTTTCCTAAATATAACCATTCCTTAAAAATTAACCATTAACATTTAAAAACCTTAAAATTCATTAAAATTTTATACAGTTAGTGAAGTAGAGGCCAGTCACATGAATATAAAAGCAAATTCTTGATGAACTCAAGAGAAAATATATGTTTTAATCAGTCTTCAGAATCTGTTTGCTGTCTGTACAATGGAGTTGTTAAATTGCAGGAGTACAATGTATTTGTTACTTTAGTGTCTCTGGCACTTCACAAAGTAAAACACAGCATTACTTATGTAGTAGATTATTTTTTCTTACTGTTATATAAGAAAATATAACAGAATGTTGTCTGAAAACTAGGCAAGGTTTTCTGAATGGTAGTTAACTTCTGGTTGTACAGACATCTGGCTTACTGTGGCTACACTGCTTCTTTGAAAATGAAGTAAAAACAAACAAACAAACAAATAAAAAATAAAAAATAGAAAGAAAGCTAGACTCTATACAGCATGGTTAGGGAAATCCAAGAAATAGAGAGTGGAAACAACATCTAGGAGTTGTTCTGTCTCAGAGCGCAGATTTTTTTTTTTTTTTTTATTGCCCTCGATATGCGTCTTTCAAAATACCACAGTGATGTTAGTTTCAACACTTTCCAATATAACTTATTTTACAGGTGTTTTGTTGTTTTTTGTATTTGTTTGTTTGTTTGTTTCCCTTGTTTTCCTTGCTTGGAAGGAAAGCAATTGCTTCTTGTCCCACATCCAGTAGATGTGAAAAAGACTGATAACTCTTCTGTTAAATACTGTACTCCTCCCTCACTTCTCTTCTTTATGGATCCCTTTCCTTCACAGAAATCATGGTTGCTTTGTTATTGTTACTGTTTGTTTTTTTGTTTGTTTGTTTGTTTGTTTTGTTTGTTTGTTTGTTTGTTTGTTTTAACCTTTCTTTGTCTATATCTATTGTTCGCTTTTTGGATCCTGATGTATTGAATCTGTCTTTTACTGGGTGCCCCAAAACTAGACGTGGACTCCATTTCAGTAAGCCATAACAAAATACAGTGACATAATTGACTCTCAGATTTATGAATGGCTACTATTAAAGTTAACATTTATTTATTTATTTGACCTTGTATGTAATCTTTCTGAAATATTTCTCCCAAATAAATGGTTTTCTATCCTTTCCATATGCATTTTATTTGTCTTCTCAGGTTTATTCCTCTGCATTTTTCTGTATTCGGATCTGTCTTTGTGGATGTTCCATTTCCAAATTTGCTTGAATTCCAGCCTTGCCTTTCAAAATGAACCCCCTCACAAAATGTTGTCCTTCAAAAACTTTCTAAGTACACTTAAATTTTTGGTCAAAATATATCAAGTCAGCCTTGTGAAGGACATTATATAATTCATCAATTCTACAACAAGATATTAACAAGTTTTCTGAGCAAGATTGTATAACGCTTTTGCTCAGAGCATATTTTCCCAGCTGGTTTATGAGTGTCATGCAAATCTGACATCTATTACTTTGCCAGATCTTTTTATCCTGTCAATAATAATAATAATAATAATAATTACATTTATATGAGTTATTTTTGACAAATTCATGTTGGTTGTGTTTTGTCTTTTAGGTGAATACAAATTGATTGTTTAATAATTTGCTTCACTTATCTTTCTGCCAGAGAAAACCTGACTCTTCTGTAGTTCCCTGAGTCCCTTGTATACCCTCAGTCATGTTTTCTTACTTTCTAGAACTTATTCACCTTCTGTATGTGAAAAGTATTAATATGATTCGTGTCGTGTATGAAACAATGCTAGGGCAGCATGATGAAATGTAACTTTCTATCTAAGAAAAGCAGAGTGATTAGTGTACATAGTTCTTGTACTGTGCAAAATAAGAGTCTAGCAATTTGTGTAAATAGAAGGCTTGAAGGACGAACACTGAGACTCGAGTCTGGGAGATAAGAGGACCAAGGAGTTTTTTTTTTTTGGAAACTACTGACTTCTGCATGAGATGCTGCCCAAGCTTCTGATGTCTGGCAAAGGGATCCACCAAATAAGGAGAAAGGGGGAGTTGAAGGACGACCGAAGGACAAAGCCTGGGAGGAAGACTATGAGCCTTCAGCACAAGAGACCCCCAGAAAGACCACCAGAGACTGATACGCATGAGTCCGGAGAGGGTTTGGATTCTGGGAACTAATTATAATAACCCTGCCTTTTCTAGGAATAGTGATGAATATGTATTAGTCTAGGAGCATAAAAATCAGCTTCCTGATGTAACAGGTGTGCATCTTGGTGGAGCAGAGACTCCCGGTGCACCCAGCGCTGTTTGCTTGCCTCTATTCGCTTAATAAATTACAAACTTTAATTTTAATCCTATTTGGGACTCAAGCATTTATCACATGTAAAACTCTCTTTTTCTTCATCCCCAATGAAAGGCCCCAAATCACTTGCTTAAGTCTGTAAGTACTCCATAGTGATGTTTGTCAAGTCATAATGTGATTTGAATGTATTTAACTTATTTAATTGATTGTTCCATTCTCAGGTTGGTGCTCCTATTTCTTTATTAATAAAAGTTAAGTTCAGCATCTGGTCAAAATTGGCCTTTTTGTGAAGACTGAACTAAAGAAAGCATTAAACATTTAAACACATTTCTTTCAAGTGTCCATTAATTGCTCAGTTTCATCATTATACTTGCTTCAATTTTTGTCTTTTATATAATGTTTTTACATAACTTGGCTTTTGCAATTGTAATTCATTTTCAGTGTTGTATTTTTTTATTGTTCCTGTATATATTTCCTAAACCTCGGTCTTTAGTTTTAGTACTGTTTTTAGCAATATTCTTCTTTTAATTTTAGCAATAGTTTATTTTGTTTCTCATATTATTCATATTTCATTTTCTGATTATTAAAGAAATCCTAATACAAATATATTTGTCATTGCTTACATTTTCTTCTGAAGTACAAAAATTTGTCATTGAACCTTTCAGGTTGTCTTTACAGAAATAAGAACTACCAATGTACAGTTCAAAATAAAATAATTAAATAAATAATAAAATCTATGTCAAGATATTCACAGAGGAATCTACTAACACAGTGACAGATACCTGACTCTTCTCATTGGTACATTGAGAACAAACAAAAGACCCTACTTATATTACAGGTCAAGTCTGTCTGTCCTGCTCAGAACACAAGACCTGTGTTCCCACTGGGCTGAAACTCTTAAAATAATATAGCAGCAGAAGCTAAAGTGGTTTTGCTGTTCTTAAGGAAATAAGTGAAAACTGCACTTTGAGAGAAGAATTAGGCTATGTTGCCCAATAGTAAACACATATAGCAAACCATTGTAACAGTCTTATAGAAAGAATATTGTTGGTCATAAATAATGTTGTCCCTACTTCAGCTGATTGCATTAGGTATTAAGCATCAAGGTCTTTCCCATGTTTTATCTGACTTCTTGACTGTTGAGTTCCTGAATAGTAAGCACCCTAAATTCAACCTTATTTTCCTAGAAAATATCTCAAAGACTAATCTTCTCTCCAATAAAGTAGTTCTGAAACCACCTGCTCAGTCAGCATGAAAGCATGAACAACTTTGGAATTAGATATTTGATTACTAATTCTCATTTTAGTTCTTTATATGGACTCAAGGTCTGTATGGGAATAAACATACTGGCTTTCATAGAAATGGATCTACTATCAATGATCTTTACAACTCTACTTTATACTTTCACTTACATGCACCTTCTTTTTTTTTTTTTTGTTTTTTTTTTTTTTGTAGTACATTACTTAAGCATATTTCTTTTATTCTGAGACTACTAGATTCCTGTATAAATTGCTTAAGAGAATACGCTCTTCCAGTCAGCCCTGGTGAGAGGGTATTATTGAGGCTCAATGTAGTCTAGAAATAATGTAAATATTTGCAAATACAAATAGACATCCTCTGCAAGTGCACCCATGAGTATCTTCCTTAATGGCTAAGTAGCACTATTCAAAGGTTAGAGGTGACTTAATGAAATATGAATTCTTGGCTTATATAATTAGATTGTTTTTAAAATAAAGTAGCTCTCTATAGAGGTTTTAATTTTTAATAAGTGATATGTTCTATTCAATTTTATGTGCTGTAGAAGACCAATGACTAGGTTGAAGTTACTGTAGATATATATTTTGAAAGTATCAGAAGGTTCTCCTAACCTTTGCTAACATTTCCAGGCATTACATTACCATAGTCCATATATCATCTCTGGGAGACCAACATGTCAGCATTTCACCAAACTACAGTTTGCTTGCAGTACAAACACTAATACTAGTAGATTGTCTTAATTTGTTACTTAAAATTTATATTCCTGTCATCAGACTGACATAAGCAGTGGATCTAATTTAATTAAAACATTGTTTGTTTTTTGTTTGCTTGTTTGTTTTTCCACAAAAGAGCAACATTTGTCTCTGTTTCAAGAACAACTTTAAATTGTTCAATAAATAAATAAATAAATAGATAAACAAACACCCAAAAGACTTATATGAATAGTTTCCATGGCCCTGTAGATAACAATCCATTTTCCTTTGCTTCCTTGTACACTGAACAAGGCTGCTGAAATCTGAAAAGCCACTTTTTGCACATTGCCTTCCAAATAGCTACTAGATCACAGTTTTCCTCAGCTGCCCTTCTAATGATCACTGGGCCATTAGTCTGCCTCTTCCAGGCTAATTGCCAGCACAGCCCACCTGGCTGTCATTCAGCTGAACCACAAATATTTGAGTAACTGAAAGACTCTAACTAAAGAGACAGACACAAAAGGAAAAACAGGAAATGGCAGGACAAGACAATTTTCTTTGCTCTGTTCATACTATTAATTTGGCAAATCATCTTGTCTCAATGACAGGATTACTATTAGAGGCTGTGAAAACAATATATATATGTTACATACTTACTAAACATAAATAAAAACCCGGATAGAAATTCTGTCTGAAATTTTCTTTGATTATATATACACAGGTAGATAGATAGATATTTGATTATTGGGGGTCGAGGTGTGTGTGGGGGGAGAAATGCAAAAAATTCTATGTTCCTTTCACATGGAACAATCTACAACATGAACTTCTGGCACTTCTGAGGCACTTTGTTGTTCAGGCTTTGAAAGGAATTTGGCACCAATATCCTGGCTTATATCTCATGTCTGGTAAATCCATCATTCCAGTTCCGAGTGTCCATAACATGATATTCCTCTGATCAGAGTAATTTTGTTTATAAACCATGTCCTGTACTTTCTCAGCAAGGGCACAAAAAAACTGCAAATGTATTTCTAAGTAGCATATTTGGTCTACAGAACTGACTGGCAACACTGTGTGAGGTACCAGTCAGTCAGCCTACTGGGAATCATGGACCACCCAAAGTGCCATAGAAGTGATGCTTTCTTCTTGCAAAAGTAGGAGCTGATGACTTACATGAAAAGTTGACAACCTAGGCTGGAGTTAATTCATTTCCTACCTATAAAGAAATGGATTCTGAGAGTATTACTGAATATACAGTGATATGAAAAAGAGAAACATTGAAATGTGTTATCCTAGTGCTTGCTTTATAGGTCATATTATTTTGACAAGGGTTACAGCATGAATTTTTATTTGTTTGTTTTTCCAAACATGTTAAGGTTATTTTTTCTTAAAATCTCAACACTAAAGCAATGACAATACAAAAAATAACCATGATTTAAGTTCTTAAAAAATTCTAGCTTCTCTTCTGTGGGCCACATCAAGCCCTGTTGTCCTTGGCTGGCCTGGACCTCACAGCCCCCTTGGGCCTTCTGAGCCTCAGGTGGAGGGACTGAGTCATGGCTGAAGTGCTACAGCCTGTAGTGCTGCTTGCCCAGCTTCCTGCATGGCTGTGAAAAGTGCCAGTCATATTATAGAGCAGGCTGGGCCTAGCCAGGACTGCAGCAGGTCCCATGAGTAATCTCCTGCTGAGGCAGGCAATGCAAGAGAATCTTCCACCTTGGGAAGCAAGCTTGCCTGCTGCAAATGTGTGGGAGTGAAGCCTAGTGCCCTAGGCAGTCTTGATTTATAGTAAGTTACAAAAATTCCATGGGCAACAAATGCGACCTGATAAATATGAGCCCTACCAAGGTTTTCCAATTTGAATATACTTGGATGTGATCAGAGTCTTGGATATTCAGTCATGTGATTTGGTAAAATACATTTTTAATGCTGGTGGGAAATACTGCAGATAATTAGTATTTTAAATATATATATTTATGTATTTTATTTTTTTCCTAAACAATGCTACAACAGACTAACTACAGTTTTATATCCAGACTTTACCTCTGGTGTTATGCATATTTAATTTAAACATACCAGCTTTAAGCTTGCATTTCCAAACTTTAGCAAATATGCAGATTTTTTCTCAGTCTTTATCACAGGCAGAATTCCCAGATTCTGTAGTGTGACCAGTACACTTAGTATGCACCACCTTGGCCCTTCAGCACTGTGGAAGGATGGCACTTCATCTCAGGAAACAGCCTGAGGATTGCCACACCAATACCATTTCAGCCCCTCACTCAACTGTTGACTGATCTGCTGCTAAAAAAGCACAAAAATCTATCTGAAATGTCTCACATACTGGAACCCAGAGTTCGTGTTTGCAAGAGCTACCCCAGTCATCATCTAAATCCTGACATCTGCCTGCTGTTTTCTCTGTGCTGAGTAAACTTACTGCCTTGCCTATCTTTTTTCTAGGGATATCTGGCAGCTAAGCTGTCCCACAACAAAGCTTCCTTCTGCAGTATCTAGTATATTTTCAATCCAGTAATGTCTGTCTCCTGCTTCTGGATGTGTCTGGATTTCCCAGTAGGGTGCTCAACCCTGATTGATGAATATTCACATCAAAAATCCTTGTTTCCGTTCCACTGTTCCTCCCACCTCCTCCCATTTATTGGCCTTATCAAAGCCAAATGCTTCAGTATGAAGCAGGTGTGTTACACATGTGCTGTTGAGAACATCTGGTTAATCCTCTGTGGGGGCCAGAGAAATGTGCAAATCCTAGAACGGGCAGCTTTCCAGGAAAAAAAAAAAAAAAAAAAAAAATCACTAGCTCTGTAGGCAAATTATTTCTGATCTCAATTGAATTCCAGGCTTACAAGGTCTCTCATTCTCCATCAGCCTACTGAATTGGGGTTTTGAACTTCCTAAGTTTAAAGATGGAGCATGTATAATGTGATTTATTTTATATATGTAACACAGAAATATTCATTTCTACATATGTTTTCACACCTTGAAACAATTAGTCACAAGAGTGGTGTGGTTATAAAGAGAATGAAAAAGGGGGAAAATGTCATTTTGAGTCTCAAATACTGCTGTGGATTCATGGCTTCCTTTGAAATCATAGCATGTGTGCATCTGAATGGATAACCTACTCTTTCTATCTAATCTGATCTGTGATTTTTGATATGCACAAATGCCAGTAATTGCTGCTTCCCTTCATACTACTTTCATCAAATTGAATTTTGATAGGCTTCTGTATGAATCGTATCCTCAAATTTTCATCCTACTAGTCCCTTGAGGATTTGTTCCAGATCAGATATACAACCAGAAGAGAGTGTTTTCCAAATTTAATAATGTTGCAGCTCATGACAGTGAGAGCTTCATCGGGAGAACTGATCTCAAATGTCAGGATGATAGAAATCTAATGGAGTTAATGCTGTGGCATTTCAAATATTTTTGGCCCAACTCTCTCATGAGCAAGTGGTGAGATTTTTATATCATCAGACTAGAACTTTTGCCCTGATTTGATCTTTTACCAAGTCCCTAGTCTCAATGTAACCTATATTTAAACAGGATATTTCTGACATACTTGAATTATTTTCAAAGATGTAGCCAGAAACTTAAATAAAGGGTTGTGTTCCAAACAGAACTTTAATATCATTCCATGTCTTTTCTGAAGTTCTAAATGCATTGAATACTTCAATGAACAGGGTAAAAGTCAACTTTTGCGGTGAAATTCTTACTGGGATTTCTCAGAATAAGAGTGTTTGATTAAAATTCTCCTTTGCCTACAAACAGGGTAAGACTAAATATTAAATCCTCACAGAGAGTGATATGGTGAAAACAGAGTATTTTTCATCGCTGGAAAGTTGCAGAATTTTTGATGAAGCTATTGCATTTATAATCTATACAGATTTCTGCAAAATGAGCAATGACAGCATTAAAAATTCAATACTCTAAATATGTATTAAATGTTCTTTAATTTTTGTTTGTTTTACCAGAGGCATAGTAAGAAAAATATTTTTAAGTAGACTTTTTTTCAAGTATAATCTTAAATCTTTATTCTTGAATAGAATTTTTAAGAGAACTTAAAAATGGAACTACAAAAATGGGAACCATAATGCTCTCAATAAGGTATTACTTTTTTTCTTTATTTTTATTTGGTTATGTTTCTTGGAGTAGACATTAGATTTTTTTTTCCAACTTTCTGTCATACATGTAGTAAGGACCAGATAAACTGAATTAGCTTATTTATCCAATCTGTTGTGTTAACTATCATGGGAGCAATGGCTAATAAGTGTAGCAAAAATTATGTCATAAACTGAAATATATATTTCTGCATCAAAATTTGATGGTGGTTTAATGTGCATATAAGTGTTTGCATGAAAAGTTTTGTATTCTAAAACAGGTGAGCCAAATTCATCCTTGATTTAGTAAATTTCAGAATCACAGAATCACAGAATTTCTAGGTTGGAAGAGACCTCAAGATCATCAAGTCCAACCTCTGACCTAACACTAACAGTCCTCCGCTAAACCATATCACTAAGCTCTACATCTAAACATCTTTTAAAGACCTCCAGGGATGGTGACTCCACCACTTCCCTGGGCAGCCTGTTCCAATGTCTAACAACCCTTTCGGTAAAGAAATTCTTCCTAACATCCAACCTAAAACTCCCCTGGCGCAACTTAAGCCCATTCCCCTTCTTCCTGTCACCAGGCACGTGGGAGAACAGACCAACCCCCACCTGGCTACAGCCTCCCTTGAGGTACCTGTAGAGAGCGATAAGGTCACCCCTGAGCCTCCTTTTCTCCAGGCTGAACAAGCCCAGCTCCCTCAGCTGCTCCTCATAGGACTTGTTCTCCAGACCCCTTACCAGCTTCGTCACCCTTCTCTGGACTCGCTCAAGCACCTCGATGTCCTTCTTGTAGCAAGGGGCCCAAAACTGAACACAGTACTCGAGGTGCGGCCTCACCAGAGCCGAGTACAGGGGGACGATCGCTTCCCTAGCCCTTCTGGCCACACTGTTTCTTATACAAGCCAGGATGCTGTTGGCCTTCTTGGCCACCTGAGCACACTGCTGGCTCATATTCAGCCGACTATCAACCATTACTCCCAAGTCCTTCTCCGCCTGGCAGCTTTCCAACCATTCCTCTCCCAATCTGTAGCTCTGCTTGGGGTTATTGCGCCCCAGGTGCAGGACCTGGCACTTGGCCTTGTTGAACTTCATGCAGTTGACCTCAGCTCATCAGTGCAGCCTATCCAGATCCTCCTGCAGAGCCTTCCTACCCTCGAGCAAATCAACACACACACCTAACTTGGTGTCATCTGCAAACTTACTGAGGGTGCACTCAATGCCCTCGTCCAGATCATCAATGAAGATATTAAAGAGGACCAGCCCCAGCACCGAGCCCTGGGGAACACCACTAGTGACCAGCCTTCAACTGGATTTGACTCCATTCACAACGACTCTTTGGGTCCGGCTATCCAGGCAGTTTCTAACCCAACGAAGCGTGCGCCAGTCCAAGCCAAGAGCAGCCAGTTTCTTGAGGAGAATGCTGTGGGAAACAGTGTCAAAAGCCTTGCTGAAGTCAAGGTAGACCACATCCACAACCTTTCCCTCATCCACCAAGTGCATCACTTTGTCATAGAAGGAGATTAGGTTCATCAAGCAGGACCTGCCTTTCATAAACCCATGCTGACTGGGCCTAATCGCCTGCTTGCCCTGCAAGTGCTGCGTGATGACTCTCAAGATAATCTGCTCCATGAGCTTCCCTGGCACTGAGGTCAAACTGACAGGCCTGTAGTTTCCCGGGTCAGTCCTCCGGCCCTTCTTGTAGATGGGCGTCATGTTTGCTAGCCGCCAGGCAACTGGGACCTCCCCTGATAGCCAGGACTGCTGATAAATGATGGAAAGAGGCTTGGTCAGCTCCTCCGCCAGTTCTCTCAGTATCCTTGGGTGGATCCCATCCGGCCCCATCGACTTGTGCACATCCAACTTGCACATCGACTTGTGCAGGTCGCCAACCATTTCTTCATGGACAGTGAGGGCCACATTCTGCTCCCCATCCCAGGTAGTTTTTTCAAAATATTAACTGCAGAGATTTATTTATCAGTTTCTGTCATCAGAGATGGGTTATAAATTCTGATGTATTTCTTTAGTTTATAGCAATAGACTCATGGTATGGTCTGTTCCTCAACATCAGGATGCGTCTTCTGAAAATTGTTTCATGTTTTGCAGAATGGGCAGTCTTCACTTCTTCTTTTTCCCACTTCTCATTTGAGAAAATATATAATAGCAGTATCAGAACTCCCTCCACCATGTTTTGTACTCAAAAACAAGAGAGGTCAATGGAGATGGAGACCTGCAGCTATGCTGACACATTTAAGTGAGCGGAGGCACTACAAGCTAGATTTAAAAAAGCAAAGGGCAAAAATACTGTGGTTAAAGGACATAGTCCATGTGTGTGTCTTGAAAAACAGAAAAAAGCTATAAGTGGCAGAGACATTATTTGTAAGATATTTATTTATTTATTCTAAAATGAAGAATGGTGTAGATCTGAAAGACAGAAGATACTTTTCTTGAAGAAGTCCACATGGCTCCAACATTTTATTCAGATGACCTCTGAAAAACAAGAACTTTGGGAGGACAAGAAGTAAGGATATATGTGTGTAGTTTGAAAACATCATATTAGGAAATTTAAGGTTGGACAGCCTTCCATCTGTTTTTGCAGGAGAAGACTGAAAACAACCAGAGAAGTCTTTTCTTGCCATCTTGTGCTATAGTTGAGTAAGCAGTTCAGATTTTGTTGCTGTGCTCAGAGAGCTTCAGTAGCTATACTCAGACACTTCAGTTCAGTTCAGTTTTTAAATGTTTTCTGCCCTGGTGGAATGGGGATTTTCACCACTTCAGTTTGCTTCTCTCATTTTTGATCTCCAAGAGCTCTGGGAAGCTAAAACCTCACTCCTAGACATTGGCATCATACTGATGGGCACAGACGTTCTTCTATTCCATGTTTTCTCCCCTGTCCTCCTGCTATAAGGGTCCTCTAGCCTCATTTTCCCAATGTTTTGAGAAAGAATTTTCCCAAATTCTTCAGTGCCCTTCTTAAACTGTGGAGATGAGCAAGGTACTAAGCAGTCTGGTAACTGTAATCGCACAGTTATAGGCTTGCTGTCTAGGGAGTTCCATCTCTAATGTATGATTTTTTTTGGTGTTAACGGCAATACATTTTGAATGAATTTTGATGAATTTGGGTACAAATTTGGCACAGCTGCAGTACTGCAACATTTTTTTCATGTGGCATAGTGATATAGTGGCAGAATACCACCAAAAACACACTACATTATTTGTTAACACAATTACCTGTGGAGTGATAAACAGAATGCAATGACATTACTGTAGAAAAAAAGAAATATATATCTAAATATATTAAAAATAATATATATATACGTATATATATGTGTGTGTATATATTTATATATAAAAGCTATATATACAGCCTTTTCAGCAGTAGCAAACAGCAGAGCACTTGAGAATGCCTGTTTCAATTGCTTGGATTTCCTTTGAACCACTTGTAGGATCTTGAAGATCCCTTAAATATGTCTTTTCATTGCTTTAAGAGTAATGTAAAACATTATTGCCATGAACAGTGTGTTTTATCAGCTTTAAGGCTGTGAAAAAGCAAAATAAAACTAAAGCTATTATTCAGAGATAGAAAAGCAAGAACACTGGAGAACTATGGTCTTAAAGCTAAGATTTCAATGTTTTTTTAAGTGAAAAAGATAAAATTGTACAAATCTTAAGGCAAGTTTCCTTGTGATGTATCACAGTTTGACTAATTGATAATTCAGGCTCTCATTTGTTTCACACTGAATGTGTTTTTACTTACAGTCAACAAATCAATAGTGTATTCATAATATACAAAAAATAATTGTTTCATGTTTAAATAAATGGTTTAAATTAATTATATAAATTACTTATACATATATAATTAAAATAATTATACAAATTAAAATTTATATATATATATATGCACATATATATATAATAAAAATCAAAGAAAATATTTGAAGAAAAGCTAACTCCATGTTTTAAAACTCCTTGAAATAATCTTTTACAGAAAGCCATTCCTGCTGTGCTCAAAGGAAAGTCCTATTGCTTTATGCTGAAATAAAGCTTTCTGAATGTTGTCATGAAGTAGAACAAGTACAAGGGAACATAATTAATGTGAAAACAAAATATAGTACTTGTAGAATGATGTTAATTTTAACCTATTTTTTAAAAATAGTACATTTATGCAGAAACTATTCAGGTTTACTACACTCCTATTAATACAATGTTACGTTTTAATGTTCAGCGCTGTAGGTGCAGCTTTCAGCATTGTGCTTTGCATCAGTCAACTCTACCATGCATAACTACAGTTAACAATAAAGAAAAAAAATCTTTACCTGCACAAAACTTTTGGAAATAGGCTTTTGTAATAATAATAAGCTGTTATATACTTTTAAATACTGTCAAAGAAAGGAAAAAATTCTGCTTGAGTTGATTCTTAAGATCATTCACTATATTCTCACTTGAAATACTTTTCTAGACCTGTTGTCTTGGTCATTTTATTTATTTATATATATATAGTATATATATATTATATATATAATAGTAATAATAATAAAAGAAAAGTAAAGAGAAGCTCATTGATTTTGAAAATAGATATGTATAACTCTAAACTCCTATTAATTCTACTTGATCTCAGAGCATGTATTCAGATCAGACAAATTCATTTTGCAATATTCAGAAAAGAAAGAAAAAGGGAAAAAAAAAGAAATGAAGGGTGGGGGCATTATGTTTTTAATGCTTTTTGAATGCTTCCTGTATTTCAGTTCACACACTTAAAGTGTTTTTTTTGTCCCCTTCCTTTATTATTAGCAGCAGGCACCTACTAAGATCCCACTTAAACTTGTTGATCCTGCATGAAAACCAGCACAGGAAAGATAATCAGAGAAGAATTTAAGGTACATTTAAGGTATGTGAAATTGACCTGTATTATACAATCGAGAAGAATATAATAAAATGACTTGGGTCATATAATATGACTTGGGTCAACAAATAAGGTGGCTGAAATCTAAGACATGCCAGATTCATAGCCAAACAGACCATGCAAACTTCTACTCCTTTGGGAATATACTGAAATAGTTTTTTGTTTGTTTGTTTGTTTGTTTGTTTTCCTTTGCATTCTAGACATTTACTCCAAAGCTTTGGGAGTTCCTGGATATCCACAGGACAAAGTCAGTAGTCTTGCTTGTACTGTTGTTGCTTTATTGACATAGTTGCTTTATTGACATTGCCTTGAATGACTATTGTGGCAAGGGTCTGACATTTTCTTGAAGAACAAAACTGAGAAAGTGGAAATAACAATTTGTAAATGCAGATGTTGATAAAATGTGAGGTGGAACTACATGGGATAAAGAGAAAGCACTTCCAGCCTCTGCAAATAATGAGATTAAATTGTTTTAAAGAACACGGGAAAGGTAATAGAGAATGGGATTTTACCTAAATATTGAGATCCTTACTGACAGGTGAGGAATCTATAAACGAGAATTGACCTGTACTAGCAGCAGCACTAGTGAGATTTAATACTGTAAAGTCTTTGTATGTTCTTTCTGCCCTGACACTTAACACAAAGATGCTGCCATCTATGTATAAATAACTAAGAATGATTAAAAAAAAATAGAGTAAAGGATTATTTTTGCCCAGTGAACATGGTATATGTGTTCACACCTTTGAAAATGTGCATATGCAGCTTTAGTGTTTATAAAATGAGAAGCTCCATTCATTTATTTTTAGCATGTTTTCATAATAGAAGAGTACAAGTTCTTTCATAATTAAAATTGAATACCCTTTTTCTTTTTAAAGATTATTTTTCTAAGTGTTCCAGTATATATGTACTTTTCTTGCTTGCCTTCATAGTCTACTGTGGGCTTCTTCAAACCCTCAAACCTCTCCAAAATCTTGAGACATAGCCTACTGGTATGTTTTAAAGTTAATGATTAATGTTTTTATCTTCTTCACAGATGTGGTTGTTCAGATCACAACCTCCCTTATATTTTCAAACTTTTATGCTTTATCTGATTAGTGCACCAAGAAACACCAAGTATGGTCTCTTGAACATGATATGGTTTGCAATGCTTATTTACAGTTACCATCCAATACATTATTGTTTCATTATCATGTTAGCCCAAGTAATAGAAGGAAAAGTGAGGGTGATCTGGAAAGATATGCGATGACCACTGACCATGTGTACCACCCATATAATTTAAATTCAAAGCCTTTGGCAGAAACATGAGTTTTCTGTAGTCATGTAATTAAAATTTCCTTCTGCTGGAGGGTGAACAAGGGATTTCTCTGAGGGAGAGGTGTAATCTGAATAAAGAAGATAATTCATAAATTGCTCAGACTGTTTCAAAAGGAAAATGAATTACACATGTAAGTGTTTGATGTGTAGTGTTTAGTGGTTTGGGAACAGAGACATAGACTAGAAAAACAAGTTGCATTTCGAACTGTACTATAAAGAAAAAACAGCATAGACAAAATTAATAATAAAAAACAGGTAGAATGAATTAATGGAGAATGGGATAGGGAGAGAAACTAAACATAATAATAAGGATTGAATACCTGAATTTGAATTTAAATAGAGCCAGGATGCTATCTTTATCTACTGTTTTTCTTCTCTGTCAAAAATCAGGAAAAAAATATGTTCTTCTATTTCACTTAAATGTTATAAGCTGAAATTGCAGAGCGGGGTCTGATTTTAGGTCAGTCCCTGACATTTTCTTCTGAGCCCTGATCTGGGAAATCCTACCCTTGTTGAGGAGCTGTAAACTAGAATGAAGAAAGCATTTGCTAAGAACTATCCTTGCCAACAGAATTCAGCTGAATTTTTTCATGTCTGCCTTGCTGAATTCATAACCCCAACAAGATAAACATATCACAGTTCCTGATCAATGTATAGGATAGAAAGCATTGAGCTAAGGAATGGAATTCACAACAGCTGGCATTGAACAAGGTTGAATCTCTACACCAGGAAATGAAGAATACCAAAGAGAAATGTTTTTGAAATCCTCTTTGGTCCTGAGTTTTATGTTCCTCACTATACCTGTGAAGCTGAAATTCACAGATGAAAACCTTCCCATAGTTTAAGGTGCTAAATCATCCTATTGGTTAACTAGTACACTCTACGTATAATGGTAGTATTATTGTACAATTGTTGTAAACTTCTCAGTTTATATTAGTCTTTTGTTTTGAATGCTCAGCTCTGAAATCTGTCTTCCAGAGGGAGATGAAAACCTCTCTTCCAAGTGCTACAGCTGTTAGATAGAAGGAAGGCTTGTAGCAATTCATGGCCAAAGGCCAGAATCTACAACTCTCAGATATCTTCTGCATTCTCCTAAGAGCACAATTCTTGTTTGGATTGTACAAAACTCCCATAAGTTTTCTATTCTTTTTGTGTAGTCTCCAGTTACCAATAAGAATGGTGGAGTTTCCTCACACATTATTGTTTCTAGTCTGATTGTTAGGTCATAAATCCTGATCATTGGAAATAGTGGTTTTGGACTCCTTATATTCCTCTGTTTATCATTTTCAACAGTCTATTTACTTATAATATTTTATAGATAGTCTAAAGGGCTTTAGGTCAAAAAGCTGTTGCTATAGAGCTGTATTAATGTCTAATTCAGGTGAAGAAACCATGTCCTGTTCTCTGAGTCATCTGAGGTCCACAGCATATTACCTTCTGTCTCCAAAATCTCCCTAATTGAGTTAATGTGCTTCAGATTTGTATTTATCCATAAGTTATTGTTTTCAAATTTCATACAGCATCTGAAAACTAGCACTATTATTCCTAGGTAATCATTCCTATTTAAGAGTCTTCAGAGTACTCTAAAACATATATGTTCACTGAGATTTTCTTAAAATTCATTGTGTCTTACTGGAGCATAATAAGGTATATTAACTATGCAACCTTAGGATTAAATGGGCAAGGAGTCTCTCAGATATAAACCTCCAGCCACTCCAGGAACATGTGGAGTTCACACATTCTACTAGTCATTTTGAAAACAACAAAACAAGAGTGTGTGCGGTTTCTTTTTTTTTTTTTTCTTTTCAAGTTTTTACCTTCAGGCCATGTCTCCATTCATTTCCCTAATTTACCATAGTCACTTAACAGATAGGATAATGCAAGGGGTGATTAAAAAAAAAAGGACAGTGCTAGTATAATCATTTAATTGTAAAAGAGAATAATGATTTCTAATACCTGCCACAGATGTATTTGCATCTGGTTTAACAGATATGCTCTTCAAGCATAGATCATGGGTAGGAAACTTTTATTAGCCTCCAAGTCTAAACAAGGCTCTGCTTTGGTGAAAAGAAGGTATTGCTTGTGCTACAGTTGACACAGATACTGTTACCTGAATGACATGTATTATCAGCATAGATGGAAGGAGGGTGAGCATTTTATGAGCATGTCTGGTTAATGATAGGGAGATTAGAATTTAAAATATGTTAGAATATAACTCCATATACTCTCTCCTGTCTCACACATAAACAAAACTGCACTTCACCTTCTGGAAAGGCACAGACCATTTCAAAGCAACCTTAACAATGTAAATCAGGAAATGTTGTACTATAACAGTGTGTTCTAATCTAATCTTTGGCCTTTGCTCTCTATAGGGTGTTCATGGCACCAGTTCAACACAGCATTCAAATATATGCAAATTATGAGACTGATACACTGCTCAGAGACTTCATTGAAAGCCTTTCTAAAGGACTTTTGGATCAGGTCAGTTGAATAGGCACTATTTTTGAATCAAATACAAAATGAGTACTTCAGTGACCTTGAATTTATCACTTTGAATGTATTCTCCTGAAGGATTCTCAATATCCTTCCTTATAATTGGAACCTTTATCCAGAGATATCTAATTTCCCCTCATTTCCATTGTTTTCCTTCTTTGGTTATACACTGTCAGCCTAATAAACCTTCAACTTGACCACAGCAAATTCTATCAGCACAAATGCTTTTTTTTTGTTTCTTTTTTTTTTCCCTCTAATATTATTGAAGACATTTTTGCTCTTTTTACCTATTTATATAAAAGTCCATTTGAACTTAGTGGTAACATCTTCCTTCTGAAAAAGCTTTAATCGACATGAATTTTCACTGAACTCACAGGACTGTCTCAGCTGTTGGGTGATTCACTGCAGACTTTGTACATTGGCAGGCTTATTCACTTGCTAAGACAAATGAAATCTGAATGATAGCTGCATGTCCCACTGTTCAACCACTGTTGAACTCAAGAGGTGTGTGGAACAGGAAGGGAATGTATACTCAAAGTATAAACTGTGGTTAAAGTTGCTAATCAACTGAATGAATTGACTTACTGGGAGATCATGAACTAGACAATGTTTGTATCCTGAAGAGGAAAACTATTAAGCAGTTGCAATATTGGACAGAAAATATTTTGTTGTGGGTAGTACTAGTAAACTTTTTTCCAACAGACAGGCAGGTAAGCCTAGTTTTACTTGGTAGTTCACAATGAACACATTTTTTCTGCTTTAAATATTCTTCAGACCTTGTTCGCATACAAGCATTTATCATTCCCACACATTACTAAATCATGAGAAATAATAATTTTAAAAAGTCTTTATTTTATTTATTTATTTTTTAAAGTGGAATACAACTACATCAGCTGTGGTTACTGGTTTGATTTCAAATCCAGAAACCACAATAAAGGCTGTTTTCCTTACATCAGATGTAGTAATTAATATGTGGTAGACTTGGGCCCCAGATTTTTACAGCTCTGTTAATTGATCACGAGCCAGAGCCTGGGGCTGTATAATTAAGTTAGCTGGAAAATTAATGCAGGAAATGGCTTCTAGATTTGATTGGTTTAAAAATCTATGAATACACTTATTTAATCCTTTGAATTAAACTTGGTGCCAAAAAAAATTATGTTAACTATGTCTGCTATTTCATATCTTCAGGGCAGTATGCTTTTTCTGCCTTTGAAATCAGTGATGTTTGTACACAATAGAGTCATCTTAGACTACCCAGTGAAAGGTACTTGTTGGAGATGCCACTTGTTGTCACTTGTTGGAGATGTCGGATCATCTGTTTTTGGTCTGATGCATACAGGCAAAGACATTAGGTTAATTAGGATCTAGGGATCAAAAGTCATTACTTGCATCCTAACAGTGAATGGCTGTGCTTGTTCAAGACCTTTCTAAGGTAAATCAAGCTCCATGTGGGTTCAGATTTTAGCTGCTCATTTTAGGATGACAGGAACAGGGTCTCATTAAACAGTGATTGATCTTATATAGGTTGCCTGTAAGACAGACAAATATGTTCCCTTTACCTTGTATTCTTAGACTGAATGAGATCTCCAAACAGGATTATAAATGCTATATCAAAAATATTGTTGAAAGAAGGCAAAGGAATGAATGCAGTGCTCCAGGGGAAGGTCTCATGAAAGCAGAGTAGAAGAGAATCACCTCCCTCAACCTGCTGGCCATGTTTCTTTTGATGCAACCCAGGGTGTGGTTAGCTTTCTGATATGCAATCACACATTTCCAGCTCACGTGGAGCTTCTCATCAAAAAACACACCTAGGTTGGTTAATGAGTAGAGGAAGAATCTAAGCGTTTTGAGTAAAGGTGTTTCATTTTATTTTATTTATTTTTCAAAAACAAATGACCAAATTTCAGTGCAAATTAATTTCAGTGTAATGTACAGTAACAAAATATAATCAGCATATTCTCTCTTAGGTTAAGTTTGTTATTTGATACCATGTTAAATGGCTGTTACTCAGCAAGTTGTAGACCTTTGTAGGATCATTTTAGGGCTGCTTTTCTTCACAGATGGGAGATGACAGTACAGAGTCAAAGAGAAGGAAAACTCATGATGGACAAATAAAAGCAAAATAAGAAATAACTCTCTCAGGACTTTCTTGCACTTTAATTCATTTAGACTTGTCAAAGAGAAAGAACTTTAATCAGGAGACCTCTAATAATAATATATGTGGAGTATAAAATATTTTGTTTGAAAAAATGCAAAGCAAAAGTGTTTTTTTTTTAAAAAAAAAAAAAAAAAAAAAAAAAAAACCACCATTATCGAAAGTGTGCCAGGCATTGATAATAAATAAACTAAAGCTGAACATAATTGGGGTGAAGGGTTATGGTTGTACAATTAAAGTTGTTATGCTAAGGTGATGTCTTAACATTACTAGCACTGCCAAGAATCAAGATTCTATTCCAACTTTTAAAAGTGAGCTACTGTTAGGGAGAAAAAGACTTCCACTGGTATCTTGTTTGGAAGCTACAAAAACTCTAGGCCAGAACTGAGATTACCTTACCCTCCTTGTAATTCTTATTAATTAGATGGTGGAACAAAATGAAAACTCAATACTCATATATCCACATATCACACTAAAGCAGCAATAGATGATCAAATTAGTAAGAAGAAATACTGTTGCTCTAGGAATTTAACATTGTTTATGTTATTACTGGATTGAATTAAATACTTCCACATTCTTAAACTTCTAATTTGCATTTTAATAATGTGCCATGGTTAAAGAAACATTTTTTTTATTATTATTATTTTTTTTTTCCGTGGGGGCTGGGATTGTTCTTCAGATATTTTGTTATATTTTCTCCAGCTTTGCTTCTCTATGCATGATTTATTAATTGAAACCTTATAACTGATAGAAGTTCAACCAAGAAAGCCAATGTTTATTTCAAGAAACCACTCCAAATTTTGAACTCCTATAGCATTATGCATAGTTTAATTAAATCTTTAACTACTTCCAGATATACTTTTTCTGTATTGAATGATCTTTTTTTTTTTTTTTTTTTTTTTTTTTTTTGTATTCTGAATTATCTAATGTAAGAGTCTTCAGAAAGCAGAAGCATATAGACAATATTTGACACATGACAGATAAGTTAGGAAGATGAATAATACTTAAGGAGGAGTTAGGAATTTTGAAGAACAAATCATAACCAGTCTTTATTTTTCTATCTTCTCGTCTACTTCAGTCCCTTGAAACTTCTTTTGACAGATATATACACTACATCACTTCTGGTAGGAAGTTGACCTTTCCTTTCTCTGCCATCATAAACACAAGTAATAATTATCTAAACAAGACATATAATAAAAGCTTGATTCTTTTTCACTGGTGATGACTGAAAAATTGTAACTAGTGCAGATTCTTTTTCTTCCTGCTGTCTACATTTTTATGAGAAGCATATACATCTTTGTCATTATGTTTAATTAACATTTTCCATGTACTTTGCTCTATTTAAAATTATTATGTGAAGTATACTGTTTGAGGGAATAAACATCAGCAGCTTCACCAGAAGTATAGGATTTAAAGAAGATTAACATTCTTGACACGCTAGGATTTATGTATGAAGGACCCCATCCTGTATTCTTTGTTCACATATGGTTTCTGTGCAGCTTTGTCAGAGAATTTCAGTGTTCTAAAAAGTTCTATTTTTGTGTCTCTGTGCCAGTAGTGCTGACACTTGGAGCTTTGCATCAGCTTTTATGGTGTCTCACACAATTACATATTATGTAATATATAGAATCATTTCAGCACTTCTTTTCTTCATAGTGGGAGATAAAATTGTATATAAAATTCTGATGGACAGATAAAAGTGAGATGAAAACTGTGATACTGATATTTTTTTCAGAATATCATCCATGTAGGTGTCCTCTTTGCTGGCCTGAAAATTAATCCTCAGCAGAAGTTGAACAATTTGGACATTTCTAGGGGATTCTCACACTCAGCACGATGAATCAAACATTTCTGCTGTTTGAGCTCAGTCAGATGGTACATACAGATGAAATTTCATGTTCAAATCCAAAACTCCATACAGCACTGAACCATACATTTTTCGCCACAAAGTCCTGGGCAGATTATTATAGGGATTTTATGGCAGAAAAAGGATAATATTACTTCACCTTCTACATTTATATATTTGCTGTGTCTTTCCTAAGTGTTCTTTGCTATTATATTTTGTAGTAAAAGTTCTGAACTAATAGTGTTTTATCCATTTGAAAATTGACATTATCTTGGTGGACTTTCTTTCTTTCTTTCTTTCTTTCTTTTTCTTCCTTTCTTCCTTCTTTCTTTCTTTTTCTTTCTATCTTTCTATCTTTCTTTTTTTCTTCCTTCCTTTCTTTCTTTCCTTCCTTCCTTCCTTCTTTCTTTCTTTCTTTCTTTCTTTCTTTCTTTCTTTCTTTCTTTCTTTCTTTCT
>CM021733.1:100967760-101024113 GCA_011075105.1 Heteronetta atricapilla
CCTTCCTTCCTTCCTTCCTTCCTTCCTTCCTTCCTTCCTTCCTTCCTTAATGTATACATCTTCCTTTCTTCCAAGAGCCTTTCCCAGTGGTTAAGGTCAGTAGATTATGGTGAATTTGTTGCAAGTTACTGAGACACTGTGAACAAAACATTCACTGCAGGTAACCTAGGTAGTAGTCAGTGTTGCATACTCAGACACAGTCATACACATTTCCACATGCTACTTCTGTCAGTGGCTGAAAAACATAGTTGCTGAGAAAGTATTTTTATCAGATTAAATGAAAACTATTACTGAATTCTCTGGTGTTGAAAATAATACCTTCAAATATCTAAAAAAAAAAAAAAAAAGGCAAAATTACACGTGATCATGTACTGCCATTATGCATAATGTTGCAAGACCATGACACAGTAAGTGAATCATTTAGCACTTAAAACACAGTCCTAAGTATATAACTCCTGTAAAATTGCTATTTTCTAGTTACTATTTTTTCCAAAGATGCAAATAATAAGCGATACATGAAAATTCCTACCACTGCATGCTGCAGAAACTTGAAACAGACTGGTAAGGAAATTCAAAACATGAGTGTAATGAGGAAAGTCGTAGGGATGCTTATATGCCCATTTTAAGTTAGAAACATTCCCTGATAGTCCCCTGGCTGGTGTAAAACACACATGGATGTATGCATAGGTATATTTCTGAATAACAGACACAGTGAAAATGTTTCCAATGCTTTTCAATGAAATACAAAATTCTGATAAATTAAACAATGTCAAGGAGAAAAAGGTTAATTTATTGATAAATGTTTATTTTTCCAAAATGCCAGCTTGTGAAAAATTATCATTTCTAAATATGTAATTTTGATGTTTAAAAGGTGGAATTACTCATTCTGATGCATTTTAATTTTGATTTAACACATGCAACTGATTTCTTTTGACTTAAATTGGGGTGGGAAGAATAAGGAAGAAATTAGTATTATTTTGTAATAGTTAAAAAAATCATTTTCCAGGGTAAAAAAATCATTTTGGGTAATCATTTTGGGAGGCTGGAAGCTTCCATTTCAGGAATGGAAATTGGAAAAAGTCTTGGCTTATTTACTGAAATGGGAATTTATAGTTTGTGGGAGTCTCATGTGCAGCTGACACTGCTTAACACTTCTGGTGCATCCAGCTGAAATTCCAGAACTATGAAGAATATCGGTGTAATTGTTTCGGAAAATTAAATTTTAGAAGAAATAGGCCTTTCTCAGTTGTTACAATTACTTCTTGGCTTTAAACTTAGGAATCTGAACCTCAGTATATGTCAGATGTGCAAAGTTTAAAGATATGATTGGACGAAGCTGTAAAAACTCATCAAAGGTCATCTGAAAATCTCAGTACTTGTACTCACTCCAATCTGTGGAGGGCTCTCTGCTAAAACACCTGAATATTTTCCCTCAGTGAATTCACTAATGCTGTGTGTTGATTCTCTTGTGATAAGCTAAGTAACTAGGGACCCAGAATTCAGGCCTTGGCTGCTGAGCAGATATGAATCAAGGCATTGGCAGGAAGTTAGTAGTCCTCACTCAGCTGCATTTCACAGAGCTTACAGAGCACAGCCATGTCTTTCTATTTTAGAAAGCAAGCAAGCATTATTTTCCTTATATTGCAATTAAATTGTTGACATTTCCTGCAAACTGTGGGTCAAATTTTGTGCTGTATTTTGTGTGGTCAGAAGGGGAAGATGACTAAACATTTTTATATTTTCCAGTTTTTAGACTGCTCCAGAGGTCAGTGTGGCTTTTCTGGCTGATGACATCCTGCTTACAGCAGTTTCCTCCAAACCCTGATTGCACTCTGTTCCTCTGTACTCCTCTTTTGAAATCAAAAATCTTCCTTTAAGGCCTCTCTCCATTGCCAAAGAGGTACCAAAGGAACCTACTGGAAAAGGAAGAATTGTACTTCTTGTCTCTGCAGACCAGTTTCTCTGGCTAAGTGTATTTTACATCTTGAGATTTACATTCAGGCTGAGCTCAGACTGTGTGCCTGTGGTTTGTATAACCTCAAGAAGTTGGAGAAGACTCATCAGAAAACATAGGACTCCTTATAGCTGAGCACGTCTAATATCTGCATAGGCAACCACAACAGCTTCCACTGGGTTTCCACATACAAACCATTGGGTATCTGATAGGAAGCTATATGAGATGCAAGAACAGTGTGTGTGTTGTGCCTATGACTGCTTTCTAAAATTGGTGCAGACAGCTCTCTCCTGCTTCTGTATGCATTACAGCAATGGCTTTTACCTGCATGGCCACAGATTAACAGTTTTGCAAAGATGTTGCTTATTGTACATGCAACAAATTATATAAGGGGAGAGAATTAAATAGTGTGGGAATTAAATAATTCTTCTGTGTAAAATAGTTGCCTAGGCTTCAGGAGAGCTCTGGTTCCCTCTTGAATTCCCACAAGATTCCAATACCATAAAAAAGAGGGAGCATACACATTCATTTCACAATATCAGATTGTCTGATTTAAGAAATGTAGTGTTTTATAATGTAGACAAAAACAAAGAAAGAATAAAAAAATTAAAAAAAAAAAAGACAACAAGCATAGTTTTCTTTCTAAGCATGGTTCTTGTGTAACCTTCAAGTGCCCAAACTTTCTAGCTGCCATAGACTCAACCTCTCACACAATTTGTATGTATTCCTTTAGCTTGAGTTGTAGATTTTACTAGATTGGCAATAATGAGCAATACACTGATTAACAGGACTTTTAGCAGAGATGATGAGGTGACATTCCTTCCAGGCAGAAAGAGAAAATAAACACCTTAAACTGTCTTTTTATAAAATTTTAATAAGGGAATGGTAATAGATACCATACTCAGCTATTAGCTTAGATGGAAAATCTAGAGGCAGACAACATGAGCTGAAAGATGAAAAAGTTTGGTTGTATTGAAAAGGTCAAGCATTGTTTTTGTAAGAGGGAAACTTAATAGAAAACCTGCTTTCTGATTCAGCTTCTCCCAGTCTGCCTGAGATGCAGATACATTGGAATGGCTTTGACATAACGTAAGCTTGTTCTTTGTCAAGACAGTTTTATTATTTGTACCCTGATGATTTATAAAATCTGGAGTTTTTATGCACTTAGCACAGATGGAGAACAAAAAGAACACAGTGATTGATTTTATTACGTCATTGGGGAATTTTTGAGATAGCTTATTAATACAAGGTGGACACACTAAATATTAGTTTTTAAGGAAGACAAACTGATAATCAAATTTTATTAGTAGTCTTTCCTTAAGGTATAATGAAAAATCTATTCAATGCAATTTTTAAGTTTTAAAACTATGAACTATGGCAAATATTGTGCTTTCTATTCATTAACCTAATGCATACTCTTTTTATAAAAAGGAATATTTTATGCTCAAAATACTAAATAAGCAAAATCCTGCTCGTTTAATTAAGCTTAAGGGACATGCAGATATTTAAACTCAGACTGTATACCATACCATACCATACCAATTTATAATAAAATAAAATAACAACATGCACAATAAATTTAAATTATTTTTGTGTACCTACTGAAGTGAAAAGGAAAAAAAAATTGAAACTGCTTAAGTTTTTTATAAAATAATGAAGTGCATTAAGTAAAATTATTGTATGATTTAAGTTCAAGTACAAATAATATAATTTATCATTGGAATATTTGCGTGTAATGCAAGAAGTATATTATGCATGTGTCTGTGCAATTGAAACATACATTGCATACATATCATAGAATCATAGAATATCCTGAGTTGGAAGGGACCCTTAAGGATCATCAAGTCCAACTCTTGACACCGCACAGGTCTATCCAAAAGTTCAAACCATGTGACTAAGTGCACAGTCCAATCTCTTCTTAAATTCAGTCAGGCTCAGTGCAGTGACCACTTCCCTGGGGAGCCTGTTCCAGTGTGCAACCACTCTCTCTGTGAAGAATCCCCTCCTGATGTCAAGCCTAAATTTCCCCTGCCTCAGCTTAACCCTGTTCCCGCGGGTCCTGTCGCTGGTGTTAATGGAGAAAAGGTCTCCTGCCTCTCGACACCCCCTTACGAGGAAGTTGTAGACTGTGATGAGGTCTCCCCTCAGCCTCCTCTTCTCCAGGCTGAACAGGCCCAGTGACCTCAGCCGTTCTTCATACGTCTTCCCCTCCAGGCCTTTCACCATCTTCGTAGCCCTCCTCTGGACACTCTCCAACAGTTTCATGTCCTTTTTATACTGTGGTGCCCAGAACTGCACACAGTACTCGAGGTGAGGCCGCACCAGCGCAGAGTAGAGCGGGACAATCACCTCCCTTGACCTACTAGCAATGCCGTGCTTGATGCACCCCAGGACACGGTTGGCCGTCCTGGCTGCCAGGGCACACTGCTGGCTCATATTCAACTTGCTGTCTACCACGACCCCCAGATCTCTCTCTTCTAGGCTGCTCTCCAGAGTCTCATCGCCTAGTCTGTATGTGCAGCCAGGGTTTCCCCGTCCCAGGTGCAGGACCCGGCACTTGCTCTTATTGAACTTCATGCGGTTGGTGATCGCCCAGCTCTCCAACCTGTCCAGATCTCTCTGCCAGGCCTTTCCACCCTCATTCGAGTCCACAACTCCTCCAAGTTTGGTGTCATCAGCAAACTTGCTCAAAATACCTTCTATTCCTACATCCAGATCGTTTATAAAAATATTGAAAAGTACCGGCCCTAAAATGGAGCCTTGAGGGACCCCACTGGTGACCGCCCGCCAGCCTAATGCAGCCCCATTTACCATAACCCTTTGGGCCCTGCCCGCCAGCCAATTGCTCACCCATCGGATGATGTTTTTATTTAGCTGTATGGTGGACATTTTGTCCAGTAGGATCCTATGGGAAACCGTGTCAAAAGCCTTGCTGAAGTCCAAAAAAATCACATCACCTGGTTTCCCTTGGTCCACCATACGGGTGATCTTATCATAAAAGGAAATCAGGTTAGTTAGGCAGGACCTCTTCCTCGTAAGAGGGTGTCGAGAGGCACGAGACCTTTTCTCCATTAACACCAGCGACAGGACCCACGGGAACGGGGTTAAGCTGAGGCAGGGGAAGTTTAGGCTTGACATCAGGAGGGGGTTCTTCACAGAGAGAGTGGTTGCACACTGGAACAGGCTCCCCAGGGAAGTGGTCACTGCACCGAGCCTGACTGAGTTTAAGAAGCGATTGGACTGTGCACTTAGTCACATGGTCTGAACTTCTGGGTAGACCTGTGCGGTGTCAAGAGTTGGACTTGATGATCCTTAAGGGTCCCTTCCAACTCAGGATATTCTATGATTCTATGACCTACCCTTCACAAACCTGTGCTGGCTGGGACCAATGACTGCTTTGTCCCCCAGGTGCGCCTCAATAAGTTCGAGAATCATCTTCTCCATGATTTTACCAGGCACTGACGTGAGACTGACAGGCCTGTAATTGCTTGGGTCTTCTTTCTGACCCTTCTTGAAAATCGGCACAACATTTGCCAGCTTCCAGTCTACTGGGACCTCTCCAAATTCCCAGGATCGTTGAAAAATAATTGAGAGAGGTTCCGCAATGACATCCGCCAGCTCTTTCAGCACCCGGGGATGAATCCCAGCCGGACCCATGGACTTGTAGGGATCCAGGTGGAGTAGCAAATCCCGCACACGTTCAGGGTCGGTTGGGAGTTTGTCATCCCCACCGTCCCAGTCCTCCAGCTCGGGGCACCCTGGGTCCCGAAGCCCATCATCGGCATTGAAGACAGAGGCAAAGAAGGCGTTAAGCGTCTCTGCTTTGCCTATGTCATTGTCTGTGAGGAGACCTTCTCTATCAAGGAGCGGCCCTATGTATTCTTTAGTTCTCCTTTTTCCATTCACATATCTAAAAAAACCCTTTTTGTTTTCTTTCACAGACACAGCCAGCTTCAACTCTAGGTGTGCTTTAGCCACACGAAATTTCTCCCTACAAACACGAACAGCATCCCTGTATTCTTTCCATGACACCTGGCTCTCCTTCCAGTAGCGAAACACTCTCTGTTTCCACCTAATCTCCATTAGAATGTTCCTGGTCAGCCATGCTGGCCTCCTGCCCTGCCTGCCTGACTTGCGATATTTAGGAATTGCCTGATCTTGTGCTTCTAGGAGGCATCGCTTAAAGAATGACCGGCACTGGTGGACACCGAGGCCTTCAAGAGCAGTTTCCCAGGGGACCTTGCTGACTAGTTCCTTGAGCAGCCTGAAGTCCGCTTTCCCCATATCTAGGGATGAGGTTTTGGTGGCACTTTTTCTTCTGTCACCGTAAATTTTGAACTCAACCACTTCATGGTCGCTATGACCGAGGCGGCCACCAATCACCACATCTCCCACCAGGCCCTCTCTGTTTTCTAGCAATAGGTCTAGGAGGGCACCTTTCCTAGTTGGCTCCGTTAGCACCTGCACCAAGAAGCTATCATCTAGGCGCTTCATGAACCTCCTGGACTTGCTCGTGTCAGCCCTGTGGCTCTCCCAGTTAACGTCTGGCAAGTTGAAGTCCCCCATAAGGACAAGGGGAGTTAATCTCGAGGCCTCTCTTAGTTCTGTAAAGAATAATTTATCGGCGCTATCGTCCTGGCCAGGTGGTCTGTAATAGACTCCCACAACGACATCCCCTTTATTCGTTCGTCCCTTGATCCTTACCCAGAGGCTCTCAAGTTTGCCGTCGCCGACCTGAAGTTCCACACAGTCCAGCCCCTGCTTCACATACATCGCCACCCCACCACCTCACCTACCCTGCCTGTCCCTCCTGAAGAGCCTGTAACCATCTATCGCAACACCCCAGTCACACGACTCATCCCACCAGGTTTCGCTTATGCCGATGATGTCATAGTTGCGGGACTGGGCCAGTACTTCTAGCTCATCCATTTTATTCCTCATACTGCGTGCGTTTGTGTAGAAACATTTCAGGTGTGTCTCCTTACACTCAGCACCTTGTGGATCTGACCGAAGGACCTCACTGGCACACAGCCCCTCTGATTCTAGAGTACCATCCCTTAGGTCTTCACCGGCATGCCTGGTTTTAGCCCCTTCCCCCTTCGACTCTAGTTTAAAGCCCTATCTATCAGCCCTGCCAACTCCTGACCAAAGATCCTTACCCCTCTCTGAGAGAGGCGCATCCCATCCGATGACATCAGGCCCGGTGTAGCGTAGACCTTCCTGTGATCAAACAACCCAAAATTCTGCCGGTCACACCAGTCTCGAAGCCACGAGTTTAGGTGAACAGCACGCCTTTCAGCTTCAATCCCCCCTATCGGAAGGACAGAGGCAAACACAACCTGCGCCCCCGATCCTCTAAGTAGTCACCCCAAATCCCTAAAGTCTCTTTTGATCGCCTTCGGACTTCTTGTTGCTACTTCATCGCTACCAGCCTGAAAGACCAGTAGCGGGTAGTAGTCAGTGGGCCGTACCAGGCACTTGACTTTCTTGGCAAAGTGTCTCACCCAAGCCCCAGGGAGGCAACAGACTTCTCTGCGGGTTGGGTCCAGTCGGCATATCGGTCCCTCTGTCCCTTTCAGAAGGGAGCCCCCCATAACAATAGCCCTTCTTTCTTTTTTGAAGGATGATGAGGCAATGCGATGTTTGGGTCGCCTTGTCTTAGGCACCCCCTCCAACTGGGACGGGTTTTTATCTACTTTGTCATACAGATTGTCTTGTTCTAGTCCTTCATATCGATTATTTAAGGGTAGATGAGAAGGTGAGGTGGGCAGAGAGAGGGCTCGCCTACCACCCCGAATAGGCACCTGCCTCCATTCCCCCCCTTGATCTAGGTCTCCTCCCGCTGCCTGGCAGGAGGAGGGAACCTCTGTCTTCTGCATAACAGGAGACGCCTGTGCTGTGGCAGGCTCGTGAGTCTGCCTCAGAGAGGGTAGAGTGCACCTCCACCAGTCAATTTCCATCTCTGATTCCCTGATGATCCTGAGCCTGTTCACCTCCTCCCAGAGCTCCGCTACCTGGCTGAGCAGTTCTTAACCTGGGCACACCTCCCACAGGCATACCCTCCACTGCTGTCGGAGACCGACAGAAGGCTGGGGCACACTCTGCAGCCCAGGACCTGGACGGCTGCGTGTTTCCCCGAGCCCTCCGTCTGAGTAGCCACACTGGTGACCGTGGCTGGAGATGCCGCACGAGATGCGGAGACCACGGTTTTCTGCCTGGTTGATACCATGGTCAGGTTCTACGCAAGCAGAATCACAGAAACAGAGAATCATGGTAGGCACTTATAGATCATCTAGTTCCAACCCCTCTGCCATGGGCAGGAATGCCACCCACTAGATCAGATTGCCCATGGTCTCATCCAACCTGGTGTTAAACACTTCTAGGAATGGTGCATACACAACCTTTCTGGGCAACTTGTTCCAGTGCCTCACCACCCTCTGAGTGAAGAATTTCCTTCTAACTTCTAATCTAAATCTCCCTTCTTTTAGTTTAAAACCATTCCCCCTTGTCCTATCATTATCTACCCAAGTAAGGAGTCCTTCTCCAACCTTTATATAAGACCCCTTTAAGTACTGAAAGGCTGCAATGACATCACTCTGGAGCTTTCTCTTCTTTAGGCTGAACATCCCCAGCTCTCTCAGCCTTTCTTCATAGGAGGAGTCCTCCAGCCCTCTGATCATTTTTGTGGCCCTCCTCTGAACTCACTTTTACATGTCTACATCCTTCTTGTGCTGGAGAGCTCCAAACTGGATACAGCACTCCAGGTGGGGCCTTACAAGGGGGACAATCACCTCCCTCAACTTGCTGGTCACTTTTGATGCAGCCCAGGATGCAGTTGACCTTCTGGGATGCAAGTGCACACTGCTGACTCATGTGGAGCTTTTCATCCCTCAGAACCCCCAAATCTTTCTCTGCAGTGCTGGTCTCAGTGAATTCTTCTCCTAGTCTGTACTTATGTCTGGGATTTCCCCGTTCCAGGTGCAACACCCTGTGTTTAGACTTGTTGAACCTGATTAGGTTCAATGGGCACACTTCTCAAGCTTGTCCAGATCATTTTGGATGGCATCCTTTCTTCTCTTGTATTGACTGCACCACTCAGCTCAGTATCATCTGCAAACTTGCTGAGCGTGTGCTTGATGCCATTGTCTATATCACTGATAAAGATATTAAATAGCACCAGTCCCAAGATAGACCCCTGAGGGATACCACACATCACTGGCATCCACCTGGATATAGGGACATTGACTACAACATTCTGGTTGTGGTCATCCAGCCAATTTATTATCCACCAAATGGTCCACTCTATAAATCCATCTCTCTCCGTTTTGGAGATAAGGATTTTGTATGGGACCATGTCAAAGGCCTTACAGAAGTCCGGGTAGGTGACATTGGTCAGTCTTGTTTTGTCACTCCATCATAGAAGGCTATCAGATTGGTCAGGCATGATTTGACATTGGTGAAGCCATGCTGGCTGTCTCAGATCACCTCCTTGTCTTGCACATGACTTAACATTGTTTCCAAGAGGATCTCTTCTGGGATCTTGCCAGCCACTGAGGTGAGGTTCATCAGTCTGTAGTTCCCCAGGTCCTCCTTTCTGCCATTTTTAAAAATGGGAATGATATTTCTCTTTTTCCAGTCACTGAGGACTTCACCTGACAGCCTGGACTTTTCAGATATGATGGAATGTAGCTTGGCAACTGGACCAGTCAGTTCCCTCAGAATTCTGGAATGTGTGTCATCGGGCCCAATAGACTTGTACCTGTTGAGTTTCATCAGGTGGTCTCAGACCTGCTCTTCACTTACAGTGGGAGGGACTTTGCTCCCCCCAGACCCTGCCCAGAGGTTCAGGGACTCAAGACATGGAAAAGCAGACTAGCAGGGAAGTCTGAGGCAAAGAACTTCTTGAGTAATTCAGCCTTTTCCATGTCTGTCCTCTCTATGCCTATGTTCCCTATTTCTTCTCTGTCACTGAGAAGTACATCCCTTTCCACAGCTGAATCTAGTTTAAATCTCTGCTAATAGGTCCAGACAGCTTGATTGCCCTGAATTCTCTTGCCCCACCTAGACAGGTATGCCCCATCTGGTGCCAACTTGTCCAGCCTCTCAAAAGTTCATCTGAGATCATAGAACCCCAAATCCTGAGTATGACACTAGCCACCAAGCCAATCATTCACCTGATCCATTCCTTCTTCTTGGGTCCCAGTCTCCAACTGGAAGGATAGAGGAAAACTCTATCTGTGTTTCCAATCCCTTGAACATCTTTCTGGGACATAAAGTCCCTTTTGATATTTCAGAGTCTCCTCATTGCAGCCTCATCTCCTCATTGCAGTCTCCTCATGTGCAACCCCACATGAAAGAGGAAGAATGGGTGGTAGTCCTCTGGCTTTACAAGGCTTGTAACTTTTTTTTTGTGATATTGCAAATGTGAGCCCTCATCAGGCAGCAAACCTCTCTAGAGAAAGTGTCTGGATGACAAATGGGTGCTTCAGTGCCTCTCAGCAGGTAATCTCCAATTACTAACACCCTTCACATTTTTAAAAAAAATATATATTTTTTATTTTTTGGCACTGGTTCTAATACAGGTGGTTGATTGGGCCAAGTTTGGACAGTTCTGTGTTGGGTCTTGACACACTCTTTCTGCCTCACAGCATGGTATCTATACTTCAGGGGCAAGGGGGAGACACTCCTGCTCTGAGCAGAGAAGAGGGTCCAGTCTCCTTTGTCTTGTGAGTCAATAAAGTCCATCAGCTCAGGCTTCTAAGAGACTGTAACCTTGTCCTTGATCCTTGGGCACCTAAAAACCTCATAAAATCCAAAGTGTATTAGAAATACAGTTGATTTAAGTAGAAATTCAAAGAAATAACAAAATTAAGTACATTTGCATCTATTTTAGAAGTATCAAACACCTTGGCTAACAGAACCGATCTGAAGTGCATGAAAATCAATGACAATTAATTATCATTTATTAACTTTGATGAGCTGTTTGTCAAATCTCTAATTTATACTGGGTCTATGGACTCCTTAATTGTTCAAGTTAGATTCATATATATTAACATCTCTATCCCATTTTCCTGGGGAGCCATGGAAAATTACAAACTAGTTAGGATTTAAGGTTGGTTGTTTTTTTGGAAATTCTATACACTTACTTTCAGAGACCATGAATGTAGCACTAAGCCCATAAACAGATAAAATAAATCAATGCTTTTTATTCTTACTATTTTTATTTATTATTTTTATCAACAAATGAGCTGTTGTAAACAATAGAACAAAAGATTATGAAAAGCAAAACAGAACAACATCAGTCAGAGAGAATAACATCAGCACACTAATATTATTTTAAAGACCGATTATTATTTTTAGATTTGGTTAGAAAAGTATTTCGGATGAGACTGAAGCAAAACTTTCAGTGCTCATAAGTCCAGTGAAATTTTCTTTTGGGAAAGAGAGAGAGAGATGGAATAGTATGAAATTGTTAAATATCTTTTTTTTTTTTTTTTTTTTTTTTAATGTGTGTAACTGCAATATTGATCATCACTGGACATTTTAAAAGAGATAAAATATTTTCTGATTTATAGTATATTTTTGCTTAGATGCGACATGTGAAAACATTTATAACATGGCATATCTGAATGGTTTTATTGGATGTGTATTTTTCAGAGAATATTAGATTTGTTAATGTTGCATTATACACTGGAAAACCATATTACCCTTTTCCCATACTGTATTTAGTCTTTTTGAATAAATCGCAGTGGATACTGTGGGAACCCTAGAGGGTAGTACTTGAACTATAATTATATTTTGGTCATTAGTAATTATTCCACAGTGTAGTGCAGAGCATGTACTCTAAAAATAAAGTAAAATAAAGGCAGGAGTTGTAATAAAACAGATCTTTAATTTGGGGTTGATTGCCACCATATTAACCCAAAAGACCTGAACTATCAAGCCTCTTTCCTAGTTAATATAGAAATATACATGATAGCAATTTTTCTGTGGTTCCAATTTCTAACTTTGACTTCTTGTTCTACCAAAACGTTTACATTAATGAAGGCTCATTAAAACATTTTTTTTTTATTTTTTTTTGTGAATGTTATGACAATTTATGCTGTATATGTGAAAGAATGTTTTTCTTCATTGGTCTCAGTACATATTATCTATCTGAAGCATCTGCTTTTCAAATATTTACTAAATGTTAAAATACATTATTTTTCTAATCAGTTTTACTAATAATGTGTTGAGAAAAAAAAAAAAAAAAAAAAGAACTTTGAAATTTCATGATTTTTTTTCAGGTGAAATCAAAACTTTTAGTGAAGTTACAACCAGTAGGTTCACTCCGTTTCTCATGAAAAGGTTATTTCAAACAACAGGTGTATTTCCACTGACTTATACACACTTTGATTCATTCTGTAATTCTGTACCTTTGCAATGCAGCTATATACAGAAGCTAAGTGAAGTCATGGAATATAAAATTTTAACTTTATTTATTCAATTGCTTTATGTTTGTGGTACTGCAATGAAGTATATTTTCAGATGATAGGAAAAAAAAAAGATATATCTGAAACTTTTTTTTTTTGTCCTTTTGGACAAATATTAATGTTATTTTAGTGTAGATTATGAAATCCCATATTAATTAATATGATTACATCAGCAACAGGATACGTTTACTATATCATATTATATGAATATAATATAATGTGTTCAGTGACTGTCATTCATGTCTGTGAATATGTAAACCCAGTTATATACAGTATATAATGTTATATAGTTTTTGTTTATTTATTTAATAACAGACTTATCTGACTAATGTGAGTGATTCAGAGGTTCCAGTCTACATTTGTGAAAAAATTTGCTGAAGTTCAACCACCATAAGAAAAGTCACCATGGCCATATGCACTGCTAGACACTGTATTGATATGTGATTCTCCTTCTGAAGTAAAAGAGAGAACCAGGGCCTGGGTGTCAGCAATGGAAATTAAAGAATAATCAACAGTTGGATAACATTATCCTTTGTGTGGGAGAGGGAATGAGTTTTTTTTTTTTTTTTGTTATTATTATTTTTGATAAAAACTGATACAGTGTAATCAAAAGTCAGTCTGGTTATGGCTATAGCTGGGACGACTGAGAGAAAGAAAATAATAGTAGAAATATTTTAGTTAACTAGGAAGATTTTTGCACACTTTTCACACTTGTTCATTATCCTGATCTTGACCTACAAATGTGATCATGAAGGAATGTTTTCTAAAAGTGAGGTTTGCTCCATTAAATAAATAAATAAACAAACAACAGTTTTTTAAACTCTATATTAGATTGCTGTTTTGTCTACATGGTCCTTTAAAACTATTTGGAAATTTCACTTTTGCATGCCATCTGTTTATGTGTTACATCTTGTGGGAAGCTCTCCATGTTGTCTGTCATTTCATGTCAGTTAAAAGGGAGTAAGTTTTACTCTATTAAACACACACAAAAAAAGCTCTGAATATACCTTATGCCAGTGAAACACAGATACACATTCAGTTTATACAATAATACTCTATATTTTCCCCCTAAAAGTCTCTTTTATAAAAATCTGAATAAATAATTTACACAGCATCATGAAATAATTTTGTTATGGGAAAGGCTGAGTGAGTTTTATGTTTTAAGGTAAGATTCCTGGCTGTTCTAAGTCAAGCCAATTTTATTTAAGTTTCAGTTCACCTAATAATGATAGACTGTCTAATAATAAATCACTAGTATGCTTTTTCTTCTGTCTTTCTAATTAAAAAAAAAAGTTCATGTGATGAGAAAAACAGACATGCACACAATCATACACATGTGCATGTGTACACACACACACAGAGTTAAATGGATGTCACATTAAAGATTGTGACTAGTTCCCACTCCCCACACTCCCATCCCCCCCCTTTTTTTGGTTATTGGTTTTTGGAATGGAGAAAGAGTGCATCATTTTTGACATTATACCAGCCATTTCACATTTCAGTGGTTTTAATCCTAACATGAAGTGTTTAAATTGTCATTCTTCCAAGAAAAAGGATTTTAAAATACCATATCATTATATAATTCATTCTCTGCAATGTTTGACTATCAGTTGTGCTGTTGTCTCTGTATCTGAATTATAAAATCTCTAATGCCAAATAATTTTCACTGCATTACTACAAAACAACAAATCTCTTGTATTACACTACTTTTTCTTAAAGACTGTAAAACATCTATTAGCTTAGGTTATTTACTAACACCATTAAGCACCCTTTACTTCAGGCTAACAGATATTGCTTTCAGGTTTGAGAGGTTTAAGTCTCTTCTATAATGAGTCAGTTTAACAAATGGAAAAGGTGTAATGCACTTAGATTTATAAAGTAATGAGGTCAGCATTTATAACAGTTCTTCACCTTCAACTGAGGTAGAGGGACTCCTACAAAGCAAAGTACAACTTCTGCAGTCATTGCTCCTTGTGGAGTGAATTCTATTGATGTGAGGCAACTTTTATACCCTGTTGGTTGTGACACCCAAGGGTCTAAAAGATATGGGAAGGGTGAAAATAAGAAAGCATTAAGTTTTGAAGTTTAAAATGATTAATTCTAAAATTGACTTGGAAACATAGGTAAAATGAAAAAAAAATACTACCAAATTATGATGATTTATAGCTATGAGCAATTCAGTTCCTCAGGGAAGGGTAATGAGAAGTGGCTGCAGATGTTTCATTAGCAAAGAGCTAATGACTTCTAAATGCCTACACAACTTATCTCCTTTAGAAGGGGAGAGAGTTTTTTAGTTTGCTATAAATAGTTACAGACAATTTCTTCTTCTTTCTGAAAGGGCTAAAGAACTGTCAGATGTTCCTGTTCCTTGATTAGTGGTTGCATGTAAGGAAGAGGGAGAAGATTATAAGTTCAAATGAAGATAGTACTTCCATTATTTGAAAGGTACTGTTGTAAAATAATCTCATATATTTCAATTAAAATGAGTACATACTTCGTAGAGTAAAGGTTGCAGAATCTGGCTTTTCAAGACCAGCCTTATCTAGTGGAAGATAAAAGTGGTGTCATACAAAAACAAACAAAAGCAATTGTCAGTGGCAAGAGGAGAAGAGGAGGTCAAAGGAAAACATAGGACAGATACCTGAAGTGGATGGCCACCTAACAAGTAAGGAGAAGGAAATTGTGGAGGCATTTAACATCTTTTTTAACTCAGTATTTAATAATTAAAGATCTGGGGCTGCCTGGACTACAGAGTTGGAGGACCACTTCTGGAGAAGCAGAGACTTTCCTTCTACTGTCACCAAAATTGTAAGAGAACGGTTGTATCAGCTCAATGTTCATAAGTTTATGGGGCCTGAGGGAATTCTCCCCAGAGCGCTAATGGAATTGGAGGACATTATTTCTTGACTACTCTCAACAATTCACCAAGCTAGCCAACGTCATGTATGTAAAAAGCAAAACAACAACAAAAAAGGCATAAGAGAAGACTCAGGAAACTACAGACCTGTTAGTCTAAGCCTCAGTCCATGGAAAAGGGATGGAGAAGATTGTAGTGGGGAATACTGAAACACATTTGAAGAACAGAACAATTGTCAAGCATAGTCAACATGGGTTCATAAATAAAAAGTCCCTCATAACAGCAATTTTATATCCTTCTATGATAAGGATATCCACTTAATGGATGGCAGTTGATGTAAGGTTTCTGGATTTTAGTAAGACTTTGTGTGGTGTTTTTACTTGGGTGGGCAGCTGAATTCCACCACAGTTGCTCAGGGGAACCACAAGTGCAGCAGGAGAACGGGGGAATGAGGGTTGTGTTCAGTCTCTAGCACTTCATCTCCACCACTCCTTCACAGTCGCTCTCGTCCCCTGTGCCATGGGGGGGAAGGAGGTGGAAGAGGGCAAATGGGGGGAATGTGTTTTTGGTTCCTTTCCTTGTTTCTCACTTCTCTAGCTTGTTACTAATAGGCAATAGATCTTACTATCTCCCTACTCTGAGTCTGTTTTGCCCATCACGATAATTGTTGAGTGATCTCTCCATCCTTATCTCAGTCCCTGAGCCCTTTGTATCTTATTTTTCTCCCCCTTTCCCTTTGAGGAGCAGGAGTGAGGGAGCGGCTGTGGTGGAACTCAGTTGCCCACCCGAGTAAAACCATCACACTTTGATACTACCTTCACAACATCCTTCTGACAAATTGTCCAACTGTGAGTTATACATGTTTACACTATGTTGTATGAAGAACTGTCTCAACAATAAAGCTCAAGGTATCATAATGAATGAGGCTATATTCGGTTGGTGGACACTCACTAGCTCAATTCTGTTCAACATTTATATCAATGATCTGGATGCAGGAGTGGAGTGCATCCTCAACACATTTGCTGATGATACAGAACTTTGAGGTGCTGTTGACTCTCAAAAGGAATGAGAGACCCTGCAAAAAGATATAGATATACTGGAACACTGGGCAGGAATGGTATGAAGTTCAACAAAGGTAAATGCTTCCTTGGTGAAGCCGTGCTGGCTGTCTCAGATCACCTCCTTGTCTTGCATGTGCCTCAACACTGCTTCCAGGGGGATCTTTTCCATAATCTTTCCAGGCACAGAGGTGAGGCTCACCAGTCTCTTGAAGAACTGTTTGATGGTATGCATAGACTAAAGGTAGGAATTAGCCTAACTTTAAGAGTAAATTACTGAAACAGGTTGGTGATATTGGTAGGAATTGCTATTTAGCGTTAAGTGTAGTGAAAGCGCAGTCAGCATTTTCTAATTTTTTTCACTCTCTCTGTCCCTATATAACAGCCAGATGTGGTGAATAGTCACAGAATGCATGTGTAGCACGTGGGACTGCAATTCTCCCTATTCTTTCCTTGCCATAATTTCAGTGTTAATATAGCCTCCTGTGGCAGACATCTCCTTCAAAATGTAGAGTGGAAAAATCATGAGCAATCTGTCTGTTTCTAGTAACACAATATCCTGCTAGCTGCATATTTTCCTTTTACAAGTTTTAATTATTTTTTATTAAATGAGAATTGTCGTGATACAGTAACGTAATTGAAAGACAGATGTGCATAAAGCAGGGAAATGAAAGACATTTATATAATTTTTTAATAATATCATTTCAGATTCAAATCAAAATATATACATTATACTAAGAGAGAACAGATGACAGAAGGTCATATATTTTTATCATTGTTGTGGTTTAACCCGGCCGGCAGCTAAACACCACACAGCCGTTCGCTCACCCTCCCCCCTCCCTCTCTGGGATGGGGGAGAGAAACGGGAAATTGAAGCTTGTGGGTTGAGATAAAGACAGTTTATTTAAGAGAGAAAATAATAATAATAATAATAATAGTAATATGTACAAACAAGTGATGCACAATGCAATTGCTCACCACCCGCTGACCGATGCCCAGCCCAACCCCGAGCAGCCGGCCACCCACCCTGGCTAGCCACCCCTATATATTGTTCAGCATGACGTCAGATGGTATGGAATACCCCTTTGGCCAGTTTGGGTCAGCTGTCCTGGGGCTGTCCCCTCCCAGCTCTTGCTGCCTCCCCAGCCTGCCCGCTGTCAGGACAGAGCGAGGAGCTGAAAAGTCCTTGGCTTAGTGTAAGCACTGCTCTGCAGCAATTAAAACACCAGCATGTTATCAGCACTCTTCTCATCCCAATCCAAAACATAGTACCTCACCAGCCATTAGGAGGAAAAACAACTCTGTCCCAACTGAAACCAGGACAATCATATACTGAATGTCCTAGACAGTCCAAATAACCTCAAATTCAAAAGTAGTGACAAATTCTAATGCTCCTGCTGTTAGAGTAATATGGGAAAATGACTTACATAGATATAATTGTAAAAGATACAATGAAAGTGTGTTTTCTTCAATGCTGCTCAATATCTTTTGGTTACCTAATTAATTCATTTAGCCATACTCCACTGTGTAGGACTCCGCAAAATTTTCCAGCTGAACTTTTTTTTTTTTTTTAACATAAAATTAAATAACAAATAACAGTCTTATTTTAATTTAATTTTATTTTATTAGCTGTTTCATTTGTGCTGTGAGTAGCTGAACAGGGCAAGAGGGATTCTTACTGGGAAGTTTTTTTGTACTTAGTACCTGAAAATATGATCCAGATTTGGCCAATCTTGTCTAAACACAGGAAGAGCTCTTTTGGCTATCACCAGGTCCACACTCTGTCTCCAACAGAAGAGAAGCGGAAGAGGTATTGTATTCATTATTTTTCCCAGAGTATACTTGGTGGGCTTCTTGGTATGGTAAGGATCTATTACCAGTTGTTGGAAAGACAACAACTTGTTGGCTTCATTTGGTGGCATCTTGTTTACAAATAGCCTGTGACCAGTCAGCCTCTTCCCACTCAAACGGCTATCAGTCACAATTTTTAAGACTGCTTCTGTGCTTACTCTTACCATTTGGGATCACTGCTTCCTGCTTCCCACAACTTTTTTCTTAAGATGACTGTGGTCTTAAGACAACAGTGATGCACACTATGGTCTATATCAGGGAGTAAAGGACATTGTGCACTATAAATTGGGTGAGATTTTTCAAATGAAATAACAAAACTTCATGATCTGCATTAACACCCCTCAGTACATGAGTACAGACTTTATGGAATCCTTCGCTTTTCTTCTTTCTGTAGTTATTAGCTATGTGTTTGGGGTTACTTTTCATCCTGAGGAAGTTGGTTTGTCAATGTAATTTTGGTTAAGTTGGGAAGGCTATTTTAAGAAATCTTGCAACTTTTCATCAAGACGGTTATATTCTAGGTGAGCCTGATCATTACAATATCATTTTAATCACCCCTGACACCAGCTTTCTACATTTATGGTTGCAGGACTAGAGATCTGACACTGTAGATGTTCCCCATATTTCTAGTTAAGGGAAATGTTTTCAGAATGAGATAATCAGAGTAACATAACAAGACTGTGATAGTCATTAAAGTAGTCATGCTTTTGATCCAATATCTTCTAAAATCTGTAGAGCACAATGAGTGCTGCCACTATCTTAAAGCAAAATTAAGGCTCTAGAAATTTGACTTTATATGGATTATGAAAAATTTTGATTCAATTTCCCAGAAAGTGAAAATATACCAATTGTTCAGTACTGAACTGTGACATACCGGGAAGGGAGGGAAAAAAGAAAAAAAAGAAAAAAAAAAATGAATTAATTTGGAGAAGATTTATTTGGTTTGTGTAATAGAAGTGTAAAACAGTAAGAACCCAGTTGCCTAGCTGTCACCTGCCTCCAGGGTACAACCAAACACTGCCAGTGAATCAATAGTCTGGGAAGAATTATTTTTTTTCATATAGCTGGAGTTTAACATGAGGCTGTAAGTGTTCCAGGTGGCAGGGTCATTTGTTCATTAGTGACTTTCACAATAAACAATTGTGGTCCCATGGTGTGACAACAATAATTTACAAAGGGGGAGGAAGAAAAGTAAAGAAAACCCCACATCCACAACTCTGAAGAAAAAGACTCCTGATAAAGTCTTAAAAATACTAAGAAAAACTAGTCCAAAGTATGGCAACAGGAGCAAAGAGTGCAGTTAAAACCCATTATGTTATTCAGTTTCAGCCTAGCTGATCCACTTTATAAAGAACTTCCTTTAAGCTTTTCATGACAATCAGAAGCTGGTATCAATACTCACATCACTCAGTGTGCTGCAGGCAGAGATTTAACTTTTACATTGTTGCTTTATACTCCTTTTTTCCCCCTCTTAACACAAAGCTTATAGATGATATGAAGAATGGATTCCAATGGGTACTGTGTTGCTAATTTGCAAAACCTGTGCCTTTTAGAGATTATTTTGTTAACTAGCGTAATCACTGGTGATGCAAGATAAGAAGAAAGAGCATTACCCTGCTTTTGCATTTCTTCTGAAGTTTGAAAATCCTATTTAGAAACCAACTTTAACATGATTTAAGACTTCCAGCAGTGTTCCTGGAATCATAATAAGTAAAGCCTGAAACTGTGATAGTGTGTGTATCTCCGTTTTCAATTTCTTTCAGGTATGTAAATGTGGAAATTTAACTGAATTTAAGGCTCTGGTGTTTCACATTTGCTGCCTATCTGCCAACAACATGAACTTTAAACAGACATTCTAAGAGCAAAGACAGAAAGATCTTTGAATCTAGTGCACTGGGGTTCAGCTTGCCTCTTTAAAATCATTAAATAATAATCCTGGGTTTTGTTGTTAACATAAATATATGCAATGTCTACTTTATTTTTCCAGTAAAACAACCAAACTAACCATTTTTTAAATGTTTTTGTTTTCACCTAATTCCAGTTGTGCATTCTGCTTTCTCTGCCTGCAGTAGAGTTACCAACCCCTGTATATCTCTGAACATAATTATATAGATGACTTATTTTACAGAAGCGGTAAGAAAATGTTAAGCAGCACTAAAAGGTTGGATACCAGGGCCATTTATTACCAAACACAGTAGAATACAGAGATTTGGACTGCTCTTCTTCAGTAATTCTGTAATTTGGGAAAGGTAGAAAGGAAGGCTATTTTTAACTTTCCTATCCAACAAGCCTGGAAGGTACACACTATCTTTACATTTTGGAAAAATCTTTAAGAAATACATGGAAAACCTGTCTGTTGAATCCATTTTACCATTTTACTTTATTTTTTCTCAAGTATCCCTACTGGTTACTGTAAAGTTTCCACTTGAGTTAAATTTCAGTATATAGCCTGTGACAAAATGTACATAATCATAGTCCAATTGTGTCTCTCTCATGTTCAGTTACCTCTGTTCTTCCAAACATTTTTTGATTGTTCATTACAATGTTGTTTTTTTTTTTTTTCTTACTCAGGGAAGTGGTTGAATTTTTTTTAGTACTGTTTACATTGGACACTCATCAGGAATGTTTTAAGCATGTGTTTTATTTTAAAACCATGAATAAAGAAGGCCTAGATGTTATCCTCAATCCAAGCTGTTTCATTATCTTCTTAGTCTTCTCCACTGATATTTGAAAAACTCCTTTGCTTAAAAATTTCAGCTTGAATAATTATTGGACATGTATTGGAACTACTGTGACATTTCTGACCAAAGAGTCTCAATTTACATGCCATTTCAGCAAGATGTTACCAGTAAGGATAGAATTTCTGAAACAGGGAAGACTTCATTTTATCCCTTAACATGGAGCAATCCTTGATTAGTGCATTTATCTTGAGGTCTGGTATCACTACCTTAATGAGTGCTATTGGATGTCCCAGTTGAATAATAATTCCTTCTACAACCATTTGTATATTTTCAAAAAGCCTTCAGTCTGAAATAGAAAATATTGTCTTCGATACCCATACTTTAATGGTCTAGTGAGAATACATTACTGAATTCTATTTATCACACTTAAGACAAAGTTAACAAAAAGTCATATTACTTTTATAAAATTATAAATATAAGGATATAAGAATAGCTGCTCTAGTTCAGACCAGGCCATTTAGCCAGTATTCTGTCTTAAAGAGTATGTTCTTCAGTATGACAAGGACAGGTGAGAAAAGCAGTAAAAGAGGAATGGGAAAAGCATCATCCCTAATGATTCTCCAGCCTCTATGCATTTTCAAGTCTCATTTATCTTTTTAGTAACTTCCATTATATATATTTAATGGAGTTGGAGAATTAACAATTTCTCCTCTGTATTGACTTTGTATGGCAAGATTTTAGCAGTTGGGGGTGGGGAGGAGAGGAGGCTAGGAGCTGCAGGGGTGACATTTGTGATGAGAATCCAGGATCTGCCCCTATAGAACTGGGCAATGTCAGTTCCAGCTGGCTGTAAACCAGAACCAACACAGGACACAGCTGAGCCAATGAGTGATGCTGGTGGTGCTTCCGTGTAACATACTTAAGAAAAGTAAAAAATGCTGTGCAGCAACAATGATGGAGAGGAGTGAGAAAAATGTGAGAGAAACAACCCTGGAGACCCCAAGATCAGTGAAGAAGGAGGGCAGGAGATGCTCTAGGTGCCCTAGCAGAGATTCGCCTATGATGCATGGAGAAGACCATGGTGAAACAGGTTGTCCACCTTGTTCTGGTTTCAGTTAGGACAGAGTTATTTTTCCTCCTAGTAGCTGGTAGGGTGCTATGTTTTGGATTAGGATGAGAAGAGCGTTGATAACATGCTGATGTTTTAATTGCTGCAGAGCAATGCTTGCCAAGGACTTTTCAGCTCCTCGCTCTGTCCTGCCAGCGGGCAGACTGGGGGTGCAGCAAGAGCTGGGAGGGGACAGACCCAGGACAGCTGACCCAAACTGGCCAAAGGGGTACTCCATACCATCTGAGGTCATGCTGAACAATATATGACTCAATATGACTCAAGGAAGTACTGGATATTGCAGTTTTTCCTAGAGAGACCATTGTCTGTGCAGTAAAAATTAATCAAGGTTTAACTAACCAGAAAGGTTTGAGTTCTCCTGAAAATTAGTCTTTTTTTTAAGGATATTTGTGGTCCTTCTCTTAATCTGCTTCATAAGAATACATTGTTGTAGTTATTTACTTATGAGAGTGAACATAAAATGAATATTCAGATTAATTGTATGACAGAACATAAATTCCTGGTTTTTGTTTGTTTGGTTGGTTGGTTCATTGGTTGGTTTTTCATCTTTGAAAACAATGCTAGAATTAAAAACATTATGTATGGTGTAGTCAACAACTTTAATATTATAGTCACCCTTTTGCCTGGTAAAGTTGTTTCAGATGTTCACTTATGGCAAACATCAGAATTTCTGAATTATCCAATTTTGAGAGAAATTACATTCTAAAACCAGAAACTTTTGCTTGAACTCAGGTGCATCCAACTTGACCTAATTGATCTGCTGACTTGAGACACTTGTTCAGTTGATAGAGTGAATTTCTGACCCTTTGAAACTCAGATGATCTGACCAGGAAAACACACTGATCCTTTTCTCTTATTCCTCCATTTTTCTTATTATTTTTTCTAAATCTTAAGTCTTAGTCTTTATTGAAGGAAAAAATAAAAAATAAAAAGTCTGAATGAGTTTTATTCTCCCCTAAATGAGTATGTACTTACATGCCTGTGAATAAAATTCAGTGGTACAGTGTTTTAGCTTTTTTTCCCAGTCTTGAGTTTACTTCAAACATCACGTTACTAATAGACTTGTTTATTAAATCCATACCAATAATGTCTCTGGTAAAACTTTGAGATGCTTTCACTTGTTCTAGGAACAAATTCAGTAGTACAATTTAAATGTATCTAATTTTGATATTGTTTATTGATAGTTGTAAAAATTTAAAAATAGGAATGTCATTTTCCATTCCACCTCCAGCTACAAATTTATTCTGATTACTCTTTATAGTAAAACCTTTAAAGCATTTTATTTTGTACTTTGAAGTACCTATCAGGAGAGACAGGAATCTACCAGTCTCAGTCTACAGACCTGAGGGATTCTTAAAAACACCTCCCCAAAATGCAACCTTTAATTCCAAATCATTCATTTTCATTTCAGAAGTATTATTTAAAAAAAAAAAATACAAATATTTCCTTATTAATCCTAACAGTTAGACAGTTAGCATGGTGTCCTGGTTTCAGTTAGGACAGAGTCATTTTTTCCTCCTAGTAGCTAGTAGGGTTCTATGTTTTGGATTAGGATGAGAAGAGTGCTGATAACATGCTGACGTTTTAATTGCTGCAGAGTAGTGCTTACACTAAGCCAAGGACTTTTCAGTTTTTCACTCTGTCCTGCCAGTGGGCAGACTAGAGGTGCAGCAAGAGCTGGGAGGGGACAGACCCAGGACAGCTGACCCAAACTGGCCAAAGGGGTATTCCATACCATCTGACGTCATGCTGAACGGGGTGGCTAGCCGGGGTGGGGGGGCGACTGCTCAGGGTTGGGCTGGGCTTTGGTCAGCGGGTGGTGAGCAATTGCATTGTGCATCACTTGTTTGTACATGTTATTGTTATTATTATTTTCTATCTTAATAAACTGTTTTTATCTCAACCAACAGGCTTCACTTTCCCGTTTCTCTCCCCCCATCCCAGAGAGGGATGGGGGAGGGTGAGTGAACGGCTGTGTGGTGTTTAGCTGCCAGCGAGTTAAACCACAACACATGGTCTAAAGTTTTTCTTTATTTGCCACAAAAGCCAACATTTTGACACTGAATATGAATGTAGTATGCTGGAATATTTAGAGAAAAGGCTTCCTTATCTGTTTTATTTTTATTGTTTTATTTTCTATTCCTCTCTTCCTTCCTTCTTTCCTTCCTTCCTTCCTTCCTTCCTCCCTTCCTTCCTTCCTTCCTTGGGAATCTCAAAACTATTAGGAATTTCTCTCTTTGAACAAGCTTCCTTGTGATAAGAAACTTGCTGAATGTTCTTCATGGTACAGTTTCCCTAAGTTTCAGTAATTGAAACACACTCTGTGGTACTTAAGGGAATGTTTGTGTAATGCAAGAAGAAAAAGAAACTGCCTTGGAATGCAGGGAGGTTTGCAATAAAATATTAAAATTACCAGCTACAAAGCTTTGAGGGCCAAAAAAAAAAAAAAAAAAAAAAAAAAGTTTCCAATAAATCAAATTTGAAAATCTCTTTAATTTTACCAGCTGTGGATGAATTGAATAAATGAATGAAGAGGATGGCATATGTTTATTACTCCTGAAATATATATGTCATTATCTCTACTGTCCTCACAGTGGCCTGTATTTAAAACTGCAGTAATTTCATATTTTAAAATGCCTGGGGAATAAATTTTTCCTGACGCAATTTGCTTTTGATCTGAGGTAAGCATTTTTTGACTTAATAGTTCATATTTAGCTTTTTCCTTACGTTTGGGAAGGAGGTGAAAGTGATGTCTAAAAAGAGGTTATTTTCTTTATTAAAATCTTATTTTTGAAATTCCTCTTATGTTTAGAGTGTTCTCAGTCCATCAAGCAAATTTAGCTTCAGCCTTTATCATTAATCATAGAATCATACAATCATAGAATATCCTGAGTTGGAAGGGACCCTTAAGGATCATCAAGTCCAACTCTTGACACCGCACAGGTCTACCCAAAATTTCAGACCATGTGACTAAGTGCACAGTCCAATCTCTTCTTAAACTCAGTCAGGCTTGGTGCAGTGACCACTTCCCTGGGGAGCCTGTTCCAGTGTGCAACCACTCTCTCTGTGAAGAACCCCCTCCTGATGCCAAGCCTAAACTTCCCCTGCCTCAGCTTAACCCCGTTCCCGTGGGTCCTGTCGCTGGTGTTAATGGAGAAAAGGTCTCCTGCCTCTCGACACCCCCTTACGAGGAAGTTGTAGACTGCGATGAGGTCTCCCCTCAGCCTCCTCTTCTCCAGGCTGAACAGGCCCAGTGCCCTCAGCCGTTCCTCGTACGTCTTCCCCTCCAGGCCTTTCACCATCTTCGTAGCCCTCCTCTGGACACTCTCCAACAGTTTCATGTCCTTTTTATACTGTGGTGCCCAGAACTGCACACAGTACTCGAGGTGAGGCCACACCAGCGCAGAGTAGAGCGGGACAATCACCTCCCTCGACCTACTAGCGATGCCGTGCTTGATGCACCCCAGGACACGGTTGGCCCTCCTGGCTGCCAGGGCACACTGCTGGCTCATATTCAACTTGCTGTCTACCACGACCCCCAGATCCCTCTCTTCTAGGCTGCTCTCCAGCGTCTCATCGCCCAGTCTGTACGTGCAGCCAGGGTTGATGAGTTGATGAGTTGACTTGAATTCCAAATGCTTAGAACAAAACAGAACATAAAGGAGCTAGTAAACACTAATTTGAATTCCAAGAGGCTGAAACAGGACTATCATGTTACTGTGGCAGACTTACATTGCTCCTATCTGGTAGCGTCCAAGCTATTTTCATATGCCACCTTAGGAACCTGCAGATTAATACTACATGTTTTAATAAAACATGCAGTGCTAGTCAGTGCTGGTGAATTTATGCATGCTTATGCACAGATATTTGTCTTAACTGGAGACAGTATTTTAGCAAGGAAATTTATAATGGAATCAAATTTGTAAGTACCATGAAAATTAATCAGACCAGAGATGAAGCCATTGTTCTCAATACTGTAAGCACCACTGAGGTGAGGATGAAGGAAGCAATTTAAAACCCCTATCAAGAGGTGTGCTTGCTGACTTGAACAGCTTCAATAGCTTATTCCTCTCCCCTGGCTCCTTATTGAGGCCCCTGTCCGGTTCAAATTAATGTAGCCCTTATTTTGATTTGATTTTTGCTTTTTTTTTTTAAAAAAAAAAAAAAAATAGAAAATTATTATATACACCCCCAACATACTACAGATTATTTAGATTTTGATTCACATGACACTTATGTTCTGTTCAAGTACTTTGCTCTACATGTTACTGAAGAGCAATCTGTACTGTATAATAAAAAAGTACAAATCACTTTCCCACTGAGAACAACTAACAAGTCTTCGTCTTTTTTATTACTTGATCTTTATTGGAAAAATAAATTCCATGCTCTCAGGCATAATTTTACCTTATGTCTTAACATTTGTTTGTTAACAAAATATAATTGTCATTTCCATCATTTTCTTGGAGTATGGGTGGGGGAGATCCTCTTTGCAATCTCCTGACAAGTGAGAAGGCTTTCTTAAAGTGCAAAAGCGGCAAAAGCAAGAATGTATTCACCTCACATGGTCTGAATTATTTTCCATTGGAATTATGTGAAATGAAAATGTTCTGGTCCATGGAGAGAAGAAAACCACACAGTTCTGTCTTTTTTTCACTAGATACCAAAACACAAGAATTTGGTTTAATTTACAAGAAGCAAAATGCTTATCATAGTAATAAATTCTTTTTAATTGTACACATGGTGTACGATTTTTTTCTTACCATTACTAACTTGAAAGCTTTATATAGGCCTCAATTGCTCCAGGAAAAAAAAAAAAAAAAAAAAAAAGTAAACTGTCGCAAATACTGCAATCTTTACAGAAAGGTTATTCTGCTATTGGTAGTGTCATAAAGAGTCTAATAGTAATAACAGTAACACAGCATTGTTGACTAATATAATATTCATCTCTTATAATATATTATATTCATAATTGTATTATGAATATAATATTAATAATATTCATATTAGGTTTAATTGGATTAAGGAAGAAGGATCTTTTGACTGATATAACACAGGAATCCAATGGTTTAAACAAATTTGGAAAGTGTCTTGAAATCAAAGAAACTCTCTGCTTCAAATTATTCTATTCTATATATTTTTACATCATGTTTCCAGCAATTGTTTGTGCAGTGATTATGAAATTGTGACCCAGAAATATATTTTTGCAACATATGTTAAATGTCATGCCGTGCAGAACTGAATTTTCCTGTTTTTATGTAAAGAAAACTCATACATTTCCTTTAAAAATATCCCCTCTGCTGTATTTAGTTAAGCAGTTACAGAGAGAATCTGAAATAGCCAGCGAGACTGTTAAATAAAACAAAATGTAACCTATCTGGTCAAATTTCATCACGGGATGTAGGTCTTGACACAATTTCCTTTGAGAGGTAGACCACCCTGTGAAAACCTCCTTGGCCATTTTCTATGCTAAAATTCTGTTCAGGGTTATTATATTATATAAAATACAATATAATACTAAAGCAGGGTGTATAGCATGCATAAAATATGCATAAAATGATCTTGGTGGGTACACATAAGTCTTTATTGAAAAAAAAAAAAAAAAGAAGGAAAAAATGCTAAGACTGGGCATCTAATTATTGTCTAGTGAAGACTAGATGAAACAAAGCTTACTTGCAGGTTCCATGGTGGAAGGCTGGCTATGTGTGAGCTAAAAATACAAGATTTCCCTTAACTGTCACATTTATAGCATAAGTTTTCTGAGCTGCTTTGATTACTTCCCCCAGGGTGAGAAAAAACGTACATCTGAAGTAAGTATCTATATCTTTCCCTGTACTATGAAAGAATTCAGATAATAAGGTAACAAGTTGAACATACATATCTGAATGAGAGACATCCTGCTGAAACTGATTTTTCAGTTCTCCTGTCCCTAAAACTGTATTGAGAATATCTTCCTTTTTTCTGTACTTTGTCATTTTACAGTAGCCTTTGAGTAACTGTTTTGTTTTGTTTTGTTTTGTTTTTTGTTTTGTTTTGTTTTTCCCCTGGGGGAGTTGCTTTTTATTATGTATATATATGTTATTTAATAGGATTCATTTCATTTAAACACACAATTCCAGTCATAATGATTATAATAAACCATTGTAGTTGTCCAGCTTAAGAATTCCAGTTTTAGAATTTCATTTAAAAATTAAATAATTAATAATAATTATTAAGTGTTCACCAAATAATTTGTTAAGTTAGTAATTATTGTTTTCATCTAGCAATATGTTATTCCTAAAAGGTATTTTTGCACGCACCTGAGCCTTGATTTCCAAGTGGTGTTAAGTTCTGCAGCAAAGATTTCCAGATTGGGACACACAACCATAAATAAGTACTGCAGTGTTTCTTCATTTCCATTAGCCCTGTACACTAGATTTTACAATGTAATAGAAGTGTGCAGACCCTACGTGCCAATATAGACTCACACCGATCACTTTGCAGGCTTACAGCCAACATTTGTATTATCAACAGGGAATGTCATTGAGAGACTGTGTGCAGTCATACTTCAAATCAGATTAAGAAATTAATACTTAATATGTCATGATTTATAATAGTGTATTTTCTTGACAACCATGTTGGGCTGATTGTTTAAATTAGGTTGGAATTCATTGCTTGTTACTGGGAATTCATATTGATTAAATGATGAGATACCAGAAGGTAGGCAACAATTTTATTGCTTCCCAGCATTAAAAAAGATGTGTCCATTCAAATATTCTTCCAGTGCATGTCAGTATTTACACCATCTCTTCACAAAACCTTGCATATTCAGTAATTTGAATTGTATATATTTGTATTCATTGACCAAATGACCTCTTTTGGAAGACCCGTAAAATATTAAATTTGAAGAATGGGTTGATATATCTGTAATTAAGAGCAACTGAATAAAATGTGCATTACTAATTTAAACTATGTCTGTCTAAGGGCTCTAACAAATTCTTTATCCTTTAACCCAGTTACTAATGAATATGAACTGGAACAAATAAAGCTAGCATAAGATCTTAGAAGTACCATTTCTTGAAGTGCTTGTTAATATAATTTTCTTTATGCATTTGGCTAAGGTTCTTTTGGTATATCCTGTCTGCCTGTGCCATTCTAGTGCTATTTCTAATGAAGTCTAAAGAGTGCAGCATGGTCATTGGGCCTTCAGTCTTCATTACACTTCACTGTTTTTGAATGGAATAAAACCAGTAGTGTCATTTCTCATGGACAACATAACTCAGAAGCCCTCCCACCCCACCCACCATGTGTGTGTGTGTGCACCCAGTCATCACTTTTAGTAATTAGAATATATAATATATTTCAGTGACTGAGTTTTTAGTAGCTTGTGTACTTGGCGCTAAAGGTTTTTGAGTAATGAGTGAAAGCAAACAAACAAACAATAACAACAACAACAAACCACTTGGTTTAAGTTAATGCTTCTTGTTTGAGGAGACTGCTGTGATGGAGGTAGACATTGGGAAAGCTTCTCTTGTCTCCCTGCGGGTTATATCACTGCAAAACATTATCTGCATTTTCCAAACAAATTTTAAAACTAAAGGAACCTCATTTGAAATGACTCATTTGGAAAAACAAGGAAAATCATGCTGTAGTTTCTTCTGGTGGAAGGGCTTCCCTCTCTGGCTGGCAGTGGCTTGTCTTGGTTTTTCTGCCAGAATGTTACTGCTGTACTGAAGTCTTCCCTTGTTACTCTCAAGCAAAATCCTTCATTGTAATTGAATCATGTAGGAATACATGATTTTCCTTTAGAGAAAGTATTCAGGTCTCTAGTAAAAGCAGAAGTATCACCTTCCTACTTCAAAAAATGTCAAGTCACAGATTAGCCTATTTTCCTTGTTACCTGTAGAATTCCCAATATTTGGGATACAGTATACCCCGGAGCTCTGCTTTAGGTACAAAAATTCTCTCCGTAAGGAGAAGTTCATCTGCCCATCCTCAGTCTTCTGCCAATTTGGCAGCACCTGGATTCTGACAGGAGCAAAGCTTTAAAGAATGGCAGTAACACCTGGTTCTGTCAGGAGATGTAGAGTAGGAGCTTGGCCCTGCTTGGACTGTTAAACAATAGGTAGTGATTCCGAGTGCAGGAAATACATATGCACCAGAACTGAAGTATGCAAGGAAAATGCACCTTAGAAGTATATGTTTTTTCATCCTTATGCATAGGAAATCAGTATTCTGTAATTAGTTAATACAAAGTTTCTTTTAATAGCATGACAAAACCTAAACCAGAAACCCTGATCTATAGCAAGAGGCTTATATACCAGTTTATATATCAACTCCACAATACCAACCTAAAAATATGTATAGGTTAAGGTATCTCAGACATATTCCCTAACTCTAATGGCATTGAATAACATGCAGTGTGTATTTGCCCACTTATTAGGTCTTATGAGAGGACACCTTTTACCTTTACTGTATTACATGAGATTGTGGGACTAAGCAGTACCAAGCTTGTGCCTTGCCCTAAGCTGTGCTGACTGCCAGGCCACCTTAGAAGAAGGGTATGTGACCTCCTAGGTGGTTGTGTGACACCATAGCATTTCCTTCTTAGACTACCCATTTGCTGGACACAACTAATGTGGGGAAAATCCCTGTCCAGATATGTCCAGAAGTGATAGAAATGCAGCCACAAACACTGCATTAAAAATGTGCCATATTCTGGGAATTGTTATGTGAGTGGATCCTGAGCTAAATGCAAAGTGCAAGACTGGACTAACTTGATTAAACCACTACCTTATATCTTATCAGAATAAAAGAGATCAGAACTTTTCCTTTCAATGAACAGTTGTTTTTGTTTGTTTGTTTCAGTACAAAAATATTGTTTTCTTTCAGAGGATTCAGTGTTTGCAGTGGTTACAGATATGGACTCTTCATGACATGCATGGAATTTTGATTCAAATTGTCTTAAACATAGCAGGCAAAAAGTGATTACATTAAAGAAAATTAAATTTAAACACCATGACTACTACTGCCAATGGGTGGAAGCTCTTCTATAGCAAAGCAGAAACTACATCATCTTTAGGTTTTCCAAATTTCCCAAGTGTAAAATTGGCACTTGTTGCTGCTTTGCATGCAGTGGCAGAGTTAATTGCAGTAGTTTACTTTTACAGTAACTTGTAAAATTAAAATTTGTGGAAGCTTTCATAGATTTGTCCGTGGGTAGCTGGTTACTATTTAATTCAAAACTATGGTCAACTTTAAAGGAGTTCAATCTCTTTTATTAAAAATAGAACCCTACAAGCTGAGGTGCTTTGCTCAACCTTTCTTGCCTGGGCAATTTCATGTTACACACTCTTAATGATTGAAAGCTGGTATCTTTAACTTTGAGGAAATAATTTGATTTGAAGTTCCGACCCTTTAGAAATAAGGAATAACTTTTGTTTCTCTATTAAAGAAGACTGAAAACTTTTTCACTGCTTACAGAATAGGACTCCTACCTTCACAAATTATACCTCTTGTTTTAGAACCTGTAAGTAGCTTAAGGGCAAACTCAGTGTTTTAATTACCAGTAAGAACCATTTTTGTAATGCATAAATTCCACTATATTTTGTAATGCATAAGTTCCTCTATAAAGCTGTTGAAGCCATAGCTACCAGACGCCTAAGAACTCCCCCCTCAAAATATTCTCAGGAGTTAAAGTGTTAGATAAATTAATCGTTCACTGAAGAAAAGTCTTCATGGAGGCATTAGCCTCTAACTCACCAGAAAGACTTAAAATATGTAAACTAGCTACATAGCATTCTGCAAGATAAATCTGGCTTTGTTCTCATGGGCTGTATCTAGGACTACGTGAACTGAAGCTCAGTGTCTCTACCCAAATCAGTACCTCTGATATATTTCCCTGTAATCATTCTGAGTAAGGCTGGAATTACAAGCACTATTCCCATCTGTCTTTGCAGCAGAGAAGTAGTGAATCTGAAGCCTGGCCTTGGAACTGCTCCTACACAGTAACTGGCCATAGAGATCAAACTGTCAACTTAGTCATAAACAAAACAAAACAAACAAACAAACAAACAAACATATTTTTAGTGCTTATTTGGTAGTACTGATTTTAGTCCTATTTGTAACCACTCTAGACTTGGCTTTAGTTTGCCTAGAAAATGCTTCTATACATCTCACTTATACCCTGATCTTTCACTTTAAAAAGTCATAAGATATCCCTACTGTCACGGCCAAGCTTCACAAAAACATGCTTTAAAATCTACCCACCTAGCCCTATCTCTTAGAAGCAAGTTGTTTGCAGTGGTCTCAGAATGATGGTAAAAACAAAGTGAGCAAATGATCCTTTGCTTTCAGGGGGCTTTCACACAGTGTGGAAATTACAAACATTTTAATATTCAGATAGTTTGACTGCTCACAACATGAGGTGGTCCTCCAGAAATCTAGTGGGTTACATGAGGGATGCTGCATAATTTAAATACAACACCATCCTACAAATGCAGTCATAAGTTTTATGGGTTTAACAGTGAGGTAGAATTTTTCCCCCACTGAAGATATTTGCATATAGTAAGCAATTCTCAATTGATGTAACAGGTTGGATATTAAAAATCAAGGCATATGGACCATGACAAATCAGAGTTATTTCCACTGAACACCAGTTTAAGATGAAGCACATATGCATGCTTTTCTTCTTTTTCTTTTAGTTTTTAATCCACGTATTGGTTAATAAGCCTGTCTAGGGAAGTTCAGGAGCAATGTTTCAGGAGCAATTATCAAAAGCTAGCAGTGACCAACAACATTTCATTAGCTGAGATGTCATATCTTGATAGAAGCGATTTTCAAGATTAAAGTTTTCAGAATGTATATACACAAAGTGAAATCCCAAATGACCAGAGATTTTCATAAAGGGTTCCTTTATCCAAGTTGTGGTCCATTCTGCAAATCTATATCCAGGTTCATCAGCTGAAACAAGGAAGATCCTGAAGTTAAATTATAGTAACCGTTATAGGTAACCATTAAGAAAACTTCTGTTAAGATTGACTTTTACCTGTTTTGAAAATTTGAAATTTCGAAGCTGCTTTATTTCAGTTGACACATATTTAGAATGAACATAATTTTACTTCAACATTAAATTGAATATTTTTGAAAATACTACACTAGATGGGCATCCAATGAACTGATGAATATTTCCAGAGTATTGGATTGCTGTGAAAATGACAGACAGACTGATCACAGAAAAGTCCATGAATATTGAGAATTTCCTCAACAAAGCTGCAGGAGTTTGGTTGTCAGCTGGTGCCTTGACATGATCAGTTTGGCAGAGCATTCTCTCATGGCAAACACTGACTACCCTAGTAAAGAACAGAAAAACTTATTCATATCTACTGTGAAGAAAGGTGATTTGTTAGGGTCTGGAGGATGTTTCACTGGTGCTGCAATTGATATTCTATGCTATTAATTGTTTGAATGCTCCTATGCACAGTCCTGGCCAAGACCAACAATCACACGCTGGAACTAACTTTGGGCACAGTTAGGGACCACTTCCAACAGTTTTTTGCTTTTGGTGTCTGAATACTAGAATTTGTTTGTTTGTTTGGTTGGTTGGTTTGTTGGTTGTTTTTTGTTTGTTTCTTTGTTTGTTTTTTGTTTTATTTTGTTAATGTTACCTTCTGCTTTTCAAATCCTTTTCAAATCCCTAAAATGATTCAAATGAGTATAGCAGCCAACAATATATTTAGAGATTGTGATTTTAACAAACTTCTCTGGAAATATGAACTTTGAGTACTTAAAAGTTAGGAGTCCAAATTTGTCCCTAGATGTATGAAAATCAGACGAAAGGGTTAGCCATTTCAATGTCTAATAGAGAGCTAAAACTCTGTTCTCAATGAATTATTTCTGAAATTTGGCTGAGGACTTCATCCACAAGGGAAAAAAGATGGGAGATTATTTTTTAATTAGGCCTGTTCTGGGTTAATCTGAAAAGTACATTCAGATTGAAAACCCAGGGAAAGACACTAACAAAGTATTAGATAACCATAAGATATCTTTACAAACTGATTGAGTAACCAGATTCCCTTACACAGAAGACATTACAAACAAGGCCTGCTTCTAACCACATTCATCTTTCTTATATTATCTATAAATAATTACTTTTCTCAGAGAAGTCAGGACAAAACCAAGTAGAAATGAGAATGTGTCACTTTAAAAATATTATGTTGGCATGTAGATTTATTTTAACTGTAACTTCTGTGAAACCTTATCAGCAGATTCATGCATTAAAGAAACAAACAGATTTTTTATTTTTATTTATTTTTTTTTTTTTGTGATCACAGTGCAAGCTGTTTCTTAGGTCAGTATAAATGTGAATATAAACTTGTTGAAAAGTGGAAAAAGTTAGTCTAATTAATCCCTTAGAGTATAATTAGTAGAGCTGCATATATAAAATTTAAACCTCACAGATGTTTTTGTTGGTGGTGGTTGTATGGTTTTGTTGTTGTTGTTGTTGTTTTTATAGCAGTCTCATAGAGCACTAACAAAAATACTACACTTCTCCTAAGAGCCAGTGCACTTGTAAAATGACCAGAGCATAAAATATTTGTGTAATAATCAGGCGATTGAAGCAATAGGACTGTTTAAATAAATGCTACTTGTCAAGGAGAATAGATCCTTAGAATGGTTCCCTTCATCTCTCATCTGTTAACATTTCTAGCTATTATGCTTTATGACTCTATGACTCTGTTTTACAAGACATGATCATTTTTTTCCTTTTCCTTTTTTTTTTTTTTTGTTGGTTTTGAATGAGAGTGAATTAAATTTGCATTTCGATGGGTTTCTGTGTACAGTATTTTATTGAGGATATTGACATGTTCAAAATTAATCAGTGTTTCCAAGACTGAGGTCAAAAAGGTACAAATAGTGAAGAAAACATATAGTCTTCTTAACTTTTTATTTAGGCTGAAATTAAAATACTCTAACTTAAATTTCTTGAATAAATTTTGAGGCATTTGTACTTATTTATTCTCAATATGTTGAGCAAAGGATTGATTAGTGCTTGCTCTTTATATCCATAATATATACTAAGTAAAAGAATGGAATTTGAATTGGAAAACTGATGTTTATCAGGAAAAGTAATTCTACAGAGCAACTCTGTACCATGAATTCATGACATATGAACAGCTACAACATAAAGTGCTTTTGTAGCTTTGACTGCAGGTCATCCTCCACAATTTGTGAGCTGCACACTTCTAACTTAATTGGATATATCACTTGGAGAGACAGTACCTGATCAGTTATTTTTCAGATGAGACATTTATTCTGGATCTGAACTTAAATACTCATATTCAGTCATACATAATTGGTCAAATTCCTTAGAATGTCAAAAGGAAAACTAATCAGCCCACCGAACTAAAGAAAACATCTGGCTGAATTTTAGCGATCAAAAAATGATTTAAATCAATTACTAGCTGATCTGATTAACTTCAGAATATTAAATCACAAAGATATATTTCATACTTAAAAGGTGTTGCCTTCAAATGAGATTGGATTACTGGAACGTAAAAGGGCCTCAGAACTGCTAAGGCCTAAAACTGCTTGTTTTCAAAAAGGAAGCAGTTAAAACAGCACATGCAAACAATTTGGATGTTTAACCTCTTCCACTGAACCCTTCATACTTCCTTGTTTAATTCTTTGGGAAAAAAAAAAAAAAAAAAAAAAAAAAAAAAAGTAAGTCTAAAATGTCAGAGTGTCTGAGTTTAGAGGAAATTTCATATAACCGCTTTTAAACAAATCATATGGTTTAGACCTCATCTTGTTTCTGAACATGCCTGCTCAGCTCTAAGTGTTATCACTGGTAACTGCGCATGCAGGAATGGAAGACAAAACCCCTAAAGAAAGTACTGCACCATTATTTTTTGTTGCTGTTTTTTCTTATTGTTTGTTTGTTTGTTTTTCTGCAAATTCAGAATTTGCCTGTATGGTATTAATCTACATCAGCACTTTCTCCAAAAGGACAGTCTCAGCAGTGACATAAAAACTGGCAATTATGGGTAACTGAATCCTATCCTTCTCGTGTAAACTGGTCTTCAGCTCTCAGTTCATGCCTCTGACTAACCGAACTTGAAACCTGAGGTGGCACAGCATGAGGTCATCCTGGACCATGTGTGGCCCCCATTCTCTTACATGTTATCTCCACGTAGAAAATGAAACAACAATATATATTTCTGATAATTTTGTGTGTGAAGTGTGGCTTTCAGATAGAAGCAGAGATTTCTGCACAGTACACAATTTCCAGAAGGTGTGGTAAGTGTGGTGAGTTTGGAAAAAAAATGTGTATAAATTAAAATTACCTGCAATAGTTCTGGGTAGCCAAATTTTTATACTTCATCTTGCTACTTTACTCAAGGAGAAAACCAAAGGCACAACATCTAACCAGCTGTCCTGGTTTCAGTTAGGACAGAGTTATTTTTCCTCCTAGTAGCTGGTAGAGTGCTATGTTTTGGATTAGGATGAGAAGAGTGCTGATAACATGCTGGTGTTTTAATTGCTGCAGAGCAGTGCTTACACTAAGCCAAGGACTTTTCAGCTCCTCGCTCTGTCCTGCCAGTGGGCAGGCTAGGGGGGCAGCAAGAGCTGGGAGGGGACAGACCCAGGACAGCTGACCCAAACTGGCCAAAGGAGTATTCCATACCATCTGATGTCATGCTGAACAATATATAGGGGTGGCTAGCCAGGGTGGGGGGCCGGCTGCTCGGGGTTGGGCTGGGCATCGGTCAGCGGGTGGTGAGCAATTGCATTGTGCATCACTTGTTTGTACATATTATTATTATTATTATTATTATTATTATTATTATTATTATTTTCTCTCTTAAATAAACTGTCTTTATCTCAACCCACAGGCTTCACTTTCCCGTTTCTCTCCCCCATCCCAGAGAGGGAGGGGGGAGGGTGAGCGAACGGCTGTGTGGTGTTTAGCTGCCGGCCGGGTTAAACCACAACACCAGCTACACATATTATCTGCTTTTGCTGAGAGAGGACTCTTCCAGCAACACTGTGCTGGCTAATGCACTGGTATTGATTCACGGTTCTTCTGCATCACACTGTAATTTCAAGATGCTTTGACAGCCGTCACAGGTCAAAGATCTGTGTATTACCTGGCAAAGGTGGGTGTAGATTACACAAGTAGGAGTTGGCTTTTAAGTTATCTAATGCCTTCTGTCAAAAATGATTCTTTATGCCTTTTCATTGAAGTTCTTATAGGCACAGTGTTTTGCTGCTAAAAGAAATCTCCTTAGGCCTAAGGAAACAGGAATAAGTAAGGAGGTCATTATTTATTTATTTATTTATTTATTTTTAATGCTGTAAATCTCTAGGGAGCTCCTGCTTTATTATCATCATTGCTTTACTTTGCACTACTCGGTAGGTTTTGGCAATGTTTCAGAATAATGGCTAAATATAGGAATATTCAAAGATCATATTACAGCCACAGCGGCAGTAGAAGCAGCAATAGCAGACTATTAAAAATTCCCAGGACTTGCTTAGAGACTACAGAAGGGAGAAAAACAAAACAGATATCTTTTTTTTTCTTCTCCAGTCACACTTTAGTCACACTTTGATTAAATCTGTTAAAAAAAAAAAAAAAAAAAAAAAGCCAGTCAGCACTCCAGCATTGACATACCTCCTCACATCCTCACAACGTTTTGACTTGTAACAATCAACATTCTCCCAGACTAACTCTGGATGTGATTTTTAGGTAGAATATACGCCAGGGTTTCTTCCCAACAGGCAGTGGAAAGGGTGCCACCTCTTTCTGGGGAGAAGATTTCTTAGACAAAGAAATGCAAGTTATTCTGTGATTCTGTGACAGTCCCAGTCAATGCTTAGTATTCATCACTAATTATTTAATGTTTACAATAACATTTTCTGTACATATTTTTTATATTTTTATTAAATACAGTGATCCTGCTTTAAAGTGGTGTAAATTAGATTTTCTTTAACTTATTAAGACTCACTCCTTTTTTACCCATGTGTTAAAAAGTCTTGGTTAGTCTAAATGGCATGCTGAGGAGCTATAGAAAGATGGAAATTAGGTAACCAATCTCTTTTATGTTATACTTTCTTCCGGATTCTAAGCACATAAATTATAATGAGACCACCTTTCACATCAGTAAAGTGGCTCTAATTAGACCTAAGTGAGTGGAAGCAAGCCTAAGTTACAGTTCCTTATAGATTACTTCTTAATTTGACACACTTTCAAATTTATCTGATCATCACATCTAAGCTTCATATCACTACATCCAGACATTGTGCAAGAGCTACAAAAAACTTTATTTTTGACTTTAGTGACAGAGAACTTACCCCACCTCTTCCCCCCACACAAGATGAATCAGAGGATGGAAATGTTTTCATGGGTTAGTTACTGATGTGGCCTAGGTAATATTTTAACAGTAAAAAGAAATAAATTCTCAGGTATGAAACCATAAAAAAGCAGTTTGTCCTGGAAGGAATTTCAAGTGTTCTGTATTTCCAGTTGAAGTCACTGATCAGATATTGCAAAACTGCTGATCTACAAGAGCAGAGGTAAAAAAATGCTGACTTAGTAGAAATACATTGTAAGCATGAACACTAAAGATGACTTCTCCCTAATAATACATTTTAAAGGAAGAGAAGGAGGAGACACATGAAGTAATGTGAGTTTGTGTTCAGTAGAAAGAGTCTGGTCCAGTTAATGTTGCTCTTTTGTTCAGGTCACATCACCAGCATATTTAAAGACTTTTTATAAACTGATTTTCCCACTAATGCATGTCTGGTATTTTCTGCGCTGTTGTAACAAAAGTTACTTCTACCTTTTGCTATGTGGATGGAACTGTTTGTCTTGGAGAGTGCTTCAGTGACTAATGTGGCTTGAAAAAGAGCACCCCAAAGTGTTTGTTTGGGTCATTTCTTTGATCTGGTTTATAGAGTGTTCCCAGAAGTAGTTGCACTGGGATGAGCAGATGTCATAATTGAGTGAGGAAAGTGGTTAAATTAGTTTTATTTCTAGAACAAATGAATGCAGAGTAAAGCATTTTTGTTCTCAGGAATTGCACTACAGGCACAAAGGTTTGCAAATTTGGTTCATGAGGTGATGTCCATGTGGTGCATACATCTTCTTGTTTCTGTAGGTTTGTTTTGTTTTGTTTTGTTTTTCTCAGATTACATCTGTCCATGTCAAAAGTCTAGGAGACAGGCATCTGCACATGCAAGGAAGCCCAGGGAAATTTACATGCCTATGAAAATGTGTGTGTTTCAGGATAAGACGTTAGAATTTACAGCTCTAAAATATTGACCTAGCATGCATGCTTGAAATTTTATTTAGCTACCTAAGTCTTCCTTTTGTATCTTAATCCAAGTTCTTGGTTCAATATTTAAAAATACATCAATGTACACACTGACTAAGCATAACATTGAATCAGAAACTCAACTTCAGGCTGATACAGGCATCCTTTCCAGACTGGAATAGTCCTGATCGCCTTCAATCTGTTTTACATTCGTTCTTGAGTGTGCTACTGTCTCACATGAAAAAAAAACAAAAACAACAACAAAAAAAAAACTACAACCAATTTTGTTGAAAGAGTAAATATGTAACTTGAAAAAAAATCACAGAAGATACAGAATCTTCAAAGTCCATCAAAACTTAAATATTAATATTCATTATCACTGATTTTTCACAAAAATTCACTGATTTTTGGGGGCTGATATCATGTTTGAAAAACTCAAATAATCCTAATTCTTTTACAAATGCTTAATTGTCTGTCAGTGATAGCACTCACATTCCTGTGTTGAAATGTATGTCTGAATTTGCAGACTCCTTTTGCTAGGTTTAGGCATTCATATCTCTTTTATGCCAGAATCTGTCTACCTGTTGATTTGGAAAGGGCATTCAAATAGTTTACTGCCTCAATTATAAGTTAGACCAGTAGTGTTCAATATTTTATGATCTCAGGTTTCTCAGGCAAGTAATTTATTTTCTACTGACTCTTTTAAGAAGAGTTTTTTGTACTTATTGATCGTTACTTGATTTGTAGTAGATACACGACAATTTCCTTTAAATGTGCTATGAAGAACTGAAGTATGCAGTGGGCACCATGTGAGAGGAGTTTCACTTGTACAGCTGTCTTTTGCATGCATGAAGATGAGAAGAGGACATCTGAATTTGGCAGACCCGTGAGTGTCTGGTAATTGTTAGAAAACTGATACAAATTCAAAGTATTTATCTTCCTTGCCAAGTGGTGAGACATATGACTGACTGCCGGTTAATCATCACAAACTGTATACATTCCTTTTAATTTCCATCACTGATGACTGGTTTCACATTGCGGTAACTCTACCCTCTTGAATGAAATAATTTGTGATTTTGACTGACAGTTTAACATGGATGAATATCACAAATAACATCTAAACAGTTCAGGCCTCTGGCAGTGTATATACGAACCTTCTCTGTGACAATGGAGCTGCACCACTGTATAACAGGACTTAGTGCCGTGACATTTATTTGCCTATGAAACCCATGTAATTATCTTGCTTGAAAAACATGGCATTTTCTGTACTGATTTCCTTCTACACTTGCTACAGCACACATTCAAAAATTCCTAATCACACAGGGCCGTTTCTGAATAAAACACAGTGCTCTGGAAACCATGATCTAAACAGTGCAGGTTTCAGGAAGAAAAATAAATATTTCCACTGTTCACACATATTTGCAAATACATATATCCTAAGAAGAGAGCATGAGGAGGGGAAAGAGATAATGTCTTCCAGATGACAGCTTTCTGGATGGAATCTGATATCTAAAGCACGAGAAATTTTTCATTAACATTCAGATTATATGTCATTTTGATTCACACTCCCTAAGCAAGCTAATTTGGGCTGCAGCCAAACTCCTTACAGTGTGATGACAACACAACAAGCTTCACTGCCTCTCTTTCATTGCTAATGATTCCTTGAGTGACAACCGTGGTCTCTGAGCTCGGCATGACTCTTCACCCTGCAGCAACCTCCATGTCAGAGCTGTCTCTGTCCTTGCCTCCCCCCGCTGGGCTTTCTGCAGCAACGACACTCCACCATGTCAAGACAACAGCAACTAAGGGAAGGGTATGCTCAAGACTGCACTCAGAAAATGTAGGTTTCTTGTGCATATTGCCATGGTATAATGGCCACAGTGGGTCACTTGACACCTTCTCAATGCCTCCACCATTTCATACTGGACCAAAAAAAAAGAACAACCAAAAAAAAGGAAAAGTCTTCACCTCACATTTTCATGGTGAAAATGGTAACTGTGACATGATTCTTTACAAATGCTTCAGTGATGAATTTTCTTAAGTTCTATCAAAGATTTTAGTCAGCATCGTCTTTTCAGAAGTAGTGGAGGCACTTTTAACACAAACCAAATACTGCAAATTGCTAAGGATTCACTTCAAGCTTTGTTAGCATGGGAAATATTTTACCCACAAGCCCTTGTGAATAGCTCCTGCAATGTCTGATTTATTTAAAATCTTCTCCCTATGGCAGTAGTTTAGGCTGAGGGTTATCCAGATGCCTGTGTCTATGTATAAAAGGACAGTTATTCTCGTAATTCTCAATTCTCAAACTCATGTTTTTAAAAGGCAGGGAAGATTTTCTAAACCCTAAACCTGATTGCTTATTTCCATGTTGAGAAACCCAGGCATCAGGATTTGGGAAATATAAACTATATTTAATATAACCTATGTAGGTTACAAAGAGCTCTGCATAACTATCCCTCAAGGGACTGAGTCTTACTGTAGTGGCTGCTGCAGCACCCTTAAAGTGAATAGAAATGCATAGGCTGTTAATGGTATTTAAATTATATGTATTTAATCATTTTTAACCTATAACTTCATTAATTTCAGTGGAATAATACTGCAAATATTAAAAATAAAAAAACACAATCTCAAGAGCTGCACAGTATGCTATATCAAATGTCATGGGGGCTAGGTGCCTGCTTGAACGTTTTTCAACACTGTATTCAAAATCCTGGCTACAAGAGTAGAGAGTTGGCTAGAGCTCCAGCATAGGAAGGATGAGACAGGAAAAGGTTCACACTCCAAGCATGCAGAAAAGTGAAAAAGATTTGGTTAAGTGTTTTCTCCCTAAACGTCACATTGCTTAGCCTCCCTTTTGAAGCGCAAACATTGATTTGTGTACTAGTAAACTAAATGGTTCTAAGACCTATCCTCTGTCCCCAAGAAAAACTGCTTAACTGCTAAAGTCCATCCTATTTTAGTCTCCAGAATAAGGAGTCATCTCCATATCCCTTTTAAGAATTGTCCTTGGAATACGTTTAATTTCCCCTATGTGCCAAGGAACTGTCTGAGAGGGTGGGTGTAAGTAGTCCAAAACACTTTGAGGTGTATGTCTAACAATTTAGGTGTCCTGAAGATTGAATTTCAGTGCTCTCATGGTTCTTAATATTATTTAATTTGCTTATATATACACATGCTTATATATATTTATATGTGTATAGTGATGTATAATTCTCTCAAGGTGAAAGTAATAAAGGAAATAAGAAATGATCTCAGTCTTGCTGAGAACAACATGTTATGGTGAGTGTGGTGCTGCCTGAGGGATATCGCCTACTTGTATGCCTGTGAAAACATCACAAGCTTCTGATGTACTGTCAATAAAAATAGCATTTTTGACTTTTTTTTTCTTTTTTCTTTTTTCTTTTTTTTTTTTTTTTTTTTTAACTCTGGCTCCTGTTACTGTGAATTTCAGTAATGACATCACTGTTTTTGCAAGTTATAGGCATCCTTAGAAACAGTAGTAAACAGTAGTGGTTGTAAAAGCAAGGGCTAAAGCATTATGCGGAACATCCACGTGAACTACCGGGGAGGTCCACTGAGTGAGCTGAAGACATGTATTTAAGTATAAAAAAGCCTTGAATGTTGACTTTATTTGTAAATGTGAGCAGGAAGTTTCTTTCTCTCAGAAAGAAGAGTAGAGACTCATAAGACTGTGCTTTTGCAGTGTAGAAATAATTGTTTCAAAGCCTTTGCTTTGAGTGTGTTGCCATCCTTCTACTGCTTCTGCTTCTTTTATATTTGGCATTAGGATGTTTTTATATCTGGCATTAGGATGTTTTGGCATCATACTTGGTGTTGCAAGCAAAGGTGGAATAGCTCCAGTTTCAACACCCAGAGGCAGAATCAGCAGTGAGAACTGCTACAATTTATAGTCCTTTCCAGCACAAGGCAAGATCTGTGGAGCAGCTAATCTTATACTATATTTCAGTCATAAAATACAGCCCATAAAAATAGTCTATTAATAGTAAATAAAAAATACTGTTCTGCACATAACAGAAGTAATCCTTTTTATTTGCAATTGATGAAGGAAGGCAGGCTAGTAAGGAGTGGGTTGGTGAATTCCAATGTACCTAATCAAGGTCATGATTTTTCTGCATATATCCCCCAGGTAAAAATGGCTGTTTGTACTACATCTGGACCTGTTTCAACCTTTGCTGTGTAGTTCTTTCTTTCTTTTTTTTTTTATTTTTAATTTTTTTTATTATTTTTTTTTAAGAGTTGGGAGTACAATTTTGCAGCTTCTTTCATTTCCTTTTTTGATGCACATATGCATTAGCCATTTCTGTTTGTACAAGAATTTTAGCATAATAAAAGTGCTAGGGTGAATCTCTGGTTACTGGAACAGAGCAGAAGTTTTACCCACTTTATATCAGGATTTAAAGTGTGGATTACTTTACAATGCATTTATTAATTCTGACCTACTTTTTAATCTCAACCTTTTCTGGAACTCAAAATGTACAGAATAGGTACAAATTCTGTTATCGCAAAATAGTAATGGATTTCATAACTTCTACAGAAAATTATTACAGTATGAATGAAACAAGTATTTGAATTATTGAGATAGGAAAATCATACTAGTATTCTTTTACCTTCCTATTAAAAGTGAAACAGAAGTAATAACCAAAATGTCGTGGTTATACATGACTTGGAAAAAGGAAAATAATAACCAAGATTTAAGAAAAGCCTGCAATGGATATTTGATGTGATGAAATACCAGAATAAAGGGGAGAAAGAGAAGAGAGGAAAGACTGCTTACTAATACTGTGTGCAATCCAAAAGCAGAATCAGGCAAAATTGCGTATAGGTCAGAGATGTGTCTCAGACATTTAAATAATGGGAAGATAGCTGTTCTTAAACACAACTGAGGCTGGTACATTTTTAAGCATTTTATATGATATCACTTCTGTGCAAAGACTTAAAGGCTGTTACTGAGGTTCTTGAATGCCACAGTGCTGGTAGCTGCTGCGAGGCTATTTCTCCTCTGCTGGAAAACTGCAACGGAATGGTAGTTTTCACTAGTAATGAACAGATGGAGAAAACATTTTTGAGATAAGTCTGAGATTTTGAAAAAAAAATATTGCCAAAATGCCTCTGTGTTATGAGATCTGGGCTTAACTGATATAGACACACAAAAAAAAAAAAAATAAATTCATATATAAAGACATTTGTTGTAACCAAATCATAAAGTCTTCTATAATACCATATAAACATATATTAATTCTTAGTATGGTAATACAGAACAAATTCACATGCCCTCATACTACATTAACCCTTGAGTCACATTATCTATTTCCACTCTCTGATGGAGAAAAAGCCTTGTGGCTGTATTTGAGAGAGAATTTCACAACTGTCCTTGAAACTAGTACTGGTTTCAGAGGAGTGAAAAGAGAGACTTGCCTTGTTCCTCAGCTTCACTATATGCTTTAATATATTCTGAAGATATTGTTCACTCCATAATTTTCATTGCCTGTGAACTTTGGAAATATGATACCCCAAAAATGTATTAGCAGTATTTGGTACTCAAGATGGTATATGCAAAAGTATTGAGAAGGCTTTCTTTTTATTTTATTTTACTTTATTTATTTACTCATTTTCTGTTTCCAGTATTAGCTAGCTGGGCTGCAGTGCCTTGGATCTGAAATGGTGGCAGTTGAAAAGAGTTTGTTCTTAGCCTTTCAGTGTATGACTGTCAATACTGTTATCCATATGAGAGCACCGTCAGCATTATTTCACAGTTCTGCCATTGGTGAGTGTTCAGGAATACATGGATCAGAAACAGTGATGTTAACTCTTAATCACATCCAGTCTTCTGGCTAGGGTTCCTGGTTTCTCACTGAACAAAGAGTTTGACTTGATCTGTGACTGACTAAAGCAAGCCAAGAAATGAAGTTAAAGGTTTCTGCTGCCTCAGAAGAGTGTTTCCTCAAGATGTAGTTTTAGCTCCAGTCTCATAGCTACATTGGGTTCCATAGAAGAAGCTCTACAGTGAAAAATACAAGGTTTAACTCTCACAGGGAGACATAAAACCTTATGGAAGACATATGCCAAACTGCTGAGTGGTTACACTGCACTGCAACACATATATTTTAATAGATTGAGAGTTCATTCTTGTGAAACTACTGTTCATTGGAACCGAACAGTACCAATACAGGTAACCATCACAACATTTCTCATCTTGCTTATTCTGACACAGGGTATGTGGCAAAGATGCAATCTGGTTCACAGAAAAGTCAATGTATTGGCTAGGTCACAAACACAGCAGCTTGGTTATGAGTATGCAAGTAGAAGCAAACAAAAATACACACCTTCTTATTTTTTCCTACAGATTCATCAGTTACTCTTTCTAGATATATACCATGCTTTATATGAGAAGTCTGTGTTGGAAATTTCATGTTTAATTCTTTCTCAAGCATAAAACTTGGATAGTTTCTGTGTTGGAAATTTCATGTTTAATTCTTTCTCAAGCATAAAACTTGGATAGTTAAAGGTTCTGCTGAGCAGACTATGCCATAGACATCGAGAGTTAGGAGCAATGATGCTGTTCTTTTCGAAGCCAGGTGATTCAGGAACACTTGGATTCTATTCACAGATGATTAGTGTTTTGCCAAAAGAGAAAGGAAGGGGTCAGGGGAAAGAGCTCCCCTATTGCTTGCTTGAAGGCTCCAGAGGATCTACAGAAATATTCAGTAAAAAGGCAAAGCAAGACTCCATCACAATCCTCCTGAGGCCTAATGTGTTCTCAAGGAATGTGTGGGAAGTAATAAGGAGTTAGCAGATTGATAGGCCTGCTCTCTCAAAACACTACCATCTCGGAGTGCTTGTAAAGTGCTAACAAGACATAATCCTGAGCTGCATCATGTGCTGTAGTAATGCTTGATTCTTTGCTCAGGGCTGCGCTGAAAACCTTACCCTCGGTAAGCTTTAAAATAGATTTCTCTAATAGGAATATAAACTAGTTTTCTAAGAAACCATTTGCAAATTCAAGAGAATTTCCTGAAGGTTTGGAAAACTTCCTCTCTAAAGATTTTCCTGTTTTGCTACAGCACGCTAAGAAATATCAGAGTAGAAGATTCAGGCTATAGTATGAATGAAAGAAGCTTGCAGGCTTCTAGTAGATTGAAACCTGATTGCTGGTAAACATCTTCAGAAAGGAAGAAAAACAAAAAAACTAACAACAACAAACATCTTCAGAAAGGAAGAAAAACAAAAAAACTAACAACAACAACAAAACAAGTAAAGCATATAAAGTATTTGTAAACATTTAAGGTCAGTAGCAATAATAACTCAGCAGGAGCTGTGTCTAGTTTCAGCTTCCACGTACTCTGAATCTGTGTCTAATCAGTGACTAACATTGCTAAGCACTGGTAACATCATTTGCAACACAGCTGCAAGGGAGCTGGCACAAAAGGGAAAACTTAGAAGACAATGCAGTTTATGCTTAATCCTTTGCCTTCCATTTGGATTATGGGTTCACTTTACACCAATCCAGTATTCAGGTCAGAATTTGTTAATGTTGGTAGCAATAAATAAATAAATAAATAATAGAAACCTCCTATATTTTCAGTAATGACTTCTTGCAAACAAGCCATTTTGTCTCTATGACAGTGAGAAAAGAGGTATCGGGTAAGCAGAAAGATAATTTGCAGCCAGAAAAGTGACACTTTACTCCTTACATGCTGATAATGTGGAGTTCTAGGAATTCCATAACCAGGAAGTTTGAAATCGTTCTTCTTTTGTCTAAAGGCCCACACCTTAATGCCTTAATTCCTCATCTGTCTCAGATACTGCTGTAGTGACTTGTGCAGAGAAAGCTCAAATTATTGAACACTGATGGGTGTCCTTGATTACCACTCAGTTTCAAGTTTTAAATGCTTATATTGGAGTCCAGCAAATCACTTTTCATAATAAACTTCCTCATGTTTTCTTGAAACCCTAGGGCATTTAAAGGTGCTAACTTTAGTAAGTTTTTGTGGTTTTTTTTTGTTTGTTTGTTTGTTTGTTTGTTTTTTTGGTGGGTTTTATCTCAATGACTCTTTTGCTACTCTGAGTCACATTGAAATTCTGCAAGGTGCTGTAAGTAAGAAAAGCTCAATGCTGGAGATGGTTTGTGCTGTATCTGTGAATCAAAACTGTTAATTCTGCCACTTTGAAACATGTCTTAAATTTGAACTTTGTATTCCTCCTTTCATCTTACATTTCTCATTACTGATGGCTAAACATATCACTGGGACAAGGACATCCAAGCACATGGATGAGAGGATGGCTGTTGGGTTGGGGACAGTGACATGGTAGTCCCAGAAATCCTTGCCATCAGAATGAGTTCCTCAGGTTTTCTTCTATCTCTTCCCCACGGTGCTTAGGCTTGACTCCAAAATCCATCTCCCAGAAGGATAATGTGGGGGTCATCTCCACTGATCCCTTCCCATTGCTACTCCTCTCATTGGCTGCTTGGCCGTGTCCCAAAACTATTTTTTTGTTGTTGAAGAACAGCATACTCCTGGTGAAGTATAATATAACACCACAGAGGTATTAATAGCACAGATGCCTGAAGGGCAGTCCCTAAAGACTCACACATACAGTACCAGAACAAGCTAGATTCGGCCTTACACAATAAATCAATAAAGTTAGCAAACAATTAAAAGTTGGTGCAAAAAATATATACAGATTTGACACCTAGTGATTAAAAACCCCAGTGAGGGAGTTTTTAGTGGATGTTCCCATAGTTTCAATACTCTCACCCACATCTGGCCTGCTGCAACTAGAGTTCAGCAGGTCTCAAGGTAGAGATGAAGAGAGATTCTTTCTTGAATTTCTTTGAGAATGGCAGTCACATAAGGAATATACAGCTGGGCCAACTAGCTGCTTTGACTCACTTAGACTGATGGAAAATGGTCTCTTAAAGTTGCCAACTTTAAGATTGAAAATAGAATATCTTACATTGTTTTAAAGACATAAATTAAAGGATTAGATAGAAGATGGATCTTTGATCAAGATATAGCTGAAATACTGAAAAAGTAAACCATGTAGAGGAGTTAGATCATGTCATTTTGCAGTACTAGCACATGTTTTCCTCAAAAGGTAACACATTCATTATTCCTTCACAAGGGAGTGTCTGCAGTGGCTATGAGAAAGCACAATATGACTACCACTGCAATTCTTAATTATCACCTAAAGAAAAAGGGAATAGTGAGGAAAATTCTAATTGCAGATGCTCTTGTCAAATTGACACAATGCTTAAACAGAGCTCTGACATATGTGCACTTGCTCACACATTTCCAAGGAACAGCCCTTTTACTGAGTGACCCAGAGTCTCAATTATTCTAATGTTCCCTTCACCTCCCACCTCTTTGCCCTCCTCCCCCCCCCAAATAAATAAATAAATAAATAGCCCTGAATGAAGTGCTTTTGTAAAAGCACTTTCCCTATGGGTTGACTTTGATGATTGGTCTGAAAGAAAGTAGAGAAAGACAGAGATCAATATAAGCATTCCGTCAGGCATCCAGATACTGTGAGACACTAATGAAATTGAGTTTAAAAAACCCAGCATTCACATTAAATGTACAATCTCCCCTGATCCTGCTAAGAGATAACATATATCAGATATCCTAACATGGAGACTACCATCTTGAATCAGGCTTATTATTGAATCATGGATATATGTTATATGATGGTGGCTGGCCCAGGATTTGTCAGGCGGGCAAAAATCTTCACACCAAACAGATATGGGATAATTTGATCTTCTTGTCACAGACTAATAAAAACAAAGTAAGTCTTGAATCATATAGCTTTATATTCCTCCTAGGATTTTTTATTAACATTAATGTTTTCAATCTGGCCTTTTGCAACACAGGCCATGCTTCTGTCTGTGTAAATTTCTAATGCTTCCTTAAATGCTGTTAAATTCTTGGCCTCTGCACTATCTTGTGCCAACAAGTCAAATGATAGTTCACATCCACAAGCTCAGGACTGATGGGAATTGAAAGAAAAAGGCAAAAAAAGAAGAAAGAAAACATCACATAATGTCATTCCTTCATTAGTTCATATCTATTTCTTTTCAAATAAATCAGCAAGAAGTTACTACAATGAAATTGCCATGGCCACTTGTTCTGATGGATATTGGGTCTGCCAGGTAACAATTATTTACAAAAAGATTCAATTATATACGTGAATTCCATAGCTTTGTGCTAGTCCACTGAATTTCTTAAAAACACAAATGCTAAACACTGTCATAACATAGTCCATAAAAATATTTTAGGGTCTGATAGATTTTCTGTACTTGTGAGTCAAATCTTTGAGCCTAGTTATAATCAGTGAAACTATTCCAAGTTATATAAAGGATAGAGTGTTTTTACACAGTCAATCTTTAGAAATAAAGAAGCTTTTAAAATTTAAAGAAAAACAATACAATTGAAATTGAACAGGTTAAAAAAAAAAAAAAAAGCATTTACAGTATCCTTTGTTTTCTTTTTGAAATGTTGTCATTCCTTAAAAATAAGCTAGAGATTTGTCCAGAAAAACTCCAAAACACCTGCTCATCTACTTTACTAATTATTTAAAGACTTTTCACATTTTTTAAATTACTTCTACCCATAAATATGCAAAGCAGAGTTGGACACGGTGTTACAGGCTGAAGACAAGTAGATTGACGTACAGCTAAACACTAAAATAAGACTTTGCTTCCAGGGAATATATAAAACTTTTGATGCTTACTCAAATCTTTTATGTTGTTATAATAGCACAAAGTAAATTACCAGTAATTTTCTTATCTTAGACATACAACTCTGACCTAAAATGCTTAAAATATAAGCAGGAAGCAGTGACATGTGCTGCATATTACAGAAACATCTTATCCAGTAGCAAAACCTGATGGAACTAGCCAGAAAGCTGTAGCAAAAATCAAAAAAGCAGAATGTAAAATAAAATATTTTTAAAAATTCTCCTTCATCATCCTGTATGTGCGATCAGTGCTTTAGTAATCCAAAGTTCAGACTTATGGTCCTACTTCTCAAGCTTCACTTCTGCTGAAATTCACATTCTAATGGTGCTTCCTGACAGCTGTGAAGGCCAACAGCATGTTGGGCTCTGCCAGCATGGGCACAGCCATTAGACTGAGGTTAGAGATTACCAACCCCTGCCTTTCCTTGGCACCTTTTGGACTGCATCTAGGAATTGTTTTGGGTTCCCAGTTCAGGAAAGCCACTGAAAAAGTAGAGTGAGTTCAGTATAGGCCACCAGGATGGTCAGGGTGGGCTGAAGTATTTGCCCTGTGAGGGGACGCTGGAGGAGCTGGGCTTGAGAGACAGCTTCAAGGACACAACAGCCCCACAGTACCTATGGGGAGGATACCAGCAAGGCAGTTTTTCTTGAAGTACATGGCAAGGGAACAAGAGACAGTCATCATAAATTGATAACGACAGATTTTGAATGGAAGGAAGGGTGTCAAATGTGAGGATAACTACATAGGGGACTAGACAACCCAACGTCTCCATAACACAACTGAAAAAAAGGTCTAAGTGACATAACACAAATCCATTGTTGACCTTGCCTTGAGGAGATGCCTGAAATAGATGACATCCCAAGTTCCTTCCAACATGAAGAACATGAAGAACTGTCCTTTGCATGTCGGCTTTTAGGATCTGCTCTTTCTTTCAGTGCTGCAGAAAAATATGCTGCCGCATTTTGCATAATACCTCCTTTAGGCATTTGCTCCCTGGAGTGAGGAACAAAACCCAAGTTTCTCCCAGTCCCCTGGGAGAATGGGACAGTTTTCTTCAGGGAATGGGACAGTTTTCCAAATGACATATGATAATTATGTAACTTAAGTCTGTGATTTAATGCAGATTTTCACATCCTTTTGCATAAGAAATCATGATTATAGACTTCCTAACTTGAGACATCATGATTGTGTCACTTTAAAATTGCTATTTAATGTCATCTTGCATTCAACTTCTATATTTTTGAAACAGAAAAGCCTAAAAACGGGTACTATGGAACACCAGGAGTGAACTGTGATTTGCAAGAGGCCATCAGCTTTGTAATACAGACCTTTGTCACTTGAGCTAATTAAAAGGGTTGTTTTACTGACAGCCACCAGGAAGGGATGACAGTTTTTACCACAGTGCTTTGATGAGAGCAGAGAAACAATGACACTTGGAATAGAAGTCTCACACTTGCCACATGCTAAATTCATATGTCAGAAACATGGTAGCATTAAGTTTAATGAGAATGTGAGTTTCACTGCCTAACAAGGTTTTGAATGCTAAATTTTCCAAACTTCAGTTTTGGAAACAGTGGGCTGATTTTTGTTGAAAACTCTCATTAATAAGACTTTTGAAGCTCCATAAGAATTCTTACTTTGAATATTCCAGGTGCAAAAAGTAGGAACAAAATGCTAGGATTTTACAACAGAAAGTTATAGATATTATAAGCTATACTGGCTTCACCTTTAACTTAATCATTGAACACATGTATGCCAGAAGATGTCATTCAAAAGCATATAATACTGTTTCAGAGTATTGTACTAGTGAATTTATCTTCATGAACATTGTAGGAGACATGTCTGCCATGGGTTTTATATCTGCTCTTGACAATTTTAATTGTTAATTACAATTTTTCTTTTCACTAACACATCAGGTTATACTGGTTTATGGCTTTTTTTTTTTATGATGGTGTTGTACAGTCCCAAAATAAGGTATTAGGTGAAAGAAAGTAAGAGTAAGGGGAGGGGTCGGGGGGGGGGGGGGGGCGGGGGGAAGAGGCAGAAGGAGATAACAATAAAATGTGAATATTTATTTTCATATATATTTTTATATACAGTCACAGTAGATGAATTTTAGTCCTAATTAGGTCATTGTCAGTGGAACCATTATTGTCCTAATCAGGAACTGAAGCAGACAGGTGGTTTGTTAGACATGTTGTAAAGGATACACAATGCCTAATAAAGTCACAAGAGACCAAAAAATGTACTGATTGATGATCATCCTAGTGCTCTTTCCAATGCTGCTTTTTGCACTGAAATTTGGGGTTTATCCCTTTGATAAATATGCTCCTAATTGTATGACTGTGACCTTTGAATGCCTGCTTTGGTATACAATGTGATTCCTTTTGATAGCAGGATAACATAAAGAGCCTTACATGAAGACTATTACTATTTTTGTCACCTGCAGAATACTAATACAAACATTTACATTGTGCTAATGGCTGTTAAGTAGTGAGGGGTTGATGTGCTGATCACCTGGACCAAGTTTTATAAGACATTATGAACCTCTATGTCATTTTAGGATGAATTTAGGTATATCAAAGTAACAGGGAAAAAAAAAAAATCCATTGTCCATACATCATATTTTTCACCACATGGTTTTTGTAAGCAGAGCTGTCTATGCCTGTGTGAGCCATGATCTGTGGGAGCAAGACTGAGTATTTGTCTTCTGCTTAAGGCTGCTTGACATTTCCCAAGTAGATCTCCTCATAGTTAAGCTCTCCAATAGCCTAACCTACTCAGAACTTGATTAAATACATGAGTAATTAGAATTTCAGCAATTGCAGTGGTGACAATACTCAGCCAGTAATATATGCCTGGGAGACTGGATTCATGTCCTTTTTCATCTAAAGTACAATTATACTACAGCTACCATTGTCCTGCACAGCGCTCACACTTCTGATTTAACAGGTGAGTTAACACTAGTGATGAGCAACTTCCCTCTGATGAAGTTATAGGATTATTGCAGCAAATTGTGTAAGATGTATTTGATATGAGACAGTGTAAACAAGAGAAAATACTGTTTTGCAGGCTGCTGGTACAAAGTTGAGGAGTCCTGGATTCCCAGGGTTTCTTCTGTTCAAGCTTTACCGAAAGGTCTTCACACAGAAACACAAGATAGTGTTTAGTTAAAAAAGTTTCCATAGGAAATACTACTTCTGTGTCTCTACTGTTTTCTTTGGTCTTCTTTCTCAGTTCATTTTTTTTTCTTCTTGCTTTCTTTACTTCTTCTTTTCTTTCTTTCTGTCAGAAAATTATTATTATTAGTTTTAGAGATTCTTAATGTAGTAATACATCTCTCTATCTCATTTTACTCCTAAATGGCATTGAGAATACTACTAATTATTTTCCTACATTACTCCTGCAAGACCATTCTTCTTTGTTATTCATGCTTAGCTTTTCCCTCTACCATATTTATACTGTATTGTGCTAAAAAAAAAAAGGAGCATAGGTAGGGTGCACCCAGCAGCACAGGTCTGCCTTTATGCTGTCACTGTTGCAATCAACATTCCTCATCTTGTCTACTGTGTGTAGAAGACAATGGAACTGGCTAGGGAGGCAGCATTTAGTTCAGGATGGTTGTGACCTTGGGAGCACTTGGCTCACAGACCTTAGCCTTAAGACTAATAAGATTAGGGCATTTCATATGTTTGCACATATATTTTAGAGTGGCAAAACACATGTCAAATAAATATTTCTGATGGGTTCATTGACTGTGACTGGGAATATTGTTACGTAGGAATTTTCATAGGTTACCCTCTGAACAAGAACAAATGAACTGAGGTAGGCTTCCTTCATACATCAAAATGCATGAATGTTGGGCCAGCTGGCCTTTATTGTTATTATTTCTGAAATTATTTATGAAATTATTTCACATTTTCTTTAGGTTAATAGGTACATTTTTCCATGTTTCTCAGAGCTGCATAAATAAAACTGCTGCTCCGCTTTCTGTCTTGATGCTCAGAAATCTTTAAATTGCCTAGTATACCAGCAAACCATTTGACTAATGTAGGGGAAATCTTAGGTGGTATAAATCGAGTATATCCAGCTTCTGACACTTGATCTGGCTCACATTCATCAAAGATGATGTGGAGAGAGTGTGGTCTTGCAGACAGATGTGCCCAAGCTGGTGGAATTCATTACGGGAACAATTCTTCTGAGATAAATTATGCTTTGGGCTGAGTGAGAAAGCATATGTTGTTACAATTTTGGAAGGCAGAAGAGGAAGTGAGAAGTGGGAAGTAACTTTTCCAGCTAATTCTGTGAGATGTGTGCTAATAGCAGCTTGGAGCTGAGAAATATGAGGTATGAATAGGTCATTCTTCTTCCTGAGACTGATATAACCAAGGGAGTTTGTGACGATGTGTCTAGAACTCTGGGTCCAGGCCTAGTATCCTGGAAAAAGGATTCAAAATTGTGACACTGAAATGGATTCTGAAAAAGCTATAGGGACTATCTGGCATCCAGAAAACCTTTTTTTTTTTTTTTTTTTAATGGCAAAAGACTGAGGAAATCCTGTCTGTAAAATTCATCCTCCAAGGGGCTGAAAAGTAAATTATTAACAATTTACAAGTGTTTTCTCTACAGTCAGATATCTCCCTTCTGGCCATTAAGTATTCAGCCCAGGAAATTTAAAGTATTTGTGTCTAAGAAGAGAGAACACATCTGATATAGGACATCTTTTACAATAGGAAAGTGATGGGGCCAAATACAACATCTGGTTATCTGATTTTAGAAAAAAATCAAACTGGAATAACTTGTCAACAATGGGAAAGTTATGCTTTTCAACCAAGAATAACTATCAATCAAGATTTCTTAAGGTTATAGTTTAACTTAAACAGAAGCTATTCAGAGTTGCTAGGTCAAAGCTCAGACATTTAAAAAATGACAATTTAGTGCCATTATTGTAAATACATATGTGATAATTTGTTATTGGAATTTACTAGCTGAAGATACAAGGTAATATAAACTGTCACAAGGTGATATAGCTGTCAACAGACCACTACTTGCCAATGACTGCCAGTCATCCCAGATGATCCTATCCAGTCATCCATGCACCATTCAGGTATTATTAATAAGCAGCATATAGAAGCTGAGGAGTAATATTTAATTACTCTATTATCTCCAGAGTCAATGGTCAGATGGACCTGAACCCAGAAGCTGACAGCCTCATCCACTGTGACCGCCAGACGGTTGTGTTATGTACACACAGCTCACTTCTGCATGGTGAAAAATCTGACATCTGGTTGTGAAGGTCTTCCTTCAAAAGGAAGACCTTAGCTCAGCTGCTAAGAGATAGGAGATTTTGCTTTGATGCAAATAACAAACAGCTGTTTACACAGCATGTTTGCACATACTGTAATAGGATCATTTTGATTATTTGTTTGTTGTGGTTTTGTTTTTGGTTTTGTTTTTTTTTTTCCTACTAGTTGCACTCTGTTAACATCTGTCTAACAACAAAGAGCAACACCTGAAATGTATGAATATTAATGAAGATGTTATTTTCATAATGGAGAGGACATAAAGGTAAATCTCGTAAATCTTTATAATTTCTGTTTTTATTTGATGATGATTACCTATTCTTCACATGATTTTTTCATATCTATGTGTACTTGTGAGAGATTCCATTCCTTAAATTGAAAGCAGACAGTGAGAATGACTTAAATGGTTTTATGATATCTTAAGTCTTGAAGCCACATGTTATGATCATCCTGTCTTATGTGGCGTAACATAATATTTCATTAAGTAGTTCGTGGATTTATTTATATCTTCTGACTGATCTAGAGCATATATTTGGAAAAAGGTACAGCCAATCTGTTATTAAATATTTTAAGTGAAAAAGAAAACATTGCATCTGTAACAAGTTGTTCCAGTGCTTAATCACCCTTGAAGTTTAAAAATGTGCATCTTAATTGTTGCTTAAATCTAGCTCTGCTTTCAGTCATTGAATCTTTTTAATGCTTTAATCTGGTTGTTGTTTTTAACATTTTTTTTTTGTCTCTTTTAAGGGGACAGACTCTTATTGGGTTGCCTCTTAACCCTATTTCTGATTAGGTAAATACACTAAATACCTTAGCTTACCTACTGTGAAGTAGGCTTTCAGCCAAATTTTGATTACCTTTGCATGCTATTGGTAAAAAGCTTCATTTAGATAAGTACATGTCATGGAACCAGAAACATTTCTTGTAAACGGTGATTGCCAATTTCCGGTTAATTTCCAGAGCTTATTATTTAGCTAAATTTGGTCTTGAACACAACA
>CM021733.1:101024513-101040164 GCA_011075105.1 Heteronetta atricapilla
GTAAAATAGTGTTAGGTACATGTGCATCTACAACACACTGACGAGGCTCTATCAATATAAATGTGCCGCATCATAGCGTAAACGATGCTCGTGAATCTTACGCAAAATAAATATACGAATATATATATATTCTAATGAATATATATATATTCATTATTTGTTCTATTATTATATTTTATATTTGTCCTAATGCTTCTTTATTATTATTATTATTATCATTTGACCTGTAATTTGTTATTATTTTTTTCATTCAAACTTGTTATATTTAATTTTGTGCCCAAATTTGTGATCCTTTCAAAAATTATGTAATGCTTATTTTGGAAGATTTATTTTTCGTAGCATTTACTAATAAGGGTTATGCTATCATGCTCAACATTTATATTGATTGTGCCTCGTCAGTGTGTTGTAGATGCACATGTACCTAACACTATTTTACAAATATTCCAACTGTCCCCAGTACGTGGCTGTACCTGCCTAATTCAAATTTGTCTGCTGTAAACTTTCTGACTTTCCTGATTAACGGGACAGAAAAAAAAATCTTTGATAATACTGGTCTGTGTTTGGAAAGGCTGAGGACTCCTGCTTCTGAGGGCAAAGACTGAAATTAAATGAAACTTGGATTGGAAGTAAGTGTCTTGGACATTACAGGTGTAACAGCATGTGGCATATAGTGCAAGCAATACAGCTGGAGGTACATGATAACATCTGTGCAGCTTTTTGGCATTGTTTAGGAAGTTTCAGAAGTGCAAGTGTAAGAGCTCTCATTTACAAATCTGCCTGTAGTTCTAGTACTATGGTAGTGTGGTCATTGCTATCCTTTCTGGCTATCTTTCCCAATTGCTTCACCATATAAGACATTTCAGCAGTATTATTTCTCATGGGCACTGTGGTCATCTGCCCCTGTCCAATATTTATTTGTTGCATGTCAAGTAGAAACGTGCACTGATTGCATTAGCTTTTGCCTATTTGGAGCTTTACATAAGCAGTTTAATACTCCTGCTTCATTGACTTTCATATAAAAGCCTGATTCTGTAATTCTCTGCTGCTAGTATAACATGATAATGGATACAAAAAAAAAAAAAAAAAAAAAGAGAAAGGAATACAGATATGTTTTATTGGAAATAACTAAGTCACTTCATATTGTACATGGTAAAATTGTAAAATTACCTTACTATTGTGTAATATTTATAGTTTTCTAGAGTTGACAGACCTAAAGTAAGCAAAATAAAGATCTCTGCAGTTTTCTTATGAAAATTCTTTTATTCTTATAGACTCTTTGGATTTTTCTTTCCAGAGCAACATAATCTCTTTGTGGGATGACATTTTTTCACAAAGTTGTGTTTAACTGCAGTTCATGAATAATTACTAAAGATCAGTTGAAATTTACTGTGAGATTTTTAAAAAATAAAAAAGGCTGAAATAGTTGATTTTTTTATATAATTATGCATACATATTTAGAAAAAAAAAAAAAGTTAGTATGGTTAGTCTTGTGTCTTCCTCACTCCCATCATTTGTTTTGCTGACAAACACACAATTTTTAAAGAAATATAGGAAATTGAAATATAATTAAAATCATTGTCCCTAGCACATCCACTAATTATATATAAACATTTCTGGTTACTTTGGTCTTATTAATTCCATGGTATCTAGAATGGTGACCATTATTTCTTTCTAGACCCAAAATAGATATTATATATCTATATACCGTATGTATATACCTATACATACCTTATAAAGACAGATGAAGGCAATATTTTCAGATTAATTCTACTACTGTCAGACTTATCTGCATCTCAACGATCTCCAGAAGTGAAATGTACCTTCTATTTGAATAGATTTATCAGAAATATATAAAGTTTAAATTATTTTTTTACAATTATAATCCAAGATGAATCCCATATATTGTTTCATGCAATTTTATATATGACCATACAACAATTCACAAGTTTGGTGGAAAATTTACTAGGCAGAGCTAGAAGTATGTCTACACTCAAAAGTTAGTCTGAATTCATTTTGGATTAGGATAGTGTGAGAATTTTAAGTATAATAGCTATTCCTGTCCATGTGCTGACAAGTGAGGGCATGGAGAGGTTGGATATTTAACCACAGTATTTCCTTGCAAAGCTTTTATAATAACAGTAGGGCTGTGCATAAAGTTCTTGCACAAAATGGATACAATTTAAAGCAGTACCAAGATTACTTTCATTTGCTTTGTTCAAATAATTGTAGCTTACTGCTTATAGGAAGTGATATGACTGTCAAGATATTGCAAGATGGATGTACGTTTCTACAATGTTTTTGGCTGATTACTCTTTCCTGTAACAATGACCGTATAGTTGGAATTCTCTGTTACCTGGAGTTATAATTATTTTATTATTCTGGGATAAATCATGAATTGATTTCTTAAAAAAAAAAAAAATGTATAAAGAAAGGGAAGAATCTATTTATTTATTTATTTATATTTTATAGAAAAGGAGTGTCCTGGTTTCAGTTAGGACAGAGTTATTTTTCCTCCTAGTAGCTGGTAGGGTGCTATGTTTTGGATTAGGATGAGAAGAGTGTTGATAACATGCTGATGTTTTAATTGCTGCAGAGCAATGCTTACACTAAGCCATGGACTTTTCAGCTCCTCGCTCTGTCCTGCCAGCGGGCAGGCTGGGGGGGCAGCAAGAGCTGGGAGGGGACAGACCCAAGACAGCTGACCCAAACTGGCCAAAGGGGTATTCCATACCATCTGACGTCATGCTGAACAATATATAGGGGTGGCTAGCCAGAGTGGGGGGTCGGCTCTCGGGGTTGGCCTGGGCATCAGTCAGCAGGTGGTGAGCAATTGCATTGTGCATCACTTGTTTGTACATTATTATTATTATTATTATTATCTTAATAAACTGTCTTTATCTCAACCCACAGGCTTCACTTTCTCGTTTCTCTCCCCCATCGCAGAGAGGGAGGGGGGAGGGTGAGCGAACGGCTGTGTGGTGTTTAGCTGCCGGCCGGGTTAAACCACAACAAGGAGGCAGCAAACACATGACATTTTTCAATTTACTCTTGTATACAGCAGTAATGTATAATGATGGTGCAGTTTACCCTGCTTCTCAGGGTGGGACTGAAGCCTGTGGACTTAAAAACATCATATTTGTAGGCTTTGTTTAAAAGTCATGCAATATGACAGTCACCTGCAGCAGACTTGCATAAGAAGTTTTTTTTTGTTGCTGTTTTTTGGTTTTCTTTGTTAGCAAGTCTCTGGAAGCATACTTCAACATTTGACAGCTTTTGACTTTTCCTCTCTTCACTGCTTTGGATGCCTCTGTTGACTTTGCAAGAATCTTAAATTATCTGCTGTCTTGAAATAGTGATGCAATCTGGGCTAATCAGAGGAAAATGAATGGCTTTCAGGAAGAATTTGAGAGCACACCATGTTGTGTTCAAAGCAGGGGTCTGATTCTAGCTTCAGTGGAGGTCAGCAGGAGCTGGGAGCAGCTCAGTGGTGCCCCACAGCTGTGAGTTATCAGCTCTGGAATTAATAGGCAAACCCAGTGGTAATGCCAGATCACAGTGGTACCCCTTTTCTCTGAGCTTGCCTGGTATGTCAGGTCCTGTGGTGTGAGGAGGGAAAACATTTCTTGTGAGGGGAGAGAGCAGCTGCTGAGGAGAACTGAGTGCCCCTGAGCTCTGCTGAGCACAGTGATCCCAACATCCAAATGCAAAATATTTACTTCAGGGGTGCCAGAGTCTCTGAACTTTCAGTGAGCTTGGAGAAATGCAGGATGCAGTATAGGAGACCCTGACTGTTAGGCAGCCAAGACACTGCTGCTTACAAGCATACCTTGCAGCTGTGGAAGATAGTGCCCAAAGAGGTAAGAACTTCATAGAGCAGTGGGTGTCACAATGAGAGTGACCTAGCATATTTTCCCTTATTTTGTCTAAATATGGGCTTCAAGCATTTGTCTCATGGACAATGCAGTTTCAGTTCTGATACTGCTGTAGCAGTTACCAAACTAAAGACTCTTGAAAATCACAGCAAGCTTAGAAAAAAATATATTTATTTATTCATTTTACTACTGGATTTTCTTTGATTTACTTTTGCTTTGTTTGGTGTTACTATATGCTGCTTGTGAACATTAAATTTATATATATATATTCAAATCTTAATGAGCACTGTCTGATCTCTGACTCTCAGCTGTAGTCAGGTTGTGCACCTGAAGCAGGTATTGTATTGTATCTCGAGTTTTAATGCGCTTTTTTATAGGTATATTTGGCTGTTACATGCATTAAATTAGTCCTTCAGAAAGTATTACGACTGGATAAATTGCAAAATACTGTCTGTGGATACACTTGGCCCTGAGCAAAGCATAATCTAGGAAGAAAATTGTCTTTCCTAGTCTCCTGGAAACTAAACAACAATAAACTGGCATAATCTTTTCACTGATTTCAATGAAAAGCAAAGTTGACAGCAGTAAGCAGAGCCTACCTACTTCTCCAGTGATACCATCTAAAGAGAATGAACACTGGATCAATTTATTATCTTTTACTGAGGTAAAACTGGGCAGTGACTTGGCATAATACCTACTGTTTTCCTTTCATTACCTTGGTGCTAAAATGAATGCTCTAAGTCAGAATTGATTTTCTCATTAGTAACATAACTTTGTAATAAGGAGACAAATAGCCTAGTTTTAATAAAAAGCAATGACGCATCTCAAAATTATCTACAAGGACCTTACATTGGTTAAATGCCTTTTTTTTGGTGTTATGTGTCAACTTTCATTGTGTTGCTCTTCTCTTTCTCTAAATTGACTAAAATTACATTAGCCAGTATTGTATAAGTTTCAAAATAATCACATTTTGTGATTATTTCAGTGCCAAGTACTTTTCTGCACAGTACAGGCTTTGTTTTTGTAAAAAACATGTCCCTAGCCACCTGGCAGCCCATTCTTAATTCATGTGCATTTAGTTACAACTGGCACAAAAAGCAGAGTTTTCCAAGGACACTCTGCAGACTTGCCCAGTGGAAATTTTAACCTCTGTAAAATTGTTTCATGGTCAAATTTTGTTTGCTCAGGCCTGTTTTGTCAAATCATGGCCTTGGGTAGAAGTACTGGAGCCACTGAGCTGCCAGGATGGCATGTCTACCTAGAACTGTACTGAAGGTAACCAAATTCAAGTAGGACAGACATTTCCATCTCTTGATACCATTTCAGAGTCAACATTTAAGACATTCGGTGATTCTAATAGAAGCACGCTACACTTCCCGAACTGTTGCTTTTGAGTTTCTAAAGAAAAAAAATATTTATTTCACAACTGTAGAGTATTTAATGATATTTTAAGTTATTTGTCTGACAGATAGATCCAGAACCCTTAAGAGTGTGCCAGAAAGTTACGTATGTGCTCTACCAGGAGCCTTTAAATATAATAGCATATATAATGTGGTTAAATAATAATGACCTTTTCCTTAAAATAAAAATACCTTATGGCCACAGGGTATATCCGTGTTGCATGCTGTAATGCATTTATTCATGACAGTAAGTGTAGTAACTCTACCTGGCTACCAGAGGAGTGAAACTTGCCCAACAAGGTGGTGTGATTTGCATAGACCAGTCTGGAAGGATGGCGACAGCAAGAGGAACAGAACCAAAGCTGTCAGAGCTCCAGGTAAGTGTCCCAGAAATTCAGTGGTAATAGATTTTCCACAGTTCCTCCGAGGAGCAGTCAGGAAGGAAGATATTGTGCAATGCAAACAATGACACGGTAATATGGTTCTCATTAATTATCTAAAGGTATCTACAAATATTGATGATGTTCTTCCACAAGTATCTTCTTACAACATTCTGTTTTAAACTGGCTCATATTTTAAAGTTTAGAATACTAGGATTGCTTTGTATGTTAAATGTATAATTTGAGATCTAAGCTATGCGGGTGTGTAGCCTGAGAATGCAGATATAGGATCCTTCAATCAGAAATTTCTTGAGTTGTACAAATCCATCAGGTTCCTTGGTTTAAGGTGCTGATTTATTCATGACCATGTTTTGAGAGCAGCTGAAGAAGAATTTAACCACACACTAATTATTTGAAGTCAAGTGGAGAGCAGGAATTTGTGTTCCTTACTTGAACCACGTCACAAGTTAAAAAAGTGTATATCTAGACTATGGAAAGGGGCTACATTTCCAAAGAGACAGATGCAAGACAGTTTTAAATGCTTCAAAAGTTGGAGATTAAAATCAAAATAAATTAAAGGAATTAGAAGGACTCTAGGTTTGTCTGTTCATGTTACAGTACTGTAGTAGCCATGAAAGAAGTAATAACGGTAACTGTATAAAAATGAAAATTAGAATGAAAGTCTGCATAGGAGTGCATTTGCAAAAATGGAACTATTTGAAAATTAAAGATCAGCCTGGAGTTTGTAGGTGAGTGGCGAAAAGGTAGGATTTCCTGTAAGTGTCCTCTAAGGCATTTTTCAGACACTTCCCCCATGCAGGTAAGTAACCTAAAAACACCTTGTGCCATAGTGATTTGCTTTGTGCTTCCGTATAATGAACCTCAAATTATCAAAACCCCAAATTAGCAAGCAATAACCATTCCAAGTAATATTTCAAATGAAAATTAGAATACCTTTTCATTTGGGGGCTGGATTTTTCTGTCATTATTTTCAAAAGGCAAATTGAATGAATGTATTGCATTAGTAAAACATCTGTCAATTGGTGCAAATGAACACTCAATTGATATGATTTTTTTTACACCCACTACTTCTTACACAGCATTTAAAAAACTATCTCCATATCAATTTCTACACTCATTTGCATATATGTGAACCAGAAGTAAAGTAGCTGAAATAAATAAAAACAACAATTCTGTAAAAACAGAAGAACTGTTATGGAGCCTCCTTCTCTTCCATCTTATAATGGAATAAAACCACTGCAAAGTTATTGGCTTAACTGGAAATCCATGTCATTTACATTAATATAAATAGAGAGAAGATGATTTGTTTTTATTTTCAATAGCCATGATAACCAGGGCCATATGTCCTACTATATAAAGCATATGCTCTCCATAACTTCTGTCCATACAGAGTTGGCATACATAAATTGCATATTACAGTTTCAGTAGAAGTTAATTGCCTTCTGCCTCCTCTCCCTCTCTATTGAGAAAATTGTATTGGTTTATTGGAACAAAAGGTTTAGTTCAGCATTTTGCCAGTTACAAAACCTTGTTGTATGAATTTCAAAATACATTCTTTACTCTCTGCTATCAAAAAGAAGCTGTACCCATATCAGGAGTATCGAGAAATGATTCTTTCTCATGTGACATTAAATACTGATAAAAGGGTACCGAAGGCACCCTGGATATAGTATTAGAAATCACTTTGGAAGAAACATTATTTTTAGTTAGGCATACTTTGTTAATTATAGCAAGAATTATTGATATTGTTGGTAATATACCTAGAGATATACCCACTGATATTATTGGTGATATACCTAGAGTTATAATATCTAAAACTCTGTAGGGGATTCTGGGAAATATTTGGAATTACAATATATTTTATGACCTTCAAATTAAATTGTAATACACAAGGAATGTAAAAAATAAAAATAAAAAATTGTAAAAGACATCTCAAGAGTCAACAGCTATGTGTTTTATCCAAAGCTGAGTCTACATGTCCAGGCTTCCTACCTTCCTGATGGTAAGATATGATTTGTCAATAGAGTGGAAGGTAAGACTTTTATAACCAATGCATAATTTAGTCTAGTAGTGTCTACTTATCACACATAGTATCCTTCTCAAGGATCAGCTCCTTTGAATGCTTTAAAGAGAATTATGAGTATCACTGTGTAGATTTCATACAGTCCACCTTGTTTGGATTTGGTTCTGACTGTGTCAACCATTCAGTTCTGGTTGATCCACGTATATCACTTTTTTTCTCTCTTGGTGTGAATATTTATGAACAATGTATTCCATATCTCTAAGTCATAAATGAAACGCAAATTTCAGATAAGGTAGAAATTTGTTCCAAATATTGTGCAGGTATTTTCCCATTTTCAATAGAGCAACGTCTTTTGTTTGTTTGTTTGTTTTAAGACTGGTTTTACTTTATAAGAGATAATCCAGACAATTGTTCTCTATATAAAAACCAAATGGATTCTCCATACCAATGTAATGTGACCTTATTTGCATTAGGCTACAAAGTCACAAATGTGACTTTGAGAGCTCTGCTGCTCTGTTCAGACTTGAAATTAAAGTTCTCTTTCTTGTCTTATGGTAAACCCAATGACATGGATATTTTGCAAATGTATTTGCCCTAAGCAACTTCCTTTTTTAAAGTCATAAATACAGTGCAATGTTCAAGAAATTAAAAACAACAAAAAACAAGTTGGCCTTTGCCAAACAGTACATATAGTACACAGGGCCCTGTGGAGATCATCTGAAGTGCAGAGCCCATTTTTAATTCCTTCATCTTACATGACTTTGTCAGTCTTAAAGCGATGATTCTGACAGTATTTCCCAGCATCTCCTGCTGAACAATTAAATCTGGCTACTACCGCTTTTCATACTGAAGCTAGCTTTCAACTTGATGACATGAAGTCATTATTAAACAAAAGAAATTCTGTACACAATTATAAAATATCACCCAGCCTATCACTCATGCTGTCTGAAGGCATTTTTAGATACTTGTTTTTATTTGTGTTATGTGGCTTTTCTATAGTACTAATAACTTTATCTTTCCTGTATGTCTTTTTTCCAATTCCTCTCAAATGATGTCAGTTTATGAGATTAGTTGAATTCTCTTAGATGTCTTTCCAGGACTTAGTGACCTGACTCTGCAGGAGTGGACACTTGAAATGTGCAAGTGTGCAGTAAGCTTCCTGCCTCTTCATACTAACTATCCCTAGATGTTTCTGCAAGTCCTAATGTGCAAGAAGAAACTGCAGTAATGCCAGAAAGCTGAGCTGAAGTCCCCTATGATTCTCAGAATCTATTTGCTTTAGGGTCATTCAATTATGTCTGAAATTAGTTTGGTTATTCATTTTGGTTTGCAAATATAAAAGTAGAAAATATTTTGAAATCCAGGGCTGTATTCAAACTGTAATTTGAATAAATTGAAGAATGATTCTGATTGTGGGGTCTGGGGGCTGTTCTATTTTTAAGTAAATGCTGAAAGTGCGGACTTGTGTTAAGACCTCCCTGATGAAAGCTTCAAAGGCATTCCTTCCAGGCAGAGAGTTTATCCTAGAATAGTGGAAGTTTCTCCCTGAGGTTCAAAAGGTCATTGCTAGAGAACTCATTATCCATAGGGAATGGTGACTTGAGTTAAAATAGTATGAATATTGACCATACTGACAAGGTGACAGGTTGTGGGACTCAGTCAACAAATGGAAGACATGTAGATAGCTGAAGAAGGGTGAATGTGGTTATAGTGTAAAGAAAGAGGTTTTTCAACTGTGACAAAAATATTTTATCCAAATAATCTAAACCTGCTCTCAAAGTCAAACCAAGGCTGGTGTCAAAACCACTTTCAAAAGAGCTATCCAGGAATGAGGGAAGATTCCTTATTCTTGGGGAAAAAAAAAAAAATCCAGAAGTGGTGAGCTATATCTTTGTGAACTATTTATTTTATTTTATTCTTTGTTTAAAGAACAGATAGGATATCAGTATGTAAATGCCAGGTGTGGCAAGACTGGAAAAATGGAGCTAGAGCAAAAAGGTTTCTACATTTGAACTGGCAAAACTGTGCTGAGTATTTTCATCACCACATGAGGAAACAGGAATAGATTGACATTTTCTTTCCCCATTCTTGTCTGTACCATTTTGACAATGAGAATATTTAGGATTATGTCTCCTGACTGGACTCCACAAAGGAATATTGCTGGGTGTTCCCAGTTGACAATTACTCAGAGGGTGGTGAGGCACTGCCACAGGTTGCCCAGAGAAGCTGTAAGTGCTCCATCCCTGTAAGTATTTAAGGCCAGGTTGGATGGGGCTTTGGGCAAGCTTATTTAGTGGAAGGTTTCCCTGCCTATGACAGGGGGGTTGGAATTAAATTATCTTTAAGGTCCCTTCTAACCCAAGCCGTTCTATGATACTTGGTTCTTATATTGAATGTGGTCCTCTACCCAGACTTGTGCATTCCAAAAGATTAGCTAAAGGATTATAAAAATCATACAGTTTCATAATATATAACAGTAAAAACATAACTTGCATTGGGGGAAAAAACAACCTTCTTAAAGGGCTATGACAACCAAGATCAAATCAAGGTATGCCTATTACTGATACAGTAATTTGACCTTTATTCTTGTATATCTTCTATCATGAATACATTTCAGCAAATGCATGCGTATGTATAAAAATAAATCCTCAAAAACATATCCCACCAATATTTTTTCCCAGACAAGGATGAAAGAACAAACGTTTGACCGGCACCAATACCAGTGCCAAATCTAGGGTACATAGGTTATATTTAGAGACTGTAAGCAATCTGTAAGAATTCAATAAGATACCACCTTTTAGAATAATAATTAAAAAAATGTTGATATTAAATTATACCATTACAGAAAGCGTTTCCAGATTCTAGAAAACCACTGTCTACAAACTACAAAATTTCTGGTATAAACTGTTGGCAAACTTTTGGCCTTAGTCAACAGGCAAACATCCCAGAAATTTCTCTGCCAAATTTGAGAATTACCACAGGGTAGGGACCATTCCCAGAAGTCAGATCAGGTGTTCTGGAGAGTTGAATAATTAAAAAAATAATAATAGCAGGGACAGAGACTCTTTTGTCCTACTTTGTCGTAGGAAGAAAATTTCCACTCCAAAATCTCTAATATATGCTTCATCAAAGAATTTAACAACAACAACAACAATAAAAAGTATTATTATCATCTACCTTAAAAAGTAGCTGTCATAGACTCTGAAGCCTTCAAAATTGTTACCATGTTCTGTTGTTGTTATCAAAAGCTTTAATATTATCTTAATCCCAGTTTTATTTATATAAAAAGTGGATCTGGATACTAGTTATCAATGCCTGACTTGATATTTTACAACATTATTGCAATCTTTAAGATTTTTGTAATTTTACATATCTCTTCCACCCACTAAAGAAAGAAAAGAAGTATAACCTAACATCAACAGTTTAAAATAATCCTGCTACAGTGTGACTGAAACTCTTTGCACTTTTAAAGCTCAAATATTTCCCAGGTGACACTGGTATCAGATATACATATCACCCACTTTGTTATATTTTGTGGTTTGAAATTAAAAAAAAAAAAAAATGTTGCAATGTGTTATAATAATTAAAAGAAAATTGCTCATTTTCCTTCATTTAAATCATTACAGCAGTACATATTTCATAAGCCAAAACTTAATTCTCAAAACAAGTATTCTGAAAATGCAATCCTGGTTGGATCTAGATCTAGATATGAATTTAAATTTTATAGCTAGCATCTCCTTTTTTAGGTTATTAATCTTCTGTTTATATCTTCATATATGGCCAGGTTTTGTAATAACTCTGGATTTGAGCCTTGAAGGTTGAGCACAAGATGTATAAAGTGTAAGGGTGGGTTGACCTTGGCTGGCTCTGAGACCCACCCAGCCACGCTCTCACTCTACTTCTCAACACAAAGGGAGTGGGAAAATAAGAGAAAACAATTCATGGAGTTAGATAACAACAGATAACAACACTTATCAATTACTATCATGGAGAAAGCAGACCTGACCTGGGCTTCAGGGACATACCTGGTCCACAGGTAAGTAGAACTTAGCCATGGGAGTGACCAGGGTAAGTTCTACTCCAGCACATGGAGTGCCTCCTCCCTCTAGTTCTCCTTTGACCTTGGTGTTCACAGGGTTGTTTCTCACCTTTTTTTTTTTTTTTTTTTTTTTTTTTTCTCCTCACTCCTTTCTGCTCTCTAGCATTTATTTATTTATTTATTTTATCTTTCTGAAGTACTTTTTCACAGAGCACTTTACCACCAGCTTGGCTGCAGGGCTTAGTCATGCCCTGCATTGGAAGTGGCTGTATCTGGCACAGGGCAGCTGCAGCCTTTCCTCACAAAAGAGCCCTGCAGTACCCCACTGCCAACACTTTGACATCTACACACAATACAAGTGTACTTTTCTTTTAAACAATCAGACTTGCATTTCTAAAATGTCTGGGTACATTTGAAATTTATTTCGCATTGTTCAGAATGTAATAGAAATATGAATTCACTTTTATTTTTTTACTTACTGTATCTCTTCTTCTTAGATATAGATAATTTGATTTAGAGAAAAAGGGCCTTTTCTCATTTGTAAATCAGCTAGGAAGATCTGAATGATCAGAGTATGCAGATAGTAATGATTTGTACCACAGAATAGTGCAGTATCTTTAGACTAGATTTGTGGTGCAGTCTGAGTACATAGTGTTTTAAAATTACTGTGAAAAGGTGGGCAGGTCAGCCAGGATGCTTCTAAAACTTGATTCTCAAAACTCCTGGATGAATTTAGAATGCACAACTGATATGAACACAGATGATTTTTTTTATTATTTTTTTTATTATTATTTTTGTAAAGGATTTACATCCTGAAGACAGATTTATGGGGCATCTTCTTGCTTGAAGTCTTAAAGAACTGGAAGTAACTCCATGCCGATACAGAGCTGAAAATTGCAATGATGTAGCATGTTTAATCTTTGATCAGTAATTAAAGGGTTTTGCTTCTTTTCATTGAGCACTAATTTCCTTCTCAATGGCCTGCAGTCATTCAGGTTGATCAATGATTCAGTCATGTTATCCTTCCATCAGTTTAGTCTCAAATCCTTTTGTAGGTTCTTTTACAGTTTAATAGAGCTTATTTTCAAGTTAGAAAGATCTGAGGAGTTCAAGATTAAGATCTAGCCAGACCCCACACTAGCCATCCACTATTGATTTGCAGTCTGTAATGTAAAGTCTCCAACTTTCGTTTGAGATCTTTCTATCTGTTTTCATGAAGGCCTTCTCATTGTAAGTCTATCTGAGGATCTTGTTTAGGGAGATCATTTTCCCTTGCTTTATATCTCATTTTCCATGACAATTGTCAATGTTATGTAGTAACAGCAGGATCAAATCTCTAATGAAATTCAGAAATTGCAAATTAAGTCTCCAGCTTTACCATTTGTACAGAATGTTCAAAATTTGCATCTTTATCTATTCTATTAAAGCACCTTGATAATTTCTTGTCTGAATTGAACAAGACACAGGACTTAGAACTGGCACTTTTTTTCAGTCAGCCTTCCTATTTTATTTATTTATTTATTTTCCTTAATAACACAGAGTGCAAGACATGAGAAGGTACACCATTTTTTTTTTTCTTTTTAGTAAATGAAATCATTTTGAAATCATCTATGTGAATATGTGAAGCTAGACATGTAGACAAGAGGCATAAATGGCTGCAAAACTGTTACCTTAGAATCACATTTTGCTTTCCCTAGTGTAGCAAAATGGCCCTCTGGGTCTGACAAACATTCTGAACTTTTCTGTATATTTTTAAATCTTTCCTTATTAGTGAGACAGACCTAAGAGATATGCAAATTATAGTTGTACCATGAATATAAGTAGTGATAATAATGATGTTTTTTTTTTGTTTTCTCTCTACTGGTTTTCTGATAATTCCTAATATCTTTTTTTTTTCTTTTTTTTTTCTTTTTTTCTTTTTTTTCTTCTTTTTCTTTTTTTTTCTTTTTCTTTTTTCCCTGCTGATTATTAAGGGGATGATTTAATATAACTATTTTTAACATAATTATGAACTCATTCTTGAATAGGAATAGCAAGCATAAAGCCTATCACTCAATATATAAGCTAAAGCTTGTTTTATTACTTCTGACTTAGTACATTTATCACCATCCAGAGTCTTGGTTGCTGAATTATTACCCACTCAATAGCATTACATTTTGGAGTTCTCCAAACATGATTTTTGTTTTTATCACCCTGGATAATCAACAAACTAGGTCACTTCACTATTTGTTGATTATATTGAGATGGAAAAAGAACAACAGATCTAGATCGTATTGGAACCTAATTGGAAGTTTTATTACCAAAAAAAAAAAAAAAGGAAAAAAAAAAAAAAATATTTTTAAAAAGCCTAAATTTTAAAAATAAAAAAAAAACTTTTTTTTTTTTTTTTTTTTTTTTTTTAAAATTTAACTGAATCATCCACTCCACTGTAGTATCATGGCTACTGTTACTTTTTTATTTCTTGCAGGAGAAATAACATACCTGCAGGAAGTAATTTACCAATATAGAATCCAAATTATTTCTTCCCAGTCATATCACAGTTATCTTCATGCCTACTAATTCTATTCTTTCTTCTAATTTCAACTAACTTGTTATGGAAGCTTGATTATATTGTTTTGTTGGATATTGCTTTACAATTTCACTTCACATTTATTACCTTCTAGTCCCCAGGTGCTAAAGTTGTTCTAAGTGCCACCATGCTCAAAGGAATTTAATAGTTTGGTGATATCTTATTCAAGTTTCTGGGTGAGTCCTTGTTGGTTTTACTCTTCATGTTTGATTTGTTCTTATATTATTTCTGATGATCTTTTTGCAGTTCCTCTGGCTAGTTTTCTCTTGTGAATAATTCCAGCCTGGTAGTCTTTCTGAGTTTCCCTTTGCCAAGGAATTCATTTAGATTCCCTAGTATGAGCTTGTATTTTCATTCAATTTAGTTTCAATTTACTGTATGACTTGGTGTGTGATATATTTCAATGCTGTACAGCTCACAGATTGCTTATTTGTTAAACTGAAGCTTCAACAGACAAAATAAATTGCCTAGATATATGCAAACATTTAGTATTGTTGGGAGAAAGTTATAAATACTTATGACAGGAAATTTTCTTCAAACTTCAAATCTGAAATTAGGAGTCCAGCCGATTAAGCAAAACAGATACCAGCAAGTCTAGGTTATATGTGAATTGGAGTTTTGAAATCTATCTAAGCCCTTCAGGAGTGCTTTTAAAGGATGGCAGTTTCCTCTTTATGAAGTCCAAGCCATGACACTGACTTTTGAAACACCTCTTATCAATTTCCCAAAGGTATTTTTACAAAGTTTTAGGTGTTTCAGGCTGTGGTGCCTGTGTTTGAGCTTTGCTCTGACTCTCTTAGGCCAAAAGCTCATGAATCATTACGCTACCTGCCTTCTGCGGAAACTCAGCAGTCATCAGTTGCATTGTTCCCTCCTTATTCCCTTTCTACAAATAGGCCCCGATGTTTTGTTTTCTCTTTCCTTCTTTTGCTTCTATAATATTTTTTCATAACCCTAGATTTGTTTCACAGGAATTATTTTTAGAAAAGAAAAGTACCTTGAAGATTTTGTGTGTACTGTAGACCACAGTGGAATTTTGTCACACTTATTAGCTGACCTTGGGACCTCACAAATTCAGAGAAACCACTAATAAAGAAAATATTTTCTGCTTTTAAAAGAAATATGTACCATACATTATTACAGTAATCTCTTCTGTTTTTAGTGCCTCTTGAATATTTCTGGTAAATGATGTCATAAGAAAACATCTGAGAATATTCATGATGAAAGCTCTTTGAAACAGTGACACTCTTGTCTTGTTCTCAGCAGCCTCCTGGCAAAAGCTGTTGACACAAAAGTCTGTTATTTACTATACATATATATATATATATATATATATATATATTATAT
>CM021733.1:101040264-101061340 GCA_011075105.1 Heteronetta atricapilla
TATATATTATTATATATATTATATTATATATATATATTATTATATTATAATATATATATATATATTTACTGGAGTATTCAGTTTTCCAGAAAGCAAAGTCATATTCTAACCTCCTATTTTTAACATTAAGAATAAAGATGACTCTGAAATCACAATCCATAATCGTATTTTACAATGGACTATAGGAACTGTAACTGGAATGTTTAAGAGGAGTTTGTTTTGGTTTTACATATGTGAGAGGTAAAGGAAAACAACAAGTACTCAGAATTTTCAGTTTAAACAATCTTAAGCACAGTGTTTGGTAGATACACTGCAGAAAATGGGCAGTGATCCTGTCTGACATTTCCATGGATACCAATAGGATGTACATAAGAAAAAATAAATACAAACCTTCTGGAACTTCTGAGTCTTAGAAGGTTGTAAATTTGGGCTGTGCATCAAGGTGACTTCCCAAAGGGGAAAGATCTATTGCCTTGTAAAGATATTTAATAGGTGAGCTGCCCACCTTTGCTCCTTTGCAAAATTATTGATTTTAAAATCCCTCACATTGGTGTTAATCAGTTTTAGCTCCACTGAGTTTAGTAGAAATACTCTCCACCTCAAGGCTGCTAGTGAACTAACTAGCTGAGAGGCAGAAACCTGTTTATTTGTGTTAGCTGTATTTCCTACAGGATGAAGGTCATCCATCTAATCCACTGGGAGTGTGTAGGAAGAATCCTTATTCTCATCCTCTATGTTGAGGAAGGACTACAGAGCTGGGAAAGTTAAGCATATATCCCAAGAAGGCTGTTCTCAAAATGAAACAATCTTCCAAGGACGGACGAGAGAGTGTCTGTGTGTTTTCTGTCTGATTCATCCTGGCTGGTATTGGCCACTGATATGAGATGTTGAATAAAATAACCCCTTCAACATCACTGTATCAGGGTACTTATTCATTACTACGTTATGGATGGGATAGGGGTTTCTCCTGCTATTGTAACGGGCTCTCCTTCTCTAACAGAAAATGACACCTTTATGTAACTATTCCATGTGAGAGAAATGAAACAAGGTAAAATTGCAGGTTGATGACTTCTTCCCCCCAACCTTCCTCCTCCCCCAGGATTCCATTGCCAGGTAGTTGCCCTTAGTCCTGTCTGCCTCCTTAGATCTCTTTTCTATCTGTCTGAGATGACCACAACTCCAATGGGATCTTGCATGGGGAATGCAATAAGCACAATGAGGTAATTCCTTTTAGTCAGAGAGGCTGCCTGAGGAGTGGGCTAGTCACAACATGAGGCAGTCAGCCTTGCAGGGCACAGAGCTGGCTCTTCTGCCAGCATGGCTGCCTTCGTGACTCAAGAGCAGGCTGCAGAGATGGGCAGCAGCTAAATCCCAGGCAAAAGCCACAGGCAAAAAAATCCCAGGCAAGCCAGTCTGTTGTGGAGCACAGCCTTGGCTAGAGATGCCTGAAAAAACAGCAACACTGTACCTCAGTAATGAGCTGTTTGTTAACAGTGTAAAGTCTACAGGGTTAATTAGACATAAGTTTTAGTCTGTGTGCTGTTTAATGGGAGGCTTTTTATCAGCAAACGGAAAGTAAATGTCATAAAGACCTGTTGTGAACAGCAGGAGTGAGAAATATGAGTCTGAATGTACAGTCTGTCTTTCTTCTGGGCAATACCTACTTTCAAGAGTTCTGTTCTGTTAGATACTCTCAGCTACATGTGCCTTCCTGGTCTTTTGAAACAAACTCATCCGTCCTCAAAATAATAATTAGAATGCTCCCTAAGTTCTTTGTCTCTTTGGTAGCGCTTTCTGATAGAAGCCAAGGTGGCAGCAAGAAGGTACTACCCAAGGTGACTGACAGTGGGATTGGCTGGCTATACAGTGAATATCATTCACAGAGCAGTGGCTGAGGAGGTATATTTTCTCTAGATTCTTAAAGACTATTCACAGATACAGCTAAAGATGTGGAAAACAATGTGTATGTTGAAGCTTATTGCTTCTTTTGGATCTAAGCAGCCAGGTTCATATTTCCCTTATTCTCATCCTATAGACACACACTAGGGCGCTTCTGAGCCCTTGCAGATCAGAAAGTCCAGTCTGCTTTCATGACACTGGAGAATCGACAACACAAAAAGCATTATTACAATGTCAAATCTCTAAACGTTAAAAATGTAGGTAGGAATGGACCCTTTGGAGGCTATCTAATCCAGCCTCATGCTCAAAGCAGAGCTAGCTTCCTAGTTAGTCTGGGTTCCTCAGGACTTTGTCTTGCTAAGTATTAAAAATCTCCAAGGATGGAGGTTCCAAAATATCTCTTGGCATCCAGTGATTAACCTCTCTAATGTAAACATTTTATTACATCTTACATCTAATTGTAATTTCCATTGTTGCAACTTGTAAATCTTGCCTCTTGATTTTACTTCTGAGGACTTAAATGTCCTCTGTAGATGTCACTTGGGCACCTTGTGATGGAATAAGCTCTCCTTTTTGACTAAAGTGAGGTGCAGGGAGTTAAATGGTTTATTCAAAATCAATCATCAACAGAAAGACAGAATCCAAGCTCAAGTTAGGTAATTATCCAGTAGACAAGTTGACATTTCTCATTCTGTTATAAAAGAAGTGAGTAAAAACAATAAAGAAACCACAACAAGAGTGACTTTTGTTTTTCTTGAGACATCTGTGATTACTTATGGCAAGAGTTGCTCAAAGTATAGTTGTCAAACCAAAAAAAATGTTTGAATTTTCAGCTTTTCTTTTATTTACTCTGGAATAATTTCCAAACCATATCCATAAGCTGAGAATATATTTGGTATTTGTATTTGCTAAGTATTTCAGACTTAGCAAATTGGCCAGACTGCAATTTGTTTCTGAACTGTTCACCTCACCTTTTTACTTCTGGCAATGTCTGATTGCTTTTTCTGTCTGATGGCTGTCAATCTTTGCAGACAGTAAGATAAGACTGGCAAACAGACTATAATGAACAGGAATGCAGTGACATCCATTGAAAATTCCTGAAAGTGCCAGGATTGACAAACATATTCAAGAGTGTTCAGCTGCTGTCTGAACACCTTCTAACTGCATACAGAATTATTCTATAAATGCACTAAACAGAAATTGGTCTGTTATTCATGGTTAGTATCATTACTGTCACCAGCTGAGTACTTGCTTGAGGCCCTGACTGATCCTGGACTTCCTCTGGTAGCAGCTAAACATAAGCTTTGATTTTTCTAGGCTGAGAAAAGGGCTTGAAACTGCCTTTCTCTGGGAAGACAAGGGAAATGATGATGAGTAAGTTGCTCAAAAATATTCAGGAAGCTTCTGCCAGGTCTAGAAACTTAATTCTAGTGATCCCATTCCAGAGGCTTTGCAAGTCATTGCAATTGCAGGGTGATTTCTCCTGTTTTTAATAGATTTTTCTAAAACAGCAAGCTAGCCTTATTTTAAAAAATAACCACAAAAAAAAAAAAAAAAAAAAAAATCTATGGCTTGTACCTAGCTTGCTGAATTTGACAGACAATATGTTAGACTCATAGATTCAGTATGTCATGTACATGACAGCACCAGTTTCCAGATATTTATTTTTTCAGGTGTAAATTAGCTTTGCTTTATTTTCAATTTTTCATTTCCAGGGAATGGGAAGCAAGCATTAATGCACTTGCTGGGATAGAAGGACAGAGATCAGTGGTAAAACATTAATGCTTCCAGGCAGGGTACTTAAAGGCCAACAAAGGCGCTTTTCAGTCTGTTAGACTGGAGCCCACTGTCATGCCTTATAAGTCCCTCAGGGTGGGGCAGACATGCTGCTGTAGAACTGCACTCAGGCTGAGAGAAAATACCAGAGAGGTAAATACACAGAAAATGAGTAAAGAATGGGCATTTAAAAAAAAAAAAAAAAAAAAAAAAAAAAATCACATGAATTCTGTTGTATAAAAATTTCTTAGTACTTCATAAAAGCATTCTAAATTACTGCATTCTTCCAGGATCAACTACATTTGGAGTTACTATAATAGCTTAAAAAAAAAAAAAAAAAAAGCATGTGTTTTTGTTAATTTTGTTCTTCCTGATAAGTGTTGAAATGTGAGGGTTTTGTCCTGGGCAGCCATGTAACGTGCAATGTAAAAGCCAGCAGCTATTTGTTTAAAAGACACCATCCTGTTTAGTTGGTTGGAAATAGAACAGCCAGGGTACCTTCAGGTCCTGATTCTATATCACATCTGTTGGAAGATGGGACCTAGAAATTTAACTTTTATTATATCTGCATGAATACCAGTTCTGTGAAGAATTTCAGCTGTGGTTCTCTAGCTTTATTAACATATACTTCAGAATTACTTTTTTTTCCTGCTTCTCCAGCAGATGTTAACGCCTACTCTAAACAAAAGTGCAATTGTTTTAATTCCCTTCACATTAGAGGCTTAAGTCCAAACATCAAAACAGAAGTCTATGAGAATTCAGGCTTTGTCTACTTAGAAATCCTAAATTTGGGGTCATTGCATATGAACTAGAATTTAATTTCTGTAAATTCATATTAAGAATTTTGACTAGTAGTAAAACAGTTTCAAGGTGGGAGTAATATTTTTTCAGGTTGTTAATATCTTCCTAATATTGTGCAAATTCATATATCACATAGAAAAGATACTTGCTGTCTAGGTCATGCATATTTCCAGGCAGCAGAAGAACCCCAGATCCTCAGTTCTACAAAAGCAAGCCTGAGCTACAGGATGTACTAAATCAGCAATATCACTTATAGGTCACTTAACATCTTCTGTTGTCAACATAAAAGAGATCGTGTCACACAGGCATGCATACACAAGCACAAATGTCGTGTCACCATAACCTCTTTATATGTTATGCCTGGAATGATGAACAAATGTACCCATATTGCGTCCTTTTATTCTTGAAAAAGTCAGAAACGGTCAAGAGATACTGTTAAGACAGAAACTACGACCACTGCTAGGAAGAATAGACTTTCCACTCTGTTTCTTTAACGTTAAATTAATCCTATCACTATGATAAATAATTCTTCTCTCTTGATGGGTTTTACACCTTTCAAATATTTGTAGATTTATTTCCCCACTCAGTAGTCTGTAAGCAGACCTATACATACTTAGGCATTGTAATCATTCCTGTATGAAGACATGAGAAATGAGAGGCATCAAGCTGCCCTAGGTAAGGCTGCTAACAGAGTACTGATGTATAGTGACACACATAGAGAAGGTCATCTAATGCACAACACCTGCACATTTCTGCTTATCATCTGAAACTGAAATGCCTGTGATTTTTTTCCCCTCTTCCCCACCCTGTCTTCAGCTGTATGTTGCTCTGTTATTAAAGGCAAATAAATTACACTTCTCAGTATTCTGATCTGGATTTGTTTTTCTTTTAATAAAGATTTCCAGCCCCAAACACCAATTTTACCCAGGGTATGTTGTGTCATGCCTTCTGTTCTCTTACTGATGAAGAGCTGCCTTCAGCTGAGATCAAACCTGGGAGGGGAAACCATGCAAGAGCAATTTTCCTGAAAACTGCATTCACTGTCTCCAGCTCCTGGCAAAGGAAAAAAAAAAAAAAAAAAAAGGAATAAATGACTGGCCAGAGAAAAGCAAGCATCACAGTTGCTTGTCTCTAGCCACCTGGCTATCACAGCAGGCAGAAAGCTTAAAAAGAAGAATAAAAACAAACAAAATCAAGCAAGAGACTCTGCTGGGAAGTGAGGGAGCTGGACAGCATAGGTAGAAGCCTGAGCCTCTGGCTGTTAGTCAAAGGTTAGGCATGTTGGCACCTGCTGCAGATCAACTAGCAAAAAAGAAAACCTATCTAATTTACAACTTGAGGAAATGTAACAGGCACCATCAGGCTTTGCATCATGACATCTGGAGACCTGGTTTTGATCAGCATCCATGTCACATGTGAGCAAGCATGCTGTTATTAGTCTGTAATCTCTGTGCCATTATTTGTAGCTCTTGCGTGGGTCTGTTTTGTAGTCAAGTAATAAACTCTGGGGTCATCACCTTGTTTCTGTATATTTCTATATTTTCCATACAGCATCTGACAGGCTTTCAAGTGCTGCAAAGCTACACAGAATGACTGAGCTGGAGGCAATAGTAAATTCATTTGTAAGGAAAGGCAAAATTGAGGAAAAAGGTGGGTGGAATCACTGTAGAGCAATTTCACTCGTGTGGTGTTCCCATTCTTTAGTTTTAGCGCCCATTATGGGTGTTTTCTCAGGTGAGTTATGCCTAAATAAGGCCTAGGAATTGCAAGATGTACATCTAACAGAAATCAGAAATCTCTTATTTTTACCTGCTTATAATAGATGGCTGATCAAGGCAGTTGTTGTTTGTGAGCTCTCTGTGATATAATAGCCATCCACAGATAAATGACTTCCACATCTGGATTTTAGTTTCAACTGAGTGGTGAAAGATACTTCACTTTTTAGCCATATTACAGATTAGATTAGATTTCACTTCTGGTAATATGATGTGTCTTTGACTTCAGTTAAAAAAACTTCTAATGTCATCCTTCTAATGTTATTTTGAAATGTGTATTTCATGGCACCTTGCCTTCCTTTACAGCTTGATTACTTGAGCTACAGTCATTTCTCTATCTCTTTCTATCAGCATATTTAATTCTGTCCAGGATTTTTTTGTTGTTGTTGTTTAAATTCCCTCATTTGATCATTATCCAAGCAAGTGAAACAGCTAGTGGCCTCTTCAGTAGCCATAGCTGACCCTGCTTGTTCTCTCAGATTGCTGTAAATCATCTAGTATTGTTTTCTGTATGGAGTTATAGCAGCTTAAATAGGTGCACAGATTAGAATCAAGTTCCATGTTGAGCTGATGCCACCGTAGGAGAAGGCTCTCATTTTCTTTTCAGGTTCTATTCCATGTTCATTTATATGCTCCACACAACATAAAGCACTGTTTCAATCAGCTGAAAGTAGCAATGAATGTAAGTGGATTGCCTAACACGCAGCTAGGCTTGTTTTTGGAAAAAGGTCCAACCAAAATATTTGCCTAGCTTTACTCGGGATATTTTATGTCATGCTGCCTTTGAGCATGGACATATATGTCTATGACAGGTATAATGTCATACTATAAAATAAGGAAGGAGCTGAAGAGCAGAAGAGAATCATCCACAAGAAAAAAATAAAAAGTAATAGTGAGAGCAGAGAAATGTAGTGAGCAAATAGGGAAGGAAAAAAAGAATTCTGTGGGTTTGAACACACAAACTAGCTTTTATGTGTCAGCAGGTCTGTGGTAACCATTTGTGTGTGTGATCTAAGCCCCAGCAAATGCAAATACTGTTTCAATAAAAGAAGACTAAAACAACTTGAATTACTTTGAAGCTTGAGATCATACACATAGATGGTCAGCAAAGATTAGCTGATGTACTGGATTTTTTTTTTTTCCCTCCATGTTTACTTATTAGGGTTTTACCTTATCCATAAAAGTGACTGGCACTGAGCTATCTGACTTAGGAGTTTGTCATCTGCAGTTGTACAGACAGTTTAGCTGCAGCTGATCAGCTAGCTCCACAGATGCTGCAGTTTGTGACCTGACTTGCTTTCAGTAAAATCAGTACTGGTTACTTCACGTTGTTCCTACTTGTGATTTTGAGCTTAGCATCTTTGTGGGTATGATGTGAGGAGATGCCTGAGGTGATCTAATAGCTTCTTCCTGGTAAAAGGGCTGTTTTTCCTGCTCCCAGCAATGTACTTTTGCCACTTCACTCAATCTGCTTTGACACTGCCTGACCCTTTGACAAGCCAATTCAGGTCACTGGGCTGACAGAAAATAAACCAAGCAGAAAGAAGATAATATTTTTCTGTTGGCTTAATGAACCAAATTGAATCAGCAAATAATCTGCTGAGTACAAGTTCAGCTAGTACAGCCAGAGAAAAGAGTAGGAACATGCAATCTGGAGGAATGCAGAAGAGAGAAGGTAACTCTTTTTGGTTATTAAATCATCTCAGCCTGTCTTCTTGATGACTGACTATGCAGTTCAACAAGCATGATAAAAGAGAGGAAAAAAACTCTTGTAGCTGCTACTTAGAGATGCTAAAAGTAGTAAAGCACTTTAGAAACTTGCACAGGCTGTTTTTGATTTTACAGAACTGCTGCAAAACACCAGTTCAAGTCCCCACCTTCACCTCAACTGCCTCAGAGTCAGAGCTAATTTTTTCCTACTAACAAATATGAACCAAATAGGTGAATGATAGCTTTACTAAAAAGTGAATAGGAACCCTACAGATACATTTTAGGAAGTATTTATTATTGCCCTGTTTAACTACTACAACAGTGTGTTTCTTGCAGAGGCAACTGCAAGGCTGGGGTAATTACTTGCTAATTTGGTATTAAAGCGCTTGGAAATGTACAGACTGTTAAAACTGTGAGATTATTTCATTTTACATGACATTCACAAGGTAGTTTCTTCTGCCTTTCCACTTACAGAATTCCTATAAAGTTTTGTGTCCGGGGGCGGGGGCCGCCCCCATATCTTTCAAGAGAATGTTGTAGAAATCCCTGACCTCTTTTTCTCACCATCTTCCAGGTGCTAACTATTGCACCTTACTGTTGGTCTTAGATTAGGCTAATGCTTTATCCCAGACACATGTAGACAATTAATTGACCAAGATGTCTATGCACAGTTGTAACTATAAACTTCTTGACTCCATCTGACCTGAATTCACCCCTATCACACAATGGTCCAATATACGTAAAATAAATTTGCTTCCAAGCTGGTTTCTGGTACCTTCTATTTCTCTTTTCTTCATTCCACCAGATGTCAACAGAGCATCCATCCTTGTTTTAGCCTCCCACCCATCTGCTGCTCCTGGAGTGTATTGCTTTCATGGTTGGCAGTACTAATCAGGCTTATACTTTCCTCCTGAAAATGCTGACAACACAAATCTTATGCTACCTTGGAATTCACTTTCTAGAAATGAGGTCTTTTAAGAACTGTATTGCTGTCTGGTTTAAACCATGACAACAAAGCAGTGCAGACATGACAGACAAGTAGCTACACATTAGTAGCAGGGTTACTAGGCTTTAACTTCTGTTCTGAACTGAATTAGAATCATCCTGAAAAGGCTCTTTCACTGCCCTGAGCAGGAGAGGGGGGAGGGAGTTTCAAATTACAGCAAGTCATAAATAAAAATCAGCTCATTCTTGGAATCTGGCAGATAAACCCCAAACTTGAAAAACTTGGGTTGACATCTGTCTATAGCTTTGTAAACACACTCATTGATGTGTTTGGATGACAGAAATTTTGCCTTTGTTTTATATGCACCTCTCTTTTCTAACTTTTCATTGAAAAGTTTTTTGATTGACTTACCTGCATGTAAATTACTTTTATTATGATGTATATATATGAGGCATTCTTGTTCCTCTTAACTGATATTTAGATGTGTTTATATGTTATTTATGAGGAAAAAAAGTCACATATATTAAAACTCATTTAGATTTTGAGACAAATTTTGCTGATCTAGCAAATTCTTCCTTAGAAACTCAGAATTAAACTTTCAAAGATTCAGAGGTGATACGGTTAGAAAAGAAGTTGTATTTTGATATGACACAAAACGTTTACCAAAGCGTAAACAAATAGCACTGTCTTTGGAAGAGCTTCCTTTTATAGCATCCTTTGACTGCACCTTATAAATCAGTTATCCTAGACTCCTGAAGTATATTCTTACCTAGGTTAAGAAACATCCCTTTGCCCCTTTATTTCCTTGACTTTCACAGACAACTTCCAAGAAATACCTGGTGTCGGCTCCCTCAGGATTGCATGTGTTCCATCACAATTATTCTGGGCTATCTCCTAAACTGCTATAAATAGGCATTTCAATGAGAAGAAAAGGATCTGACCAATACTAGGATCCTACTGGACAAAATGTCCACCATACAGCTAAATAAAAACATCATCCGATGGGTGAGCAATTGGCTAACGGGCAGGGCCCAAAGGGTTATGGTGAATGGGGCTGCGTCAGGCTGGCGGGCGGTCACCAGTGGGGTCCCTCAAGGCTCCATTTTAGGGCCGGTACTTTTCAATATTTTTATAAACGATCTGGATGTAGGAATAGAAGGTATTTTGAGCAAGTTTGCTGATGACACCAAACTTGGAGGAGTTGTGGACTCGGATGAGGGTGGAAAGGCCTTGCAGAGGGATCTGGATAGGTTGGAGAGCTGGGCGATCACCAACCGCATGAAGTTCAATAAGAGTAAGTGCCGGGTCCTGCACCTGGGACGGGGAAACCCTGGCTGCATGTACAGACTGGGCGATGAGACGCTGGAGAGCAGCCTAGAAGAGAGGGATCTGGGGGTCCTGGTAGACAGCAAGTTGAATATGAGCCAGCAGTGTGCCCTGGCAGCCAGGAGGGCCAACCGTGTCCTGGGGTGCATCAAGCACGGCATCGCTAGTAGGTCGAGGGAGGTGATTGTCCCGCTCTACTCTGCGCTGGTGCGGCCTCACCTCGAGTACTGTGTGCAGTTCTGGGCACCACAGTATAAAAAGGACGTGAAACTGTTGGAGAGTGTCCAGAGGAGGGCTACGAAGATGGTGAAAGGCCTGGAGGGGAAGACGTACAAGGAACGGCTGAGGGCACTGGGCCTGTTCAGCCTGGAGAAGAGGAGGCTGAGGGGAGACCTCATCGCAGTCTACAACTTCCTCGTAAGAGGGTGTCGAGAGGCAGGAGACCTTTTCTCCATTAACACCAGCGACAGGACCCGCGGGAACGGGGTTAAGCTGAGGCAGGGGAAGTTTAGGCTTGACATCAGGAGGGGGTTCTTCACTGAGAGAGTGGTTGCACACTGGAACAGACTCCCCAGGGAAGTGGTCACTGCACCGAGCCTGACTGAGTTTAAGAAGCGATTGGACTGTGCACTTAGTCACATGGTCTGAACTTCTGGGTAGACCTGTGCGGTGTCAAGAGTTGGACTTGATGATCCTTAAGGGTCCCTTCCAACTCAGGATATTCTATGATTCTATGATTCTATGATTCTATGATAATACTGATTGATTAGTTTCTCTTTTGAAATACACCTGGTTATTGCCATATATGTTTGATAAATAGAGTAGTTTTGCTCTTAATTAACTTCATCATTCTTATCTAACCCAATAAGCTATCTAACCTAGTTCAGGACCAAGTCCAACAGTGCATGGCAGATTTGATGGCTTAAACTCCCATCAGCTCTAATGAACTTGGAAACATGCTCATGAAAACTAATAGCTGACTGTTCTAAATTACAATCATTTTACTAAACAGGTACCTTTTACCTGTTCTATCTCATGTAATCCTATATTGAATGCATCATATTATGCTAATTCTCCAGCACATCATGATTCTATTATGAAAATAATAATAATAATACATTTTTCATCACTGGTTTCACTCTTTCCCTTAATATAGGCTGGGGGTCAAGACTGATGCAATTATCTCCCACCTTTCTTTGCTTTAGTATTTGTTATGTTTTTTTGAATCCCCTTCATTATTTTTCTAGCTCGTACTAGTGCTCGAAGCACTCTCTTTTGGCTTTGTCTTCCATGTCTTTATGTTACTCCTGTGATTCTGAACTGGGAGGCTAACTGCTACTCCTGGAAAATGATGAACCCAGACCTAAGCATTTGAATTTGTAGCACTGAGTGTCAGAATGAGTGTGAGACCAACCTTCACACTTCAGAAACTTGCCAGCTGGCAGGTTATACTGCCTATCTGTTTCTCATTCTGTTGTGCCCTCTGCAGTCTGCCACCCTACATCCCAGCCTTTTTTGTCAACAATTTGTCAGCCTAATGGTGTGTACCTGAGAAATTGCCTTATGACACATCAACAAGTGTTGCATGCCACAGAACAGTTGCCCCAGTGAGATAAAAGTTTCCAGCAGGTTTGGCCAATGAAACATAATAGGAAATATTTGTTCCAGGTTAGTAAAACAAACACTTGTTAAAAAAGGAACATCAGGTGGGGGGATGGTGGAGAAAGGGGGATTTTACATTTTTGCTATGTGTTACTTTCCACAATTAAATAAAAATGTATTGAATATAAGTAACCTTGTATCAGAACAGAAGAATGGCCTAGATTTCTTCAAGTTCTTCCAGTGCCATATCTTGATAGTTTTTAAGCAATAACCTGGGAAAGCTAAATCTTACGGGGTAATGAAACTCCATTTCATGATGCCATCTTCTGTACAGCATACTTTTGGAATCAGGAGAACAAAGATATTTTTCAGGCACCTCTAAGTGTTGTCAGGAACCAAGCAGCTGGACAGTTTTTGTTGGTTGATTGGTTGATCTCCAAGAAAGTTTGAGATGATGTCTGTATTAAGCTCTATTGGAGTTTGAAGTGTAAATCAGTTCTTCCTAAAGAAGACACCTTGTAGCTGGTCAGAGCTGGTCAATCTCAAGGTTCTTTTGACTTCAGTGACAGTGTCTTTTGCGGTGGGGGTGGCTGAATACTGGAACAGGTTGCCACGGAGGTTGTAGAGTCTCTATCCTTGGAGATATTCACTTGGTCATTTTCCTGTCTTCCACCAAGAAATTCTGAGTTTAGGCTTTTACGACAAATGGATTGATATGCAAAAAGCAGGTCTGAGACAACATTTTAAAGGATTTTCCCAAGGGTGATGGCCCATGGTGCCACCAGGATTTCAGACCAGCATCTGGAAGCAGTTCAGACCAGCACTTCTGCCTGGCCGGCTGAGGAGAGCAGGATGTTCAAGTTTCTTGATAATAGTTTTTCATCCTTACACAGAGCACCAGTGTTCATTTGCCACTACATTAAAATGTTTTTTGTTTTTTTCTTTTGCAGATTTATTTTTAGATTTTTGCTGAAAATAATATTTTTATTATTTTAGTATATTATTTTATCATTTTTATTATTTTTATTATGGTAGAGTTTTTTTGTTTATTTTGTTTTTCTCCAGACAACACTCTGTAAGTGGCCAGACCAGCTGGGACCAGCCATTACTGCCTCTGCCAGTTGTGCTTCCTGAAGGTTTCAATAGGCAGATGAAGTTTCTGTGCTTTTCTAGCTTTTGCAGCAATAATAACTGAAGGATCTGCAATAGAAGTGAGGGCTACTATAAAATAAATAAATAAATAAATAAATAAATAAATAGTTTCTGAAGAGTTGTTCCAACTGAACCTCATGTAGAAAAAAAACTGTGTTTTCAAATGCCAAAACCAGATGAGAAAATGGTAGGATTCATAGTGCTCTGAAATAAGGACTTTTGATCTGGGTTTCAAGTTTTAGATAGAACTTCCTGAGGCCTTGAAGAAGTGCACACAACCATGAGAACGCTGCTGTACAAAGTAGTTTGTACCAGTTCTACTTCCTCCTCTGTGAATAGCCTCTCATTTAAGAAAAAGCTGGGAGAAAAGTTCACTGATTGCATTCAAAGCAGTCAGTGTAACAGTTCCAGTTGGTTGCAGAAGACAAATAGTAATTTCTCTGTAAAAAGAATCTATGGGCTGAACCTTTCTCACTTTGAAATAGTCACATCAAAGTTGTATAAAAATACAGGACAAAGAAAGGTAATCATTTGTTGGCCATGTGTAGGATGGTTTACAGTCATGGCCCTTGTAACAGTGAAGTATGCTGCATGAGATGGTTGTACAACTTTACCTGGGGAAGTTGGCTGAAAATACCTAAGCATTTTGCATTGGCAGATGGAATATGTGGCCATTTTTAAAACAGGAACAAATGTATGAATTTAATTAGAAAGTGATTTGACAAGCACTTGTTCACTCTTTGGATGATTTTCTAAGGAATCTTGGAACAATTAATTGTTTCAGAGATTATGTTAAATAGTTTTTAGAAATGTCTTTTTGTTGTCATTTCAGAAGTCTTATTACAAACTTCAAGTAGTGTATTTTATTTTATGTTCTGATATTATTTTGCTGACCCCTTTGACAGCCTCCAAATATGCACACATTAAAAAATAAAAACAAAAAAAATCCCAAAGACAATTTATTGTTTATTTTACTTAGATACAGATGTTCAGTGTGTATAGGGCTTTCTGGTAAGCAGATATGATCATGAGATTCCTTGCCTTGACTGAAAATAGATGTACCTGTGAGAAGAGTGCCAAAATTACAATTTGAAGTAGATATGATTAAAACCAGACTTATTGAATTTATTTCTGTAGGTACATAAGCAAAATGGCTCTACTATGAAATGCCTCATCCATTAACATCCAATTATTAATAATCCAATTATTAACTCCAATTATGAATGTCTGATGCTGCCCAATCAGGGCAGTAATAAAACAGAGGTGCTGTTAAAGCATTTATTCTCGGTGAAACTGGTGGTTCTGTATTTCTTGTCTATTTTAATTTTTAATACAAACCTTAAAATGTAATCTGCAATACCATCCTTATGCTGTTGCAAGGGAAAGGGATATCTTGTTTACACCTTGCAAATAATAGATTTGTCTCTATCATTTGCATTAATAAAACTCCCAGAACTTGTGTGTTATTTTCGTTCAAGTATTCATTAAGTTTAGTATCTCTACTATCTTGCTCTTTTTGAATTAACCTTCATAAAGCTGGTGGCAAAACACTGAAAAACAAAAACAATTTGTTGTATTGAAATCTGTTCTGCTGTACTGAAATTTGTTTCAATCCAATTTTTACCTGTGCATAATCAGAAAAGAAAGACTCTGTATAAACTTGTTCCTATTTTATTATTTTCTTATCCTTCACAGTGATTCAGATTTTCAGCTTCAATGTACACAGCGTGTATAATCAGAGTAATCATTCAAGTGAAATAACTGCTAAGACTTACCTCTTACACATATATCTCAAAATAAATAAATAAATAAATAACCTATTTTCCCATCGTCATATTTGGGCTATGTATTAATGTGTTCCTAAAATTACTTTTTGCCAAACCAACTAATTGGTAGGTCATCTAAATCTTGATCTAGATAACAGCAAAAGCTTTTTTTTTAAAAAAACAAACAAACAAACAAAAAAAAAACCTGAAATAATGCAAATTTTAATTACTTTTTTCATTAAATATTGAGAGGGAGTGAGGAAAAAAAAAAAGAAAAGAAAATAATAATAATAATAATAAAAGGCAGGCCAGGTTTACCTAAAGGTATAAAGAGGGTAATGAATCTTTACATTCAAACCTGGAACTAATTTCATGTTAAATAAGGCACAGCTTTAACATTGCAAATTCTTCAGCACAAAAGTAATAAATTAGGGGATAAATTTCTTCAGGGATAAATTTCTTTCTCTGTTTTGGCATCTTTAGTAGAGAGTTGAAGATGTCAGTACCCAGAGAGGACCTACTGGCCTTCACGATCCTGACCAGCTCCAACTGGTGTATGATAGGAAGTCCCCTGATGCCAAGGTGGCACACTGAGGCCCCAGGCAACTTTGGGACCAGAGCTTATGTGCTCCTGCTATCTTTCTTTTACAAAAAATAATTTTCCTATTTTTAAAAATGTTGTTTTGAAATCAGCTAACAAATAACCACATTGTTTCCAATTTTGTGGTTGGAAACTCAATGAAGTTTATTTATTTGGAGGCTTTTTAATTAAAAAAAAAAATCTGCTCTAGAAAAAATATTATTTCATCAAAAACAATTTTTATCAAAAGATTTTCTACTGATTGTAGTAAATCCTGGGATTCTTCTTTAAATATATATGTATATTTAAAGAAATAGGGCACTTTTTTAAAGCCTGATAGGGATGTCAAAAGCTGACCTGGAGACAGAATTCTGCCATGTGGGTAGTCATATGCATGACTTTCAGAGGGCTATCACTTTGGAAAATATAACCTTGACTCAAGTATTTAGGTTGAGCTATTGTATAATGCAGCACATGGAGGTTCCCTATATTAATTTCCATGTAAACTAAACCATTTCTTAGAAAAAAAAAAAAAAAAAAAAAAAAGTGCTTTTTATGAAACAGGAAATCCAAAACAACCTTCACAGTAACATAAAAATCATGGAAATCAATACTAAATAATGATTTAGATGATCATGTTAACTCTTTTGGCTCCAGCATGTTGTAGAACATGCATCTCATGTTCTTCACATAATGTTCTTCACACCGAGATCCCTAAAAATCCTGCCATTGTACCTCACGGTAGGGTCCCTATCCTGTGTGTTTGACCTACAGGCTTTGTTTTACCTCTCTTTTTTTTTCGTAGATGGATAACTTTACACTTGGTAGTAAATATGTCAAATGCTAGCTAATTTATCACATCTTTAGGTAAACTGTTCTAAAGATTGATTACTATTGATGTTAAAAATGTTTATTTCCAATCTGATTTGATCTGCCCTCAGATTCCAGCCTCTAGAGATTATGTCCACTGATAATTCAAAGATGTTGTTAAATCACATTTTTTCTCTCATGAACAACTCGTAGAGCATTTGCATGATGTCTCTTGACATCCCTTCCATTTAAGAGTGAATTTAATGAGGCAGCTTTTGTTGTAACTTTCTTTTTCCTCTTTTCTGAAGATTTCCCTGTTTGTCAATAGCTTTTTCAAATAGTAATTACCAGAGCTAAACATTTCATTCCAGTAATGGTCTTCCCTTATACAAAGATGTCACAATACAGTATAAAATTTATCACTTAAATTGAAGGATTGCACTTGATTTTCTGTCTGAACCACTCCATTGCAAGTACAAATCAAGTTTATTATCCAGCATAATTCACTTAATACCTGTTGACAGACTTTTTTGTTTATTTTAAAATGTCAAAATACTGTGAACTACCAATAAAAATAAGACATTATTTATGAATCAGATTCTTGATTTCATTCAAAATTTCATGGCTAAAACCTGATTAGCATAAGATAATACACTATTTAAATCTATTCTGCGTTCACCTTGGTAATTGACAGTTTTAGCTTGCAAGTTGTTACTTGTCTTACAAGTACATTGTTCATCTGTGGAGCCATTTAAGAATATCATCCTGTTAGCATCTTGTTGTACAGAATTTTATGTTTCTAGCTTCCCAAAAGTAATTTTAATAGCATGGAGACTTCTTTTCACATTTTTTCCCAAACTCTTGAAAGTTAGTACTAAGATATGTTGATTTTGAACTGCAGCATTCCTGCCATTGTTGCAGAATGCCTTTTTTTCCTGGGCCATAAAAATTGTCAGTGCTCTCCTGGCTTGGAGACCTGTTTGCTGCATGTAAGACATGGAAACACCGGAGTGCTATTTCTGACCTTCTAATTTGGTATTGACCTAGTCACTTTGTAAATTAGGATAAGGTAGAGGGTCATTTAATTCACACTAATAGCACAATTCCACTCCTATATGCCATGTATTTGGACTGTTTCCACTATATTTTTTCTTTATGGTACATTAGACTAGAATTGAAGAGTGGAAGCTGACATCATCCCCTGAGCAGGCAGTAAATTTCTGTAAAGATTCTTTGGAGTCTTTTTAAGGCTAGAGATTGGCTCTTTCAAATGTCCTGACTACAGTGACTAAATTGGCTGCTTGTATTGCATTTAAAGATTTGCAGTTTGACAAGTCTTGTTAGATATAAACTTGAATGATATAGGACTTTGAAACGTATGTACACAAAATATGCTCATCCCGTATTCTTCCAACAAATATATGGGTAGCTCTGAGCTGGCAGACAGAAGTTTAAAATGAAGTCAAGTACAAAGAACAAACACATTTTATTTGCAGAATGAATGATAGATGCATAATAGTGTTAAATGTGAAGATTTGATATGACAATAAAATGAAACTTGTGGTAATGTTAATTCTCTCAGAATTAATCAGCAGTGTGAAATGTAAGTTGGCTGTCTGCAACCTGTCTGTTCTGCTGTTTTCTTTAGTTGCCTGTTGGTTAATGTGAGGAATAAAAAGGACATAAGGAAAAAAAAATTCAATAGTCAGGTGAGCAGCTTCCTTTCTGTGGTTTAGATAACACAGTGGAGTGAGTGATGATAAGTGAGAATGAAACAACATTTTAATATTTATTTTTTTTTTTTTTAACATTAAAATGTCCCCAAGTAGGCTGGCTTCATACATACGTCTGACTGTTCAACATCTCTTGTGTGAAGAAAATCTGTGGTATGTCTTAAGTGGTGAGAAAGTTGTGTTTAGTGTTGTCTTGCATTACTATTGCATTACAGTATGATTGAAATAAAGTAGAGAATCTGGCCCGTTTGCTACGGCCAGTTTAAATGGATTGATATACACTTGCAAAAAAAGACTCTTATGCATCTTTAACTTGACTAACAACATCATGTATAGTTATCTACTTCAACAGTTTCACCGACATGGATTTTGTGCTGATGCTCACAATATTTGTATCTGTTTTATGTAGGTATGACAACTGTAGATGCAAGCCTCCCCCCCCCTCCCCCTTATTTTAATTGTTAATGGGGAAATTTAGAGTTCGAGTGTGGATTTTTGAAGGGTGGTGGGTTTTTTTTGTTTGTTTGTTTTTTTCTTTTTCTTTTTTTTTTTTTTCTTTTTTTTCCCACAGAGTTTGTACAAAGAAGTAATTGTGTCCCTTTCTGGATGGGAGTGAAAACTTTTCAAATTGAGAAGGTGAACTCCCTGTACACGTGGAGCTCTTGTTACTGCCCCACTTCACCTCTTACCGTTGCGGACCACCAGGAAGGGAGCTCCAACTCCCTGTCCATTGGGCCCTTTGACCTTCCTGCTGACTACAAGGGAGTCTGTTCTTTCTACATATGGGCATCTGTCCTTTTTTAAATACAGCCACACTAGGAAGTGGAGACTATGATATCCTTTAAAAAGCATTGAGGTGGGAAATATGAGAAACAATTATCTAGAATTAATTTCACACTGTGTTAAGCCTGAGTTAAGAGAAAAAAAATCTGTTTTAAACAATACTGTGACTTTTATTTGAAAATTATTGTATGGTAGTTCTCACAATTAGTCATTATTTTATCACTTTAAATACCAAAAATAATTTTGAGACAGAAAGAGACAGAATATAAAACAAGAATCCTCTCTTCCTACAAGTCACACTGCCATGTTGTTTACAGCATTTTTTTTGTTTTATGCATTAAGCTCACAGCACATTTTCCTATATAGAATTATACTAGATCTATGGTAACACAGTAGGAAATTAAGTCTTGAATAAACCAAAATAATTCAGAAGTATCTCCAGTGAACATTCCGAAGTTATGTCATTGCTAATGAGCTAAGAATCGGGCAGAAAACTTATTCTCCAGAAAGGTGTAATTTATCAGCCCAATCTTTGGATATATTTTTTCTGATGTTTATGGTAGAAAAAAGCTTATTCATATGCATTTGGTTGTATTCTTGCAGCCATGTTATTCTGAACGAAATTAACTGCTTGTATAGTAAGCATAATGAGTATAGGAATGTTATAAACAGTAAAATTGGAAGTGTTACTGAAATCAGTGATTACAGACTGGATAAAAGTGAGATGCAAAATCAGAAGGAAACAGGTGAAGACAATTGAATTAGGAAAAAATTTTAAGGGCTATAGTTTTTATACTTCCATTATTCTCAATATACAAAGCAATTTCTACATTAAGTAACACTTTTAAGACAATTTTAAGTATAAATTCAATTGTTTTTAAGTATTTGCAGAAGATTTTCTAAACTCTGTTCAATTCTCCAACAGAAGATGTTGATGTGTTAGATGTTATTTCTTTGTATACCACACATGTTGAAATTTGGTCTATCTTGCACCTAGAATTTTCAGTGCACATATTTTCAGTCCATAGGTGACAAGTGCTATGGTATTGATGTGACCTTCCAAAATTCCTCAGGTGATTAAAACACAAGTACGTATTTGAGGAGACATTTGCTAGGTACATAGCATAGGAATACATACTAGGTAGCTGTCCTGATTTTAGCTAGAAGAGAGTTAATTTTCCTCCCAGTAGCTGGTAGGTTGCTATATTTTGGATTTAGGATGAGGCTAATGTTGATAACACACTGATGCTTTACTCGTTGCAGAGCAGTGCTTACACTAAGCCAAGGACTTTTCAGTTTTTCACTCTGTCCTGCCAGCGGGCAGACTGGGGGTGCAGCAAGAGCTGGGAGGGGACAGACCCAGGACAGCTGACCCAAACTGGCCAAAGGGGTTTTCCATACCATCTGACATCATGCTGAACAATATATAGGGGTCGCTAACCGGGGGGAGGAGGGGTGCGGCTGCTGGGGGGATAGGCTGGGCATCGGTCAGCGGGTGGTGAGGAATTGCATTGTGCATCAATTGTTTTGTACATATTATTATTATTAATATTATATTTTTTCTGTCCTAATAAACTGTCTCCATCTCAATCCACAGGTTTCAGTTTTTTCTCATTTCTCTCCCCCATCCCAGAGAGGCAGGGGGGAAGGTGAGCAAACGACTGTGTGGTGTTTAGCTGCCGGCTGGGTTAAACCACAACAGTGGCTAAGGTCTAATGGATAGCTAACACTTGCTATTCTGCTAGAATCTAGAAAGTTCGTAACCCCCTGTCTGGATGCTTCTTTATAAAGAACAGAGTCTGTGTCTGCAGGATCTTTTCACCTTGTAGGTTAGGGTTTGAATGGGTTGACAAGGTAACAGAAGGAGTAAAGATGGGTTTGGAAATGGAAGTTTTAGGTTTTACATTTGTCTCCTACTGAGTTTGATTCAATAAAGAAAAGTCAAATCATTAATTTGACTTGAAAATCACATAGAAGTTAAGGAAGAAACTTCTATTCATTGTCTCTAATACCTCTTCTGCCTACTGAAATGAATGCTATGTCACACAAGGTACCTATTTTTAGACATCAGTTATTTGCAGAAGTTTAAAGTTGCAAACTGGGTAGGATTATCCCAGTGCACTATATCATACAAGCCAAATACTCAGGTATAAATAGAGAACATGCTCATATAATTACTGTGGCCATGTACAAGTGTACGTTTACATAAAAATATTCACATTATACGACTAACTGGAGTGCTAAATTATCTGTGGGCACACTGCTTTTGCTTACAAGTGTGGTTGTGAATATGAAGTTCTTATTTACAAAACAGACAAGTTTTTTCACTTGCTTACCAGAAGCTTTACTGTTTTTTACGTTCTTACCAGAAGCTTAGAGATGACCACTTTTTTTTTTTTTTTTTTTTTTTTTTTTTT
>CM021733.1:101090308-101132904 GCA_011075105.1 Heteronetta atricapilla
TCCTTAAGGGTCCCTTCCAACTCAGGATATTCTATGATTCTATGATTTATTATTACATGTTGTTAATGGAAAACAGATATCTTGCATATGTGTAATGAATACAATAGGACAATATCAAAACTTTTTTTTCTTGCATTTCTAGAATAATTTTCTTATTTTCTTTTAGGAACATACAAAGATAAAACCTATAAATTTATTTGCATCTTTTAACCCTTTTAAGACTACTAAAATGAATAGTTTAAAATGTATTAATAATTATTTAGGTTTTATAATTTTTGTTTCTCTTTTGCAGTTTAGTTTGGTTTGGCAAATAAAGCTGAACAGGCTCTTTTAGTTCAGTGTATTTTGAGTATCTGTGATTTCTGGTTTCCTTTTCTAAATTATTCAGAAAAAGTCATTTTTGCATAACTTCAATTTGAGGCCAAAATTGACCTTTTATTGACTCTTGAACGGTACTCAGAAAAATAAATTTCAAAATCTGACTCTGGACAGTTGCTCCAGTTGGCATCTTAAACAAGTTTTATGTTTGGCTTAAGGCAAAAGTCTGATATTCATACTGTTTTGTTGACTTTTCCAGCTAGCTTTTCTACTTCTGCCAAAAATATGTCTCTTCACTCCTGCTGTTGTTGAATGCCATGTGGGTGTACTCACTTTTCTCCGCCCCACATTTCATGAAAAACTTCAGGGTCAAGGCCAGTTCCCACCAAAGATGCAGCTAATTTAGAAATGTCTGAAAACAAACTGAGAATTTCTACAAACCACCATCCCCCTCCCAGCTCTATGTCACATAATGGAGAGATAAAAATGCTCTTAGATGTTTAAGAAATAAACATTTGCTCTGGTGCAAATCAGAATCCTAGAATTTCAAAGGATTGTTTGAGCTCAGAAAACCTGTGTAAAACCTGATTACTAGAAAGGGAAGCCAGATTCCTGTTTGCAATAGAAATTCACACAGTACAGCTCTCTGCCCCTTCAGCAACTAAGGCCTTCTTTGCAAAGTTGTCTGCCTGCTTCTTTCTACCTTGGCTTTGTTTAATACTGAAATTGAAAGAAAGAGAGCAAATTATGGGTCTCAGTTGTCATCCTAGGCAGAGTGAGTGCTTCTGCAGCTTTATTTCTCCATTAAACCTTGACTTTGAGATATTTACACTACCTGACCTTCAACTATCCATCTCTGTACATTACTGAGGAGTAATGATAAACAGAAGTTAGTACTGTCAGACTCAAAACTTCTACAAAGCATAAGGAGCAGCCAACTTAAACTTCAGTCTTCTGGACATATCCAGGTCACCCTATCACTCAGGGACCTATACTTAGCATTTGTATGGCTACATTTGCACTATATTTTGTTAAATTGTTCACTCTTTTTTTTTTTTTTTTTTTTTTTTTTTTTCTCTCCTACTGGAGGCATGAACTAAGACATCTTTATTGCAGTCACATTAGTGACTAACTAAAAACAATTAAGAACTTGGACTAATAATCTACTGAAGAGAAAAAAAAAAAAAAAAAAAAGGACTGATAATATGCCAGCCTTAAATATGAATGAAATGCCTATTTAAAAGTACCTTCTAAATACCCACCTTCTTTATTTGCTACCCAAGGACTTTTGCTTCATTTGCTCATGACTAAGGCCTCATTTTTAGCACTGTGGGGATAGTTACATGTAGAAATCCATCTGTGTTCAGAATTTATTAACAGTTAACCAGTATTTTTTCTTCCTCTTAAACATTCAACCCTTTATGTATCCAAGTTCAGCTGTGTATATGAATTCACCGTTTTCATAAACAGGAAGTGTTTCTGTTAAAATGTTAATCTGCAAGGAAAAGACTGGAGCTTGTTCAGTGTTATAGAGTTCAACTAAAGGCCAATAATCCAATATACGTATGTTGGGGGAGGGAGAGGGGAGGATAAGGAGGAAAAAAACTATCTTTCCCTGGAAAAGAAATAAAAATAGCAGCAAACATTATCATTTTCAGATTGTTACTAGCAACAGGGGGATGTGATCCAAATAACAAGTGAATGAATGCACACGCTGGTGCAAGATAAAGACCCAAGATAGGATTTTGATTAAGCGTTATTATCAGTCACCATGCAGAGAATGGCAGGCAGCCAGCAGAGCATTCAGTTTTCTGTCCATGTCTGCCTCTGCCTGACTGCTTATGCAAGTTGTCATAAAGGTAACCTGGAGATAGGATGGCACATCCAATAGCAGTCATGTTTTCTCTAAACAGGGTGTCCTTAAACAGACATTGTTGAAAGACAAAGTCAGGCTGGCTGCTTAAATTATTTTTTTTTTCTTTTTCTTAATTGTTTGACATTCTTAGAATTTTGATTATTAACATTCCTCCTTGTAAATGTTGAGATTTACAGCCTGTGTAAACTTCATATCTACTGTATGAACTTTCTGCCATGTAAAAGGAAAAACCTTGATGCTGGAGTGAGAAAACAGAGATACTTCTTCTCCATCACCCTTTGATTTTTAAAAATTTTACTTTTTATCCAAATTTGGAATGTGGACAGCAAATTACATTATAGATAGGATTTTGATTTAGGATGTGTTCTATTTTGCCATGCAGTTGAAATGGGAAGCAATAAAAAGTGTTGGCAAATATGCAAGTCTTGGATGCATGTTCCTCCACTTTCCAATGCATCTATCTGCATGTACTATAAAGGAGAAACAAATCTGAATGCAAAGCACTGAATCAAATTGTATTCCACCTGGAAAAAGAGCAAAAAGGAACCTAGGCTTTGTTTTGGGGATAGTAATGCTACTTAGATCTTGTAGTTCATTTGTACTGATCCTGCCATCCTACCCTCAAAAAACATATATAATATATATAATATTTTTATTTTATATAAATATATTATACATATATATATAAAATATATATACTTTTTTTTTTTTTCTCTGAAGAAAAGGATATTTACAGCAGTCTGTAATAAAAGGTATCATTAATTCAAAACCAATTCCTACTACTTTGACATGAGAAAACTGGAAACAATGAGAACAAACATTGGTTCTAGTTCCATAGGCACTTTCTCAGAATATAGAATCATAGAATCATAGAATGTTTTGGGTTGGAAGGGACCTTAAAGACCATCCAATTCCAACCCCCCTGCCATGGGCAGGGACAACTCACACTAGATCAGGTTGCTCAGGGCCACATCCTACCTGTCCTTGAATACTTCCAGGGATGGGGCATCCACAGCTTCTCTGGGCAGCCTGTGTCAGTGCCTCACCACTCTCAGAGTAAGGAATTTCTTATGATTATCTAATCTAAACCTATCCTCTTTTAGTTTAAAGCCATTACCCCTTGCCCTACCACTCCACCCACTGCGAAGAGTCCCTCCCCAGCTTTCCAGTAGGCTACCTCTAGGTACTGGAAGGCTTCTTTTCTCCAGGATGAACAATCCCAGCTCTCTCAGCCTGTCTTTGTAGGAGAGGTGCTCCAACGGTTTGATCAACCTTGTGGCCCTCCTCTGTACTCATTCTAATATATCCATGTCCTTCTTGTGCTGGTAAAGCATGGGCTGAATGCAGCACTCCACATGAGCAGAGTGGAGGGGGAGAATCACCTCTCTCGACATGCTGGCCACACTGCTTTTTATGAAGCCCAGGTTGTGGTTGGCTTTCTGGGTTGCAAGCGCACATATGCTGAAAGCCAGGAATTCTTGTCCCCCATCCATCTTGTTACAAACATCCTATCAGTCAGCAATGCAAATGAATGTTGTAAACTGAAGTAACATCATCAAAAACCAAACAATGATGACACACCTTTGACAGAGATGCTTCTGCTTGACTAGAAGCAGAATAGAAATAGAATAGATTACTTAATAGAAATTGGGTGGGAGGCATGCAGCTGGAAAAAGAATCTATTAAATTCTTAATTTACATAACCAAAATGTAATAGAAAAGCAATGTGTATGATGTATATCTTTCCCCACATTTCTATTTGTACAGCAAAATATGTGCATCGTTTCCTGCTTGAGCAATTAACACTAAATGTGTTGTGGGTTTTTGTTTCATTGTTCCTAATTTAACCATGTACATTTGAAAATAAAAAATGGAACAGCCAGTTTCAATCCACTTCCTAGTCTAGTCTTGTGTCCTTCAATTGCACTATTAGTAACTGGAAATGTGAAAAGCAAGAAAATGAAAAGTAATTGATTATTTTAGTCATATTCATATTTATATGAGAGCAGTTTAGTTTTGTCTGTGTTTGGTTAATGCTTTTTGATTGCTCCTCATAGTGTTCCCTGCCCTACTGTGACCTTTCTTTCTGCCTTTTCTGCCCTGTATTTCCCAATAGTTGATGTCAATAATCTTTCCAAATAAAATGAAAATTGTTTATGGTAACTCTCCATATAGTTTGACTATGGCTACCAAAAATGCTTCAAGGCTTCTAACTCCAAAACCAAGTCTGCACAATGCTCTGCAGATGTGTTCTGAAGAATAAATGTCAAATTTTATTATGTATGAAAACTAACAATCTTATTGGAGAAAACTGCAATACATAAAGGGTGACAACATCTCCAGAAAGTGTCTCAGCAGGAGATGAGATCTGCAAATGCTTTCTCACTCAACCAAATGCTTCATGACTCTGTAAGATGTTGGCATAAGGCTAATGGCTGATAATATAATAAATTGATTTCAATTTAACAAGCCAAGAAAGGTCTAATGCCATCTCCTGCTACACAAAATAACAAAATACTTAATTTTAGTGTGAGCAATAATGTCTCTTGATTAAGCTGTGCCCACCTAATGTACATCTGGAGCCATTTTGCAAAGCAGCCATTAAGTTACATGTTACAACCTCCACAAGCAAAAAGTACAGCAGTATATTGCAAATTTATCCATTACATAATGGATATTTATCCACTCTTTAGGACACAGTTAATGAAGTCATATCTGTTTTTGTTTTGTTTTTTCTGAATATGTCCATTTAAATATAACCAATAATGCAGATGGAAAGTTCTAAAATAATTACATTTTACAATGGATTGAATCACATTTAACATGCTTACACATATATATGGATTGAAAATGCTTTTTTAGCTTTCATAACACCTTAGGACTGACCTAATGAAGCACTGAGCATTTTAATCTTTCAGTCCCTGGCAACCATATATAATCTAAGAACAAGATTTTTATCATCCTGGTCCTAAAAATGCACTTATGTGTTTAATTTCTGGTACTCAGTCATATGATTTGCCTTAAAAAGAGAGCTTTAGATAAAAGATCATAGGAAAAATTAGGTTGGAAGGGAAGCTTCTCAGGAGCTTGCAAGTTTATTCTTCTCTGTTCAAAGCAGGGTAGGCATGAAGTCACACCAGGCCAGGTGGTCAGCTCATAAAAAGGAAAAGACAAAGAAAAACAAAAGAAAAAGAAAAAGAAAAAGATTTTTTTTTTTTAAAAAAAAACAAGGTTCTGCACAGTTTTCTAAAATGCAAGAATCAGAACTACAACCTACAACTGCCTTAAATTCAGACTTTATAGAAAATAGAAATTCATGCCTCCCCCTCGGATACTATCATTTAGGTTGATTAACATCTTATTTAGACACCTCCTGTTTCAGTCATAAGTGGAAATTTCTGAGTAAGATACTGCTCACTTTCAAAGAATCATAAAATCATAGATTATCCCGAGTTGGAAGGGACCCATAAGGATCATCAAGTCCAACTCCTGGCACCGCACAGGTTTACCCAAAAGTTTAGACCATGTGACTAAGTGCCCAGTCCAATCTCTTCTTGAATTCAGATGGGCTTGGTGCAGTGACTACTTCACTGGGGAGCCTGTTCCAGTGCGCAACCACCCTCAGAAGAACCTCCTCCTGATGTCTATAAACTTCCCCTGCCTCAGCTTAACCCCATTCCCGCAAGTCCTATGTGTTTGTGGAGAATAGGTCACCTGCCTCTTCACTCCCCCTCACAAGGAAGTTGTAGACCGCGATGAGGTCTCACCTCAGTCTCCTCTTCGCCAGGCTGAACAGGCCCAGTGACCTCAGCCGCTCCTCCTGTCTTCCCCTCCAGGCCTTTCACCATCTTCGTAGCCCTCCTCTGGACACTCTCCAACAGTTTCATGTCCTTTTTGTACTGTGGTGCCCAGAACTGCACACAGTACTTGAGGTGAGGCCGCACCAGCGGAGAGTAGAGCGGGACAATCACTTACCTCGACCAACTAACAATGCTGTGCGTGATGCACCCCAGGATACGGTTGGCCGTCCTGGCTGCCAGGGCACACTGCTGGCTCATATTCAAATTACTGTCAACCGCGACCCAAAGATCCCTCTCTGCAGGGCTGCTCTCCAGCGTCTCATCACCCAGTCTGTATGTACGGCCACAGTTGCCCCATCCCAGGTGCAGGACCTGGCACTTTTTTATTTTTTATTACTTACTTTTTTATTTTGAGAAATAAAGTCCCTTATTGTCTACGTGCTATGTGCTATTACTGTGTTTATGTAATCGTGATATATTCACAGATATCAGCATGAATTTCAGCACTGAAAAAAACATAATGGAATGCAATTCAGATGTGAGTCCTAAAATAAATGCAGTTCAATAGTTTTTGTTTGCCAGTGTAATGGGCACCAGTTTCATTTAAGTGGTTTTATGATTTCTGTCACAACATTTGTGGCAGTTGTAGTATTCTGGGAGAAACTTCTTTCATGTAGATGTTGAAAACTGTTTTTTTCCCTAACTGCCAGCTTCTGGTATACTTCTTCTGCAACAATGCTCCTTCTAATGGCTAAGGATGTTCAGTGTTTCTTAGAAAGAGTCCCTAGCACCTGATTTAATTAGTGGTGTTAAGCAACTCCAAAAATGTCCAGAATGTGTACTTTAGCTGCTTTAACTCACTATATGTGCATGTCACTCTCTACGGTGTAACTAACAAGAGTTAAGTTTGCTTCACAAGCCGTGTGGGAGGTATCAGGCCACTTGAGAGCTTGATGAATAATAGTCATAAATTATTATGGTATCAACCTTCACCCCATGCCAAGTTACTCAGTTCCTGTAGGAAAAAAAAAAAAAAAAAAAAAAAAAAAGTTTTAGCTTTGATGCTTTTATTAAATCATAGAATCATAGAATGGCTCGGGTTGGAAGGCTGAACATCCCCCGCTCTCTCAGCCTTTCTTCATAGAAGTGCTCCAGCTCTCTGATCATCTTCATGGCTCTCCTCTGGACAAGTTTAAATGTGAAGCTAGGTAAATATGTACCATCTTTCTCAAATCCTGATCTGTATTTTAATATTTCATCAATCCCTGAATTGTTTCTAAAGTTAGCATCATACTGCTGTACTGCAATCACCCCTCTATTTCACCTCCAATGACTTAAATCCCAGTACTGAATTGCACAATGTACATATATTTACATATCCCCTTTTGTATCTGTGTTCATTTGCCTTTGTATCTATGTATGTTCTCTTTGCATTTATTTATCCATTTTTAATATAGTGAAAAATATTATTGTCATGATTGCTTTGAGCAAGGAAATGAATAAAACTGATGGAACCCAAAAGAAGATCAACAAGAGGAAAAGGCTGAACCTTACTGAAACAGCAAGATTATTCATGGTGAGTTCTGATTGTACAGCACACAAAAGAGCTTTATAGCATTTTCATTGCAAATTGACCTAATTCTCTGACATAAACTACTTAGATTGATGAGATTTCCACCTATCTTCAGGCATAACATGTAGTCATTCTTTTTTAAGTGATAACCAAAATGTTTATTACTCACTCTTGCTACTTGAACACAGTATTTTCAGAAATAGTCCTGCACTACTTATGTCATCCGTGATATTGGAATAACAAGAGAATAACTTCAGTCTTTGCTATGGGAGCTGTTTAACAAATCTAAAAATATTAATCATGTTCAGGGCATTGTCACTTTCAGAGAACAGAGATCATTTCCAGTGATGTGCCCAGAAGCAATCTATTTAGTGTTCTTTTCATATAAAGTTAGGAAATAATGAAAGTTTTATTAAATGAAACTTAATTCACCACAATAGGGACTTCAGATCTACCTTTTTCCCCTACCAGGGGATGTGGTATAATTTAATAACAGTCTCTTTAGATTAGCTCTCTCTATTTGCATGTCACATTATTAACTGACGCCATGCCATAGTGTGTAGAGGACTTCAAAGACTGCTGTCTCAGCTTTTATTTAACAAAAAAAAAAAAGGAAAAAAAGAAGATCCTATACTGATGATTTGTAAACTACGTTATTACAGTAACAAAACTGTATGATAAGAACAGCTAAAAGTGGTGATGTAAGCTTTTTGGCTGAGGTCCAAGGCACTAAGACTTACTAGATTGTTAATGGTGTCTAGCAGTGATGTGTTTTTCCTGCCACAATGACAGCTGCTGAAAGGTTTTCTATTATTATCTTACCATTTTTTTAAGCATTAAAATGTAATGATTTACTAGCCTATAATATGGCAGCAATGTGTGAATTACAGTGGCTCCATTTGTATGCTCAGCAACATCTGGTTTACAGGTGTGAATATGTGGATTTTGCTAATTAATACTTAGTGGCACAATTTCAGAATGCAGGCACAGAGATGGAAGTAGACAAATGTTACCTATACCATGTTATTTCAGCTTTGTGGGAAATGAAAAACAAGCCATGCATACCTGGGTTACTTTTTATTATTGTTTTTACTGGCTAGTTTCTTGGTTTATTTTATTTTATTTTAACACCTTGGTTATATCTCCCTAGTACCTATCCAGGAGATATTTTGCTGAAGAGAGTTATAAAGAGATAGGTTAAATAAAGTGTTTTATTCACAATGAGACAGTATCAGCTGATTTTTTTATTATTATTTCAGCTTGCAATATCAAGACCTAGTTAAATAACATATTTGTGAATGTCTGTTCCTCAGCTGAGCCCACACCCTGGTCTGTGTGGTCTCACTTTGTGCAGTAGGCAGGGCCTGGTGAACTCCCTTACACTTGCTTACGGCTGAGACAGGATGGGAACCATCACCATGGCCCAGTTTGTTTTATAATCCATTCATGTGGTATACTTTTCTAAATCTGGTTCCTTCATGAACAGATAATCTCATTTTTATACTCCTTCAGTAAATAGTATTTGAGACGTTTTAAAAAGAGAAGTCATTTTGGAGGGAAGAGGGAAATAGTCGAGGAAATTGACCAATTTACCATTGTCAAATGGTCTGCTCCAGTGATTATTTTAAATTCTTCCATTATCTTACAGAAAATATATTTAAAATTGAGATATATATATATATATATGTTAATTTTGGTCTCTCTCTCTTCGTCCTTCTGCTCTGAAGTTTTTATGTGGTGTATTAAATACACCACATAAATACACCAAATAAATAGGGAAGGACACAAATGCTGTAACTGTTTCCCTTCAGAAGTTCCAATAAGAAGAAGAAGAAAAAAAAAAGGATTATTTTTTTGGTGGGACTAAACTAAGTGAGTTTTTTGCAACCAAGATATATGAGAGCTTTTCATTATTAAAAAAATAAATACATAAAACATGAAATTGTGAATTGGGAAATAAAGCTAAAAATAATAATGTAGGTACTAATTTTAGGTTCCTATTTTCAGACATGGGAGGTGACAGTTCAAATTCTTCCTTTTTTCTTTTGTGTTCATGGGCAGACTACAAAAATTCCATCTCTTATTCTATAGTGTTCTTTCTTTCTGCCTTATTTGCTAACCTTATTTCCGTCTAACTTCTTCCTTCGCTGCTATGAAGAATCTTGACCTTTCACAGCTGGAAGAATACTCAGCTAGGCAGGTTCCATATATGAGATGAGTTTTCTAGAAGATGAACAAGCTGGTTTGAAGCAGGTAAGATTTGTCTTCTCCAAACAAATACCTTTGCTAGTTGTCTGTAGGCCTTCCCTCTTCATATGCAATCCTTTCATGGGGCCTATATTATACCTTGTACGTAACACCTGTGTCTTTTCCAAGTTCTCTACTTGCTGATAATCAAATACTTACATACTTACACTAGTAAATACTTTACCAGGAAGATGTGGACTGAGGGAAAACTGGGAGGTGAGAGAGTTAAATCACCATGGTAGAGGGAAGCTGAAAACCAAATGGACTTTGAGATGATGGGATAAGCACTGGAGTAGTTAAGTGAGAGTCAACCTGCCTGGTGGCTCAGGATCCAATTTAGGCACTGAGATACCTTAAAAATTAGGCATCTGTCTCAGCAAGATGAGTCAGCATGATGGATAGCAGGTACTTACATGAGTGCTGGCTGCCCTGGACAATTAAGGATGTCAGCATGGTGAACATAGGCTTCTCAAGGGCATAAACTAGGGAGGATTAGATCCCAGGGTCCATCTGACCTCTCACTGTCTTGCAGATTTGATGTGGATTTCCATTGCCATCTCCATCCACAATTCATAAGATTATGAAGAGGCAGCTAGCTAAGGTTACAGTCCCACAAACATTGCTATTGAACTGGTGGGTTACTGGATCATTCAAATGTAAGAGCTTGATATGAATTGGGCACGGGGACATGGCTGTTAAGAGGTGGATTATCTAGAAAGCACAGTATGTAACTTACTTCAAATTGATATCTATATGCTGGCTTTATAAACTATGAGAAAACACAATAATCTAGCAGAAAGTTAGTGTTACAGATGAAAAATATCTGACTTGACATGAAGTTTGATAGTATTAACTTAGTCAAACATTTTTTAATGCAGACTTGAATAACAGACTGAGCGCATAACAGGTGTCATATGATTACAGAATTTTTTATCTGGTGCTGTATACAAGGAATAGCTCCAGATTTACCACACCATCAAACTATGATTTCAACAGAATTCTCTCTGAGATTCAGCTGGCCAAGGTGGACCTGACTCTATAATCTAGATTTTCAGACATTCAGGCAGGGAGAGACAGGCCCACAGTTTGCTATTTTCGATCATTTCTGGTTTTAGTGGGAGCATATTTTATTTATTTTGTCTTACTGTTTGTGTATGCATCCACATATACTTTAATAATAACAGTAGTCAAATTAATCAAAAAGATTTAAAAAATCACTTTGGATTATATATTTATTTACTCTTTTACAACATTATCATTGAAATTACAAACACTTTGTGTTTATTTTTTTTAAAGGCATGCAGTCAAAATAAATCAATTGCACCCCCATAACCAAAAGACATGTTAGATGATTAATAATCTCCTGCCTTTTATAAAGTCACCTCCCCGGAGGTTTGACCTTCTTTATAACCCAGAATATTGTTAACTGCTAGCAAAATCCTGTTTTGTATATGAAGCCGATTGAAATGACTAACGCTATTTCTTAAATTGAGGCATAGTCAGATGAGATCCTTACCTGAGCAGAAGTGCAGTCTTAATAACACTGACAGACAACTTGTAGTTGTTAGTATCTACTAAAATAACAGCTTGGCTGGTTTACAAAGTCACCCTTACTATCGAGCTTTAAGTTCTTGCTCATGCAAGATGCTTCCATGGTCATTCTTTCTCTTTGCAGTGATAGTAGAAAGGGTTCAGGATCAGTTAGGTTTAAGCTTCAAGTGCAATATGAGAGATTATTTCTTAGCTCTGTTCAGGGGAAAAGAATGGATATATATGGAGTTATTATTAATTCAGCATTCAATTTTCAATTTGAATCAATGACAATGAAGGGCCATAATGTTTCAGATAGAAGAAGAAAAAAATAAATAAAACTGTTCTGACATTGTTGAGATGTTTTCAGCAAAAAAATGAGTTATATTTCTTTTCATTTTAGTACTGTTGTCATAGATTTAAGAGGAGAGAGTGGTAAGCAGGAAGGGAAGAAAAGACTTTTTAATGCAAGTGTTTGCTTTGAAATCAGAAACATTAAATCACAGAACAAAACAAAATATATAAGCTGTAATGTGTAGAGTCTGAAATACCACATGACTGGTGAAGAAGAGTCCGAGCAGACTTAGGGTATCTCCAACAGCTGGCAAGTAAAAATGATAGCCATGAAAGAGAAGGTAGATAAAAGATGGGGAGCTGCTAATAGTAAACATGCAGAACTGCCATTTCTTCCAACATGACAAGCAAAGAACAGACAAGCACTGAACAACAAAAAATAGTCTTAGACATATATTTCTGGTCTTTTCTTCCAGGCTGACACCTTTTCTTCACTGTCAGAAAACCAATGATACAGCAACCTTGCAAAATACCAGATTTCTCTGAAGACATACTGAATACTGATGACCTTTAAGGAAAGCTTTCACAACTTGTTCAAATGAGTCTACAGAGAGAAACATGAGAAGGGATGGGGGAAAGCACTGACTTATGCTTCCCAATTTATGTTTGATAGCTGAAATACAACAACTCAATCTAAATATTGCCTTCCAAGTCGTAATGCAAACAGGACTTGTTCGTTAGAAAGCTCTTCAGGCTGATTTCTTTAACAGCCTCTATCATTATAATATCTTATTGATCCATAGTTTGTAATGTATTTATCCTTACGTCTTTGCCCAAGGGAAAGGAATGCCATGTCCCATCTCTATGTCTGTGCATGGAAAAGGGAAACACAGAAAAGACAAAAGTCCTCAGTTTTTGGTGTCTAAATCTCATATAACTTCTGACTTCAGTAAGAATCTAGGTATCTTTGAATAGCTAACCTGAAACAATTTGCCCACTATCATAAAGGATGCTTATAGCTAAGTTGTAAGGATCTACATGATCACTTATGTGATCCTTAGAAAGGATCCCTAATCATAGTGATCTCTATAACCAGAAGTCCACTTCATGTTGGAGATCCAGACACAGATGTTACATAGCTGTGAATGTAGCACAATCAGCCTCCACCACCGCAGTTGAAGCTGGCCCAAGTCTCTCAAGGAATGAGAGATTTATCATTCCAGGAAGCCTGGGAGTGAACACACAAGAGGGAACTTGATTCTCTACCACATCAAAGAAATGACTTGAGTATGACAGAAGAAGTGAGGCAGTTTCAGAGACTATTTATGCATTTTTCAGTTTAAAAAAAAAATTAGATATGGTACATAAGCAGCAGAAACAGAGACAAGAACCTAGGGCTATGTTTCTGCATGGGAAGAGTACTGCTGCAACTGCAGCCTACCTGCAGTTTCTCTTCCTATTACTGACCAAGCTATGCAGTGATTCAGTCTATAAAGATGGAAAATATCCAATCCTCACTTAAACAGCTCAATAAGGATCAGAAATTCCACCTTAATAGCTAAAAGCTGAGCTTTCAGCTAGTGCTATACTCAGCATTTGTCTATCTGTCTCTGTGACTTTAGGGGTTGATCAATTTCTGCTCATTTTACCAGTGTTAAGTTCACTGGCTTTTTTTTTTTTTTTTTTTAATTATAATTTGACTTTACTGAAGCAATATCTGGGAATAAACTTAGCATATCCATTATTGCAATTACTTTAAATGACAGAAAGGCCCTGAAGCATAGAATCATCATTTCTGTTCTACAACATTATCACAATGCATCTTCATTCTATGGACATTCAATATATATTTCAGATGATTAACTATTTTGGATTGATCACTATATTCAGGTGATTAACTAAGATCAGCTATTACCTGCTTTCCCCCACCCCTGAACAAGTTAAATTTTACGCCAGATTAGATTTTAATAAACAGCATATATGTTAGGTATGCAATGCTGCAGAGTTGCACACCCCTAGCTATTTAGCACCGTTCTTGGAAAGTTTCTTTTGTGCACAATTGGCTCCATGCTGAAAACCTCGGAGGAAGGAACAAAAGGACTCCATGGCTACCTGGGAAGCAACATGGGACAAAGCCAGTGGAGATAGCATGGTCGATTATCCTTATGGGTCCCTTCCAACTTGGATATTCTATGATTCTATGTTTTGGGCATTTAAAAGAAGGGAAAACCTCCAAAGATGTAAGGCAAAAAGAAAAGATGCGGACACTGCAGCACTGAAGAACTCTCCAGGTGATCAATCTTGTTTTAAATATTTTATTAAAAAAATGAAGTCTTAAAGAAGGAATTTTTAAAAAGTACTTAAATCCTAGAGAGAAAGGATTAAAGATGAAAGAACTTGTGAAATAGGAAGAGCAAATGATAACTCACTCAGTCTTGGAAGCAGAAGGATCACTATGTTATTTATTTGTGTAAGTCAGACATACAATATGAAGTAGTGGTTTAGACTAACTCAGAAAACTTTCTCAGTTCAAAATTACTTATATCTCATCATTTAGTTTGTATGGATCTTTTGCAGCCAGATGTTGATTATCTGGTTCTATGACGGAAGTATAAAACTAACAATTACCTGCCTTGCCGTTGACAGCAAAATTTATGGCTCATGATTTTGTGAATGGAGTTAATCGATTTATTTTTTTTTAATAGGAGGCAGAGTGCTACTGAGCCTTGTGGAAATGAGGTGAGCACTATTAAGACAGAAAAGTGATTCCCCATCAAGCCTTCCGAGGATAGTTCGGAGAGAGGATTTGTACAAGCTGTGTTGATTAACCTTACATGCCTGCCTTGGTGCTTCTGTACCAAACATGTCACTTTGTTCTCTGTTTTGTTAAAATGGTAAGTCTTTTTCAAAACAAGCTGAGCTTTAAATCGGGGATGGAGGGGAAGCATTGCATACTTCTGCTCTGGAGCTTTTGTAACAGTGCATGTCAGACTGAATTAAAAGATAATACCTACTTCAGAATGCAGCAGGCTGGAGAAAATCCTGCTCCATAGTTTTGAAGAGCAGATTGCTACAGAAATTCTTAGGATGAGCCAATGGCAGAGAATCCAATAGTAACATGAAAACCATGGAAGCACATGTCTTTTCACAGAGAGACATATCTAGTTTGACTTAAGATAGCGATGCAAAATTCTACCTATAACCTAGTTGCTCAACTTCCCTTATTGTCAGCAGAGACCTACATGTTCTTCTAGAGTGCAGTGCACCCGAATTATGCTTTTCATGTCTCTTTTTTTTGCTGCTAACTACACAGTACATAATCAGCTCAGGTACAGATATGGATATGCAAATTGTAGCCAGTCTGGACAGATGATGTCAGCTACTGCAAAGTGTAGGAGCATGTTGAAAAAAAGGTTTATCATATATTGTCTGCTGTAATAGCAGTGAAAAGCACATTAAACATATTTGAATATTTATGCTAACATTTTAACATATGTAAATAAACTGAGCCTATTAAAAGGTTTTATAAAAATTGTCCAATGTTTGATGAGTTTGATATTTGTCACCGGTGCGATATAAAAAGTCTGAATCCATTTTGTCCTTCACAACAGTCTGAAATAAAGTTATACTTGGAACCCTTCAGATAAAGCAATACTTAAAGCTTATAGTCCTGGGCATGAAAATAATATGGCGAGTATCTAAACCTAATCATGTCTCCCCCTGAAAATGTGAGAGAAGCTGAGGAGAGGCAGCAGAAAGTGACTGCAAATGTACATGTCAGTGCACTGAACAATTCCACAAGGCAGACTCAATTCAGGGCAGTAATAGATTGACCTATTTGATGACCTGTCTTCAGGAAAAGACAGGCTGTCAGCTAGTTATAAAATAGGCAGCAATACGTAGTTCATTCAAAATGGGAAACTTTCTATCTGAAACTCCTAGATAGCTGTCATCACAGGTAACTTGAAAAGTTACAGGAAAAAATGTTGCATATATTTTCAGATTCATGAAACCACAGTTACTCTACAGGTTGCTCCTGACTAAAAGATGAGAAAGAGCAGACCTCGCTTCTAGCACATTAAGTCTCACATGGAAGGGAGAAGAGAATTTTTAAAGCTTCTGTAGTACTAAGAACTGTAACCCCTGCCAATATTAAAAGAGTGAAACTGAAGTTGGTAGTGTTTGGGAGCTCTTAAAATGTGTGGCTAGAAGCTTATTTTCAAACCTACTTAAGGCTAGGTGGAAGAAAGGAAGAAAAAAAATGCTTTACATAGATCACATAGATCTTTCCCATGTCTAGTTGTATGACTTGATGATTTATCATAATGAAGTAATGATAAATGAGAAGGAAAAGTAGGAAATATAGCAGTTAAGCATGGAGTGAGCCCAGTAGCACAGTAGGCTAATAATAAAACTATGTTCAAGAGAATTTGAGATGCTGCCACCAATACAGCATTACTATTTGATAAGTATCATAAAAGGACAAAACTTTGTTGGTGTTTGACAGTAATGAAGGATTCAGTTCTAAGAATCTGACATAAAATAATTACTTCCTCACCCTAGGAAATAGGAGTGCACGTGGGCATTGGATTGCACTGTGATGCTGATGCTGAGCCACACCACTGTTCCTCGGGGAGACTGTTCCTCAGGGAGGTCAGCTCTGTTGGACACAAAGCCACACCAGGGTAATACAGTCCCAGTGGCTACAGGACACAGACAACAAAGAAAGCATGAGCCATGAACAGAAAGACACTGCCCTACATCTGACCAATGTTTCACTGTGATTCTTTGGGTATGTATGTTGACATATAAACACACATGTTCACGGGTATGTCTGTATAAACATATGCATGTACTCTAAGGTTTGGCAGTATTTTGCCGGTGAGTAGGCACTTTGCATTTTTTGCCTTGAGGGAATGGCGTACAAATTGATGTATAGCTAAATGATCTGAACATAATTAGGGCAATCTGTAAATTGGTAAATGCCCATGTAATAAGCAACTATACTCTTACCGGTACTTGCACAGTACATATTGAGCCAGCAGTTCTAAATATAGGCAAATTGTTAATATTCTTCTTTCCTGACATCTCACTTTGCAGCCATATTCTTGCACTCTCCTGAAGAATAAAGTGATAGTATGTCTTGTGGAATAGAGCAGTCTTAATATTGCCTCAAGAAGAGTCTAAAGCTATGCCTTTGTTTACTACGTTTTCAATATATTTTAAATGCTGACTTCAAATGCTGTCCCAGCACCCCTGTAAAATTAAAAATATATATAATACATGTAGTTTAAACATGATACCAGATGTGATATCTATGGCAGGCTTGGGGAAAATTCATGGTGACTTCTAGAAAGCCACCATCTCATAGTACACCATGGGTCTGACCTTCACTTTACTACTTCCAGTCTCAGAATGATATTGATGGACTAGTATTTATGATGTAACACATCTCTATCTACATTTCTCAGGCCAGTTTGACTTATTTCTTTCCCAGGGTAGTAAAAAGGCAGGAAAAAATATTTCTGGAAACCTTTTTCATTTTTGTTACTCCTTCACAGCACTCAGTATTGAAAGTTGAATGATGCCTGGTATTTTGGCAGTTCCAGGATAGGTTTGACCAGTGAATAAGCTCTCACAAAAGACAAAGGATAACCTCTGTCTTTTAGTATCTGGGTAATGAGGCCACTTAAATTCTAGATTTACTTTCTGGAAAGCTAAAATGAACTCCAGGGGTAGATTTTTCAGTGTCTTGTGCCATGATTCATTTTAAGGAATGTCTGGATTTGGATAAATAGACAAAGGATCTGTCTGAGGTCAGCTGAGAGATTTAAATTAAATCAGTGTCTTCACTAATTTTGAACATTGCCTAAAACAATCCACCTGTGTGATATTTACAGGAACTGGTGCTCAGTATTTAAGATACTGAGATGTGAGGTCCTTATTCAAAAGAATCCAGTACTGACAGTCAAGGTAAAGACCAGCACATGGACACATGAACAAACTATGTCCTTCTGAAGTGTTTTTGGGAGCAGTGTTATAATCCATCACTGAGCATAAATGGAAGTCACAAACATAACACACACAAAACCAGAAAATCCATCCTTTTGCCACTGTTACAGCAATTAACTATTATTTTTTTAAACTTTGAATAAGCTTATTCATCTCAGTATGGCCCCGATGGTTTGGTAAAACTGCAAGCCCCACTGGGATGCCTGTGCAGGAATGGCTGGGTGTCATCTGATGGGCTGACAGCACAACAGCTTGAAAATTCAGTGAATTAATCACATTTCTTTCAATCAACAGCAGTGTTTTGGCTTATTTTTCACATCGTATGGCACAGCAATGCTAATATGAGCCAGCACATTTAATTGCCCTTGTAGAGTAACCTCTGGTAATAGATATTATTCCTACCCTTAGATACTTTTCCCCTGATTTCATCTGGGCTAATGCACGTATGACAGAATTCCAGTGTGCCACTCCCTTGAATTTCCTTAACATCTGACCTCACACAGCTGTTTATTATTAAGAGACATTTGCCACTGCTGTGCATGTTGCCATACTCTGTCTCCATATTCAGCATATTTTTATCCCAAATACTCAAATTTACAAATAAGCTAAAAATGAATGCCTTGCATCAGCTTTAATTTTATAACGCAGTGACCCATTCTACCACTGTGTAATAACAGGTCCCACTGTGACAATTAAAACAAATCACCCTACAGAATATGTCATTAGGTACATTCATGCCTCATCAGTAACTGAATTGTCTTTTATGACATATTTCAAGAAAAGGTATATAACTTTAGCCTGCTTTCCCCAAAGCACAACATGATTTATAACAAATCTCCCATCTTCTCATTTTACTAGGAAAATGAAATATGGATGAAATGCAATAAAAACCTTAATTAAGAAATAAAATAGCTGTTTGCCACTAAATAAAGCACGTGTGTAGATAATTTTGAACCAACAACAATTGATCTAAAAAGAAACTAAGTTCCCAGACACTACTGCAGCTGTTCTTAGCTCTTCTGTTTTGAACAAATGAGAACCAGAAAGAAATCAGTAGAAAAATGACCTCTGATAGCTCATATCATTATGCTGATCATTTTACCTAATTTGTGAACCTCTTTTACAGAGTAGATCTCAGCCCATCAGGTGACATTACCAAGACTGTCAGGATGGCATGCAGTTTCCTCTGAGCCTAATCCTGTCTTTATGAGCAGTGCTCTCTGCATGTAGCAAAAACATAAAATGTAATAACTGGTACCAATAGTACTATCAACTTGTCAGTGCTTTTTAGGAAGGGTTAAACTAGCCTTCTGCTAGATCTTTATTTTCTTACTGCTGGGAGTACTTGGAATTGGAGTGTTTTAAGTGAACTGTGTTTTCATTTGTATATTTTAGTAAGCTGCCTCCAAACTCTTTTTCTGTTCCCGAGTGGGTAGGAGGACACTTATGGTTGAGATTCATCTCATTAACTTTAGACATCTACAGTGTAGACATCTACATCTGAACTAGACATTGGAGACTTACTTTGTAATCAACAGAGAGAGATAAACTCTTTTAAAGGGGGATTCAGCTGACCTACTTGAGTCACTTGGTAGCAGGGCACCCATTAAAACAACCAATTCACGATTAGATGAGTACATTTAGGTGTCTACACTTGGTCAGATGAATCCCACAAGAGAGTTCAAGACCTATATCTAGGCGATTTTGTAAATTGGTCAATGGGGAGATAGAAAAATGTTTTGCTCCTCTGCATCCTGTAACATGAAAACTCAAGCACTGTACTTTATCTTTTGGCTTTTTTTTTTTTTTTTTCTTTGCCTGAAACCCATACCATGCTGGTAGGCAATCAGGTACTTGCTCTGTAGAATGGTCTCCAAATGGGTTGAGGACAAGATCCCACTTGTCTTCACTGGGAAAATATTGAAGGCTAACAGCATTTTCCTGGTCTGTCACTACTGTTCCACAGGATAGTTCGTGAGAAACATCCCATCCCATCTGCAGACAGCTAAGTACAGGCTGGAGTCACACCTATATAACCCATGTTCTAGATGCTCTTGGACTGAATACTTAACATGCAAGCCATGAGCTCTCACAGCATATCCCTTCCAGCTCTTGGCCCTGGCTCATCTATCTCATACACAGTTTATGTGCTCTGTCTTACTGTCCTATACAAGAGACCTGCCTGGCTCTCACCCCTGCTCTCCAATGCCTTGTACAGCAGAAGATGGGGAGGAGGGGTCCAGAACCAGGATAAGAATATTAGATTACAGTTATCACATCACCCAATCAACCATCAATGTCACTACCTGTCTGACTCCCCTGCAACAGCTCTACTAGGTATGACATGTCTCAATAAATAAATAAATAAATAAATAGAACTTGCATTATAATCTTTAATTAGGCTTTCCCCATTGGACTGGATTTCCTGGCCTTTCTATGAACAAGCCACGGGCCATTCTGCAAAGACTGTAAGAAAAGTAAATCAAAACTGTGACACTTTTACCCTTTCACATCTGTGCATCTCTTGCTCTTCCTAAAAAGAGGCAAACTAATAGGTAGTCTGTCAGTGACCTAACTAGCAACTAGATTTACATTTCTGTACCTTTGGATAGATTCACTTAATTCCTTTTAAAACTCTGATTCTTACTGCAGATAAGCCATCAGTGTGTTTAACAGGATATTAAAAGTAGAAAGCAAGTGTAGAATAGCAGGTTCATTAGACAACCCTTATTCCAAAAGTGGAAGCTGAACACCAGATGCCGTTTTGCATAATAAAAGCAGTCAGTGATTAGCCCTTAGAGGTCTGTGATCCCTGAATAATAACCCATTTTTTAACCTTGTCTGTTATTTTTCTCCTTTCCCCTAAATTTTTGGCTTTAGGACTAGTACATTTTAATAATCACATAAACCAAATGTGACTTGATGCTGTTTTCAAATTAAATGTGATTTTCCAGTGTTTATTCAAAATGGGGGAAAAAATCCTCCAACAAACAATTGCTTATAGGAATAATGAAAATTTGGGACCAACTAAAAAAATAGAAAATAGGAATTCAGTCTCTAAGTAGAAGAATTAAAAAGGCTTGTATGATGGGCCTCCCCATCTGGTATAATTCCAGAGGGAGCTAAGAACACACAAGTGTTCTCTCCTGCCTTTGAGTCCCAGTTAAGGAAAATGGAGAAACCAACTCTTTAGTTCCAGGGAAGATGGTATAATCATTATCCTCCTTGAACCCAAAAAAGGGAGTTTAGGCATATAGGTTACTGATTTCTTTAAAAAAAAATGTTACTTTCACATGTGTTTCATCAGCTTTGAATTCAGAAGTGGGAAACAGCAGATGGGATGATCGAGTCTAGATGATTTGGCTCTTGAGCACTTAGCTCAGCTGCTGGACATACCCAGGTCCATCTGCTGCTAGAAGATGTATCTTGCACAGCAGACTTTCACTTGATTCTTCTTCCACATGAGGACAAAAGTGAGAATCATACGTGGGGAAAAGGTGCCAGTCGTCAAAAAGAGCAAAGCAATTGACTGAGTGGAAGAGAAAACTGTCACAAAAGTTTTTTTTTTTTTTTTTTTTTAATCCTCCAGGACATGGAAACTGCTGGGATACCTCTGTGCAGAAGTTTTATTTTAGTCAGTTGTTTGCTGTTTCTAATGAGCAGTGCTCATTTCAGACTGATGCCATGAACAAACAATCATAAAAACACAGAGAGAAGAGCACAAGCTCATGGCCTGGGTAGACCTTATTATGTTATCCTTTCAAGTTTCTGCATTATAAGAACTAAAGTTTCAAAGCAGTTATGGACAAATAGAAACATATTGCAGCAACAGATTTAGTACAATCATTTGAAAGCCAGTAAGTATTTTTGTTTTAGTGACAGTTATCTGTAGTCTGTTGTGTCTGCAAGCTGGTGGCAAGACACTAGAACAAACTTACCAGCCCATCTGGTGCCTGGAATGAAGCATTTTATGCTTCACGTTATTACTGCCAATGCTGAAAGCAAGAATCCTGTGGTTCTGATGATGCTTCCATGGGAGGTCGCAAGGGTTGTCAAGCTAATGGGAGTTGTAATAATATTTTAATGGCTGATGGACATTTCTTGCATATAAATTTATGTGTGCACATATATGTGTGCATATATATATAAATATATAATTGAAGAATAAACCCAAGGTGGCTGATCTGAGAAGGAAATCACCTTTCAAGAAGAGGAAATTATCTTTTTACGAGGAGGAAATTTGGTAAAAATAGAGACTTTTTTTTTGTTGTTTGTTTCTTTGTTTTTACTCTATCACATTATTTTTCTTTTTTTTTTTTTTTTTTTTTTTTTTTTTTTTTTGAGGGACGATGCCTTATTCTTTAAGGTACTAAAATAGAGTAAATAAAATAAAGTCCCAGTTTTGAACTGATGCTAAACTTTTGCCGAATTTGTTCACACTGTGCTTTACCTTTTACCTCCCAACCACGTTTCCACTACCTTTGTTTCAGCAGCTTCCATACACTTATTTACTTTTAAATTGGTGACTAGATATTAGAACCTGTAATAGAAGTACTTCAGGTATCAGCAATAAAAGAAAACATAATTACAAGTACAATAGCACTGTCTATAATTTTATAATTTACACAGTTTCATATTTTCCTGTATGTTTGCAGTGCAAACTAATAGCAATTCTCTCTCAGAGTAAATTGCCATTAAACTTGGTCTCATTGTAAATCATAATTATAAAAGTGGATAACAAGGCTATAGCAGAGTACAAGGGCTAAAGCAACATATTATCATATGCTTAATGTCATAAAACTTGATGCCTTTTGTTTGTGTTTTAATTCCATGTTAAAGCTTTTGTGTTGGCAGGTAGCACCAGGTGGCACTGTTACATAATCATCTATATATTTTTTTAGCAGGAGAACAAGGTCTCAATGTTGGGAAGACATGCTTCAACCAGGGGGCAGGTGCTAGGTTTTATGGAAGAAGAAGCTGAGGTAAGCAGCAGAGTTGTGCTTTGTACCTACACATTCCTTTCATTTTAATTTTTATATTCAGTAATACAGTGTGCAGAATTACCCCCAGGCAATAACAGGAAACCTAAAATTTCCAGAGAGCAGCATTTCCAGCACACTATTTGTAAGTAACCCTGTTCAAGGACTTATGAATGTCTAAATAAAAAAAGACTTACTAATGTTTACCCAGTTGCTATATCACAGTATTATACACTAATAACCAGTTCTTCCAAAACCCCAAATATCTGATATTGACAGAAAGAAGAAAAATGGAACACCACCACAATGGGATTATGAGATTAATTCCATCACTTGGAGTGATGTGAACATACATTATTGCTACTGAGGAGCCCCTCTGGGGTCTTGGCTCATGGCACACATGCACTGGTGTGGCAGGATTGGTCTGACTGCAGGGTTGAGTCGTTTTGTGATGCTGCAACCCAGCTGTGAATACTATTGTAGGTAAAGAATACAAAACCTAATAGAGCAGAGCAGTGCACATATTAGATAATAGAGCACATGTATTTGTAGACCTAGTAGAACTGTAAATTTCTCAAATATTAAATAGTTGAACTGTTATCTGAGCAGCTGTTATTTACACTTCTTCAAGATTTAAGATGTCTTCCCACTCTCTTACTATATGCTAAAGAGCTACTGACCTTGCTGGGGGTCCCTTCCAAAGACTCCTGCATTAACAGCACATAGCCCACTCCGGAAAGTGATGTGTATCTTCTGAGAACCCATTAGAAATGTTTGTGGTACTGGGTACTAACACTGAGTGCTTTCAGTTTTCCAGTTCCAAAGATTGTCACAGCTTTGATTTTGCCACTTACAGTTACATCAGTTCAAATACCAGGTTTCATGAAAAAAAAAAAAAAAAAAAGTGAAAGTTCCTGTTTTGAAAAATCACTGCAATTAAAAACAGTATTAATGTTACAAAAAAAAAAAAAAAAAAGAGAGAGAGAGAGAAAAAACAGGGCAAAAAAAATAGTAGATATCAACTGATACTTACCTCACTCACAATGACAGGACAAAAAGATGTTCTACCTTTCCATTATCTGTTTTGTACATCCTTCAGGTGGTTTCCTAGCTAGGGATTTAGTCCTTGTGCAAATTTTCCCTGTTAGAGAGTACCCCAGTCTGGGAAAGCAGCTTATCTTTATATCCTGTTCCTTTTGTATTTATTTATTTTTTATTTTTCTCTCCAGGCAGTGATAGATGTATTTTCACTTAATAGAAATTAGTTTAAGCAAGGTTGCATACTCTTTCTTCTTAGGTAGAACAGTTCAAATTCTGTGTTGAATCTCCTCATGTGCAGAACTTCATTTTTCATTCAACACCTACAACTTGGCACAATTTATGCAGCTATGGATTTTATATACTCCCTACTGGTTCCTGTTTGAGATTTGATGTTTTAGTGTTTATTGTTTTGATTTGGTAATGAATTTGGGGTGCCAAAACTAACTGTGTCTTTGGGTACACTATGACAAGAATTCTCAAGTAATGTATGACATTTAACAAAATTATATGACACAAATATCACTTGAGTCAACCACTTCACAAAAATGACAGCTCAAAAAAGGTGAAGGTGAACATAAAGGTGAAGGTATCTTAATTAATTACCAAGGTATCTCTGAGACACTAGTAGATATGGAATGATGATGATGAAGTAACATGTGGGAATAGAGAGAAAACATAAAACTGCCTTGGTAAAATTTGTCCCCATTCCCAGATTACATGAGATTCGTCAGCTTTAAGGAAATAATTTAAAATATGAGGGCCAGTCAAGCCAGAGAAATTCCTGTCTGATAATACAAGTCAGGATCACTTTTCATTTCCATCAGTAGAACTGAGGTTTGGCTCCACTTGACTCTAGATTGCTATGATTCTATGATTTATAACCATCATATTAAAGCCTGAAAGTTAGGGTAGTGGGGCATGCCTGAGTATCATTGCAAGAAGCATGGTACTTAAAATGCCTTCTAGCTGCTTATAACAGCCTCTCTGACTGAGTTTATTAATCTGAAGACAGAGCTCTAAAAAAATAGTAGAAAGAACCATTTGAATGTTTCTCAGATGCTTTACAATCCACCAGTAAAATTAATCCTGGTGTTCAGGTTAAACGGACATTTTAAGTAAGATTCAAGGGAGTTGGATTCAATTTGGAGTAGGATTCAATAGTTAACAACTAAGTTGTTAACCATTTTCAGGAAACACTGAATCTCATCTAAAATTTTTTGTAGGACCTGATAAAAAGTATGGCAGACAAAGACAATGGTGGAGAAAAAGCCAAGGAGACCATCAAAACGAAAAAGGGAAAAGGAAAACCATAATTAATGATTCCATAAAGAATTCTAGTCCAACAAACAAAACACCTCATATTCTTTCTCCCTGCTTCAGACTAAGGTTTCTTAGTCCTTGCCTACTTGTCATACATAGCCATCCCATTAAAACATAAACAGACATCATCTCTCTTTGTCACACTGGGAAAACATTAATATCATTAAAAGTCACTTTTCTAATATTTGTCATAGTAATGCAGCGAAACAAGTCAAATCATATTGCAGGTATTCAATCTTCTTTCCCTTTTCCCAAAGCTGGAGTTCACATTATGAACTCTCACTTGTCAATACTTTGATCAATTTGATCATAGCATGAAAAGTCTGTATCTGTATGTAAAATCATTAAAAGTTCTATCAAAAAGAGAACAGATAAAAATCTTCCCTTTTTGTGGTGGGTGTTTTATGCAGTATGCCAGAGTGGAGCTGAGCAAGTGCATGACGGGACCCATGGGTGGCCATCCTTGATCTCCTACCTACTTGTCCTTTCCTGATGCATCTCTGATCAGACAGAATGAGCAGAAATATGAGATCAGCTTATACTTTTTAAGTCTGGTTGCCTATCTTCTGGATCATATCACATAAGTTAGTTTATACTCCTACTACAGAACTCTTAAAAGTGTAAGTCACTGGGAAGAAAAGACGCATTAGAGCACAGTTGCAGTGTTGCACTGGCAAGTGTCATGAGTCAAGAGGAAGAATAATCATTTCCTGCAGTACCTGTTATTCCTTAGAGCTCTCTCAACCATGTTTAGCACATAAAATCTGACAAGATTAGAACCTCAGGTGGTATGGCTTCAGGCAAAGGAGAAATTCAGTTACCTGTCAGTAGTAATAATAAAGAGATGAGTGAAACCACCACAACGCTGTCTCTGCCTTTCCCCTGGATTACCTCTCTTTTAAGATGCCCTTATTGAGCAGTTATTCTCTATGTCTAATGATGAAAGGAAAAGTTAATGTTGTGTAAAGAAGAAGCAAGCCTTAAATCTATTTTATGGGTTGACTAAGTTTCTTTGAATGTTTTTATGACATTTTTACTTTTCTGTTTGTTCTCTTTTAAACTGAGCCACAAAAAAATAATGGCTTCCAATGTCATTAGCAGGTATGTGGAACTCAAATGCATTCCTTACTTTTCTCTTGAGTAACCTCCATCTTATGTGGTAAATTAAAGGTTTCAGCTGAACCATAGAAATGGTCTACTCCAGCTCCCACTGAAATCAGTCTCATTGTCTTCAGGTATTCCTGCGTCAATATCTGTTTTATTTTAATAGAGACTGTAGACTTCTCATTTATTGCAGCTGTGCTGAAATGTTACAGTTCTGTCGTTTAACCCCCTACACTATCATTTTCCAAGAAAACACATGTAATGAATCTAAATATATTCCATGACAGCTACATTAATACCGTGCTTTTTACTCAGTCCTGCACTGTGTTTTCAGATTAATTTGTTTTCATTTTTTCCCAAGTAAATCTCTAAATGTTCTGATTTTTACCCAGTTGGTTGCAAAACACATCATTTCCCATCAAATGGGTTGGTTCTTTTATCTTAAATAAGAATAATAGATAGCAGACCTTCTCCTGTAGATGGCTCAATTATCCTAAAAAGAAAAATGAGAATTCCCAGTTCTTTAAGATGGCAGTATTTTCATCTTATAAGAGGTTTTTTTTTTTTTTGTGATTTTTTTGGTTTTGTAGTATAATTAATGCAGGTAAAACTAAAGAGGTGAAAGGACTCCTCCAGGTGGAATTTGACATATATCCATTCAAGTTTTTAAACTGTAAGTCTGGTCACTTGCATGTCAAATACACAAAGATAAATAAGGCACATCTTTGATGTAACCCTTTTTTTTTTTTTTAAAAAAAAAAAAAGACAGATTGTGGACCACTTAACCAGATGCCACAGGGTCTATGCAAGGCCTCTGTAATCTTGTTTTTGTAACTGCTGCATCTATTAAAAACGAACAGAGGCCAGAATGCTTGTAAATGAGAACATCATCTCAACACAGCCTTGCTTTTGGAAGCTTTCCCTTTGCTTATTAGTGAGTGATATACTTCAGTCATTGATACACTAATATTTTTACCAAGATTTTTTATTATTATTATTTCAGTTTAAAAGCTACCTTTTTGCTTTCTGTTTGGATTCCAGATAGATATGTATGTTATTTCATCTCCCTGAAGTACACAGTGATTGAAGTACACTGTGATTCTGTGACCTTAAGAGGCAACTGCAAAAACACAAGTCCTTTTTACAGTATTTTGATGGTATTTTTTTTTTTTTTTCTCTAATACTTTTAGATTAATATATATGGGAAAGCTTGTCAAGATTCAGACTAGCATATCTGACACTATAATAACCAGTGCCGTGCAAAGCTGTGGCTAAAACACTGCTTCAAATGTGCTGTTTTATGTCAGAACAGTTTTAAAGTATACCTGTTTTTGCCTGTTGGCCACGTGGGTTAGTCTTCCCACTCCTGCTTGGGATGAGCAGCAAACTGACATTTAGTTCCACAGTCGGCACTCATGAACTATAGTGTTTTAATGTCAGGTCAGTACAGAAATGATTTCCAGTTCCAGTCAAAGAGAGTATGATTTTAAGAGTATGATTTCTGAATAAGAGATACAGAAAAAGCTATTTGGGTGCATAAATGCATACATCTTAGAGGTCTTTTCTAACCTAAATGATTCTATATCTATTCATGTATTTTGCTTCTGTCCTAACATCCAGATTGCTTTAAGCCCTTATCCTTTGGCTGAGCTGAGCAAGATGACACATTCTTCATCTGCTTTCAGGTCTTACATACTATCAGTGAAAATCACACAAGACAAGGGGTACTTTACATATATTTCTGTGCATGCCTTTCTACTTCTGTAACCTGGCATATACACAGATTTGAACTATTCAGTTAAAGAAATACCTGCTATGATGGATTGACCTTGGCACAGCTCCAGATGCCTACCCAGCCACTGTCCCACTGCCTCCTCAACTGGACAGGTAGAGAACATAAGATGAAAAACCTTTGGGTAACTTGATCTTGTGGAAGGTGTCCCTGCCCATAGCAAGTGGGTTGGAACTAGATGATCTTTCAGGTTGCTTTTAACCCAAGCCATTCCATGACTCTGTGAAAGACAATGAGATCACTTACGAATTACCTTCACAAGCAAAACAGACTCAACTTGGGGAGAACTAATTGCATTTATAGCCAATTAATCTATATTAATTAATCTATATTAATATATATTATAGCCAATTAATCTATATTAATTAATCTATATTAATTGGCTATAAAATCTATAAAATCTATATAATCTACAGCTAGTGAAAAAATAAATAAAAAATTAAGACAACACCTTCCTACCACCTACTCCTCTTTTTGTCTTCAATGCTCAACTCCAGTCTTTGTTTCCAGCTCCTTATCCCCCACCTCAACCCGTGCAAGTGGGATGGCAAATGAGAGGTTGTGGTCAGTCCATAACATCTCCTCTCCTCATCACACTTTTCCCCTGTTTCTGAGGGTGCTCGGGAGGGGGGGAGTGGGGGGGTTGTAGGGCTCAGGTGCCTGGAACATCTCTTCCCCCTCTTTCTTGTCTGATCTTGGTGTCTGAAAGGCTGTTTATGACATTTTTTTGTCCTCACTCTTCTCTACCAGTGCTGCATTTTGCCCTTGCTTCAATATGTTTCCTAGTGGCACCACCATTTTGGATGCTGGGCCCAGCTGGGCCCTGCGGTGGGGCTGTTGGAGCCGGCTGGAAATGGATGTGTCCAGCATGGGGCAGCCCTGGCCTCTCCTCACAGAGGCCGCCCCTGAAGCTCTGTACTGCCAGTAATGATGGCACCTTCACCCAGCACACCCACAAGTATAAAATAGTGTAGTCATTTGTTCTTTTGACATTAAGGAAATAATAATAACAACAACAACAATAATAATAAAGCTGTGGAAAGCCTAATGCATAACCTGTGAAAAGGTTGATTCTTTTGTGTACAGATTACAGACATGATTAAATGTTCTTCAGATCACTGTGGAAAATTTATAGTAATTATTTGTCACTTATAAAATGTGTGTCTCCACTGCTAAGCAAAGTCTTCTTTGGCTGTATTCTTTTCACAGGCAAGTTTATGAGCAATTCGTTTTTGGACTCAGAATATATGATCTATAAAATATTTTCTTCTGAAAAATAACTTAAATTAGTGTTTTGTTGGCTTTTTTTTTTTTTTTTTCCTAATACATAATCAGCAATCATAATTAAGTTGTAAACACTCTGGATGTTTCATCCCATTCCCAGTAAAATCACAGTTCTGCCTTGCTTACATTTAGCCATTTTGTGTTACAAAAATAAATAAATAAGCACTCATATATATACATAGCGAAAGAGACTATATATTACTACAGAAGAATACTTTTCAGGAGGATACATGCTAATAAAGACAGACTGCTGAAACATTGGCTGCCTTGCTCAGCTGCTTCAGTATGGTCTTGGCATGGCTTCACCTGTCATTATTCATTAGATGTAACACTAGATTACATCATCCAGAGTGGATTTTTTCCCTAAACATGACATGAACTACAACACGCATCCGTTTTGCCATTTATTTTTCAGTACGAGAATGAAAGGACTTTTTCATTTCCAAAGTTGTACAAAAGCAAATTGACTCACTGCACCATTTAAATGTAAAGGCTGCTTCTAAAAAGTTTTCATCACCATGTTAAGACCATGATACATTTTATTAAAGCACAGTCATCATCTAAGAACCCCAAAATATGCTACAACCTCACTTTGCAAAAAATCCCTAGGATAAGGGTTAAGTTCAATTCCTTACTTGATAACACACTGGAATCTGAGGTGCAGTTAAATGTATTGCACTTTTATTGGATAAAAACCAAAATACATATATTTAATATTTGAAGTTTGACTGATAATATGGTATCTTGAAGAATGAAAATGGAAATTTAAAAAAGACAATGTCAGAATCAGTGACCACTGCTAGCTTCAGTGCTGCTAACCAAGCTACTAAACATGAGAATCTGACTTAATTCATAGCTGCTTAGACAATTAAATAAGCCATATATGATCTGAAGATGAGGAGAATAATTGGTTGCTTTTCAGTGAAATCCAGTGCACCAGGAGACAATGAGACCAAGACCCATTAACTGACATAAATACATAATCAACAAATAAAAATCCATGGATCTGAGTTAATCCCATTGGCTCCCTGCAAAATCTGTACTTAAAGGTGTGGTGGTTTTACTCGAGTGGGCAGCTGAGCTCCACCACAATCGCTCTATCACTCTTCCCCTCCTCAAAGAGGAAGGGGAAGAAAAGACAACACAAAGAGCTTGATGTTTGAGATGAGATTGATTTAATTTAAGGAAAAGGGAATGGGGAGAAAAGGAAAACCAAAGAAACAACAAGGCCGCATGGAAGCACAGAGAGAAAGGAAAAAAGTTATTCTCTACTTCCCATCAACGAGCAATGTTCAGCCATGTCCTAGGAAGCAGGGCCTCAAAATGTGTACCAGTTGTTCAGGAGGACTGCCCTCCCCCACAAGAGTCCCCCTTTTATTGCCGAGTGTGACATCAGGTGTTATGGAATATCCTTTTGTTTGGTTTAGGTCAGCTGCCCTGGCGATGTCCCCTCCCCATCAATTGCCCACCCCCAGTCTGCTGGCTCTTAGGGGCTTGGAGGGAGTCCTGATGCTGTGCCAGCACTATGCAGCAATAGACACAACACTGGAGTGACACCAGTGCTGTTCCAGCTACGAGTGCAGAGCACAGCACTGTGTGGGCTGCTGCAGGGAAAGGTGACTCCATCCCAGACAGACCCAACACAAAAGGGAACTGCATATGAGTGTGATTCATAAGCCAGCATGTACAGCCAGAGATCATGTAAGCTAACCAGTAAGAAACACTGAGGGAGGATGTCCATGTTGATGTCACCCACAATCTTCATGTGAGAAAAAGAACTGCAGACAGCTTAATAATGTGTCAGTTGGGATGCAAAAGTTCTATACTTGATACCAAATAAAACCAGACCAGAAGCAAACAGCCCACTCTAAAAGGTCAAGTCAGACTTTGTGACTACTTATTTCTCCAGGGAGAACTTATAGCAGACTTATAGTACCTAAAGGAGCCCTACAGGAAAGTTGTGGAGGGGCTCTGTCAGGGAGCGTAGCGATAGGACAAGGGGTAATGGCTTTAAACTAAAAGAGGGTAGGTTTAGATTAGATATTAGGAAGAAATTCTTTACTCTGACAGTGATGAGGCCCTGGCACAGGCTGCCCAGAGAAGATGTGGATGCTCCATCCCTGGAAATGTTCACAGCCAGGCTGGATGGGTCTTTGAGCAACCTGATTTAGCAGGAGTTGTCCCTGCCCATAGCAGGAGGGGATGGAATTAGATGATCTTTATGGTCCCTTCCAACCCAAACCATTCTATGATTCTATGTAGTGGACAAAGTGCAATAAAAAAATAAATCATCTGAGGCAGAGACAACAAGGAATATTTAATTTACATATACCTTATAACAAAAAACTAAAGAAAAAAAAAAAAAAAAAAAAAAAAAAAAAGAGATCCGTGGAAAGCTACTATCTAGCCTACCCAGCCTTTAGTTTTTCTATCCTGAAGAGTGATCTCTCAAAACTTTACCTGAAAGACTTCCAAATGATATGTAAGTAGACAGAAGTTATTCAAATGCCATCCATTTACAGTGTCCTGTATGGCCCATGAGTGACATAGCAACTAGTATAGGAGGGTACTTTTTCTGCCCACTCTTCTGTTGGATAATCAAGAACATAACCCAGAGCTGTCAATTAGTGCTAATTTTTAGCACTAGCTCTTGTAATGTGCACATCTACTTAACCAGTCTGAACTAAGACCGTTCCATGAGTTTGTGGAATCTCTTGAAGTATTTATACTGCAGCAAGTTTCAATATGAATTTTATTCAAATCTATGACTGTAGAATATTGCCAATCACTTAGATTCCTCTAGTTTATCATGTGTTAGAAAGATAATAATATTCCTTTCACTTTTAAAGTCTCATTAAATATTTCAGGGTGTTCATATTTTTCCTTTATATATATATATTTGTTTCTCTGTCATATCAATAAATTTTGATATTTGATAATTTCGATTTTTTTTTTCCTGTAACAGGAAAAAAAAAAAAAAAAAAAAAAAAACTCAAATGATTTATACAGTAAATGAGGCTGGGAAATCAGCAGGGATGGGACTACAGGAGAATGAATAGCTACAACTTCTTGTTTGTATTGTTGTAATAACGGCAAATTTCTCTACTAGATTGGATTTGACTCTTTAAATGGTCAGCCTGACTATGGTTATATGTCTGTGTTTAGATAGGTTAGAGTCTAAGGTCAGCCATGGATCTCTGTACAATTTCAACTAGCAAAGCTTGGCAAGTCCAAATACATATTTGCCATATGAAGGGTCTTTCTGATAGTGTCCGTTCAGATCCCCAAGACATTCTGCATTTCTTCTTTTTTCTTCACAGGTATAGGAAAGATCATTGTATCAAATAACAGAAAAAAGCCAGCCTGGCAGGTTTACTATGTTTTGTGATTGGATTTTGGCTGTCAGCTCAGCACTAGGTCTCATTGTCTGATGATATTAAGAGGGCCACAGTTTCGTTTTAGCATACTGACCTGCTGAGTCTTTACATGTTTCCTCCCAGACATGTATTCGGTCTCCCTATCCTTTCTCTAACAATCTCCTGTGGAAATACACTCCACAACCAAAAAATAAATAAATACATATATACATATATATATATATATTATGTATATAATCTCTCAGTTTCCTTCCTTTCTTGTAATCCCAGAGCATCCACATTCTGTTCATACCAGCTAGATAAATGGCTTACTAACTTTTCCTTACCCTAAGTTTGAGCACAGCCCTGGCTTCACTTCTTTGCCATTTGGGTGAACAAGCAGTAAGTGATTTCTCTCAATGCCTGTTGTAGCTCAGCTGCTTCCTGCCCTTTGGCATGCACATGCTTTACCTCTCCTCCCCAGAGCTTCCACAGGCCACTGTACCCTGGGCAGTGGTTCTCTTTCAATTGACCACACTGCTTGGGGAGTCACATCAGGGCTTCAAAAAGCTTCCCACAGCTTTATCATAGTGATGCTACTGCTTGGCTTGGCTTTCTCCAACCAGCTGCTTCGCAGCTCCATTTCTGCAGCTGTCTATGCCCTACTGAGGCACAGCTTGCAGCCTTCTCTTCCTCTAGGTCATCTGCTTTGTGATAGTGCTCCCAGCTGTGTTTTTCTTCTTCTGACGGCTCAGGTCACAGGAAAAAGCATTCTTCTTAGATGTGGTTGTATCTATTTAATGTCTCCAACTGAATACACAGTTAGCCACTCTGAAAATACAGTGTGTAAGTAATTGAAATTCTGTTTAATTCTTTGAAATAATTGTGCAAGAGTTTAGCTAAAGTGCAGCTCTTCTACTGTAGCACGGAGAAAACACCCAGAACAAAACCCTGGCATATGGCATAAAGTCTGACAGTCGGCAAAGATCCCAGTATGGAATAAAAAAGGAAGCTTTTTTCTTGCCGTTGTATTACAGATCTAGGCACTATTTAAGACAGTGGGATTTATGTAAAGATAAGATTTTTAATTTTCCCTTCTTTCTGCTACATGCTTAATAGCAATTCTACATTCACTCTCTGTTTCACTCTGTATCAAATTAAATTTAATAATTTAAATACTGGTAGGTAGCAAAGCATGTGTGTATAAAATCAACATATTTTCTCTGAAATGTTTGCCATGGATAGATGGATATAATTTTGTAGCATGCAACTTTAAGTTATCTTTGTCCTAATTGGATTAAGTCCCAGCTCTGAGTACTGGTAGACTAAACTTCTGGTTTATTAAAACCAACAAACAAAACACAAAATAACGGATTTTAATTATTTCTGTTGAGATGCATCCACTCTCCTCTCTTCAACATTCCACATCACATATGTCCAGTAACATCATAAATGTATGTACCACAATATACACTGTTGTCTGTTTGCAAGGTGGGACAATACCTTCGATTTCAAATTCTGAATTAGATGTATGCTGTTTCCTGGGTTACTGCTAAATAAAAACATGGCTAAGATGTGGTTTATAGAATTTGTTTTGATAGTCCTTGCTATTTAATTTTTAGCATCTTCCCTGGAATGGCTTTATTCTGTGCCACCTAGCAAACACTCTTGCAGGTAATGCAAGACGTGATTCATGGTTGGCAGTCTGGACAAAGTCAAGATGATCTGGCACCTTTTATCTGACATAGATCTCCACCGCCAGCAGACCTTCTACTCCCAAACCCTCAAGACTTTCCTTGTGAAATATCTATAAAAACACCATTTTGAAGCTGTCCGCAGCTTTCAAAGCATTTCAGATCCTTTAAAATGTGGGGAAAAAGGAAAAAAAAAAAAAGTATTTTAACAATGTTCCACTCGCATACTAATAGATGTTTTCTGTCAGATCCCTGATCACTGTGGATGAGATAGTATGAAACAAAGGCATGAAAGATACTATTGCAAACAATATATTATAGGGACAGAATTTTATCAAGAAATAAATTTAAAAGTAAATATAATTTTAATTGTATTTTTTCTTGTCAAGGATATTGAAATGCAGTCAATTGCAAGTTAAAAGTCATAGAATCTTAGAATATCCTGAGTTGCAAGGGATCCACAAGGATCATTGAGTCCAGCTCCTGGCTCCACACAGGACCACCCAAAAATCAAAACACATTTCTGAAAACATTGTCCAAACACTCTTGAACTCTGGAAGGCTTGGTGCTGTGACCACTGCCCTGGCGAGCCTGTTCCAGTGCCCGACTACCAGCTGACAAACCTTTACAGCCAGAATTTCCCCTGTCACAGCATCATGCCATTCCCTTGGGTTCTGGTCACCAGAGTAGAGAGAAGAGCTTCCCCTTCTGCTCCCCTCATGAGGAAGCTGTAGGCCGCAATGAAGTACTGAGGTATCCTCTTCTCTAAATAATATTGCAATTAATGGAAGCAAATGCTTTATAAGAAGGGATTTTAAGTAGAAGCAGGGTGGGGGAAGAATGATGAAGAACCATCATGCAAGTTATCCCCATTGCCTTGCAGTTGGGAACCTGGCCAACAAGGCTGTGAAAAAGAAGCTACTCTTCCCATATATAATATATATTGTTTTGTTGCTTGGTTTGATTTAATGAAGCAACAAACAGATTCTTCTTATGAAAAGAATGGTTTGGGGTCTTACATATTATTACTCCCCATGTACCTATACTTATTGCTATAACAATCCTAGGACAGCAGTTGCCTAACATCTCTTTGCCAAGCCTAGGAATTACATTCTTTATTGTTTTCTTAAATTCAGTTGTTACACTGGACATCCTACCTGGCTGAATAAGCCTGGCTCTTGGTCTCCATATTTTCATAACCCATCACCTTGTACAACAGAAAACTACCAGAGGATCGTCTATACATTTTGTTTTGTCTAAATTAACAAACTGAAGTGGAATAAATTTACACTTGATCCATAGCAAGAAAGCTTATAGTAGATTATAATTAGTGTTCTATTTTAAGATGCAAAACCAAACAGCACAGAAAAGGAAACAAAGAGAAATTAAATACCTAGCCAAAACACTGTTATGTTGATTTAAAAGATGTATAAATATAGCAGTACTGTATTTAGAATGTTCTTGTCCATTTTTTTCCTTCCACATATGAAGGCACTGCACAAATCAGAGTTCTATATAGCTTTTTTTATTATTAGTAGTAGTATTATCATTTTGTCAACAGTGACGTGTCAGAAGAAAGCGAAAAGGACTTGCCTTTGTTTCACTCTGTTTCTCAAACTCTGAGTTACTGTTATCAGCTGCCTATCTCCAATCTACTTCTAGAGAACTGCTGCTTACTCTTCTTCTCCCTGTCTTACTTGTGCAGTTTTTCTTGTGAAAGTACAAGGTTTTCATGTGTACATGTGAAATTTCATCCTGTTTTGTGGACCCATTTTCCTATAGTCGAGAGGCAGGAGACCTTTTCTCCATTAACACCAGCGACAGGACCCGCGGGAACGGGGTTAAGCTGAGGCAGGGGAAGTTTAGGCTTGACATCAGGAGGGGGTTCTTCACAGAGAGAGTGGTTGCACACTGGAACAGGCTCCCCAGGGAAGTGGTCACTGCACCGAGCCTGACTGAGTTTAAGAAGAGATTGGACTGTGCACTTAGTCACATGGTCTGAACTTTTGGGTAGACCTGTGCGGTGTCAAGAGTTGGACTTGATGATCCTTAAGGGTCCCTTCCAACTCAGGATATTCTATAGTTCAAGATAGATGAAATTCTAACCTGGTAGCCTTTCCCAATTTGACTTACCATGTTTCATGTAATGTAATATTTGTACTCTACTTTATCATAATGAATAATACCAAATGTATCTTAGGCCCCACCATCTGTCTGGTTAGAAATGTGGGCTACTGATAACTACTTTTGGAGTATTTTTCTCCATATCTCTATGCATCCAGTTTACAATAGATTTTCTAAAACACATTTTGTCTATTTCTTATGGCTGTATCTTCTGAGACAGTGTAAAGCCCCAGACAGTAATTTAAGTGCAAGAATTACTGCCCTCTCATTAAAGTAAATCATCGTGTTCTGAAGTGACATGCATTTGACAATAACATCTTGGATGCTGTTCACATACTTGTGGTCTTTTAGTAACTTTTTTTCCTCTGATGAAAAATTCATGATTTTTTCCAGGAACTGAAGTTAGGATAACTCGACTACAGTTGCCTGGCTTACCAGTCTTTGGAATTTCTTCTGTCTTCAACAATTTCTCAGGAAAAACAAACAAACAAAAATCTATCTATCTATCTATCTATCTATCTATCTATCTATTTCTAATGTCTCTAAGATTACTTCAGCCAGTGTCCTAAGTATACTGGAATGTAAATCCTCAGACAATCCCATTTTGAAATGATTTAGTTCACCTGAGATTTGGATTTGTTCTTTTTTATTATATCCTGAACTGTCATCCTACTTTAGTTTCACATAATGCATTAGGGGCATACTGTGGATAAGAGTGAAAGAACAGGTTTCTCGAGGCTAGATGCTACAATTTTAAATCTCTTACGGTAGTTTTTGTTGTTTTTGTATTTTACTAATGTGAACATTGTTCAATGTAACTTCTTGCAGGGTAAGGGAAATGGCTACAAAAGAGATGGAGGGATGAGGACAATGGCACACATGGTACACACATGGGTGTACCACGCCAAGTAAATCCAAACAGAACGAGTCATTTGTACACGTGAATACAAAAATACACATTTGAAAGAGTAAGAAGACAAAGTGATCATATACACAAGATAAAAACCCAGGCAGAAGGACAGATCAGCATATGCAAATCTACACAGTTATAGCTCACTTTGTGCTGTATGCCTGATTTGTACTTCTGAGTATTTGCAAAAATTACCAACAACAACAAAATCTCTTTGAACCTCACCCTCAGGGAGGCAGAAGCTTAATCTTACCTAAATTAAGACTTTTTTTTTTTTTTTTTTTTTTTTTTTTAATGCAAACATTCATCCTTAACATCCTCCTCCTAGGCTTACTTTTAGGTAGTGGGGGGAAATATTTATGGCACTGGTGATGTGCTTCTACTTTAGCCATCTACTTTAGCATGAGATGAATCATGTTCTACAGCTGTTCATTGCTCTCCATTGACTATAAAGGGAGTACAGACAACTGGCTTCGATGAGGTTATCTGTAATTCATCAAATTAATCCCATACATATCTAAAGTTCCCTTATTGTTAATGGTTCCATTAAGCCTCACCTTTCTCTTATATAAAATGACTGTCCATCAAAACCCATTGCATTTTACAGTGTTAGGTTCATGGAAGAGGAGGCTGAAGCTTTCTGTTTTGAGAAACTGGTTGGCTAGATAGAGAGAAAATCTGTTCCTCCTGCTGTAAGAGTGGATGTGGACACTTTGATTCAAGCACACACAGATCTCAATGTGTGTATATATATATATATATATATATATATATATATATATATATATACACAATATATGCACACTTAATACAGAGGAAGCCCCCCTTTCCATTTTTATCTATAAGAGCTTCTGTTTATAGCAAGCCTCTTGCCAGCACAACTGAATATATAGAAACCTCAGTTTCAGAAGTCAGAACTATTTCCTCTAATTTTTCTTGTATTTTGACTTTTCCATTTTCTCAGATGCTTCTCATTTCATTTTACATGGATTTAATATTCTTCAAGTTTTACTTAGCATTTCCAGTTTTAAGCATAGATTCAGGCTTAGCCAAGCCCTGCCAAAACAAACATAGTAAACAATCACATAATTGGATTCTATTTTAAAAACTCCCATGTTCCCCATTCCCTCTAGTTTCTTCACATACAAGCAGCATTTGTCCAAGATTCATCTCACAGTATCATAGATTTGGGTGAATTTTTCTACTGGTAACAGATATGAAATCTAATAAAATATTCCTTATGTCTGTTGTGTTATGCATCTTTCATATAGCTGTTGTAGCTTCATAAGACTTTGAAATGGACGAAATCTGCCTCTTCCTTCAAATAAGCTTAAAAATATTAACAAATGCTGTTGCCACTCATATGATTAAGCACACTCTGTAAGTCCTATTAAACCAGTCAAGGCAACAGATCTCGAAATAAAATAATACCTCCTCTTCAAATTCACTAACCAGCTATAGAATTGCAGAGCTTGAGCTTCCTCACTCCTGTCTTAAAGTCCAAAATGAAACATCTCTTTAAAAAAACATTTCTGACACTAACAAAATCTACTTGATATCATTGTGCTTTTAATATCATTAAGTGAAACCTTCTCCATGTTCAACTTCAATGCATTAGAATCATGAGTAATGCCACTTTTAATTAAACAAGGTATTGCAAAAGATCTATGCTGTCTTACATTGATCCATATAATCTTTTTTCATATTTTACCCATTGAAGTATGTTTATTAATAGTGCTACAGAGACTTTGGCAGCAGGGTTTCTTAGATCTAATAACCTTTTGAGCCAAAGATTGCTTCCTTTCATACCTGACCAAATCCTCTACCTTTAAGGAATGTCTCACTTTATTCAAAGCCTTTCTTTTTTTCTTTGACTAGCCTTCAATAATTCTTCTGCTAAAAAGTACTGATGAATTTCTTTTCTCTCCACACAATCTAGAAATAGCCAAAACAAGCCACAGACATACCTGGAGAAAAAACTTCTTTATATTGTCTGTGACAGTTTCCATAAATCCCTTAAAATAGTGAGAATAAAAGGAGATCCAGACAACCTTTTGAACTCTATCTTTTCTCTACTGCTGTATCAATTTAGAAGGCAGCTGTAGATGAATAAACATTGTAAAATGGTCACCCCACCTTTAGGAAAATCGATTTTATACTGTACAGCCAACCTCTAATATTTACTCTCAACTTTCTGCAAATTTATGTCTTGCTGGTGCTCGAGCATTTAGCAATAAAACTCTTAAAACTACTCCTTACCTACCATTTCAAGTGGATCATATTATCTATTATTTTTTCTTCTTAAACCTTATTCCTTAATTTTGCTCTCAGCCAAGAATTTGTTACTAGTTTCTTGTAATAGTCACTAGTTATGAAGCGGTTTTATATTTAGAGCTAAGCTTATCCTGTGTTTAAATGTCATTTTGCTGCTAAGGATTTGTTCTCTTAAGAGACAGCATCTCATTTTGAGATTTTTTTTTTTTTTTTTCAAAGTAATCATACTAGAATCTCATAAATGTTAGTCTTCCATAATGAAAAACCCAATCAATAGATATATTAATCACAACTATTACAAACATTAATCATTGCCATTTTATTTACAATGATGTATTTATTAAAAGTATCAAAAGACTATTAAAATACTGGTCATTCATTTCCCACTCTCAAAATTCTAGTTTTAGATTCTACATTCAAACTCCAGTCCCACTTTCATTGATAAAACCAGTCAAGATGAATTTTAACACTCCCTTTCATTCTCTCTCAGCACTTCTGTAGATATGGTCATTTCTGCCCCTCCCTGTACCCAAAAAGATGCAATGTCAACAGAGTATTCCAGTAAGTCCTCTCTCTTGTAGAGATATGCTGTGTCTCACCTCTGTGGAATTCATGACAATGGGATAAGTTTCCTTGTATTTTGTGTGTGTTAGTCTTCACACATGAAAATAGGGACCCAAGACTGGTCATCTATACTTTAGAAAGTCTATAATGTTCCTTTAATACAGAAAAGAATGAGAAAGAAGGAAGGAAGGAAGGAAAGTAAAAAGGAAGGAAGGAAGGAAAGTAAAAAGGAAGGAAGGAAAGAAAGGAAGGAAGGAAGGAAGGGAAAAGGAAGAGCAAAATGAAAAACATTCAAACTCATGATTTATTACTATTCTTTAATTCCTGCACTGTTAAGAAACCATAAGGAAAGGACCTCCTGGGAAATATTTTCTGGGCAAGCAGAAAGGCTCCTTGGTGTCTTAGAGTGCCAAGATAAATACGAGAAATCTTCAGGTGACCTAAACTGATGGTGCCCTGACCTCTTGTTGACCCCAACACACACTATCATGTATTTTGTTTACAGCCATGTTTGTCATTCTTTATGACCACAATGACTACAGCATTCAAAATTCAAAAGTTTTAAGATCACCACCCTCAGAATATTTTAAGATAGCAGATGTTCTCTGTATTCTTGAAAGCAGTACAGAGAAGGAATACTTTCTACAAAATACCCATTTTAAATCTGGTAAGCATTGTGGTCTCAAACAATGAAATGGTAAACTTTACTGAGCGAAGAGCCATAAGCAACCTGTTCTGATTTCAAAGCTGGGCCTGCTATGAGCACTGGTTCGTAACAGAAGACATTCAAAAGTGAATGGGATTAGAAAGGCCTTGCAGAGAGACCTTGACAAATTAGAGGGCTGGGCAGTCACCAAGTGCATGAAGTTTAACAAAAGCAAGTGACAGATTCTGCACGTGGGCAGCCCTGGATATACATACATAGCAGACTAGGGATGCCAGGCTGGAGAACAGCCTAGCAGAAAGGGATCTGGGGGTTCTGGTTGACAGAAAGCTGAATAGGAGTCAACAGTGTGCCCTGAAGCCAAAAGGGTCAACTGTGTCCTGAGGTGCATCAAGCACAGCATTCCTAGGAAGCTGAGGGAAGTTATTGTCCCACTATACTCTGTGCTGGTGTGGCCTCACCTCTAGTACAGTTTTCGGCACCACAAACTAAGAAGAAGACAAAACTATTAGTGTCCAAAGGAAGGCTGCAAGATGGTGAAGGGCCCAGAGGAGAAGTATAAGGAGCAGTTGAAGTCACTTGGATTGTTCAGCCTTGAGAAGAGGAAACTGAGGTGGCCTACAGCTTGCTACAGCTTCCTCACAAGGGCGATTGGAGGGGCAAGCAACCTCTCTTTCACCCATCTCTGGTAACAAGCAATAGGGCCCGAGGAAATAGCATGATGTGGCAAAAGGGGAGGTACCGATTGGATGTTAGGAAAAGGTTCTTCACTAAGAGGGTGGTCAGGCACTGAAACAGGCTCTCCAGGGAAGTGGCCCCGAGCCTGATGGAGTTCAAGAGGTGTTTGGACAACACTCTCAGAAATATGGTTTAGTTTTTGGGTGGTTTTGCATGGACCTTGGAGCTGGATTTGATGATCCTTGTGGGTCCTTCCAACTCAGGATATTCCATGATTCTATAAGCTACACATTTACATAAAAGTCTGCAGAAATGTCTTGCAGATAAAAAAAAATGTTGGAAAAAATGTCTTGCAGACATTTCTTGCTTATGAATATTATCTGTGGATTTTGTATCCTTAAAACTGGTAAGAAATTGCTCATCCAGTTGCTCTTCATTTTACAGTGACATCATAGAATGGTTTGGGTTAGAAGGGAAGATCATCCAATTCCAACCCTCTCTGCCATTCCGCTAGATCATGTTGCTCAAAGCCCTATCCAGCCTGGCCTTAAACACCTCCAGGGATGTGGCATCAGCAGCTTCTCTGGGCAACCTGCACAGGTGCCTCACCACCCTCTGAGTAAAGAATTTCTTCCTTATATCTAAACTAAATCTTTAGTTTAAAGCCACTATTCCTCGTCCTATCACTACACTCTCTGATAAAGAGTCTCTCCCCAGGTGATCATAAATCACCTCTCTTTTCAGATGCATCCATGCCCTGACTCCTTGGAGCACAAGGGAAATAAACGTTATTGCACAGAGAATACAGAGCACAATGTTGCATGAATTGGAAATCTCATTCTGAGGGTTAAAAATATTGCCCGGTTGTTCCTGCATAGACAGAATGAGCAAATCTGCCATTCTCTTAAAATTATTTCTGGGCCCATATGGCATGTTATTCTCCTGTGTATTCTAATGGCTTTTCTCTTGGGACATAACGTTGAGGTCCTGGCTTTAGCTAAAGTGGAAGAGACAGCCATTCGACTTCCAAACAACTAAGTAATGACTCCCTGAAGGAATCATTCAGGAATAATTTCAGCACAAACCCACCTGTTGGTCTTGTGTATGTTTCTGAGCTCTCCAGAAATTAAGATCTGTTTCTGTAAAAGTAAATGCAGACTGG
>CM021733.1:101133004-101151611 GCA_011075105.1 Heteronetta atricapilla
TCTTTTTTTTCCTTTTTGGTAAGGCTTGTAATAAGATGTACTAAATGAACAGGATATCAACATATAACCAGTTTAGCTCACTATAAAGTGAACTTGTTTTTTATGGCAGTAATCCAGTCATATCTTTTTCAGCTCATTGGTTTTCTTTTTCCCTCAATGTTTTTCACCATTTACTCAATATTAGAAATGCTCATACCCAGAGCATAGAATCATGGAATCATTCAGGTTGGAAAATACCTCTAAGATTATCTAGGCCAACCTTTGGTAGTTGTGTTACAGTGAATAGCTGTGTAGTTTCTGGGGAGTAAAAAAGGGAATGGGAAAAGATCCAGAAGCATATTCAAGCAGGGAAAAAAAAAAAAAAAAAAAGTTTCAAAGATAAGAATGGAGAGTACAGAAGTCATAAAAATTATGTCTGCCAAGCTCCTCAGATGTCTTAAAATCTCTAGAGTTCTTAGCTTCAGGACTTGAAAAATGCAGTCCTGTTTTAAGTTATTGCTGCTAGATACAGAAAGGCAATTATTACCCAGCTTCAGTATACAGTCAGTCAAGGATCAGCTCCTGATTAGGCCATTGATCTGTTGTGTGACATTCCAGCTTTTTGTGTCTCTATAAACCTTTCAACCCTTTGTGCTTTTTCTCTTTCCAGTGCCATGATGGTAACCAGCTGTTGTTTCCAGTGCTTGGTAGGGTACCAATTTCCTCTGGGATTTCCAGTAACTACTGCAATACAAATGATAGCAACACTACTTTGTGAATATGTTCCACATGTGTAGAAACAGCCCTATCTAGTGATTTTGTGCTACTGCTCCAGTATCAAGGTCTAAGTGTAGAGGATAAAAAGAGGGAAGGAAGAAGAAAGAAAAAAAAAAAAAAAAAAAAAAAAAAAAAAAAAAAGCTCAGCAGGAAACAAGCATTTAACATGACTGTCACATTATGCTGTCTTAAGAAGTGAGAATTAAAAGCCTGAATTCAATTCAGGAGATGGCAGTGAATGGATGCAACAATAAAGTCATAAAAGGTAAATGATTTCTTGCAGAAAGTAGAACAACGACTTTCTATGCACATGCCATTGACAAATGCAAGTGCAAAGGCCATTTCATACAGCATTATCTGGAAAAAAAACATATATATATCCTTAATATTCACAATGTGTAAGAAAGAAAAGTTAGACAAGATTCTGAAATTTCCAGAAAGGAAAAGACTGTCTGCATTTTTTGATCCCTACCCTTCTTATGTGTGTTATACTCCATGCAAAACAGTGAACATGCAAATTTGATTATTCATAAGACTTTTGAGTGGATTTAACAGTAACATGACACCATTGCTACATTCTTAAAACCTTTAATGAGTTACTTCGTAGTATAATAGGCCTGTGAATTACTAAGTCATTGCTACTTTTAATTTCTGCAGTGAGGGTGGTTGAGAACAACTACAAATGGCTGATATCTTGTCAGCCTGTCAGGACTTGTCTACATGGCAAATTAGCTCTCAGGAAGTCAAGGTGAGAATTTGCTGGAAACTACCCTACACTGAGCTAGTCTCTGTGTCTGTGCCTGGACACTCTTGAAGTGTGCAGAATGTAAGGTATTTCTGCCTTCAAAGAAGGATAAGTTAATTCCAAGAATTAACCATGCTAGTTTAAAAGATAACAATAACAAGGTGCACCAAATTAGCCAGAGGGAGCGAGCTCTAGTCTGGAAACCAGGGAACTGTTTTTGAGATAAAGTGTATAGTTTACTAATGAAACTATTTTAGCTGGGCCACAGCCTGCACTAAAACCTGTGTTTAACTTTTAGACTGGAATTGGCTTGTTTGTGGCCAGTTCACATTATGGACAGAAGAATAAATCTTCATCTTCACCAATCCTCATAAGCGTACCTTTAGGTTACATTAAGGGCACTCACAAGAAACAGAGAAAAGGAAGGGTAACAATATAGAGTAGCTCAAATACTGTGAATTCATACCTAATCTTTTAGGCAAATCCTAACCCATTCTTAAGTGCAGCAGTCCAGTCTATGCTTATTGTTGCAGCTGTTGTTTGTAGTCAAGGATTTAAATGACACTTTACCATCACTACCCCTGTGCTGAATTCATAAACTGTTTAACCACTGGCATCAGTACATCCAGCAGTTGAGTAGTATTAAATCACCAAATTTAACTCTTCTGATAAATTAGGAAGAATAAATAAATAAATAAATAAATAACATAAATGTTATTTTGTTTCAGCTTTAAGGAAACCAACTAAAGACAGCTATGCACTACAGTTGTGTGTAATCTCGTAATGTAGTTTTAGGCTCAAACTTATATTCCTACTCAATCAAAACACCACTATTTTAATGTCCTGTTTTCATCAACGTGTGGGAAATGAGGTTCAAAAGAAAAGAAACTGAGGCATTCAGCACTGATTGAAAAAAAAAAAAAAAAGAGCAGGAAAAAATGGAAGAATCAAAATGATACACACAAAAGATAAGAATACAAATATGAGATCTACTCAGCACTTTATGAAAGACTTATGCAGCAGAGATATGTTTAATAGTGTATTGTTGCACAAAGAAAATCGGCCAATAAAATTTTGCTGTATTTATATTAAAGCATTTCTAACACATAAACAATAGACCATTCAAAATGTATATATGAGCCTTCATAAATTGTGTATTTCAAATACATATTCCTCTAACTGGATAATAATACTGTATGCTTCATGGAATATCATGTCTGGAAATGAAAGAGTTGGAAACGTGGATAGATCAGGCAAAAGTTATTTTCATTCTTTAAAGAAATCTTTTTTTTTCTTTTTTTTTTTTTTTTTTTGCTAAATACTATTTTAAAATTTAGCATGGAATAGCAACTGCAATTTTCATTTCAGTTAAAATATCTAAAGAGACTTTAAAAGTGGTATGTCAAGTTCTACACGGAGGTTTGCGTTCCAAAAACTGAAAGAGAACTTGTTGCCATTTAATTAAAAACAAAACAAACAAACAAACAAACAATAATAAGAACAGCAACAAAAAAATCCTTCTCCAGCAATATGTTTATATGGCATTTCCTTAGCAAAAAATATTTCAAATTTTTAAAAAATTAGTGAATCAGTATTACCAATGATAAGACTTTTAGAAAGTGTGAATGAGATGAAATTGCTGCAATGGGCTGCAATATTGTTTACTAGAAATAACTGGTAGAAAAGGTCTTCAGATTAATCAGCTTCTAAAAACTTCATATTCATAGCTTTAATGAAGAAAAATTAGCAGAACTGAACACAAGATACATGTCTTCATTTTCAGGGCCCACCATGGTTTTCCTCATAATACTTGTCATCTTATGTCTCGAATCAAAAAATAACAAAAACAACAGATTTTTGATGTAAGACAGAATTTCAAAATTATTCATAGTTTTCCTTCTGCTTCAGAAAATATTCTGTAATATCTCTAAAGGTATCTCACTTTCCTATTATTTAAATTTTGTGAATTGCCTTAAACTTTTAAATATCATCCACTGAGACCCTTGTGTCATATATTAATGTAATATTGCTCCTTAACCTATGTGTGCATGTGCTCAATTTATGTCATTGTAATCACTGTAATTTAAAATAGTTAATTATAGCAATTGTAGTAAATACACATATAAACTACTTTAAATTGCAATTTAAAATTAAATTTAATTTAAATTCAAATAAATAACAATAATGCTAGCAGATAGCAAGAAATTCCATAAGATATTGTTTTGCAACTTTACAAGCTAACAGGAGCCAGAAAGGCAGATATTCTACTAAGTCAGGATCCTTCAGGTTCATATTTACAACCCCCCCAACACCAAACACACACACAAATAACCCAACCCCACACCAAAACAACAGGAACAATGAATCACAGCATCACAGAATAGTCCAGGTTGGAAGAGACCTCCAAGATCACTGAGTCCAACCTCTGACCTAATGCTAACAAGTCCTCCACTAAACCATATCCCTAAGCTCTACATCTAGACGTCTTTTAAAGACCTCCAGGGATGGTGACTCCACCACTTCCCTGGGCAGCCTATTCCAGTGACTAACAACCCTTTCAGTAAATAATTTTTTCCTAATATCCAACCTAAACCTCCACCGGCGCAATTTTAGCCCATTTCCCCTCGTCCTGTCACCAGGCATGTGGGAGAATAGACCAACCGCCACCTCACTACAGCCTCCTTTAAGGTACTTGTAGAGTGCAATAAGGTCACCCCTGAGCCTCCTCTTTTCCAGGCTAAATAGTCCCAGCTCCCTCAGCCGCCTCTCATAACACTTGATCTCCAGACCCTTCACCAGCTTCGTCACCCTTTTCTGGACTCGCTCAAGCACCTCCATGTAGCGAGGGGCCCAAAACTGAACACAGTACTCAAGATGCGGCCTCACCAGAGCTGAGTACAGGGGGACGATCACTTCCCTGGACCTGTGGCCACGCTGTTTCTTATACAAGCCAGGATGCTGTTGGCCTTCTTGGCCACCCAAGCACACCGCTGGCTCATATTCAGCCGACTATCAACCAATACCCCCAAGTCCTTCTCTGTCAGGCAGCTTTCCAACCACTCATCTCCCAGCCTGTAGCTCTGCTTGAGTTTGTTCTGCCCCAGGTGCAGGACCCGGCACTTGGCCTTGTTGAACTTCATACAGTTGGCCTCAACCCATCAGTCCAACCTATCCAGATCTTCCTGCAGAGCCTTCCTACCCTCGAGCAGATCGACACACACACCTAACTTGGTGTTGTCTGCAAACTTACTGAGGGTGCACTCGATCCCCTCATCCAGATCATCGATAAAGATGTTAAAGAGGACTGGCCCCAGTACCAAGCCCCGGTGGGCTCCACTAGTGATTTGACTGGATTTGACTCCATTCACCACAACTCTCTGGGCCTGGCCAGCCAGCCAGCTCTTAACCCAATGAAGCGTATGCCAGTCCAAGCCATAAGCAGCTAGTTTCCTGAGGAGAATGTTGTTGGGAATGGTGTCAAAACCCTTCCTGAAATCAAGGTAGACCACATCCACAGCCTTTCCCTCATCCACTAAGCCTGTCACTTTGTCATAGAAGAAGATGAGGTTTGTCAAGCAGGACCCGCCCTTCATAATCCCATGCTGACTGGGCCTGATCGCCTGCTTGCCCTGCAAGTGCCGCATGATGACGCTCAAGGTAATCTGCTCCATGAGCTTCCCTAGCACTGAGGTCAAACTAACAGGCCTATAGTTCCCTGGGTCTACCCTCCAACCCTTCCTAACCGTCCCAGCCCCCTAAAGTCACGTTTTATAGCCTTCAGGCTTCTCTCATCAATGTCATCACTGCCAGCCTGGACTATCAGTAGTGGGTAGCAATCGGAGGGGCGAACCAGGTTGGGAAGCTTTCTGGCAACATCCCCCACCCTGGCCCCAGGGAGGCAGCAGACTTCCCTATGGGTAGGGTCAGCTCGACAAACAGGGCCCTCTGTTCCCCTGAGAAGGGAGTCGCCCACAACGATCACCCTTCTTTCTTTTTTGGTGGAAGTAGTCTTGAGGCGTTCAGCAGACTTCCTCGCCCTAGGCTTCCTGGGTAGACTTTCTACCACATCCTCATCCACCACTCTCTCAAGCTCCAGGGCCTCAAATCTGTTGCATAAGGGCACCTGGGAAGGTGGGGCAGGTGTGTGTGGGGGGGTGTCCTGCAATGCCAAGCAGGAACCTGTCTCCATTCCTCCTCCACTCCTGGGTCCCCTCCCTCTGCCTGATAGTGACCAGGCAGGAGGTCCACCCCCATCTGGGAAGTCTCACTCCGGTGCCTCTCCTTCAGGCCTTGCAGAGAGTTGTTCCACCAGTCTATCTCCCACTCACACTCCCTGATGGCTCTCAACCTCTCCACCTCCTCCTTGAGTTCTGCCACCAGGCGGACCAGGTTATCCACCTGCTCACACCTCACGCACACAGTATCTCTGCCTCCCTCAGATGGCAGCAGCATGCTCTGACACTCCCTGCATCCAGAGACCTGAACTGCCGCATTTTTGAGCGGGCAGTCTGGGTGGCTACAGACTTTCTAGAGAGAGCTCTCTGCCTAGCGTGGACTATCGCGGCCCAACTAGTAGTAGAAAGCCGTCAGATTAGTTGTTCTCACGGGTGGGGCGATCTCTCCGCCCTCCACGTTCGCCCTGCCTGCGCCAACTGCCGCGCCCCGCCCTTCCGACGTGTCCCGCCCTGTTTGCCTGTTCGCCGCACTCCATAGGGGCTGCTTTTGAACGGCCGGGGAGGGGACGCTGCTGGCGTCGCCTACACCTCGTCAGCGTCCATCACGAGGGCTGCCGGGTCCTGGCGGCTCCCTCGGCTGCCTCGAGTGGCCTCGACGTCGGGAAAATAGCCCTGCCTGTCCCGATCCCTTGCTCCGCCTCAGAACGCGTCTGTTCCGGAGCTGATCGCCTCGGCAAGTGAAACACCAACCCTCCCTCTCCCTCCACCCCCCAAGAAAAAATGACAAAATCACTGCCACCATCAAAAATGCCATTTCTCTAGTGGGTCAAAAACTGTCAGAAGGCAAAGTAAAGTTCTTCATATATTAACCAATGCATTTGCATTTAAAAATATAGAGGGAAAACTAAAAGCCCAAACGTGTGATTTATTTTATATCTCAGGTGTCTATATTACTGTGGTGAGTGAAGTTATTGTTACACAATGGGCATATGTCAAGAAAAAGAAGCTCTTATAATAATCTATGTTTCTAAGGATGCTGTTGTTAGTGAAAGTGGAGTGCTTCAGGTCACTCAGCTCCATTGCCTTATTCCCAAATAATAATTCTAGGTAGTGGCTGAGAGGACATCCTGGGATTCTAAAATCAAAGAACATGGGATTACATCACAGAGTTTTCAGAAATCAGGGAGGGATTTAAGTGAGACCTACCTGTCAAGGCTCATGTATTCTTGGAGGTACTTTGTGCAGGCTGGCTGTGCCACAAGTACCAGGCATCCCATGATAAGAAATACTTGGCTTCCATATGGTAAGACTAGCTGTTGGAATCAGTTATCTTACTACAAATACTTGTCTTCCTTACAAGTGTGGATCAGTGGTATAAGAATAGTTTTTTAGTTTGTTTTTTTAATTATTCAGAGTTGCCTAACAAAGATGTAAAGTAGTAAGATATTACCCTTTTAATGGTAGATGAAATAGAATAGCTTTTCTACTGCTGTATTCATTAGTTCTGTAGAGACTAAACACATGAAAAGAAATAGATTCTTAATCTGCATTACTATTCCATTCCTTCAGAGGAACTTTTCTGTGTTTACAATATCTTATTCATTTGGAAATTGTTGCAATGGGCATAATGAAATTAGTACTTCTAAAGAGAGATAGTGTAAAAAATTTTTATATGTGTGTGAATCTGCATGTACACAGTGCTTCTAAGTTTACATATTACTCACAAATAGTATGTTTGTGATTAGAATTATGGTGCTTAGCACTTGTGTTAGTTCAAATTGTACTAAGGAGAATGTTTTTTTACCAAACAATAGACTATTCCTATTTCCTAGCTCAGTGAGATTTTCTAGCCCATCTGATTTTAGGTTGATTTTTGCTCTGAAGCCCTCAGGTTTATATCTCATCTGAAAATCATTTGACTCTCTGTGGTAGAATCATGAATGTTCACACGATCTGTATAAATACTGAACCCAATTCAAAGCTTGCAAACCTTTTGGCCTCAGTGATTTAAAACCATAGCACAATTAAGGAGAAAGTTACTTTCTTTGCAATTATTGATCATCTGGCAATTCTTTGTGTGTGATGGGATACATAGACACAATCATTCCCATTTTTTACACTTAGATGGCAATATTTTGGTTGTAATTTTACTTTAACTGTAAATTGTGTTTTTGAATTTCTTTACTTTTTAACTTTACTTTTTTTTGTGCATTACTTTGACTTGAGGGTACCTTTATCTCTACAGGCTTTTTTATTCATTATTTATTGTTATATAGCAGCCTTGCTAGAATTACGTTAATTAAATTCTATGGTTCTTATAATAAATTCAAAGTTTTATAATAGGAAGAGGCAACACATAGCAGCAGTAAAGAATACTGCTATAGTAGCAGAGTTAAAATTAAACTGAAAGTACATTGTTCCTTAGTGTCTAATCAGCTAAATCTTTAATGTTTTTCCACACAGCTTGGTTAAAACTTAATCCATTAAAAAGCAGTGTAGTTCAGAAACTTACAATTAGAAATGGCTAATAGCATCAGTATACTTACTCTGATTATTTCTTGTTACTGGTCTGTTTGAAGTTCCAATTATTTCTAGAAATATCTCTAGGATAAGATGTAAAGATCAATAACTGATTGATTTACAATCTACAACAATAATTGATTGAAAAAGAGGAATATATGTAGACTTATGCTGCTGTTAAATACTACCAAGCATTAATAAAATCAATTACAATTTCACAGCTTCCAATTCCCTTCCATAATTAAACCTTTTGAGACACATGCTCACTCTATCACTCAGTGAACAGAGTTAAAAAAAAAAAAAAAAAAAGAGAAAGAAGGTAAAAGGTACCTTGTTTTGATGTCCTAACTAATGATTACATCATCTACTCCAGGAATTTGGGGCTTCTGGACCTGCTGAAGTAATTTTTTATTGGTAACTACCTCCTAAGGGTCTCTCACTAGAGACTCAGCTCCAGTAAGTTCTGCCACAAGGACATCACCATTATTTTTTTTTTTGACAACTAGCATGTTTGTGTCTGCAAATAGATGAAATTTTATGTGTAAGGCCAAAGTAGAGCTGTGTAATCACCTGAATAGATGGGTGATGTCTAAGCAGCTTTAGCAGCATGACTACGTCTTCTCCTGCGGACCAGAGAAGCTCATGCAGTTCCTGAACCAAACTGCAGCAACATCCTGGCTCTGCTAGTATGGCTGTATGCCTGAGTGGGAAAACCCTACCCCTTACCTGATGTCAGAGCTGTAGTATTGTTATACATTTTCTGATCATTGTAGCCGGAATGAATTTGTGTCTCCTTACTAAAAGCTTTTGTGGTGTAGGAGCTCTGGAGACTACATCAACTCTTTAAAACAAGATTCACACTCCTGTATTAGTTGAATACAGTGAAATAGGTTTGTCACCTTGCTTGTGGTGCTTGAGATGAAATCTTGTAATATGATAGTAGATACTGTTTTCAGTGTTTATGTATGCTTTCATTTGCAATTTTGACCATATAAATTTCTGATCCCAAAATGAAATGTCATATTTGAATGCATCACATAATTTTAAATTGCATTATATTCAGTGAATAGCAGGGTGCAACATTATACATCAAGTGAAAGTTAGGATGAGTGTGTTTCCCACATGTCTCCCCATTAAATTTGCATTAGATTTATTGTTGTACTTAGAGTAACTTCAAGAATCATTTGATCCAAACCTTTTTTGAGTGACAGACACAAAGCAGACAGCAAGCTGCCCTGGTATTTGCTTACCCTTATGTGTTCACATTATTATGGCTATGTACTCTCTCTCAGAGTCCTGTGAGATGTCCAGATGTCTCCTAGTGCATGCTATACACTCAGCAAAGAGCCTTACTTGTCATGGTCACCCACTTTGCATGACAATGTTTCATAAGCACATGTGTAGACACAGTTACCCTCTGAATCAGGGATGCATACAGATCTCTTATTTAATACACCTCTGCAAATACAGAGTATTGATGAAAATGCCAGGTGGTGATGTCTGATTTTTATGTGGTCTTGAAGCATCAGCCTTTTCTGCCTTCTTAAGATTTTAATCTATTTATGTATTTATTTATTTATTTGCAGCATAATCTGACTTAAGAAACTACCAGGATTTTATACAATAGTTCTTTTTTTACATTCCATTTGGCACAGCAAATAAAGAGAACTCTGCTGCCAATTTAAAGTCTGCAGTAAAAGCTTAGGAAAAGGAAAAGCCTTTAAACTTATTTCTCTTCTGTCTTCTTCTATTGGTAGGGTGAGAGTAAGGAGAATTTAAGGCAGAGAAGAAAAGTGTATTTGACGGGGTGTTCTGTGGGATTTGATTATCTGTAATCCTGGCACGCTCTTCTACAGTTCTGTCTTCAAGACTTGATTTTCCAGTTTGTAATACAATTTTGTAGGGGAAAATTTTTGCAGAGATAAAAATGATGGAATCTTAGACATACAATTCTAATGGCCAGAGAAGAGCTGGTGTAAGCTACTAAAGACATTACAAAGACTATGCACAATTTTGTCCTCCTAAGCTAATTGAATACCGAGGACAGACATTATCTCTCAGGATGAATCTATGAAAAAGTCTCTCTCCTTGTGTGGGCAGTACTCCAATGAGATAAATTAATCTCTTGTAAGTGAGAATTTCACTTTATGAGCAGCTGATTATAAAATACCTACTATGGTGTGGTTTAAACGTGATATTGAGCAAATGTGAAAGAAGGCTTGGACTGGATTTGATCCTTTGGCAGAAGAGGATGCTGAGGGAGGCATACAGGTTGTTTGGTATGACTGATTGACAAGTTTCTCTGTCTGCATCCCTGCCCCTATTCATTTATAGATGCCCACCAGATATGCTCCTAAACTCTGATATGGTAAGCTAAACATCAAATAGGGAGAAAAATTATTATAGGTCAGGGATACTCCTGGCACAGGAAAAAGGGGTATAAATTAATTAGAACTAAAATCTACTTGACAGTGAGAAGAAATTCCCTAACTATTACAATAGTGATGTCCAGGAACATCTTGTTTCCTTACTGAGAAGGAAAAACGTAACTGTTACTTTAACCAAAGTGGACTGGTTTATGAAAACACTATATAACACAAGAGCCCACAAATGCATTCAGCTGGCATTCAGTCCTATCAGAAGTCATTTCCAGTTCCATGGTCATGCAGTAGACCTGAGTTGAAATTCACATTAGTATTAAAGATAGTGAAATTATACCTTTAAAAAAATTAAAACACCATACCCATAGCCTAAGGATATTGTGATGTGACTTGATTCATAAATCTATGCCAAAAGATCAAACTGATTTTTATGTGTACTCAGGGTACTGACAGGAAAACTTAGGTCATGTAATGTTTTAATCAAGGAGCTCCATAAACAAAACTGAGGATGATTGAAGGATGAACTGTTTGTGAGTGTTTAAAACCACTGTTTCACAAAGGTGAGTGAACTAGACCATTGCATCAGAGGTGTTCATCATTACAGATTGGAGGTGAGCAGATTACATTTCTTCCTTAGACCATGACAAATGCAACTGTTGCCTGAGACTATTGATGTGATATTTGGAAGAAATTCAGCTTTGTTTGCTGCTATGAACAAGAGAAAACATTCACTAATTAATTGTATTTTTACTTAGGTTAGAAAAAACATTTCTGTTCAAAAACTCCAATATCACTTTCTATTTTAAAAACTTTTTTTTTTTTTTAATTCTTTGTGGTGATGGGTGATGTCTTGGTTTTGGCTGGGATAGATTTAATTTTCTTTGTAGAGGCTCATATGATGCTGCATTTGGGATTTTTGTTTACAATAGTGGTGATACCACACTGATGGTTTAGTTGTTGCAGAGCAGTGCTCACACAGAGCGCCTCGTGCTGCCCTGCCAGTTGCTTGGGGTGCACAAGGAGCTGGGAGGGGACACAACCAGCACAACTGGCCCAGGCTGGCCCAAGGGATGTCCCACATCATGTGGTGTCACGCTCAGCAATAACAGCTGGAGTGAAAGGAAATGGCGGGACATTCAGAGTGATCACCTCTGTCTTCCCAAGAAATCATTTCATATGATGAGCACTGCTTTCTTGGGAGTGGCTGGCAATGGGAGCAGAGAGTGAATTCCTTGGTTTGCTTTACTTGCGTACATGACTTCTGCTTTACATAATAAACTGACTTTACCTCAACCCATGAGTTTCACTTTCACATTTTGAATTCTCTCCTCCACCCTACTTTGGGAGAGTGAGAGGGTGGCTGTGTGGTGCTTAGATTCCTGCCAGGGTAACACCACAAAAAGAGTGAATTCATATTCCTATTCAATTGGTGTAGATTATTTTAGAGGAAAGTTAAGTGGATATTCAGACAACAAGGAAAATAAAAAGGTGGCCTGTTATTGAGAAATCGATGTTCCTCAACAGTGTGATGATCTTCAGGAGAATATATATAATCTTCAGATATAGCTCTGTATGCTACATGCAATGGAGTTCCAACTGTAAGTCAGAGGAAACCCGTTTAGTAACAACAGCGGTAACAACATTTCTCCTGTGGTCTTTATCCTGATAAACAACAAAATCACAACAAAAACAACAAGAAGAACAAAGGAAATATCACGGTATCCTTCTATTGTCTCCTGTCTTTGCAAGGTAAGCCTCAGCTTCATGTAAAGTTGTTGCAGGTGTGACATATTGAGATACATGCCTGTGAGATGGTTGAGGTTTCATTGGCATAAGATAGTCTGAAAAACAAAAACACTGATGTCTTTTCTTTGGCAGATCCATTTATTGATGGCAATCTCTCTTCAAGCAAAAGGACAGAGTGTGGGTGTAGGGTAGTCTCTGAAAAATTACTCCTGAGTTACACAAATTTAACCAGACAACAGAAGTGACCTGGCTATGTATATACACAAATCTGATAGTTGTTGACATGTCAAAATAGGAACTTTGTCAACAGGAATTGATCTTTTTTTTTCTTTTTCATTTTTTTTTTTTTTTGTGTGTGTGTGTGTGTAAATGGCCACCAAAGACTATGCATGTTTTAGATAGGTGAACAAATCTACAAATCTTGAAGAATATTCACCGTCCTGGGTCCAGCACCAATGATTGCTGGATTCCTCAAATGACCAAAAAAAATCTGAGGGGAGCTTTTTTATATATATATAAATATCTTTTTAGAATATGAAATACAGTTTTTCATTAGCTCTGATACAAAGAGTCAGTGGCAAAACTGGGGCTGGTATTGTAGGAGCTAGATATCCAGGTCTGCATCTCCAGCTGTTAGTCACATCTATACTTCTACCTCCTGTGCTCTGGGCTATTGAAGTGCAGAGGGTTGCTGAGGGCTAATGTGTAGTTGCTCTGTCACAGCTGGAGCTGACAAAAAGCTGCATTTCTTGACAGCAAGAACTTGGAGACTATTCACTTTGCAGTTCTAAGACAGCTGATTTGTTTTATTTTATTTTATTTTTCAGTCTGTCTGGAGTCAGATGACCAAAAAGTATATGTATATGTAGAAACTTCTTTTAACTGCTTTATTTCCCGTTTTTTTTTTTTTTTTTTTTTTTTCCTTTTCCAGTGATTCCAGTCATCCATCAGTCCCCAGGGTGCTCAGTAATGCCAGTTTCCCTACTGAAAACTCTTTCTACCTAGCACCCCATCGCTCTGTGAGCATATTCACTGAAGACCTGATGTTTCCTTTGCCTCTGTCTCTAGTGGATGACAAACAGTCATCACCGTATCCCACAGTAGCTTGCAAAACAGGTTTTCTGTGTTGTTTTAGTGCAGACAGAGAACAATCCCACTTTCTCAGTCTGAGGTTCACATATGACAAAGAGAAATGGTGTTCAAGAGTTAGACTTTAAAAGCATTGGTGCAGGACTAGCACTGGATAATAATCACTTTCACTTTACAGAGGAAAAAAAATTACTGCTTGTCTGATTGCGTAGTGATTTTGAAATCTTGCAAACATTTTTATTTTAACTTCTGGTAGGAGGGTTGGATTTATGTTAGTCCAAGAAGTGCTCTGATGATAATTTTATGGAATGATATAGATCATTTACTTTTGTAAGTAACAAGCTGAGTTTCTGCACTCTGTACTTCTAAACATAGTAGGGAAGATGTATTAATATGATGGCTCATTGGGTAGCTAAAACTTATCATAGGCCTTGCAAATTTAGAACTGTCTGTAAGTGAAGTAAAAATTGTACTACAAAATAATCCCACATGTAATATTCTGATAATTAAAACCCTCTGACAATTACGTCATACATTATCAGGATTAGCCAGATCCATTACTCATCACTGGTGCCTTGGACAAAACAAAGCTGGTACACTGGGGACTGTCAGCTGAGCAGATGCTCCTATGGAAGAAAGCAGCCAAGTACTGTTTATGTAATACAAACATCAGCATGCTGGAGAAAGATATTGCTTCAGCTTGCAGATTGTTCCTGGAGTTTAGAAACTAGGAAAGGGAGAGATCTGAAGGCACTGTATTGACTATACCATTGAATACTATTGAATACCAATTTATGAAAATATAAAATTAGTATTATCATTATAATAAAGGAATACTATGCTAATTGCAGGAATTTGTATTAAAAATAGAGTGTATTGATATATTTTTACTGGAATTTTATTTTAATTTCTTTTAAGTGGAGAGATATTTGGGAAATCTGGTAATACCAAAACAATACTATTTCACATTGCAAATTTACCACTCTGCAGAAAAGACTTCCAAAGGAGGAAGATTCTGAGGATGAATATTTATTTGCCCCCACTACTCTCACTACCAGTCCCTGGTCTGTGTAAAAGTTTGGGAAGCAAAAGTCTATGTGCTAAAGAAAATCATGCTTCTATAGTGTTTCACACAGGTGGAAATCTTCTGAACAGCTTTTCAGTTCTGTGAATGTGCTTGAGGTACAAACTCAGATATCACCTGATGACTGCAGACACAAATCCCAAAGGAGAGCAGCATGCAAATGATCTTTAATTTAGAAATTGGTCACACTAGGGAGTTGGATCACAGACTAATTTCGACTGCCTCAAGCAAGGCACATCATCTATGTTTGATATTTATACTTCTATAGTCACTAGAGAGAGCAAAACATCTTTGAAGGGCGATTCTTCCACTCAAAGGTAGGCATCCCAAACATGTAAACAAGTCACTTATTTGGATGTAGCTGTCTCACTTCATTGCCTATAGAAAAGTCTAGACTATGAATTTAGAACAGACAAATAACTTCCTGACAGCTGTTCTTAGGTGAGGTGAATCCAGTCTGCAAAATTATTAAAGGGTTACAGAAAAGTAATATGGGAAAACTAGGAACACTTCTGAATGATAGGGTACAGACATAATTAATGAGATTTCAGTCAAAACATGATGAAAAAGTAAATCAATATTTAAAGTTGGAGAAACTAGCAATTATTACTTACAGCAGGCCAAGCTGCATGTTTATATGCTTGAAAAAAATGTTTTTTTCTACATTATATGGAGCTGAGGACAAGGAATGTCTATGATACGCTCCCTGTTTGGTTTACTGTAGACATTTAATGAATAATTTTGACTTTGAAACTCATTTTGTCATTTGAATCCTATTTTACAGATAAGGACACTGTGACATGAAGCAATTCTGGCACTTGTAGGAAACAGCTCTTAAATATTAAAAACACTCTTTTGCAGAATTAGGAACAAATACTCAGAGTGAAAATTAACAACAATAAAAACAGCAACCTTCCTTCTGAGAAGCTGCCTGCCTGGACTTCCCTGGCTCTCTGTGAAGAACCACATCACTGCCCCTGAGTGCTAGGGGCAGGCTGCAAGCTGAGGGATGCCTGGGAAAGTAATGCACTCTTGCCTTCCTTCCTCAGCTTGTTCCATCACTTCCTCTGCATTTTCTAGCTTAACAGAAAGTAGGCTTTTTAAAAAGTAAATATAGTTCAAGTAGAAGTTAGGTTTCCTGAGGCTTCTTTCCTTTCAAGCATGCCTGCTGTGCTGTGCATTCACATGCAGCATGAGTTTGTAGTCTCATTACTTGGTGCAAGCTATGAATAAAGTTCATAGCCTTTTATGAGGTTCAGAAAGAAATGCAGTTTAGAGCTTTGCTGGGCATTTGAAACAATCCCATGCCAATGTGTGGCATGTGGGCACTAGCACGATGCTCCTGGAGAGTGTCTTACTGTGCTCAACACCTCACTCCTGGCTGTGCTTATGAGACACAGTCAAGCCCAATTAAAAACATGACTGGAGGGTGTTGCCAGAAAGAGCAGGTAAGTGCCCGCAATTAAACTAGTTGCTAATTATCTGGTAGGATTTTTTTTTCTTTGAATGGTTAATATGTTCCACAGAATGCTGTCTGTGTGCACGTGTGAGTGCTTTGTTTGTACAGAAGAAATACTGCTCTAAAAATGCTTTTTTTTTTCTTTAACTATTTCCTTTTCATCTTTGACTCAAACCATAGCCCATACTTGCTTAATATCACTGTCCTAACTCAGAGTTGCACCAGCATCACTCATTTTTAATTGCCTTGCACCAGGGTTGCTTTATTCTCCCGGTGCTCATCTGTGCAGGTCACTGTGGGCCTTGCAGTATCTAGCTGTATGCTAATCTTGAATCCTTCAGCAGACTCTGGACTGTTATGGATAATTTTCTTTTTATTGTTGTTCTTTAATTAAACAGAAAATGATAAATTGTTTATGTCTATTGTGCAGTCTACAAATATGCACTTCCTGGTTCATTGCCACTATTATGTGACATATGAAAAGAATGGAAAGGAGTAGATTAATGGAGATGCATGGTGATCACAGTTTAGCTGGGAAATCTCAGATATCTGCAGTCTGATAGCCATTCAGGCACTGCTGTCTGCCCTGATCAGATGTTGTTGAGCTGTGACTAAGGCCAGTGCCTTAATTTTTAACAGCACATTTTTCAAAATTATTCATTAAAGAGATTATTGACCATTGCTGTACAAGATGTAATAAATGACAAAAGCACTTCATGCCACTAATGTGAAAAACATCATAAAATACAGGAAAAAAAGATCTTTTTTTAAAAAAAAAATTCAAAACTGCCTTCTACAAAGTACATTAGGTATTAGAACTGTACAAAAAGGAAGCATAAAACTGCTTTCTCTGATGTAGGCAGGTCTTGGGGAGAAGCAGTAATTGCAGGACAGTTAGAGCTCTTTGAAGGGGCTTTCCACCACCAGAGAGACTCGTCTGGGTCCGCCTGCCTACCCTTTTGTTCTACTTGTGACTTTTTCCCTTCCACTCATATCAGGCATGCTCCCTGCCTTTCTTATGTGGGTGGATGAACTCCTGCTGGTTAGTTTGTTCTCGCATGTGTTATTCTGTCGAATGCTACACGAGTTCCCACTACAAAGGTATTTACATCAACACGAATGGCGTGTAAAATGCTACTGCTTTGACTTGGTCATACTCCTTTCATCCTTCAGTAGATGGAGTATGTGGACAAAGCTCAACAGTTACAAAATTAAGAATTTTAACAGGGATTATCCTATATTCCTAGTGATACATTTTTCTAATATAAAGCATTATCTAATAAAAGGCAGTCACCTGCCTTTCCTTATTCCTTTCCTTGTTTTGTAGAAGTATTTCCATCACTAGCATACCTCTCTTTCTGTGCCTGCCAGTGGCAAATCCAAATAACCATTAACTGGGAACGTCACTGTTTGTTCTCTACTGTCTCTAGTTTGGCACACTTCTAAGTGGCTTGCTTTGTTGACAGCACAGTGATTCTGTGACAAACCTCAGGTCATGTGCCTCTAGGTATGTCCCTTCAAATGTCACAGTATTTTCTGTCAGAGGAGTTGGCGTATTGTTTTCAGTAGAAGTAGACTCGTAACATATGTCCAATGATGTTTTGCTATAGTAGCAAAAAATCCAGATCCATATTTAAACTGAGGTTGACAAAACAAAGGGCAGGATTATGTGGAAGGGAATATGGGCTCAAAAAGATCCTTTGGAGCTCAAGGGACCATGGCTGTTGGATAGGCATGTGGTTTCATTGTGCAACTTGGAGATATAACATGGTGTATTTGATTACATGTAGTGGTTGCCTAATGTACATCGGAAAGATGAGAATAAAATACAACTTAGTTCTTTCCTCTCCTGTACCAGAGCTTCTCTATACACTTCCATGCTTCAGAGTAAGACTGTTTCTTATACTTAGAGTAACTTGTCAGAGCATTATATATCTGAGCTATGCTCTAGAGCTGGTAGAAAAATAAAAGTTACTATCTTGTTATCAACAGACTCCATGACACTTTTCTTCCTTTAGACGATAGTTCCTTGGTATTACTACTTTTATGTTGTTTTTAAAGTTCTTGTCTTTCCTCACACTCTGTAAGTGTATCTGTACATGATGATGCATCTTTTTTTTTTTTTTTTTCCCTCCAAGAATGGTTTGTAATGTTATTGTACACTTTCCCCAGCACAGAAGGGAAGTTTCTGAATTTTTAGTGATGAACAATGATTCCTATATGTGCTTTGATCATACAATTCATTGCTTTGGACTCTAATGCCAGTTTGTATTGTTTTTATTTTCACTCTAGGCCACTGGTTTTTTGATTGCTTCAAGTTTGCAAATTACTCAGTTCCAAAGCTCTACTGTAAAGTGAACAAAAAGACAAAGTGAATATGGACACAAGGCAGTTCTAGCATAAGAGCTCGGAAGCAAGATTTTCTCCCAGGTATGGATAGCAGCAATGTTCCTCAGTAATTGGATCAGGATGTGGCATTGCCTGGACTCTCTGTAAATCAGGCTGCATTGACTAATTTGCTGAAAATATTTCAATTTTAGAATAAAATATTGAACTTCAATTACTGTGATCTTTCCTTTCCTTTCCTTTCCTTTCCTTTCCTTTCCTTTCCTTTCCTTTCCTTTCCTTTCCTTTCCTTTCCTTTCCTTTCCT
>CM021733.1:101151711-101175489 GCA_011075105.1 Heteronetta atricapilla
CTTTCCTTTCCTTTCCTTTCCTTTCCGCACCTTTCCTTTCCTTTCCTTTCCTTTCCTTTCCTTTCCTTTCCTTTCCTTTCCTTTCCTTTCCTTTCCTTTCCTTTCCTTTCATTTCCTTTCCTTTCCTTTCCTTTCCTTTCCTTTCCTTTCCTTTCCTTTCCTTTCCTTTCCTTTCCTTTCCTTTCCTTTCCTTTCCTTTCCTTTCCTTTCCTTTCCTTTCCTTTCCTTTCCTTTCCTTTCTCCTTTCCTTTCTCCTTTCCTTTCTCCTTTCCTTTCTCCTTTCCTTTCCTTTCCTTTCCTTTCCTTTCCTTTCCTTTCCATTCCATTTTCTTCTTTTTCTTTTCTTTTTTTCCTGCTGAATATAACAAAAGTTTGGAAGCTGTCAGATAGATGAGAGTAAAAAAATCACCCATGAAAACAGCTTTGCTCAAAAGACTCTTTTAGTCCAAGCCCTTTATCTTTCCTGTTCCTCTTACCCTGACTTCCTGCATGATATTCCTGTATCACAGACTTTCTTTAAAATAAATAAATAAGCACCGTTGTAGGTCTTCATTTGAAAAACAATGGAATACAAGAATATATGATATTTAGCAAGATTCAGAAGAACATTTTGGGTTATTTTGTTCCTGCATCTTTTTTTTTTTTTCATTGATAGGGACACTCAGATCACAAAAGTGTCACTGCACAGTGTTATGCACAATTGATTACCCTTGTATGCTGTTTGTGGAAAGTTAATGCAGTTCATCTAACTGTAAGCATTGCTCAATGATGTACAGAGAGAATCACTACCGTATCCAAAAATCTTCATACTGATAACATAAATGGTCTCACTGTATTCTTTTGCACTGAATTTTTGACTGCTTTAGAAGGCTTGTTATGACACACAATATTGATGGGTAATGGAGGCACAGAGCTTGTCTGACCTAAAGGTGCTAGTTCAAATGGTTTCATCCATACATGCTTTTTCATTTTCATTTTAAGGAAATTGCTGTATAGTTAATGCAGGATTTACCTAACAGTGTATTTTTGTGTATGGGGATGAGATGTGTGCAGGGATAATGCAAGGAATATGAACTTCTCTTTATGGACTGTTTATCTATGGGCTCTTTAGCTAAGGATATATTTTAACCCTTACCTGGCAGAAGTGGAATACTTCACAGCAAGGCATGTCTGTTTCCTTGGATCTTGTAATTAGTGACATATAAAGACACATATATTCAAAAATGGCCTCTCCTGTTGCTGCTATTTAATATGAATATAACTTTGCCTTTCTAGGTGCCTAAAAGAAGTTAGAGTCTTAAAGCACAGCCCCACTGAAGATGGATGTGTAACTGCAAATTGCTTGTCTAGTAGTAGGTAGAGTACAAAGATTTCTTAATCTTCTCTGTGAAGGTGTTTGATTCTTTTTTTTTCTTTTTTTTTTTTTTGATTCCCATGACCCCCCATCTCATTTAAGTTTGTGTATTTGCCTCCTGGTGTCAGTATTTTTGTGGGAATATACTGAAAATGCTAAATCTATTATTTTTTTTGGCATGACAGTTAGAACAATATTTTCTTCCCTGGTTTTTAAAAAGCCTTTTGCTTATCCTGCTTCCCCAGATAATTTGGTGATTTCACCATGTGAGCATTCTATCCATAATCTTTTTCTTCTTCTATAAAATTGATCTAAGAATAAAACAACCTTAAAAGTCTGCAGAGAAAGTATCATGCAAATGACCATCTTGTCTATCATTCTCACATTAAAAGTCTTATCACATTTGCTTTTCAGCAGAATATGAGTTAATTACACAATACATATTGTATGAAAGCTATCCATATTCTAAATATTTTTAATGGAAAAATATTATTTAGTTATGATTAAGTAGACAGAAAAAATAGTAATATCAATGAAGCTGATATATAGATACGAATGTAGACAGCTTTGCATCTTCAAGAATTTTCAGAAAATGACATTGGAAGGATTTATTCTTATCTGAAAGCACAGATCTAGTGCTGATGTCTACATACACAAATTATTTTGTATAGGTGCATTGTTATAATGTATGCAAAATTACTTGTAACTAGTTCATAAACTCATAAATTATGACAGTTGAGGCAGATTCTGATCATCTTTATACTTGCTGACAAATTAAGAAGGATGACTAGATATAATTGAGGACAGAATCTGTCTAGTACTTTTCCTTTAAAAAACAAACATACAAAAAAACCTTTCCTCTCAAACATTGTGATGAATTCAAGTAATTTGAGTAAGCTTATTAATGCCAGTTTGTATGCAACATACCATATATGAGGATCATGGGGGACATGTAAACAAAATGTAATATTAAAAAAAAAAGCCCATTTTTCAATATGTGGCATGGTGTGCAGGTGAAGGGAGGGGCTTTTTTAGCAAATTTTTGTTCCAAAACTGTTTTAAAGCCGTTTCAGACACAGATTAATTTATATGGCCACTATCATTTGTAATAAAGAATCCCTGAATTAATTTCCCTTCTGTCAGAGGACTATCTTTCAAAAACTAGCCAAAGAAGTCTAACTTCAACATCTGCCTGTTAATCTAATTACAAATTGGTTTTATAAATTCAGAAGACTTCTTTTTAAACTTCTACTCTATTTGGCAAAAGAAATGTAATATGATACATACAATATGGTCAAATAATGTGTCATCCTTCAGTTCTTTAAGTCAAATTGATCATCTTTTGGCTTTTACAGTAAAACATTTCCATTTGTTGTGTGTCCTCAAAGCCTTCCTGTGAGAATTTTGCAATCCATAATATCCCTGAAATGTGCTCATACGAAACAAGTTAACATTCCTGCAGAGGCTGCACTGTTGCCAAATGCAGATGAAATCTGACCTCCCTGCTGCTGCTTCACCTTCCGTAATTATACACCCAAGACTCACCTTTTTGACCCTATCGTTGCAATTGTCTCTACAATCTGCAATTCCTTTTCAAAAGCTGTATCTCTTGCTAACTTGCGAGAGAACACCAGGAGACACTCTGGATCCTGCTCCTTGGATAACGAGATTGTGTGCTTAGATTTCACCTACATGGAGACAGGAATGTGGGATATGGCTGGTGCATATCTATACAGCATGCTTATGGGACGGCAGGAAGTGGCACCTGCATCTGGGAATTCAAGAAACATTCCTGGAATTAGATCTAATCTAAGTAACTTCTTCCTGGGGTTACCTCCTACATTATTTCAATCCAAGTGTAATGCCTGAACTGCTTACTACTGCTTAAACAAAATCAAGGTTCTGTCCTCTGCATTATTTATTTTCATGCTACGTCACCTTTTATCAACAGTAATTTTGTGTTTTAGTTTGGATCATTTGTAAAATTTCTTAAGTGTAAACTTGTATCTAAAACTGTACATATACTTAGCAGGTGGTAAATCTCAAAATGTAACAGAACCTAAGTAAAAAAATAATAAAAGCTTAGTAAAAACAAACAAAAAATAGTAAAGCACATAAGTAAAAACTTAATCCTTTCTTTGGTGTGCCATGCCCAGTTCATAGTCCAATAATTTGATTAGAATGTCCTGTATCACCAAGCCTGATGCTGGCAGAAATATCAGTACTGGTGCCTTTCTAAACTAAACTTATAATCTTTTACACAAAAATGGAAAATTAGTTTGACAAGAGTTGCTATTGAGGCTCTTGTTGCCTGGCATTAATTGCCTTCCATACCTTTAATTATTTATTATTCAGGTTTCATATCATTCATTAGATTATTTTTTCCTGCTTATGCCAGTCTGATAACCCTGTAATTATTTAGATTATGCTGTTTGGCCAGCTTTTTCTTCTGTAGATCTTTTGGAGATATCCTGGTGTCCTAAGATGTAGTGGAAATGAGCGGTAATTACCCAAGTAGCTCCTTTCTGTTACATTTTTGGGAGTCGTTTTACACAAGTTTTCCAGACCTGCTGATCCCACACATTATTATTATTATGGGAAGGGAAGGGAAGGGAAGGGAAGGGAAGGGAAGGGAAGGGAAGGGAAGAAGACCATTCTGATAAGTATCTTTATTTTTTAGGATACACTTATCAAGCCAAGAAGTGGCCAGGGATTAGACTTACTGACTAATAAGCTATACAAGTAATGGAAACAAATCTTTTCCAATGGTTTGCTCAACAGATTGAGATAGTGGCCATAGGGAACAGCACAGCACAGCCAGCCCACAGGGCTCATTGTTACATAGTACAGTAGCTGCAGAGCTGAGATTTGCAAATGATTCCTGTTTGGTGACAAGACCATTTATAGTAATCAGTAGGCTATAACTTAAGAGTTGTTGGGGTGATATCTTTAAACATAGTCCTGTCACATGAATATTACTTTAGGGATGTAAAGGTCACTGCAGAGGCACTGAGAATGCCATGGAGGAACTGGTACAAAACAGGATCAGAAAGCGGCTTTAATCAAACAAGTTATTTTCCTCTAAAGGAAGAAATCCTGTCTTGTTACCTTGTAGTCTCACATGAGGTGATCAAATAGTATTTCCTTGTCTTAAATCTTTTAAATCTTTTTTTTTTTTTAATTTTATTTTATTTTTGGTCCAATGAGCAGGAGCTTCATTCTGTTCAGCATCTTTTCTTCATGATGGGGCAATTTCGTGAAAGTCTGGCAAACCTTGAAGAAGCTGCAGATTTTCTTTAGGTAATCTGCTAGATCCCTGCGGACAGAAGAAACACTGCTTTCTGGTACTATTCTAGGGGCTTAGGACCAACACAGAGATAGAGCAGTTTTGAACCAAGTATGACTGCCTCCCATAAAAACAAACAACAACAAGAAAACCACAAGGAGACATTGCTTAAATTCTATTTCTCTTTTCTACAAAGTATCTTAATTCTGATGCATGTGGTGATTGATGGATAACAGGCCTAGTCTTTTTAACATCAAGTTACTTGATGGACCATCATATGGTGCTAAAGGGAAGCAGGCTTGAAACAAACAGGAAGGAAGTGGGTTTAAATGCATGGACAGTAGGTCTGTGGGGCTGATTTTCAAAGGGCCTTGTGGATATAAGGAGCTTGCAGAGGACTGGAAAAATCCTGAGATGAAAACAGATATTGGGGGATTATTAGGGAGGCAGTAAATTTTGCTCTGATTTTACTCTTCTCTAGTTACTCTGAGACACGATACTTCAGCCAAGTACTATGTATACCTGGACCCTTTGCCAGTGGACCCTTAAGACAGTGCAGCTCTCTGAAATCATGTCTTAGAAGTCACAAAGACAATAAATTAGCACCTTGTTTCATGCCACCACCAGTGTCTGGTGTCCCCTGGGAGAATGCATGGCCAAAACCTCTTACTAAAATAAAGTATTTATGTCCATATACATGCTTGTTAGAAGAATGCATTTTAAGAATTTGTAAGTTCCCCCAAAAATGCAAATCGATTATACGGTGAACACAGAAGTTCTTTTCCACATACTCCATTCCTGGGGAGTAATTCTGTGTACCCAAAGGCAAACAAAGTCACATTTCCATTTATGTTCCCTTCAACATATCTGTGTGTGGGTACAGGACATGCATTTAGGTGGCTGTGGATGCATGTAGAGCAAAACTCAAAATGAGTTGTTGTTGTTGTTTTGTTTTGTTTTGTTTTGTTTTGTTTTGTTTTGTTTTTTCCCAGGTTTAAGATTCTAGCATCTCTACAGACAGTAGGTTATATCATATTCCACAATGCCACAAATTTTAAATGGACAGTCTGTGGAGTAAGACTAGACATTATGCCAGGTAGTAGAGCTGAGCTGTATAGCAAGCCAATGTAGTACAGTGAAAATCAGTCTAGAGTCATACTGTAGAATGTGGGATGTCAGCGGTGACCCTTCTGACCAGACTAATCTGCCTGCTACAAGACCATAACTCAGAGGGTATGGAGTTGTTCAAAGACAAGTCTTCAAGACTTTTTTTTTTTTTTTCCCACTCTCTTTTTTTAGATCTTGCTTAACTGCTGCCAGAAGTTTCATAACAGATATTGTTATTAAAGAGTTTTCCCATCTTAAAAACAACAACAAAATAGATAACAAACTATTGTTTGTGAAAATCAATCATAATTTAAACTGGGCCTTCTGAACTGTCCAAAAAAAAAAAAGGAGTTAATGTAATTAGTCCTAGTATCCAGCACCTACAACTAACATCTTAAGGAATACTAATTTTGATGACCATTTTCCAAAAATAATCACTTTTTGTTTAACCATAGAAAACTGCAACATCCCTATGTTAGGGAAAAACTGTAACATTCAAATGAGCTTACATTCTTCTGCTCAGTGCTGTTGTATGGGATTGGAGATATGTGATGTGCTTGTGCACAGACAAAGCACATTCACATAAATGGACACGTGCATTTCTTTGTATCTATGTATACATACAGAGATACATCTGTATCTCAGGAGTTATTGCAATGCTTCATAAATTTGCACTTTGAAAGTTCAGATTGAATAGAAATGTACTGACACAGGGCTAATGCTAAGGGATTAATGCCTTTCCTGATATTTGACAGGGAGAAGGAAAATCTATATTCATAATAAGTCAAGCCATATATTTTACTGAATGTGACATATGCAGAATGGTTTTCTAAAAATGAGGCTGCCATTCTTTTCTGATGAAGGTCCCTGTATATAATATTAAATTAATATTTTCTAGATTAGTGTGTATGGTGTTGGCTTATAGTGGTTTGTAGCTGTTTACTTATACTGAAATAAAATATGAAGCACAGAACTAGCTGTGATGTTACAACCACAGCAGCTAAAATGAACTCTGTTATCTGTTTGGGGCCGATAGAGAAAAACACTGGGGTTTTCACACCTAGGATCACCCTGAGGAGATACTCTTGGGCCAATTGGCAGCTATTCCTTCCATAACATGTCTGCTGCCAGCTACCACTGGTTGAGCTGGTGGCATTCAAAGAAAGCCTATCAGTGTGACTTCAGAAACTCAGGTGCCCAATGGGAAACCTCTCTGCAAGGAAAACAGAATTACAGAAAGTGCATGTTGTCATTTCTGTATCCCTCTTTATGAAAAACATGATGCACTGAGAGAGATTACCAAGGCCTACAGGGCAAGGATTTAAAACTGAAAGAAGGTATATTTAGATTGGATATAAGGAAGGAATCTTTCATGATGAGGGTATTAGAACATCAGAACAGGCTGCTCAGAGAGGTTGTGAATGCCCCATTATTGGAAGTGTTCAAAGTCAGGTTGGATGCGGCTTTGGGCTACCTGGAAGATATCCCTGCCCATGGCAGGGGATTTGACTATATGACCTTTATAAGTCTTTTCCAATCCTAATCTTTCTATGATTCTATTATTAATTATCTGTTGTCAGAGCTCTTCCCTCAGAAGACTTGAAATACATATCATCCCTGAAAATCAAGCAACTGATATTTTTTTTCCTTAGTGTGGGTTTACAGGTCTAATTTTAGGTATTCCTGTTTGGTAATTCCATAGCAAACCCAGTTCTTTGGTCTTCCATAAGGAAGCATGTCCTCATCTCTCATAGCAATCCTTACTGGACCTCATTAGGATGGAGTGATCTGGTCTCCAATGACTCCATAGAGCCACAGAAAACTAGTTATTATCATCAAGACCAGATAAGTTATAAAGTATGCTCTTTACTTAACTTTATCAGCTACCTTATCATAATGCAGGGATTTACAACTTTTCTGCTAAATCATCTCCCTTGTGCAGAGAGCAGTGTCTCCAGGCTCTCCGTGTCCTGCAGGTTGGGGGTGGTATTTGCCTGAGGGGTGAGTGACATGCTTGTATTCTCACTTTGTACAGGGCACAAATTCCTCTCTTACTTCTAAGACCAGGAGTTCAAATGACAGAGATCATCAGGCAAATATGTTGATTTACCCCTGCACAGGATCTTGCTCTCGCCTCTGTGAAAGCTTAAGGACTTCTTTCCTATCCTTGTTGAAGTGGGGTGTGCTCTTAGTTTGAACACCTCTGATAAAAAGGAAGGAGAAGCTAATGGTCTTGCTGTCAGGATGCCATGTTGTTCCTCAGCCTCCATGCTCCTTTAGGTGTGTAACTGAAATCTGTGACCTGATTGATCTTTACACAGATCCAGAGTGGCTTTCTTAATGCTCTTTCTCCCCTAAGTGCTAGGGTAATAATTCTCCTGTCTGGTCACTGGCCAAAGTGGTCTCACTTTTAGTTATACAGTATTTTTCCTAAATATTACAGTTGTAGACCAAAGAGACTGAACGGATACAATTCTATTTGTTATTTCAAAAAAAAGATGTTATCCTTTTAGCTAAAGAGCTACTGTGAAATTTGAAATGTTTTGTTGCAACACTTGTCAGAACATTAAAAGAATCTTTTCACAAACATTTTGTCTTTATGGATCAAAAATAAATGTTAAGAAATAAAAAAGAAATAACAATTTAGTCCCAGAAAATTGGTAGAGTTTCATCTTTTTAACTGTGATGCAGAAGATTTCTTTAAGCCCTTTCCAAATCTAAATTTCAAATTCATTTAATCCCCCTTTAGTAATCCTTTCCTCAATATTTACAATAAGTTTTAAAACTGATAATCCAAAGAGTTTTGGAAACCTAATATAAATTGCTCAAAGGACAGAATGACAGCATTAACCACATAAATCATGCTAGGACTAAATGGTGTCTTCTTATTCAGAACAAACTTCCTTGTATATTATCCTAAACTGAACTAACAAGCAATATCTTTATCTGACGTAATTTATAGTGTTATGATCTTTGTCAGATCATATATCCACCATCCACTGCCTCCTTCCCATTTCTTTTAATTTATTATTTCAGTCTCCAGGTTGGCATCCTGTCTCACCAGTTCTGACTTCCTGGCTGCATAAGCAATTCTCTCTCAGGTGATAAACTCTGCCTACAGATTAAGTTACTGCCCCTGCAGTAAGTGTGTCCTAATCAGGCACCAAAGTTCAGCAGCTACATTTGAGGTCAGAGTGTGCACATCTAAAAGACATCAGAAAAGACAGCTGAGAGTCAAGTCCTCATATTGCTATTGAAGGTCTATCCATATTAATAAACTACATAGGGCCAGGGAAAGCATGGTTTGAACTTCACTAATGCCTACAATTTTACACGCTGCTTTTTTATTAGCATGGTCACCGGCAGGCATTTGACTCATAGCAGATGACATTTTCCTAGGTCATAGACAGACCTGAAATAAGGATACTACTGCAAGGAGACAAGGTAAATCTTTTCTGGAGGGTGTAGGAAAGGATAATTTCCCATACCACTTTTGCCTCAGGGTTTGCTCCTCCTTTATGTGCTAGGTAGATGTAGTTTTCATCCTGAAAAGTGTAGTTTTCCTGCACCCCCTCCATCCTACCCTGTCCAATAAAGATAACAGAAGAAGAAGCAATTTTCTGCTAGGATGAACAGGAGGAGAAATAATTTGCTACCCAGGCTAGCAGACCTCCCTGGAGCAGAGGTGTAGAGGTACAGGAAATTTCCTTGAGGCCTCCTCCTGCGATAAAGCACAAGATGTTGAGAGTGCATGAAGCTTGTGTTAAAACTACCTGTCTTTCTGCTTTTTGTGTTTGGTTGGTTGGTTGGTTTGTATTGTGTGTGTGTTATTTCTTTATATATACATACAAACATATATTTTGTTTCCTCCAAATAAGCCCATTTTTTCAACATGAAAATACGCGAGTCAAGTATTTAGGCATAAGCTAGGAAGTTTCTTAGTTTCTTATTATACCCATGTGACTTAAACTTTTTATTAATTGCACTATATCACTTTTTAATTAAATGTTGTTTTAAAAAGTATTTAACAAAAAATCCATACATTCCTTCTCCTAGGATTAGTAACTTTTATTTCCTTAAGCATGTCATAGAGGCAATTTATGCGAAAATTCAATGTTTGTTGTGGTTTATTTATTTATTTATTTATTATTCCCTTTGTGATCCTGTTTTTGATAATCATTATTAAAATACTGTTCAGCTTAATGGATTTGCAGTTAAAATAACAGTGCAGTGGAGAGAAAAAGAGATTTATTGAAACCACAATAAAAATAAACAGATTATTGCCAAGTTTCATGTCTTCCTAAAAGCTAGGTCTATGCTAGTAAATAAAATGGGCCAGAGACTATTCTGATCATAACCCATGTTTATACAGCTAAACTCTCTTAACTCTCCAAACCAGGTAGCCACATCCAAATTGGAAGCAATCCTTAGAGCATGTTCTCCCCAGATTATCTCCAGAACTTCTGGGGACACTGTTAATTAGTTTACATCCAGAAGTCTGCCAAGAACTGTGCTAAGTGTGGATACTTTTGCGTCCTTGCACGGACTCTGTTGCTTAGTACTATGGTCATAGATTTATTTCTACAGGAAACTGATCCTGCAGCACAGTTGGTGATCAAGAGTTATGGTAACTACTCATGGCATTTATTCAAGTTCCAGCTTGCTACCAAGACTTTAAATTCATTTTAGAATAAAAAGTGATGAATTCAAACACAGGTATTCAAAATAAAATAGCTCCTGGGTTTAAAGCATCTCTTTGAAGAAAGAAGAGAATTCATGTCCTGAAGCTGAAAGATGAGTTGCCTTCAAAAGATTGCTAACAACAATGAGAAGTTAAAACCCGCAGAACTCTAGCTTTACTTGAAATACCTTTATTTTAATATTCTAAGTACTCTTGAAGGACTCTGAAATTTAAGTCGGGCTTCTAAATGCAGCTCACCTTTCATTACGCTTTAAGCCTTAAACAAGAAGAGAAGCAATAAAAGAGGCAAATGAATCTGCATGGAGCTCATGCTAAGCTGAGTTTGCTGAGAGCAAGCTAAGGTGTTTCTGCTCTGTGGTGAACTCTGCAGAGCAGATGAACCCTGTGGAAGACACAAATCCTTCCTCCCTCTCCCACCACTTCAACAAAGAAGCAACTTTCTCGTTGGTAATAACCAGCAGTCATATTGTCTTGCAAGGGTGAGTCATGGAACACTGAAGTGTCAAGGAATGAAGGTGGAACAAAGCCCTATTTCCTCACGCTATTGAGGTGAGCAGGGTGCTAGGCACTGAGAGAGGTGCAATGCACATCCCATTCAAGAGAGAAAGGCAGCTTCAAGGGCAGCGTCCATTGTCTTCAATTCAGGAAAGTGCTTAGCACATGCTAAGTCTTCAACATGTTTGCATGTTATGGTATGAATCAAATACTCAGTGATTTCCTTAAAAAGGCATTGTGCAAGACAGAAGAAAAAGTCTCCTGAAAAGAAAACATAAAGGCACTAGGGTAATAGAAGGGAGATGATTATGCCAGGTGATTTATTTTAAAACACTGAGCTACAAATGTGAACAAGAGTGGAATGGAAAAGCAATTCAAAACAGTGGAGGAGTCAAGCAGCCAAAACATTTGTCTGAAAATGTAGCTTCCTCGGTATTCATCGGCTAAAACGTTTTGTGTTTGCAGCTTCATCTGAATTTTGTTTGACTTGAACATGGTTTTGCTTTTGCAGTCAAAAGCAGCCACGACCTAATGGATATAGTACATTTGTGACTATCTTCTCTAGAAAATATGTATGGCAGTTTAATTTATTTTTAGAAATAAGAAGGGACAAATTGGTCTGTATCTACAGTAATTCTGGATGGACTGAGTACCTTGTCTTTCTTTTTTGCCAGAAAAAAATAAAAAAAAAAATAATAAAAAAAATGAAGCTAATGTCTTATGAGATGGTGAAAAGGGGCAGTGTGCACATCTCTGGTCAGGACCTTTTCTGTTTAAAATGGCTGCAGTTCTAGGCATATGGTTTTCAGAGAGAGCTGCTCCAGTAGAAAATCGTCAAAGCCATTCAACAGCTTTTGACATAGTGAGTGCTTAGTGGTTTTGGAAGGAATGACAGCCAAAAAGCCTGCAGTTAGCAATGACTGTTAGCTCCAAATCCATGACACAGACCAGTTTGATGTCTCTTAAAGCTATTGCTAGGACAGGTTGAGCAGTTCCAGCTTCCCTGGAGAAGTCATTACCCATAGCAATTCTTCATAGGTAAACAAAGATACATTCTTCTCTGAGGAGCACAACAAAATGACCATAATCTTTGGTCACACATTGAAATTAGTGAAATGACGACTGGATATGTATGAAAAAGGAACAGGATGATCAGAGAGGCAGTCTAGTCTCTGCCCTTTTAGACTTTTAAAACTTGACAGGTCAGTGCTCTTCATCTAACTTTGAAGTAGGCTGGTTTCGAGCAGGAGTATGAACTTCCAGAGATCTCCCAAAACCTAAATTATACTATGATTTTAATGTATTACAGGAAATTAAAATATTTAATTTAATAAGGAAATTAAATATTTAAGTTGAAAGAAACTGTAATTTTTAAATCCACTTTATTTAATGTAAATTCTATCTGTACTTCATTTAGAACCAAAAAATGCATGCCTTGGTGTTTAATAATTCTACATCTCCATAATTTCTATAAATTATCCAAATATAAACATAATTCAAATAAAGGTTCTTTAATTAGCATTTTACTGGCTCCAAAATCTATTTGATATTGTCCTTGGGAAGACACATACCAATGCTGTGTTTTAAATTGCCTATGTTAAAAGGTAATTACACCCAAAATGTTGGAAAATTGTCCTGAAACTTAGATCCATTTGTTTTGATACCACACACTATGAATTTCTTTTTCAGCTTGAAGCCCTGAGCTTAATGTTTCAGCAGACTCCAAATTCAAAGGAAGATTAAGGAAAATTATAATGTTTTCTCTGCTTCTTAGTCAAAGCCATTAATCCCACAGAGGTTTTCAGGGCTAGGCTGGTATAACAGCAGCTACACTGAAAAAAAAAAAAGAATTATGAAATCAATGAAAATGTTAAAGAGGGAGAACACGAAAGGAAAGGCTTCTACTTCAACAGATTTGCAATATGAATGTTAAGATGAAAGAGAACCACACACACAGGCAGAAAGCAGGACAAGTGGGTATCATAGCAAGGTATTTCTGAACAGCTTCATAAGTGATTGAACTTCATTTAAATGGGCTTCCTGTCTTCCTGCACACAGAATGTAGGATCTTAAAGCTTAAAGGTGGCCCTGAAAGACCAGGTGAAATTTCTCAGAGTGAAAAATGAGCATGAAAGCACAACGACTAGTGCAGGCACTGATTTACCAGATAAATGAGGAGAGTTTACAGGTCTCTGGCTGTCATTAGTGCTGCGAGATTGCTGGCCATGCCAAGGATTTCCAGGCAGGTAACAATTTCAGGCTCATTTTTGTGAAAGAATCCAGCCCTTAATCACAACGATATTTCTTGGTACTTTCTGTGGGCAGAGAATAATCTCTTCTGGTGCCTCGTTAACATATAATCTCTTTCTGAAATGTAAATAAGTGAAGGTATCTATGCATGTAAAAGATACAGAAATATTGCACACAGGACTGTCTGCAATAAAAATTTAGGTGTACTAGGTAAGTACACATATATTGCCTTTTGTCACTGTGCAGTCATTATTTGTAGCAACCCAAAACAGTACTAGACGTGCATTAGAACAATTTTGTTTATAACATTATTAAACCGCCAATTAACTCATGCTAAAAATCCAGCCATCATTAATGTTTAATATAGGAATTTTCTGTGCTCGCTGTTACATTTAAAAGAGGACAAATATATTTCTTTCTTTTTGCTCTCATCTCTTCAGAGCAAGGTCAGCTTTCTGTAAGGTTCATAGCAAGCCAGCATGGAAAGACATGTCATCCATCATTTAGGTGTGTTTCCTCATTAGCTACATGGGTATTGCTGTTGTTGGCTTTATAACTGTCCTTGAAAATTTCACCTGCTCTGTCCTGTTCTGCCCTCATGAATTTCTTTCTCATTTGAGACCTCATTGAAATGAGAAATGTTTACACTGCAAGAGTATTTTACCATTTTACTTTTAAACATAATCTTTAAGCTCAGCAGATGCCATCACTTTGCAGCAAGAGCATTCACAGAAACAACACTGTTTGTACAAATACTTTGGGTCTGGATTCTGGATTGGCACCATTTTCAGTGAGCCCTCTGGGCTTGTCTAGGTCAAGCTGTTTCAGAAAGTTTTCATCATCTTCTTCAGTTGCTAAAATATGAACTGAAGAAAAAAAAAAAAAAAGGAAAAAGTGTGATAAAATCATAGATTTTTTTTTAAATTTGAAAACATATTTATTGTTATTTATTTTTTTAAAAGACTGTCTTTCACTTTATTTTAAAAAATCCAATGCCTCATACTCATATTCAAGGCAAATATTTCAGTTCAGGTCAAGCAAAAGAATGTTTTTAAATTATTTGATTCATATAAAATATTTTCAATTATCTTATTTAAAATTTAATTTTCTTAGTATTAATTTTATTTCTATTTTCTGTAGCTGAAAAAAGATGCTGGCAGCACAGCTTTAATCTTACCAGGATCTTTAGTAATGAGGGCAGCTGCTCACTAAAAAATGGCTTTCATTTATTCACTTATTTAATCTTGGACACCTAATTTGATTGACAAATATGTCTATTCAGGTTTTTCACTTGTGCTGACATCCTAGTGCTGGCAGAATTTCATTGAATTACTTGAGAAAATCAGACTCTGTTGCCACAAATCAACAGGTGCAAACTTATGAATGTTGTTCACATCAAGCACTGCGGAAATAAGAGAATAATTATGTGAGAAGTCATTATGGGTATTTTTAATAGGGAGCAAGCAGCCAAGTCAGGGATAGTTTGTGGTGGGTCGGTGGGATGTGACTGCCCAAAAACAGTGACAGAGCATGAAAATTCTGTTGCAATGTCTCTGATTCTCAAACTTGATATGTCATTTCATTTACTTACTGAGTGAGCCTTAACTCTCAGGATATGCTTTTAATACTTGCTATTGCTGAGCTACAGGAGTGGATCTGGAAAAGCTGATGACAAGGACCTAACATTGATAGTATTTCGTATGGCCGCCCCGCCCCCCCCCGGGATGTAATTTCAGTCTACTTTTCTTATTTCTGCTGCATTTTGGTCCTGTTAACTAAATGTCTAGTGGCTGCTGTCAACTAGTGGCTGCAGTGCACTAGACAAATTCCTGGCATACATCCTCCACCTTGGCTTTAACCAAGAGGAATACAGGATCTGTACTCTGAGTGGGCTCTACAATGAGAGCTGAAGGGGTGGGGCTGAAGAAGAGTAGGCCACTTATCTCTATTCCAACACACTAATGTAGATGTACCCTCACCCAGGAAGACTGAGCTCTTTATGTCGGATATTTGTGATGTTTTCATGTTCAAGTCACAGGAGTGTTCAAGCTCTGCAGACCTGCCAGCTTTGGCTCTGACCTTAACAGATTCCCTGTGTCCACTGCACCATTTTAAGCATATTAGTCCTCTTACTTTCAACATCTGAATAAAGGTTATCTCTCAAGAAAATGAAGGAAGTCAATTGCATCCTAGATGTGAATCAGGATACCTAAAAAGACAATGGTTAAGCTATTAGTGTAAGGGTAGTTGGATGTGTCCCGCTGGAAGCACATGTTTTTTCTCTTTGCTTACTGGTGCATAAATTAGTACTTCAGATCAGCCACATTAGATACCCAGCATTACTCAGCCCTCCAGCCCTGACCTCTGGCAATAGTTCTGATGATGTCCAAAATCTGTGGAATGCTAATCCATGAAGAGGAAGAGCATAAGGTGATACATTAACTTTGCATTATCTAAATGTAAAGCTCTAGCCACAAGTTCTATTTCCTCCAGGATTTCTTCTTCCAATGTAAATTCATGGCATCAGTCATGCCTTTCTCCTTACCCAAGGTCTTCTTTGGGGCCCCTCTACTCCCTACAGGATTGTATTTCAAAAGCCATCTGCTGAGAGTCAAGGAAAACTTTTTCTGCTTCCTCTGTCCTAGCCTCCCTCTTGCAGGATAACACAGCCACAGGTCACAGCTGAAAAATCCTGCAAAAACCTTCCTGTTTTCTGCTGCTCTTCAGCACACTCAAGCTGTTGCTGACTTTTATGACCCTGGCTTCTTCACTGTGGTACTTGACTATGCATTCTCTAGAATTGGCCATATTCTAAAACACAAGTAGAATTTAACTATAACTATATATATAACTACATATATATATTATATTATATATAACTATACAAGTGGCAAAAGTGATATTGCTTTTGACTTTTTCATAGTATTTTTTATTTGTAGAAGTCATATTCTCTCAGCTTGAAAAGTTGAAAGAGTAAATTTGACAGAAAACTTAGAGTATCCCTATGGAAAATACAGAACTAGTAGTAAAGGAGCTAGTACTGAACAGTGGAACTAATGAGAGAGCTTCTCTTGGTTTTGATTATTTTTTTTAATTTTTTTTTTTTTATATTTTTTCCATGCCTGAACTAGAAATGATCCATATCTCCTGCTCATTTTTCCCCTACTTTATGTGTCTTCTTCCCTTGATTTTCATGGGAAGTCTCTCATCTGCTCACCAGACAAACCTAACAGCAGGAAATTTCTATCCACAGTGGGAGTACTTAGACAAAGTCTATGAGCTTGAAAGACTTAGCCATTGTGAATGATGTTATCAGTGATAGGGAATGCCAGAGCTGATAAAAGCATTTAAACCAGAAGAGAGGATGAAATTGTGGGAGTCTGTGTTTATACAGCAGCATTAATTTTCTTAGGAAGTAGATGAGGGAGGCAAAACAAACAAACAAACAAACAAACAAACAAAAACTTTAACCAGAGCACCAGAGCTGTTGCCACACCTTGCAGAGGATAAGATTGAATGCTTTGTCTGGACTTGTCAAGATCTCACATATAAATACATATATGCCTGTCTGGAGGAAAAGATCCTGACAAATTCTGAAGTCTTTTTGTTCATTCCTGGGAGGAATGAGAAAAATTAATTGTTATGAGCAGCTGAGAATTTATGTACTATATGGCCATGGTCCAGCAAAGCATGGAAACAAATTGTAAATATAGCCATGAAAGGAGTGAATATTGTACTGTGAAGCTAGAAGGCAAGCATATGTCTATTTGCTTGCTTAAGTCCAGTGTTCTCCATTTCTTACAAGATCAAAACAAAGATGAATGAAGAAAGCAAAAGATAGTCTTCAAAATCACTAATTTCAATGCCAAGCATTTGTACTTTTTATGTAAACAATAGAAAAAGAATTGCCATTAGGCAGAGTAGTTTATGTGGGGCCCATCAGGTGTCTTCTCCTCTTTCAGCTTGCTATCAAAGAAATTTAATTTTAAATCATAATGTTTAAGTAATTACTTATTTTAATTGCTTTAGTCAATGAAATATATTTATACCTTTTTAACAGCAATTTCTTAATTAGCATATTTTCATCAATCAAAAAAATGAATAATTTAGAAGCACAGTAACAGATAAATTATTGTAAGAGGGGTTTTGTCTGTGAGGAACAGTTTACCCATTTTTCCCATATAAAGTACTGGGCACAAGCCCAAGAACTATGCTGTCTGCACTATGGAAACCAAAGGCCTGTCATATCCTTTAGTTGATTCCTTTGCTTGGATTTGCTAATACAACAGTTTCTGCTGCTCCCATATTCACCTAGCTATGACTGATCAAGGTCTGGTGCAAGTTAGAACAGCTTCAAGGCAGCTCTAAATTATAAATGACATATGGTCCCAAAAGAAACCTGTTCCACTGGGGAATAGATTGTGTGCAAGGAGCCTATGCCCTGTAAATGAGCCTATGGATAATGTTTTCCTGTTTTGTCCTAACTGAGCATACTGGGAAATCTTGGTCAATTCAGAGCTAGGCCAGGCAGCCAAATCCAGACTTGATTAGGAATATCACACTCTCAAAGATGGGGTTTTGTTGCACTAACCCTTATGGAAATGTATAGTAACTATGAAGCCTGAAGTGTTTACAATCCTGATGAATGTTTGTGGACAAAAAGTCAAAGCAGAGAGAACCGGATTCCTTTTTTAGCATAGTTAAGTGTGTTGCAATCTGCAGGACTTTTGGGGCTTCAGTGCGTGATAAAGAGAAGATGTTTTAAGCCTGCTTTTGGATTCTGAAGTCAGTAGAGATTTTACTTTGTTTTTCATAAACTTGCTTGTGACAATTTTGGCTGTTTAAGGGAAAAACTGCAATAGATTATAAACTGGCTGCTTAAACAGCTCTTCCTCCTACTGTGAGAGTTTCTTAGTGAAACAGAGAATGAGGTGTTCTGTTTGTGAACAGAACACCTCTGGGTGCTGGCATGCCATGTTATGGAGCATAAAGCACACAGCTCTCTGCGGATTAGTTACCTGCTTTCTTAGTTACCTACCTATCTACAATGCATTGGTGCTGAACACCATGCTGGAGTTAATCTGGGGATTTCCATCCCAAGCTCCCCTGCATAACATAAACCTGTTCTCAGAGTCTAATGCAATAGTTAAGCACTGCTTAGATCAAAAGAATGACAGGATTTGACCCCATAAATACACACTCTCTGCTGTGCAGAACACATTATTCTCAAATCTGTTATCTATACATCTTAGCTGTAAATTGTGCTCCATTTCAAGCAAATGGATACTACACGTGCTTGACATGATAGTTCCATAGCAGAGAATGAGAGAGCTAGGCACACACAGCAGGATCTATTAGATTTGATGCCAGACAGAAATCAATCCAGATTTATGCCATCTGAGAATCCAGTCTATAAATCTTTATGAAATTAGAAGTGAAGAGAGTTGAAAACACAGAAGATCCAGATTCTGATCTCAGTTATGCTATTGATATTCTTGCACAATATCATTGGTCTTGACTTCTCTGTTATACAGTTTTATGCTCATACAGCTCTTTTATTTTAAATAATAAGGCCACGTCATTGACAGTTTCTCCAGATTTGCCCATGTATTTTTGGAATTGACAGTAAAATAAAATAAATGTTTATCTAGTTTTATAAGGATAAGAACTGAAATACTTTAAGAGTGAATCATAAAGGCTATCAAATATTTTGTTCCAAACTAAACTCAGAATAAAGTATTTTGTATGCTGACATTGTCACCCAGTCATTTCAGCTGCCTGCCCATGCAAGAGAAGCATTGCTACTGTTAGAAGATCAACGAGACTCTTTAGTATGAGACGTTGCGTATTGGAAAATAAATGTTGTAGTTGATAAAGCTTTATCACCTCCAGGAATGGCATTAAATACATTTACAAAGTTTCTTGATTACTGCAGTTACATCCAAGGTGATAAAAATGTTTTCACTGAGTCATTGAACTCAGAGAGCTTTACTCAGTATGGGGACATATCCTCTAAAGCTTTCTTTGTGTCATATGTCAAATAGTAGGTACAAGGTATTATAAGCCAAAGGTAGATCTCAAACATTCAATGCACAATGAACTCCTGATGTACAAAAGCAGATAAATGGATCAAGAGGGAAACACAATATGTTTCTTCCAACTGTAGCTTGGGGCATGCTAAGAGAGAAAATGGATTATTATTATTATTTTTTATTATTATTATTATTTTAGTGGAAAAGTAGGTTCCAGAGAAAGAAAGAAAATGCAAGGATCTTATCCTCCCCAACACCAGCGAAAGTGAAATATATAAACAACAAAGTTGGATGAGGTCCAGAAATTTCCAAAGCCAAGTGAAGCTCTTCTCAAGTGAAGAGCTTGTGCTGCCTCCATCATAGGAAAAAAAGTAATTTACATAACATAAGTACAATACAGATTTGGCAGAGTTCTCCAAATCACATCTGTTCACCATGTATTATGTCTGGTGACAGAAATAACAAACTGTAAAACAGTGTATGATGGAGCAGTGAAAGCAAGGCAAGTGGGATGTCTATGGTTGCAAGTGTAATTAGCAGAACTAGCTTGTTGATTGTCATCACATTCTCCTGTAACTCAAATGGACCTGTGGTGGTTATCATTAAAATAGATCTTCATGCATCAAATAATACTACTACTACATTTTTGTTGTTGTTGTTTTTGTTGGTGGTGGTTTTCTTATGATTAAAACTAAGGTTATTTTCACAAGTATATCATAATGAATGTTATCTATTATTCTACCTATTCAAAGCTACTACCTTTAGGATGCTTATTTTTTAGAATTAAAATCAAATTTGTATTTGTATTAGCTATTATTTCTATTAGCTGTAAAGCTATTTGTATTATTTGATGGAAGTCTTTTTTTGGTAACTTGTTTATCCAAAGAAAAATTTGTATTTATCTTTACATTATCCAGTGTAGTGCAACATCTAAAACAGATTATTAATATGGGCAAGACTTACCTCCAACAGTGTCTCACACAACTTTCTGATTGTTCTAATCTTGCACATTTGTATAATCAGAAATTAGAAAATAAGGAAATGGTGGGTGTGTGTGGGCAGGGGGACGACTTTTAAGAACTTGGCAAAAATATGAATTATTAAATTACTTCTATTTTTTGTTCTTTATTTCTACTTGAAATTACAATTTGGGTGCTTATTTGCTGGCTGGTTATAATGGATATATTCCTACAAAAATGCATAACTTCTCCTTTTAAAGTGCAGTGGTAAAGCATTCTTGGCATTTCTGGCTATTGTACATTTTAAGGGTGTATCCAGCTGAGAGCCATGACCATTGAGATAACTGTAAGATAGAGCTCTTCACTATAACATTATAATTTTATATTGAATGAAAATATTTTTTCCAGATTCTTATAATACATTTTGAAATGTGAAAACAACTACTTACATTAACTTAAACACGTAGCCACAGTCCTCTGTCTCCAGCTTACTCCTTTTTTTTTTTCTAAGAAGTAGAAAAAAAGGAGTCATCTTACTTCTTAGAAAAAAAAGGAGTAAGTGACTCTTATGCCTGAGTCACTCCCTAAGTCTTCATGGTACATACATGTCATTCATGGTACATACATGTCATTATCAGATTATGGTTAGAGTTCATCAGCTGCAGAATCCAGATCAAGTAGGAGTGAGACTTAACGTTTAAGTTAGAGCTTACCACAACTCCAGTGCTCCAGTGGAAATGAGATTTAATCTTTGAACATAAGTGGGGGGAAAAGGAAAAGGAAAAAAAAAAAAAAAAAAAAAAAAAGGAAAAAAGGATTCCTGATTATTCATTCTTGTCATCAGGCAGATGTCCAAGTCAAACCAGGAGATGACTTCTGGGACAGACAATGGAAACCTTGCAAACCAAATTTTTAGAAGAGTAAGATAAGAGTTGCTGTGTACCCAAGTGATCTTTGTTCTCTTCCTTCTTCTCCAAATGTATTCCAGTGCCCCTAACTAGCCTACTGACTAGGCAAGACACACAAAATAAACTTGCTTCACTTTTCTCAAAACAGATGGATTGCATTGATGGATAAAATGATTGCTCTCAATACATGTGGTACTTTGCCACATGCTGTAAGCAACAGAGACAATCAACTGTCATTATTTTCAGGCTTAATGGAATATCATAGAATATCATAGAATGACTTAGGTTGGAAGGGTCCTTAAAGATCATCTAGTTCCAACACACCCCTGCCATGAGCAGGGATGCCATCCACTAGATCAGATTGCCCAGGGCCCTATCTAACCTGGCCTTGAACACCTCCACAAATGGGGCAAACACAGTTTCTCTGAGTAACAAGTTCCAGTGCCTCACCACTCTCTGACTGAAGTATTTCTAATAACATCTGATCTAAATCTCTTCTCTTAGTTTAAAACAATTCTCTCTTGCCCTATCACTATCTGCCCATGTAAAAAAGTCTCTCTCCAATTTTCTTTCAACATGTCATGGCTGTTGCAATCTCAGAGGTTTGCAAGAAAACCTTTCTAAGCATACCCCTCTTAGATGAACAATCTTAAAAACATGAAGGCAAGTGTGTAAGCATGTTACAGCTTTCAATTTATTTATTTATTTATTTATGCTTGAGCTAAGAGGATAGTGTCACTTAGCCAGATAAAAGGTACAACTTTGTTCAAGGATTATAGTAAGTACAGGGTTAATTTTGTTCCTTGTTCTTATTTAATGTAAACCAAGCCTTGGCATTGTAAAAAGGGAATGTAGGAGGAAAGGGAGTTACTCCTCTGAAGTGTAGGAAGAACATAGAAAAGGGAAATGCTCTGGGAGATAAAAGAACAGGGCCTATCACAGAGCATAGAGAAAGGACAGGGAAAAGAGGAAGCAGGTGGTGGGTTTAAGATTTCGATTGAAGTGCAGGACAGTTCAGTGACCTGAGAATGTTTTAGCACTTTTAATGAGCCTGAGAATTCTTTCTTTGCTACTCTTATACCTTATTGGTATGCATGGTGATCTTTGAATTGTGAGAGCCTGCTTGTAGAAAAAGCATTTTATGATGGCTTTTAAGGCAAGGGAACACTTGTTTATATATTGCTTGTATGGTCTAAACTGTTTGAGTGGTTTCTGAAGCAATAAAAGTGAATGATAGTATACATGTAGAAAGGCAAAGAAAAAAGTCATATATATATATTAAACAGATTGCCTGGAAACATTTTTCATATATTCTCTTCTGCATCATAGTCAATCAAAATACTTGAAGCCCCATTCATTTTGCAGAGGATCCAAAAAAGGCCTCCTGCAGAAGTGTTGTATCTGCAATGAAAGGTGTATTTGTGTATATTTTTGTTTGTTTTTGTGTGCTTGCTTCACTTTTCTCAAAACAGATGCATTGCATTGATGGATAAAATGGTTGCTCTCAATACATGTGGTACTTTGCCACATGCTGTAAGCAACAGAGACAATCAACTATCATTATTTTCAGGCTGAGGTTTCCAGCCCTAGCCCATTGTCATCTTAATATTTGACCACCAACTACTGTGCTTATATTTTGTTCTCGAGTATTTGTAATACTTAGTTCTATCTGGTGGACTTCCTGGGAGAATGAAGTTATAATTCTCAGCTGGAAAAAAGGTAGTGTATCATGACAATGACACTCGCGGAAAATATGCCTCATTATCCTAACAGTATAATTGAAATAACTTATCTGTTAGCTTTTTTATTGCAAATGTCAAATGTGTGAAATTCAGTTTTCAGAGTTTTTATGGGCAACTGATACTGTAAGTGAAGTTCAAATGGCCTCAGTAGGATGGATTTAGGAAATCTTTGCTGTTCATCTCCAAAGCATAATCTTTTGAGTTACGTTTATTTTTATAATACTTTTTTTTTTTTTTTTTTTTAAGCAAGTCATAACAAGTATCCAGACTATAAAGAAGTCATTTTACATAGGACCCAGCATGAAAGCTTACCAAATTTAGCAAATCTTCAGCAGTTTATATTTCAGGTAACATCAAAGAGCAATCCAACCTGTTTAATTAAAAAGTGATTCCAGATTGTTCAATATGAAATGTCTTCAGCAAATTGTGGATAATTTTAATTTATTGCATAAAGTACTTTGCTAATGTGGAACAAATGATAGGTGGGAAGTGAATTGACAGATCTAATCTTTGTTTTATATATTTATTTTTAAATCTATAACATTACTGATGTTATATATATATATATATATTTTTTTTTTTCCAGGAACTATCATTGACATGTAACTATGCACAGTCCCTTCTCTAATTTTGCCCCAAAAATATTCTCTAAGACTTTGTGCCTGAACTGATTTTTGTTTATTATTTATTATTATTATTAAGAGACTTTTGCTCTTGGTGGAAAACTAATGAAAATGTATGCTTTTATTAATCCCTTAGATATATCAGTTTAAACTGATTCTTATATTTGCAATCAGAAAAGAAGAAAGGAATATTTTCCTTGACAGGGTGGAAAATACTTTGAGTATCCTTTCTGACGTTCTTTTGGGGATTATTTTATTTTATTTTATTTTATTTTATTTTATTTTATTTTATTTTATTTTATTTTATTTTATTTTATTTT
>CM021733.1:101175499-101199308 GCA_011075105.1 Heteronetta atricapilla
TTATTTTATTTTATTTTATTTTATTTTATTTTATTTTATTTTATTTTTTATTTTATCTTATTTTTTCTTACTTTGCAACATTACCCTGGAATTCACTGAGGTCCATCCATTTCCTGCAAAGAAGCCATTGCAGCTACCAGGGAGTGTCCCCCCTCAAAGCTGTAGGTGGGGCAATATTGCAATATCCTGACGTTTGCTCATAGGTATCACTGGTGTGACAGCATCCTTCTGTGCTGTGTGCTCCTATGGTTCTTATCTACCATTTTCCTGGCATGTGTGACATGTACTGTCTGAAAGCTGGTGCCCTTGCTCGTGGATTCAGCACTCAGGTAGGACTTCATGCACTAAGCTTAATAGTAGGCTTATTGCACTCATACTAAAAATGAGTACCTTTTAAATGTTCTGCATCTTTAAATTATTTATATTTTAGAAGACCTTGATGAAAATATAATTCTGTAGTTATAAATATTTTAATTTTAAGCAACGAATAAAATAACCAACTAAGTACATATACACCAAGAAACGAGCCCATCAAACTACACTGTTTTAATCAGGGAAAACTCAAAGTATTTTAGAAGCATGTTGAATGTTGCTTTATTTGATTTTACATATATTTTTTCCTCTCTGGTTCCGAATGAAAACATTGAATATATAAAAAGTGTGTGCTGTTCTTATCTTTCCAGCAAATTTCCTGAATCAAATTATTTCCCTTCCACTGGAACAACCAATCTTCAAGTTAAACCAGTATACAACTGGTATAAATCCATATAAACATGGGTTTCCAGTAGCATTTTCCTATTTAAGTATCACTTAGCTCAAAATGTTGTTATATGCTAGCATTTGTGAACTGTTTGCTTAAGGATGATAAGCACATTTTTTTTTTTTTTTTCTCTCTGAAAGTAGAGGGGTTTGTAGGGTTATGGAATATGAGATTTCTGCACAGAATTGCTGAGTTACTTTTGCCCTGCTCTGAATATTCCTGTCTTGTATTCTTGGGGGAGGAAGAGGAGTCCAGCAATTTTCCTGTTATGAACAAACCTTTTCAGATTTTAAACCTTTTATCTTAGCTAAGCCTGCCCTAGCCAGCTGTATATGCTGTGAATTATTTTCTGTTTCAATATTTTTAATGAAAAGCAAACACATCATCATTTTGCAAACCAATGCAGCAAAGATGTAATGAGAGAGCAAACATAAATAGTATAAGAATTACTTGAAATGCATTATTTTGCATTATTTTGCATTTACACAGTGAATCTGCTTTGTATTTTAAAAAATATTTTTTACTTGCTAGTTATCTATTTTGTGACTGACCATGAGTGCACAAACACTTTATGATTTTTCATAAAGAACACTGTTCTTTATGATTTGCAAGTGTGTTCATTTCTATATGTTTCTTTTAAAAAAATTTAGGCTCTTAGGGAATCATGATGGTGCCATGTTGTGTCAGGTTGCACCACATCACACCTCCAGCTACTTTGATGTGACCTAAAGCAATGCCTTGTGCTATACATATACGAGAGCTACATTGGTTCATTGTCACCAGACATGAATATCAAAACTCTTGGGTAGGCAAGTCATCCCACTTTACCTGTTAACCATTTGCAGATAACAAAGGAATGATATGAGGAGTCCTATTTCAGACGTACATTTGCAATCAGCATTGATAGAGGGGAAGGTCTGAAAAAAACTTCTGCAAGGCAGACAGCTATTGATGGTGTGATTTTCTCTGATGGAGAGAAGTCTGAGGTAGACACCCTTCTGAGGCTGCCCTCAGAAGTCTTGTGCCACTTCACTGCACTCCGAACTTCCTACATTCAGAGCTGTATGTTAAGAACAAAACGAGATCTACAATATCAAAGTCCTAAAAATGCACTGCATTTTACTTTCATGACTTCTGAAAAACAAATTGTTCCAGAAACAGCAGAATAATAAAAAAGTAAAATACAAACAAGCAAACAAGCAAAAACAATCAAAACAAACATACAACACTTTTCTGTGTGACTGTTATCCATGTGGTGACTCTTGTGTCTGACTGCATGACTTTTTCCTCAGTGCATGCTCTAATTTGGATGTCTTTCCTCTGCATGGTAACTTCTTTTAGGAACTAAGTAGGAATTTAGTACCATTGAGCTTTTTACTTTCCTACCAGAGTTTATTGAAATTAAATGATATTTGAAAGCAGAGAAAAACTCAGAGACTGGCTTGGAGAGTTATAATTGCATATGCCATCTTTCCTTATAAAAACAGGTTAAAATAAGATTTTAAAAAATACATTTTTAAATGGCTTTCCAGGTAATTTTAAATTAAGGTGGGGAATATACTTCTGTAAATGTTGGTGTCCATAACTGAGGTCCAAATGTTGCAGAAACTGAGACATTACTATAGTTATCCCTGACATGAATTTAAAAGTGCAAGCACGCTTCACTGAGTCTTCATCTGCAGCTAAAAAAAAAAAAAAAAAAAAAGTTTGATTAAAACATTCAAATGAATTACTTCTCTCATTGTTGAATGTATCATGAAATATTTACTGTAAATCAAGAGACAAACAGTATTTTTAAAGATGATGGTGAAATGTAATGTGGCATTGAAAAGACCCGAAAAGCACAGACAGCTGTCAACCTCAAGTAAGCAGAAAGATTAATATATGGTATTGAAATTATGACTGGTGCTTCGTTTCATTTCTCAGTGTAAGAAGTTCATTATATGAGACAACATTTTAAGGCTACATTGCAGGAATTTACATAAGAGACTTTGTTCTTGTGAGGACTGCTTGCAAAACCATTTTCCAAGGCAAAGAAGATGGGGCTGGTGAACAAAAGCAGAAAATACCGTTTGGCACCACCGGTCTAGTTTTAAATTCTGGAGAGCCATACCAGAAAGCAGTATTCAGATTTGAATTTCGTTCATGACAATATGCAAAGGTGTTTTTATTCTAGTTACTGTTTACTCAAATAAATATATATATTTTTTCCTGGTTTTGTTTGTTTGTTTTTCTTTTCAGATTTAAGGGCTTGAAGCGGGTACAGTTTTCCCATTCAGCATTTTGGGTCTGACTGAACTCAGTTGTACATCAGCTGAAGTTGCAACTCATTCTTTAAATAATATATGGGTATTTTTGGTATCAAGGGGGCTGTATCTTCTGTGTTTTCAGGTAGGGGTAAATGCTGGAAGGACAAGGGCTCCTTAGCAATGCCAAGCTGAATGAATATGGTTGGTTGTCCACTCTCATCACAGAAATTTATTGACAATGCAAAGCATTACTTCATGTAACTCTGAATATTCTTTACTATTGAATTGCGATCTGCTGAGAGAATATTTTATTTTTGTTTCTGCCCTTGGTGATTTCAATGGGTAAAATTTATCCTGGCCAAAGGGTACCACCAAAATTAAAACAAAACAAAACAACAACAAACAAAAAGAAACAAAAACCAACCAAACAAAATAACTCCACAGGTATACTGTAGAGTGTGTCAGGGTGGCATGAGAAAAAAAAAAAAAGACTTTCCAGCATATATAAGAAAGGTTATATGAGAGAAAGGTGCATTTGAGTTGAAGGGTAGAAGTTGCATATTGATGCAAATCCTGCAGTCCCTACACTTGGTATAGTCTGCAGAGCAGCTATGGCTGCTGTACGAGCACTCTGACCCCCACCTCTTGAATAGAAAATTCAATTTGCTGTTACTGTGTTTATGCCTGTGAGCAAGTTGGATTCCCACCTCACTCCATCTGCTCACAGGCTCAAGCACAGCTACAGGGAATTCAGTTTTTCATTTAAATGAATACTGGTGGGAGCTTGAGGTATTCACTTTGGTGAAAGCCTGGAAGCTGTTCAAAAACTGGAGAAAAGTAAAAGACAGGGTCTGTCTCATTTGGACTTCTCTTCAAGGAAACAGGAGCTACAAGAAGATTAAAACTGTGATGATAGGGTAGGAGCAGATGTTCACTCTTGAGGGCAGTGATGGAACAATAATTATAGCATATGTCAGTATCCTATAGACAACAGAAGACTTGTACCAGTAACTGTAACTTGATAGATCCGGATGAATATGTCAGTACTGCTCATCTTTATGAGAAAAATAGAGACCTCTCCTCTCACATGCATGCAAAAGACTGTGAAAACCATAGACATATGATTCTAGAAAGACAGGCGAGATTAATATTTGGGTTGTTTTTTTAGTGTAATAAAGAGGAGAAAAATTATGAGTAGTGTTAGAAGGGGAGGCTTTTTTGAAAGTATTAACATTTGGTTACCCAGGGAGGAGGGAACTGGATTAATCAGGGGAGAAGAGGTTGAGAAAAGAACTGGAGAAAGAAAAAAAAATGTAAAAACAAGAAGAAAGAAGTCTAGAGAATGAAAGCTACACATATAAAACATAGGAAAACATATTGAAAATACAACCCATGCTTAACATACATAGCAGTGGTTTTTAGGCTTCTGCTAATTCCCACTTCTGGTTGTGATCCTCATTTCTACAGCTGAATTTGACCCTTATTTTCAGAACTACTGATAGAGTCATGCTTACATATGCCTGATGCAAATCATCAAATATATGAAAGTGTTTCAGCTTGCAGTTTGTCATGTCTGTTCTAAGATTTCAGCAGATGTTATTTATTTATTTAATCAAAAGCAGAATTTATCTAACATTGGTGCAAAGCTTCAAAGAATGCATATGCTTTTTCTTTTCTCTCTGTAAAGTAATAATGCTTTCACTGGGAAGCTCCAGAAAGCTGTTCCTGCTGAAGTCAGGGCAAATCACTTACTGTCTTCTGTTTTACTATGTCAAGATGCCTGTATACAGAGAGTAATACTAAAATTAATTCTTACCCTGTTCTGTACAGTTCTCAGGTGCTGCCAGAGAAAAGTGTGCTTGGTTAGCACACCTAGGTAGTTTACAAGGTTTGATAAAAAAAGCAATAAGCAAGTATTTTATTTAGGTACTGATATTTAGAGTTTCACCATTTACTTCAATGAAACTGAGATTCCAGTCTAACTCCTTAAAAAATGCCTTTAATTATATCAAAAATGTATATTTCAAAACAATAAAAAGCATGACCTTGATTTTCTTAATATACCTTGCTAGAAGCCTTTCATTTTCTCTCTTTTCATATCTTTATGGCACTTTTATCAGTGTGGGTTATTGTGATGCAACTCGGGATTTGCCTTGGGTGTGAAAGAGAATAGCAAATGTGAGACATCCAACTTCATGTTACAAGGAAATAATACTTGGCCTGCATTCTTCCTGCCAGTTGGCCTACAATTCTGGCATTAGACATTTCAACAGTGAATAATGAGAGAGATCAGGAAGAGTGGAGTTTAAAGCAAAATACCATAGAGAATATTACAGGATGACAGATTATTTTTAAAAGATCTATTTTCCTTTGGTTTCTAAACAAATTATTCCATGTCCATATGGAATCTGTACAGGGACAGCAAATTATAATACAGTTTTCTCTAAGTGAAAAGTATCAAATTCTCTGTTATTCTAACACAATGAACAAATAAGAATAAAATGAACAGGAAGTGTTGGCGAAAAAAAAAAAAAATGTGTATATAGTTTCATTACAGTGTTTGAAATTGTATAGAAGTATTTAAGTCTGTACCTGCTTCTGATTCTTCATTTACTCTCAGGATAGGATAGCAGAAGCACCAATTGCTGCAAGATTGTGAAATATCCAGAGTGTGTTATAGCTATAAGGGAAGCTTGATGGTTTGAATTCCTGGGTTCTATCAGGAAAAAAAAAAAAAAAAAAAAAAAAAAAAAAAAAAAAAGTTAAAAAAGTTATAAAACTTAATTTTCATCTACCTTTTTTTTTTTTTCCAATGCCTTCTTCTTCTTACTGATATTTGTAGCTGTGCTCAGAACTCCCCCTGCACTCCTCTCCAAAGGTGATATACTCCCCTCACTGTAGTCTGGGATAAAACCTTCAAGCAAGAGAGGGATTTCCCATCCTTTAGCTACACTTGCCACAGAAGAAAATGGCAACAGGGCTGATACCTGTATTTCCTGTAACTTCTGCAGAATGAAGTGTTCTGTGTATTTGTGGATAGGTTAGAATCTGAGATCTATTAAATGAGAGCAGAACAAAACACAAACAAAAATTTTTAAAAAATAACCTAGTGGTATGACAAGAAAGCTGTATCACATGTTCTACTCTTTGTGATTAGCAGTCAGAGTATGTCTTGAAGTTTTACATACAACTGTTCAAGGCCACTGAACTCGGCTTACGGCAGACATCTGTCCTACTGTGCCCAGAATTTAGCAGTACAATGACTTTATCTACTTTCTTGAATAAGGTTGAAGTGTTTATCTATCTGTTGTGTTTAGACTTTGCTTACAGTGGTATTCCAGATCTGCTATGTATTTTACTTTAGATCTTCATTTGACATAAACCCATATGTAATCAATTATAGAACAGATGATCTGTGTTGGAGAAAACAGAATAAATGTTTGTCGGAAAAAGCTTCCAAAAAGCTAAAGGACCCAATATTAGTGTGGCTGGACTTATTAATACAAGTTCAGCTCCAGCCATGCAAGCTCTTCTAGCTCTAACAGAGCCACTGAAACTCCCTGTATAGTACAGTTCTGAAAAAGCTCACTAGATTCAGCACAGTAGGACATGGATGCTACACAGTAGGCAAGGATCCTAAAGTTATATTATTAAATAAAAGAGCATAGGTCCTGTTCTCTTGCTCCAAAGCTAGCTGATTTTGTCTTGGTACATTCATACTGTGCAGCTCTCCTAACAAGTTGGCACATGTAAATTGCCCATCTGGGGTTGTTCATGAACATGCCTGAACATTGCCTGGGACAGTGCCCCTTTCTAAAGACAAATGGTTCTAGAGAACAGGTCTAACAATTTCAGAGATGATAATAGGTCTTTTGACCAGATTTGTGCCCTGGAAGAGTAAAATTTAGCAGTATAGCTGTAGCCACTGACTTCAGTTTAGTACTGGATCCAGAATGTCTGCCTTATCATCTACAGCAAGTCAACAGAGTGCCCTGGTAGCTAGGAGGGTGCATCAGGCACAACATTGCTAGCCTGTCAAGGGAAGAGATTATCCTGTTCTGTTCTGTGCTGGTGCAGCCTCACCTCAAGCACTGTGTAGTTTTGGGCACCACAATATGAGAAGAACATAAAGCTTTAGACACCGTCCAAAGGAGGGCTACAAAGATGGTGAAAGATCTAGAGGGAAAAATGTGTTCTTAGAATCATTTAGGTTGGAAAAGACCTAAAACAACTCTAAATGAATGATCATCAAGTCCAACCATCCACCTAACACTTCAAGTCCACTGCTAAACCAGGTCCCAAAGCATTACTTGTACACATCTCTTAAATACATCCAGGGTTGGGGACTCCACCACCTCCCTGGGCAGCCTGTTCCACAAATAAATACTTCCTGATATCCAATCTAAATCTTCTCTGGTGCAACTTGAGATCATTGCCTCACATCCTATCACTCATCTCCTGAGAAAGAGAACACCATCCTTGCTGCATCCTCCTTTCAGGTAGTTACAGAAAGCAGTGAAGTCTCCCATCAGCCTCCTTTTCTTCAGTTTTCCTGCCCTCTTAATTTTGGGAGAAGCAACTTGTACAAAAGTGATTTTGTGCAAGAGTAGCTTGGATTAAGTAGATTTCACTGTCTTGTTCCCTGGACCAGAGAATAGTACAGTTCTCAAAGCAGTATGTCTTTGCTAATGTGGTATTGGGCTTTGGGCAGTAACACTTTGAGGCCTGAGGTCATTGCACTCTGTGACCTGCATAATTTGCATTGATAATTGTGCTGCAGGTAAACAAGAGCAGCATACAATTTCATTAAATTTGTGAAAGTTTGTTGATGTCAGTATACAGGTTTGTATAAAATTCACTTTACCTGCAAATGTTCAGAAATGTGGGTTCAGATACAAGGTTTTCTATCTGTTTTGGAAATCTAGACAGACACAGTCACTGATGTTTAAACGAAATTTATTTGTCTTTCACAATTCATTTGTATATTAAATGCATATTTTTGTATAAAAATAGACCAGCTAGACCCAGTACAGGGTGTAAGTGTGTAATGGCCAGTAATGAAATAAATGAAAGTGTATTTATTGTTCCTAAAAGTGTCTGGATGTCTGTTTGGGTATATGAAGTACGAAATTGGCTGAGTTTGACAACAAGAAAAGACTAAGAGTTCCAGATATTATCTTAAAGTGGTTTTTTTTGTTGTTGTTTGTTTGTTTGTTTGTTTGTTTTAGTTTGGTTTTTAATGTCAGATAAATTGATAAAAAAATAAAAGAGGGGAAATTAACAGAAAAAAAATAGCATAAAAAAGCAAATTCCCTGAATGTTAATCCCAGTAGGCTTCTGCCACAATGTAGGAGCCCAGAACACAGGAGCCCAGTGCTTGATGTGGGAATGGGTGCTTGGGGCTTGCATGCAGTGCCACTTGCCAGAACAACCTTTGCTACACTCAAGGCTCAGCATTTGTCAGTAACTTAAGGAAGTACTTTTACTTCATCCTCTTGGTTGAAGTAACTTGGTCACTGTAGGAGGAGTGAGCAAAACCAGGCCATGCCCCGCTGCTTGAGCTGGACCAGCATCATGGCTCTGGCCAGACCCAGCTTGGGCTGCCTGGGGGCAGAGCAGGTCTGTCGCCACTCTTCTGGGTGAGTTTATCTGGGTGGAAGTGAGCTGTGCCGTGCCAGATGCTTCAGGGACATAGAACAAGCCTTAGCCCAGTACAGCAGCTAGCACAGATAGAGCTCTAGAAACTCCATTTTACTGCTTAATCCCTAATTGGGCTAAAACAACACACAGACAAATGTTTATCCTTAAGAGGTTTTTATACCTTTTTAGTATTGGAAATGCAGACCTGTGCAAAATAAAGAACACACTTATAGACATTTCTTTATCACGGTTTCCTCTCTGCACTCACAGGAGTTTTAGCCAAAGACAGCATCCTTTTAAGATTCACCAACTCCTCTTTCCTGTAAATGTTTTTCTTTCCACTGAATCACGTTCTTTCACTCCCTCCTTTTGCTGCCAATTACTATTCTATGATTTTGGCTGGTCCTGCATTTACAAAAGATTATTTTGCCATGAAAACACACACTGAACTTCCCATCTCCCATTTAAGGCTTACTGACATGTTCTTTGAGCCTCTCAAAATTACATGCACTATCACCCTTTTGTTCAACCTCTGGGGATTTTCTACTCATTTTTTTTTTTTTTTTCTGTTTCAGCATAAATTTGGAATTACTGGTTCTCCTAGACTAGTTTGAGGTACTCCTATCAAAATGAGAGGTTAGTAAACTAATTATCATCCATCTGACAGATTTTGGACACTGGCTTATTGCATAGTGAAGTAACCTAATTAAAACCAAAGTTAACATATTCTATTACTTCTCTGTAAAAGAAAGACTGTCTCTTGTTATATTTGGTATATTTATGACATCCCCAAGTAATCAGTTTATTGTTCTGTGGATAGAAAATGAGGCCTGATATTATAGGATGAAAGGCTAATCTTTTCCAGGCATAAAGCCTGAATAGAATATTTATGGCACCTAAGAATAGTTCAGAATATGTTCATAGATCTCCATGTATCCATAAAGATCTAATAACTATAATCACTGAAGCTTAGAGAGTAATTCAGATGAACAAGTACTTTAGAGTGAGCTGAATTCCCCTTTTGTCTCCATTGACTACACTGACCACATTTCCCTTGACTGTTACTGGTGCCTTTACACCTGGCTCATACAGAAATCTGTCAGAAATAGCTACATTTATGAATGTGGGTTGCTTAACTATGCTCAGTTGTCTCAAACCATTTGAGATAGCATAGGATATCCTGTCTGGCCTTTCAGGAGCTGCTCCAAAGGCAGGAGTCTTGTGTCACATCTATCAACCCCATGAAGATACCCTCAGAGATGGCCTGTGGCTATAGGCTCCTATTTTTAGTCAAACTAAACACGATTGTTCCAGTGTTTGAGTCTGGAGAGGAATTCCATCACCTGTCAGACTGTCACCAAGTGCTTTAATTTCTTTGAACTCAGTTCTGATAAAATGATTGTTAAAGAGGACCGGAGTTGCATCTTTCTCCTTCAATAGAACAAATTTCTATTTTATTGTGGACTTGCCTGGATAACTAATCAAGAGTTGCTAAATTTGTCAAGATCTTTGCAGGAAAGTAAGCAAAGTGAAATTGGTACTTCTATTTAACAGAGCAAATCTCTTTGTTGTTTCCCTGTCCTTCCAGCTCTCAGGCTGAACATCATCTCATTTAGCTTCTCTCACCTTTTTGGTTAAACGTGTATAAAGTAAAGACAATCAGTCAGTTCTGCCCTCATATTGACCTGCTCAGCTCTCCAGGGCCAGTAGTATCACATCTTTCCCATTCAGGGTAGGAAAGGACTTGCTAAAAGCCATCTGATGCCTTGTTACTTCAAGATTAATCATCTGAGAAGCACCCTAAGTGAGATAGAATGGAAGTGGGGCCAATATAAATGTAAGGTAGAAAAGAATATGACATTTTACTTAGAAAAAAATGAAACAAGGCAGTATAGGATCAGGTCTGCCTATCTGTTTCTTATAAAGATTTCCTCCTTCCAGTGAGAATTTGTATTTGTTTGTGCAGTGAAAAGTGTTTTTAATTTAACAGTAGGAAGTGTTACAATTTTGTAATGTTATGTTTATTATTTGAGGAGTAATATAGTTCTGGAAATGTCTTTATGTACAATGAAAGGTGATCACTCATCAGTATTACCAGCCCCAGGATGTATGTGTGTGTGTCCCGGGGGGTGGGGTGAGGAGAGTAAAAAACAGAGAGACAATCTCTTGAACTGCTCTGGCAAATACTGTTGGATCAATTAATATAATTAGTCTGAATGTACAATGGGCCCTCCTGACAAATGTTCTTCTCAGTGTGGGTCTAAGGTGCAGCACTGCAATTGGAAGAGATCTCTTAAACTGCCTGGTTGAGCAGTATGAAATTCTGTGGACAGAATCCTTTCTCTAATTGAAGGTGGTTTTGCAGTTGTTATTGTTGTTGCTTCTTCTCTTTACATCTATTCTAACATTTTTGACTGGAAACGTCCAGGCATCAATCATTTTTACTTTTCTGGTGATGTCTTTGATGATTTCTAAATGTTCAATATTTCTTCAGCACAGAAAGCATTTTCAATTGTGGAGCTATGTATGTGTAATTTGTACAACTGTGTCTAATAAAACATTTGGAATTGAATATTGTTTCTTTACAGGCACACTGTAATGGTGCACTGAAATGTCTATTTTTGACTGTCAACACTGTACTGCAATTCATATAACTTCACCTCCTGGGGTTTCAGTCATTCTGCTTACACACCACTCATATTCTCAGAGATGTCCTTGCTTTCACCTACAAGGTTTCTATTAAACTCAGTAGTAGCCTTCATAGAAATAAGTCATTCAAACCGTTTTCTGCTGCTTTGAATATTTTTTTTTTTTTCATAAAGTCACAACGATATGATCAATATTTATTAAAAATTAAAGGAAAATGTTTTGATAATAAAAGTATCACTTAAATATTTTAACAATTATAGATTTTGAATCAGTTACAATTAAAAAAAAAAAATGAAACAAGCATTATAAAGCACCATTTGTAATTTATCAAAATGCAATCTTATATACATCTTATCCTAGGAAAGTGTCACTGTTTTGCTTGGTTGGCTATTTTTGCCTGAAGTTTGCTGTTTTATCTGAAATAAGCAATAGATATATAGAAATTACATAAATTTGTAAGATAGAAATTTAATTTTCTAAACTGTGTGATAATTATGTTGGTAATTGGTTTTCTCTGCAATTTCACCTCAATACCAGAGCTGCATGTTTTTTCTAAGCTGTGATAACTTGACATTTGCAATACGTGTTTTCATTATGTGGTCTCTGCTGAAAAGAAAAGTTTAGTAGTCTCATAAATATCTCCTTCAGCATTTGCAGAAAATCATTTTAATGACTAGCACATTTTAATGCCTAGTTTTCTCCTTGCTATCTGTTGTTTGAGAGGTTGCTCCAATGACAGAATTCACATTGTGTAGCAAGTATATATTATTACTGAACAGTTTTTTAGAAGGCAATGAACTCCTTAACTGATTATTCTCACTTCTCAAATTTCTGTCACTGAGGTTACCTGGATACTGATTCAAGCTGTAGGATAGCCAGAATAGGTTTTCGTATAGGCTGAAGATATGGGAGTGCTTTGAGATCCAACCTCAACATGCAGATTTTAAAAAAGGATAAAGAATAGGTGGACCCAAAAGATTTATGTTCCTGGAGTTTGAAATCTAGATTCTAGTGCAGATGATTCTATGCATCTTGAGATATGCATAATATTAGCATAAAAACAACATTTTTTTTGAGTGATCTTTAGTTCTTGTACTATGTTGGAAAAGTGAGAAACAAGTTCATTTATTGTTATTATTGTCATTATTAACATTTATATATTGCTGTATTGCACAGAATTTCCAGTCACTCTGAGGCCCAAATGAAGAAGGAGGAGAAGAAAGGTGCATTCAAATATATGAAGTTTTTCTTCATATTGGAAATTATTGTTGTTATCAGCAAATAGTCCTCAGCACCCATTCTTCCCTTCAATCTATTCATTATTAATAATCTGATTTCTTACAAGCACACTGAAATAGGAAACGCAGAACAAATACTAATAATTATAACGCGTATTGAGTGCTTTGCATTCTGGCACTTCATTTATTGAATGATGCTTCAAAAATTTATACATGACAGAATTTTATTAAACCTTCAGGTATCATGACAGTAGATTTTTGTTTCCTATCAGTTTAAATTCAATTAACTTTTTCAGATATACATTATATACATATATATAAATTTCCAAAGCAGCATAAACAATTTAGATAGTTTTCTGCTTATAGCACATTCTCTTCTGGCTTTAGGCAAGCTGGTTTTACTCTTGAAACTATTTAACTGTATAAACAATTCACAAATGATGCCCAATACATAAGAATGTTAGGCATGTCGACTTGTCTAGTAGGCATCTCTGGAACAACATATGTCCTAAAAGTCAGCTTGCTGTCACTGGGGAAATGGTGACATGTCTGAGGCACTGCTGCTGACATTGCATGAGGTTAATGAATGACAATGCCAAAATGCCAGCACTTACCTTGTCACTGCCAAAGAGCTACAATTAAATTGCCCCTTAAAGAACTGACAAGTGACGAAAGAGGTTTCAGTGAAGGTCATGAGTATCTAAGATTTCTATTCCTTTGAGCACTGCTGTAATTTCTGATTTGCCACAAAGAAATCACAAGACAAACATTCTCTATAACCCAGCAGTCTTCCCAGAGAATTATTAAATTACTGAGGTGCAGTTAGCATTAAACCCATAATATTAAGACATATTGTGTAGCATCACAAGTTTACACACTGAAACTGTTCTGTGTTCTCAGTTATATTTCTTTCTTGGTCAGCAGCATCTAGAAAAAAGGGGGAAAGGCCATCCAAAATGCATCAGAATTTTCTTTTTGAAAGAACACAGAAGATATTTTTTTCTCTTGAGAAAGACATGATTTGTATCTCCCATACAAAGGGAGGATGGATACTGTCTAACAAAGGTTTGACTGTGTATCCACTGACAACAGAAGATGGAATGAATGTGCCTCTTGTACTGATATTAAGCTGAGCAAAATACTTCAGTCTTGTTTTCTGTCATTAATCAGGAAAAAATCCCATCAACAGAGGTCACAGAATTTGGTTTCCAGGATTTAAATGGACACTTTCAAATGATGCACATGTTTTAAAGCGTTCATCTTTCTTACTGCATAGCGAAGGTAAGTCATATTCCTAGAACACATCAAACTTTATACATAGGTCAAATAAATTGGTGAAAGTATTTGCTCTGTATTAATTTTATCATGTGTCTGAGTTTTTGCAATACTAGAACTTTCTTTTACATCTTTGAGGGAAAGGGAATCTTTTTTATATTTTTAGGCCTTAATTGTGAGAATTGACTTACATAGTAATAACAACTCAAAATTGAAAGGCAGATAGAAGAAGAAATAAAAACAGTGTTAAGGTGTTAAGGAAGACAGTAAGAGAAATCTTTCCATCTGAGCTTTGAAAATAAATATGTAGAAGCTCTGTGAGATGGAAAAGGCTTTTTTTGTGTGTGTGTGTGTGTGTGTGTGTGTGTGTGTGTGTTCACCCAAAAACGGTCATGTGGAATGAAGAGATGGAGAAAGCCCACTGTCAGGTCAGTGACAGAAGCAGGCAGGGAAGAAGGCAAAGCTGGTAAAATGGGCAAGAACTTGTCCATGGTAAACTCCAAAATGGAAGGAGAGGATTTACATCTAAGGGCCCTAAAAGGACACCAAATGTTTTGACAGTAATTGTTGAGACTCCTGAAACTGAAACACTCTCCTTCTCGGGTGGAATTCACATTTACTAAATTTATGCTAATATTCTGAAATACTGAACTTTGTCTCTTTCCCAGACTTGTGGTCCTTCAGTAGTTAGGGAGCATCGTGAAACTACTAGTGAGGGTCCAATTATACTTTTTGCATTATGATGGAATTTTGCACTATGATTTCTTTCTAAAAAGTTGTTGGATTAAAAGATAATGATATGTATATATATTTCCTTTTTCTTTTAATAGTCTAGTGATAACAGTATTTCTACATGAAAGAAAAAAAAAATAGACATCTCAGCTCTGTGTAGTTCTACAAAGACACAACCATAAATGCATTTTTTTTCCTAGCAGACGATCAACATCCATTTTGATTTCTATTCATCTCCAGATTCCTTCTTCCATAGTTTCAGAGATTATCAGAACAAACCTCTTAATGTTACTGCAAATGCAGAAATGTAGGTGGAGGCTTCTAGATGAGATAGAAGATACTGTATCCCACATGCACTTTCAAAAATTTAGTGACTTGTGGCTTTCCCAATGAGTACAGACTGGCTTCATCCAAAACTAGGCCAAATTACTCTCTTAGAGGTGACTAATGTATATATATATATACATATATATATATATAATGTATATGTAGCAAACATGGCCTTGACCATGCCCCATGAGCCACTCCTGCAGAGAGTAGGGATGCAGACATAACACCAGCATAGAATATTTTGAGTATAAGACAAAGTAATGGACAAAATGGTCCAGCAGTTAAAAAAAAAGAACGTCCTGGACAGCTGTTTATCATGCCTAAAGCCAAGCAGCAGTACTGTCTTTGCTTTCCAGTCTTTCAAAATTTCTCATTTAAAACACACTTTCGGACTATCAGGGCCACCCTTGGAATAAACTTAAACTTTGCTTTTGAGCATAATTTATTTCTTATGTCTCATACGTAGGAAAAGTGAAACATATCTCTAAATGTGAATACCCTTAATTTCAAAACCTTACCATTTAAATTGCAATAGTAAGGTATAATGAATATTTATAGAAGATTTTATCTATATCTATTAATTTACCATGATATGCCATTGATATCTATACATTCTTAGTTAATAAGGAAAGGCAGAATTAAATAGAAAGCTGATAAAGCTTGTTTGCCATATGATACTTGAATATTATGTTTAAAGGTTCATATGTGCTGTTTCAATGGTATTTGACTATGTAGTTCACTGTGTACATCACAGACAAGTGGCTCTATGGATGTAATTTTATTGCTCTTATAGGTCAGCATTTTCCCCCTTGAATTTTAGGCATAAGCTAAAAAAAAGCTGTCTTTCTCCACTTAGTAGAAACTGAATGTCCTCATTTTCAGTGGTTATTGTAAGACTCTCAAGAAATCTCTCACTTAGATTAAAAATCAAATGAAAAACTGTAATTATAACTCACACAGTTTTCACCATAGCCTTTGATAAAATGTTTCAGTCTCAGTCACCAACCATTACACATTCAGCTTCATGACATCATATTTAGTTTGGAAGCATTCTTTCCTTTTCAATTACAATTTTATATATTAGTTGTTTTGTTACATGTTTTTTACAGAGGTGTGGTTAATTCAATTCTTTCAACTTAATTTCACCTTCCAAAACAAAAATTACAACAAATTCTGTGATGTGCTGAATTTCTCTAAAGAACATATTGAAAATGTGTGTAGATATATTAATGAAAAAAAGAGGTATTAAGAAAGAATAAACATATACAAAACATTTATTCACTTTTTTTTTGAGATAGATTTCCTTTGAAATTTCTATTAAATATATAATAAATATTATATAAATATATATTATATATACAATAAATAATTTTTGGCCTTCAGAAATTTTATAATTTTATACTTATAAAACTACCATTTTATATTCTGTAACTCTGCTGTTCATATGAGGAATTAATTCTAGTTAAATCACTTAAGATCACCAAACTAATGACTTTGTACAGTATAAAATGATTGAGTTTGCATATATTTACAAAACAATTTTGCATCAAAAATTGGTGTCTAATATGGTTCATTTTGCTTCCATTAATTAAATAATAGTAATGGTCCATTACTGTAAATCTAATGCAAAGTTTTTGTATGTAACATTTTGTATGTAGTAAAATGCATATTCTGCAGCAGAAATGTCCAAGTACAATGCTGACACTATCCTGCTTTCATTATACTATAATGACAATTTGTTAATTTAGTCCTAACTAGGGCTTTTTGATCTATTTTATTACTTACCTACCTGATTATGTCTTTACTGAATGTTTATTAGTGGTATCAGAAGAATTTTGGCTAAATCAGACAGTCAGGAAAAAGGAGTCTTCTTGGGAGAGCAAATATCTTTTCTCTGATTACAGAAGCCAGACAGAAGGACCCGATAAGGACCTCCTGGAGTTACGTATATTTTTTTTTTTTCACGTGTTTTGCAAAAAGAAAACTAGCCTAGAAATCATTTTTTTTTCTGCATGGGCAGACTCTGTCAGAATTTTGAAAAACATACAGTATGTCTCTCAGAAGGTAAGTGAAATGTGAAAGTATATGACAGCCAGATATAAGCACCTCTACTATTTGAGCATACAAAAATATACTTTTACAACAAGAAAAAGATACCTATGTTGAAGCTTTGGGTTCAGCTCAGCTTCTCACACCCTTCAAAAGAAATAAAAATAAGAATAAATAAAAATAAACATAAAAAATAAAAATAAAAATAAAAAAGTTGTTAACACTGTTTTGAAATCTAAGTGATTTCTCACATTGGCTATATTTATGCCTAATAATATTTTGTGAATTGTCAAAAGTTTTCACAAAATGTTTTGTAGTGGTGGTGTTTTTGTTTTTGTTTTGTTTTGTTTTGTTTTTGTTAGTTTGTTTTTTACACAAAACCCATTTTTATCTTCAGACTTGGGTAATAGTTCATTAAAAAGAGAATTTCACTATTCATCCCTTGTCTTCTGTTCATCTTCTGTCTTACAAGTTTCATTTGCTAAACCAGAAAGAAGAAAAAATGTCTAAGAATTAAGGTAACAAATCATACAACCAAGTGTCAAACAGTCCACAATTCATGCATAAACAGCCTAAACTAGATACAGGGAAATTCAGCAAATGCCTAAACACTCTAACTCTTGTTTTTTAAAATTAAGATTTTATCCCTTATTTTCCTTTCTCCATTATTCTGTAATGTTGAAATCCTTATAATAAATCCTGATACCTGCAATTTCTTACATAGTAGTAGGTGTACAAGATTATAAATTTGAAATCCAATAATCATGTATGTTTCTCTGCCACTAAAATTTTAAACTTGATGTGGTGGTTTAACCTGGCTGGCAGCTAAAAACCACACAGCCGTTCGCTCACCCTCCCCCCTCCCTCTCTGGGATGGGGGAGAGAAACGGGAAAGTAAAGCCTGTGGGTTGAGATAAAGACAGTTTATTAAGATAGAAAATAATAATAATAATAATAATAATATGTACAAACAAGTGATGCACAATGCAATTGTTCACCACCCGCTGACTGATGCCCTGCCCAACCCCGAGCAGCCGGCCCCCACCCTGGTTAGCCACCCCTATATATTGTTCAGCATGACGTCAGATGGTATGGAATACCCCTTTGGCCAGTTTGGGTCAGCTGTCTTGGGTATGTCCCCTCCCAGCTCTTGCTGCACCCCCAGTCTGCCCGCTGGCAGGACAGAGCGAGGAGCTGAAAAGTCCTTGGCTTAGTGTAAGCATTGCTCTGCAGCAATTAAAACATCAGCATGTTATCAATACTCTTCTCATCCTAATCCAAAACATAGCACTCTACCAGATACTAGGAGGAAAAATAACTCTGTCCTAACTGAAACCAGGACACTTGAGAAAAGAAGGGTGGATAATAAACCTTTTTAAAATGGCAGCACCATGACATACTTCCTGGCCACAGTTGAGTTTTCTTATACTTGTACAACGCATGGACAATATTTCCTGTTATTTTTCTGAAAGAAAACCAATATAAAATAGCACCACCTTGGTTTGGAGGTAAAGATATTTGAGGCCATGTCCCACTCTACAGAAGGGTAGCAGGCCCTGGCTTCCTCAGGGCCACACTGGTTTGATTAGAGATGTGTGGTTGACACCATGGTGAATCAAGGCTAGGACTTTGTCTTAGACCCAGATTTCTTTCTAATTCTGATATCGAAAATGATGCATAATGGCATGCTCAGATAAGAAAATTGATTTCAAATGCAGACACAGATCATTTCAAATTGGCAAGAGTTTGGGATTTTATAGCCATTATTTAGTGGTATCTTTTATTCTCTTGTGCCAAATAGCAGAGTGACTGGGGAAACTTAAAGGGAGAATGAAAACATGAGCACTAGATATAAGCACTGCGTAAAATCACAGTAAGATGACTGAGAGAAGAAGAAAGCTCCATAACTGAAAAGGAAACTGGATTCATGAACAGTAGTGTTCATAGTGTTATCCATTGAATTTTGCTGTGTTCACACAATAAAGTTTTTCTGTGTTCAGAAGATACATTTTTACATTCTTGAATGTAAACAGTACTGCATCATGCTTGTCCCACCACATAATCGCTCTCTCTGGCTAATGACACGAAACTTAACTGCTGCATACAAAATATCATAATAATACTGTCATGAAACACAGGCTAATCTCCTGCTCAGCTTACTCAGTTCTGAATGAAACTGCTAAAAAAAAAAAAAAAAAAAAAAAAAAAAAAAAAGACAATGCTGAGCTGAAGTACACGTACTAAATGAAATAATGAAATAGTGTCTCTGTAAATGATACTTTAACAAATTCTTCTGGTAGGGAAAACCATAATGACAGAGACCATAAAGAGAGTGATGTGCTTGGACCCAGCCTTCAAAATTGAATATCTTGATCACTGCACTTCTCTGGCAATTTCATGCATTTTCTCAGCTAATCTCACATCACAAATATCAAACTTGTCATATTGATTTTAAAGGGGAGGTAAAAAAAAATATGGAAAGGTAGCTTGCCTTTGTCAATCCTTCTGCGGTTGCCAGGCAACTTGATGACCTGATTCAGGACAGATTGTTACAGCGACCTAACTAAATACCCAAATCACCTGAGAATTTGTAAAGAAATTTCTACAAATTTGAATTATTGTTGCAATAACTATTATGTTTCCTTTTTGCCTTTACAAAGTATTATATCTTAGGGGTGATTTTTTAGTAAAAACAAAGAATATTCTTTATGCCAAATTCCTCCTTGTCCTCCTTGTCCTACCCACTCCAATGCCTAACTACTCTTTCTGAGAAGAAATGTCTCCTCATTTCCAACTTAAACCTCCCCTGGCACAACTTGCAGCCATTCCCTCTAGTCCTATCACTGGTTATATGTGGGAAGAGGCCAACCTCCAGCTCCCAACAACTGCCTTTCAGGTAGTTGCAAAGAGCAAAAAGGTCTCCACTGAGCCTCCTCTTCTCCAGACTAAACAACCCCAGTTCCCTAAGCCGCTCCTCATAGGAGTTGTGTTCCAAACCCTTCACCAGCTTTATAGCCCTTTTCTGGATGTGCTTCAGGGCCTTAATGTCTTTTTTATTATTATTATTATTTTGTAGTGAGGGGTCCAAAACTGAACACAGTACTCAAGGAGCAGACTCACCAGAGAGGAGTACAGGGGGACAATCACCTCCTGCTGGGTGCACTATTCCTGTTACAAACTGGGATGCCATTGGCCTTCTTGGCCACCTAGGCACACTGCCGGCTCATTTTCAGGCAAGCATTGACCAAGACCCTGAGATACCTTTCCTCTGCACAGCTTTCCAGTCACTCTGCCCCAAGCCTGTAGCATTGCATGGAATTGTTGTGGCCAAAGTGCAGGACCTGCCACTTAGCCATGTTGAATCTCATCGCATTGGCTTCTGCCTATTGATCCAACCTGTCCAGATCCCTCTGTAGGGCTTTCCTACCCTCCTGCAGATTGATGTTTCCACCCAACATGGCATGGCTGTCAAGACAGTTTTTAACCCAGCAAAGGCACCCACCTCATTTAGCAGCACAGCCACATTTTCCTTAGTCTTCTTTTTTTTTTCTGGTGATGCATTCGAAGAAGCCCTTCTTGTTGTCCTTGATGCCTCTTGCTAAATTTAATTCTAACTGGGCCTTGGCCTTCCTCATTAGATCCCTGCATTCTCTGACAATGTTCCTACGTTTCACCCAAGTGGTCAATCCTTTCTTACACATCATAGAATCATTAAGGTTGGAAAAGACCTTCAAGATCATCTGGTCCATCCATCACCCTAATACTTTCTTCTGTTTAAGTTTTCCCAGGAGCTCCTTACCCATCCACACAGGTCTCCTGCCCCTCTTTTGCTTGGCTTCTTTCTCGTAGGGATGCACTGATCCTGAGATTGGAGGAAGTGATGCTTGAATGCTAGCCAACTCTCTTGGGTCCCCTTTCCCTCTAGGGCCCTGGCTCAGGGGATTCCTCCAATTAGGTCCCTGAAGAGGTCAAATTTAGCTCTCTTGAAATCCAGGGTTGTGGTCCTACTTTTTGACCTTCTTCCTCCTTGCAGGATATTAGAACTCTGGCATCTTGTGATCACTGCAGCTGAGACTGCTCTCAACCTTCAAATTTCCAACTAGTCCAACTCTGTTAGTACCAGGTCCAGCAGTGCCCCTCTCCTTGTTGGCTCACTTACCACCTGCATCAAGAAGTTATCCACAAAGTTCTGTAGTAACCTCCTGGACTATTTGTTCTGAGCTGTGTCATCTTCCCAGCAAATATTGGGAAGGTTAAAGTTCCCCATTAGAACCAGGACCTGCGAACGTGAGGGAACTTGCTGTTGCCTTTAGAAGGCCTCATCCACTTCTTCTTCCTGACCTGGTGGCCTGTAGTAAACACCCACCACAATGTCACCCCTGTTGGCCTGCCTTTTAATCCTCACCCATAAGCTCTTGACTCACACTTTGTCCCCTCCTAGGCAGAGCTGCATAGTTTCCAGAGCAACACCTTACCTTCCTAGCCTGTCTTTCCTAAAAAGCACAAAGCTGTCCATGTCCACATTCCAGTCATGAGAGCTGTCCCACCAGGTCTCAGTAATTACGATGAGATAATAGTCCTGCAACCGTACACATAACTCCAGTTGCCCTTTTTTATTCCCCATGCTGCATACTTTTACCTAGAGGCATTTGAATTGGGCTCCTAATGTGCCTGCCTTTCTGGATAGGACAACTATAACTCGTCCATGTGGGCCTACAGTAGCTCTCCTGTTAAGCTCTCTTCCATCTCTAGGCTCTGGACATCCTTTGCCAGCTCTGGTATTCACCTTTATAAGATACAATGTAAAATGTTTAAGAGCTTTCAGCCATTCCAGACTGAAGCTTTCTGTGAGTAGCTTTGTCATGGTGGGATTTTGGCAGTCAGAAGGTCTTGGCAAAGATGTGATGCAGAATGACATGCAGAGCTCAAAGTTCTGAGTTCAATAATACATTGAATGACACAAAACCAATATGTAGAACTGCACCTCATGAAACAAACAAACAAATAAACCAAACCAAACCAAACCACCACCACCACCACCACCAACAACAAAGAGTTGGGAATTAGGTAAAAGTAGTGCAATGGGTAGTATACCTTTAAAGTAATGCATATCATAGATGTTGACAGGCATCAGAAAACTGCTTAAACAGAAGGTGATTCTTCACGAGGAAAGGATAGTATATCATGTTCTACAAACTTATAGTTGAGACATTAGTTGAGAACTTACAGTTGATACAAGTTATTACCTAAAAGTAACAACAAATATATAAATGGAAAATAGGGACAGGAACAGGAGTGTAAACAAACTTGCTGCCACTAGATCTGGCAAGACTTGGTGGTTTTGTGCTTTCAGTTCACTATTTCTAAAGAAAAGAGTTATTGACATTTCCTGGTTTCCAAAGGATATGGGGGATGAAGACTAAAAAGCACAATCATAACTGCTCAACAAAATAACTTATTTATTATAAGTTATTATAAGCACTGTCCAAAGCTTTTATGGTGGTGGTGAGACTCTTGTGATAGTATTGTAATATTTGGCTTTGTACCAGGAGGAAAAAAAATACAGTATCAATGTTTTTTGTTTTTTATTTCATAGTTATATATCTAGTATTTCCCTAAGACATAACGTTGTTACTATTTTTTTTTTTTTTTTTTTTTCCAAAAGCACTGCACATAAGGTCTGATACTTTAGTGTCAGAATACTTATCCAGACATTTAGAAAAGTCCTGACAGATTCTGCTGCCTATATTCCTTAATCATGGAGAAGCAAAAGAAAGGAAGAGCACAGTGCTCATATAACTTTTGTTCTCTCACTCACTCGAGACTGAGTCTGATTTGTAGTTTACCATAAGGATGTCTTGATGACACAGAATTAGTGCAGTCAGATTTATTCTCCCATCTTGGGGAGAAATTTGGAATGATTATATGTTTGGAGTAGAAAAAGAACAAAGACTATTTAACAAAGAACTATTTGTAGAGTAGGATTCAGTGGATTTCACTGAGAAGCAGTTATCAAAAAATAGAGATGTCCCATAGAGAAAGATTCTGGGTCCACAGTTTTTCAGTTTTGTAGTTAGTGGTTAACTAACTCAACACTAAAGGGAGAGCTCTGCCAACTGGTCGGAGGAGAGATCGTGAGATAAAGGATAGTTGGACACCAAAATGATGCTCTTTCTGTTCAGTACAGTCTAATAGACCACCCTGAAAAACAGAGCTTGTACACCTTGTGTGCCAATCCAATAGAAACATGATGAAAAATTACAGAAAAACAAAACAAAACAAAACAAAAAAAAAAAAAAAAAAACTTTTGCAAATCAAGTACAGGAAAAAATACTATATATAATATTGAGAGAAAGGGAGAAAAAAAAAGAGACTATAAAATTAATGAGGAAATAGGTTCTGTAAATTAAAAGAAAATTCTTAACCATAACATCCTCAAATTTTTAGTAACTTTTCAAAGAGAGTACTGGGAACAAGAACCTAAATTGTTTCAAGATGAAGCTTGATAAATGTTTACAAAGGATTGTATGACTTACTAGAGGTGTGTTTTGTATTCAAAATAAAAGATTGAAATAAGAAATTTCTTGTAGTGGAGTTGAAAGGAATGTAATCAACACTTTTTTACTCATATATTTACATCGAATCAACTATATTCTTGAGGTCACATGTAAGCATTGAAGCATCCCTTTTCCTTGTAACTTGATTGCTTTTCCTCAGGTACAGTAGGGATTAGCCACAAAAACAACTGTTGTGTGAAGTGCTCTGAAACACCCTATAATACTGAAAAGCTCATGTTTAGCTGATGTGTCCTTCCAGCACTTGGAGCTGAACTGGTTGCCAGATGCTGGAAGAAGAAGCCTTTTCCCAAGGTCAGATTCTTAGCAACC
>CM021733.1:101199408-101224011 GCA_011075105.1 Heteronetta atricapilla
TTTTTTTTTTTTTTTTTTTTAATTCAGGAGCGTGGACTGTAGTTTGTGTGTTCAATCATATCTGCTGTTCTTCAATGGCCTACTGTGAGATTTTTTTCACTTTTTTCCTTCAACACTTCAATACTCATACATAAGTTTGTAAGAATTGTGAGTGCTGTTTGCCTGCTGTGGCATGGGAGGGCAGAAAATCAAATTTCATACCTGTATTGTAAAAATCTGGACTACATGTTCCAGGTAGATTTTTTTGGTCTTATATTTTAGGTCACTTCTTGATCATTAGTGAGCAGCCTTCAGATGAGGTAGCGTTATTATCAAGGTAGGTGTGATTCATTCAGAAATTTAAAAATCTGTATTTTTAATCATGAGTAGTTTCCTGAACCACTTCTATCCCTCATCCTATTAAAAGCCTAAAGGACTTTTAGTAATACCCAAATATAGATATGAAAAAAAAAAAAGGAAGAAAATATGAATATTTTCATTTTGTGGTCTTTTCTGTGTTAAGGGTTAAAAATCATAGAGGTCAATCAAATAATTTCAGGTTCTCTCTGGAAATTATTTCTTTTCATTATTCCTGTGCAGTGTTCAATAACAATCTGGCATTTGCTTAACAAGACAACATCCTTTCTGTTCACAGGTCCTTTTTTTTTTTTTTTTTTTTTTTTTTTTTTTCCCAGGAATTAACAGTCTACAAAAGATAATGAGCTCAGTGAATCTTATTAATACAAGTTACAGCTGACTGACAAGTAAATACATGGCTGTCATGTAATCTAATAATGGTGTTATAATTCAATTAACTATTGATTTTAGTTACCAATACAATATTCTAACTGTTGCAGGAAAACATTCAGTATTTGTAAAGTTTTTTTTGGTGGTGGTGGTGGTGATGCATTGCTATTTGGTTTGTTCAATACAATTATACCAGTACCAGACATCAGTGAACTTAGATATTAAGGAATTGTATGTATTTTATGTTTAACAAAAATACTGTTATTTTCATATTTTACTAGCTATGAGCTATTCTGAAGTTTCTTCAATTGATCAACCTAATTAGACTTGGAAATGAAGAGGAGACTATTTGCTGTTTATTTAACACCTATATAGATCTGATGCTTTATCATTTGGCATTTGTATAATCATTCATATCTATGCAAAATGAATATAAAAGAGGCATGAAGACTTTTTTTTTTCTTTTTTTTTTTTCCAGACTGTTCATTTATCTACCCATTCGTATCAGCGTATATGAATGCACATGGAGTCATAATGCATATGAATCAGGCACAGCATTGCTAGCTGATTGAGGGAAGGGATTGTCCTGTTGTGCTTTGCGCTGCTGTGGCCTCCCCTCAAGTACTGTGTGCAGTTTTGGGCACCACAGTACAAAAAGGACATTAAATTATTAGATATTGTCCAAAGGAAGTCTACAAAGATGGTAAAGGGTCTAGAGGGGACAAAGTATGAGGTCCTGTGTTGATTAGTTCAGCCCAGAAAAGAGGAGACTGCAGGGAGGTGCTGAGCTCTGCTCTCTGGGGACAGCAAAAGGACCTGAGGGAACGACATGGAGCTGGGACAAGGGAGGGTCAGGCTGGATGTTAGGAAAAGGCTCTGCACCCAGAGGTGGGATGGACATTGCGACAGGCTACCCAGGGCAGTGGTCACAGTATTGAGCCTGTCAGAGTTCAAGAAGCATTTGCACAATGCTCTCAGACATAATGTCTGATTTTTGGGTGGTCCCTTGTGGAGCCAGGAGTTAAACTCCATGATCATTGTGCTTCCCTTCCAACTTGAAATATTCTGTGATTCTATGAATTCCTACTTTTTGGACACGGTCCATCATTTATCTCTGCACCAGTGAGTACAGTCCTTAGAGCTCTCTTATAGCAGTATTCCAGACTACTAGTGTTTAAATACTGTTAGAACTGTGGAGGCTTTAGTCACTTCCCTTCAAACTGCTCACACCTATCATGAGTTGCTTGGATTTCAGCTTGTGCTTTTTAAAAATTAACAGTGTACATATTTTGCTTTAGTGTGTATTTTTCTAGCAGTATGAATATCCATCAGACACTGTTCCCTGAATCTGGTTACACCAGAAGCTTCAAAATCACAGGGTCTTTTACCTGACAGATATATCAATCAGATAAAATGACTGAGGCTTGCCAGCTTGTCTGTATACCAGTTATATTAACACTGAAAGGACCAGCAAATAATGCAGGTAATTCAAAACAAGAGTCTTATTCCTATCACGCATAATTTATATGTATGGAATAGTGCATTAGAATGACTTAGTAAAAAGAAACGCTATTGCAGAGCCTTACTTTTTAATGTCATTGTTTACCTCATGTCTTGTTCCAATATGGCCCAAGCCCAGGCAGTTTGTTTTGTCACTGGCATTGCCAGAAGACACAGACGGGAAGTTAAATTTAATAAGCAATCTGCCTACTTTCAGGAAAGTAATGCATTATCTCACTCTCACAAATGGGTACCTATCACTAGCTTCTGTGTATAACCATTTTAATGTGAGTGGCATCCTGGCTGAAGAACACTTCTTCTGTGTATTTTTAACAGATAAGCAGCTCTTCAGTGTGACTCAGTTTTGTTCTGTTCTGAATTCCTTTCTAAGGAATATATTCCTTTCTATGGGGATATGTCCCCATAACAAGTGAAAGCGGTACAAGTAGGGAAGCCTCCAGCCTCAGTGTTGCTAGACTGACTGATAGTGAAGTATTAGTGTCAGGGGAGTCTGTTTTGCCCTGTATAAGCACTCATGGGATGACTGCTAGCCATGTTCTCAGATAGCTAGCCCACGCAGTCATGTTACAGAAAATTTCTTCCCTAAAATAGCTATATAAAAGCAGCTGGGACATATCTGTAGTTTTTACAGCTTCAGTGCAAGTTGCTGTGTAGATTTTTTAATTGATATTGTCTAGGATGGGCTGTGATTCTTCAATGGAGAAAGAGTGAGTAAGAGAGGGGACACACCTCCCCATTCATAAGCCGACTTATGTATGTATAATCAGATTTGGTAGTGATGTTGTAATAAATATATTCTTTAAGACTTATTATTCCCTTTATTTAATGTATGCCTCCAACCAGAACATGTTGTGTAAAGTAACAGGGCAGGGTGGAAATAAATATGAAAAGTGCCTTTCAGCATAGTGGACTACAGAAGCATTCCTCCACCTAATGAGATGGCCCTGCAATATTGTCAGCTTGCAGTCACAGCACTCAGTCAAAATCAACACTGCATAGATAGCCAAACCTTGTTGAAAGCAAGGATTAAGGATTTAACAGCAACACAGAATCATTTTAATTATGCCATAGGAACAAACCCTGATGAAATAGAGCTCTATAATTCTTAATACACTTTACTTTTTTATATGCCTGAGTTAATTAATAAATGAGAAGTCACACTGCAGGACACTGAGAACTGCAGCCTCACAGACAGCTGGATCACCAGCACCTAATCACCTTGTGGTCCACGGCTTCAGTTAAGTGCCAGGCTCCTAGTGCAACCTGTCTACTTCTGAAGGGTAAAATGAAAGTGCACTCAGTTTGCAGACTCTCTTTAGGGGAATGGTCAGAGACAGGACCGCATGGTTCAGCAAGTAACACACTTTGATACACAGAACATAGGTCCCTGGAGCAGGACTGTGGGAGCCACCTGAGGCATTCCTGCTCTATTGTGCGGATTCACCTAGATCTTATCAGGCTGGTGTCTAATGATGTTAACGGAGAATACAGAATGGAGGCACCACAAGTCAATCAAATGCATAAAGACTGTTGAAAAAATAACTAAATAAATAAGGAAGTAATGTTCTTTTCTGTCTCTCTGTCACAGAAGTAACCACCAAAATGGCACGTCTTCCTGGGTAGGATTTACTTGAAAATCCCCTCAAACTTTTTGTCAGGGAAGGCAAAACTATGCTAAACTGTGATTAAATAGCTAAATCTGCTATTTCAGTGGTAATCCCCAGTGGGGAGTACACCTTTTATAGGATGACCTTTCCGAGTTTGTCCTTCAACAACATCGAGCAGTGCCAGATGCTTGCAAAGTATGTGGTCACACATAAGGATGCCAGTTGGTGAGGATGGAGTCCCTGAAAAGGACTTCTGCTGCTGGGGGATGTTGCTGTACCCACCATCTCTCATTCTGGGCAATTGTCCACCAGTAGATAAAGGCTTTGGCTGCAAAGGTTCATAGCTTCTTCTAATGACAAACACAGTGAAATTACCACAGTGCCTTGTTAGTTTTCAGGTTCTGCTACCTGGGAAAGAAAGAGGCCAAAAGCTGAGTGCTGATATAAAAATTAGTTGATCTAATCAACCTCTTGTTTGAATATGCAATATTCTGGGCATACTGTTCTGACGTGCCTAAAGAAAGCAAGAGAGCAGCACCAGGCAATACGGCAAGGGGCACACGTGTTATTGTACAGATTCAAAAAACAAAGCTGACAAGCAGACTTGCCTAAATTGGGTGGGTTGGTGTTCGCCCAGAGCTGTCACTAATTCAATGCATATCGTCTGTATAATATGAGTGCTTATTTTCGAAAGAAACAGGGTGGAAAAAGTGTGTGCAATTCTCATGAGAGTCTGATTGCAAAAGGCATGGTTGGAGCTGATTAGCCTGTTTACCCTGCCAGTTTTCACACACAGACAGATAGGCAGTCTCATGCATTTCCCCAAGCAGATTCTGGAAAAAGCTGATGAAGAAAATGAAATCCAGTTTAATTTCCATTTTTTACTCAGCCTGTTGTTGCAAAGAGGGATAGTGCTTCAGCTAGAGATCTCTTGTCAGAAGTGGAAAAGGACTAATTCTGGGACAATCTTTGTGACGTATCAGTAGTTCCTGAACTTACTCCCTCATTTTTCCTGCCAGGACTGAGATTTTTGATCAATTGGTTACAGTGCAAAACCATTTTTTTTTTTCCCACTGTACTTTAAGCAACTTACAACTTTAATGTTACCTACAGAATCTTTTTAATGTTTGGGTACTTGCAGAATATTTAATTTAACGTCAGGAATAGAAGTTTTCCTTTCTAAATTGTTTCCATTGCTCCAGTGGCTCTAAGTCACAGACTGCCTTCTCCCCTGGACAATCTATGGTCTCTTTTCAAGCCTCAGATTTTTCCATACTTTTACTTGTGTGGTTGCTTTTCTTTAACTGAAACAGCTGTTTTATTTTCTTATTGCTATTCACTTTTCTGTTATAACTTGAGATTTGAATTTGGTTTCAGACTTCAGCATGTCATGTGGCCCAGGCATCCATAGGTAGCACAGGGAGAAATGCATCTGGGGGATTTGCTTCTGTTTGGGCTGATTTTTCTGTGGCTACTTACAACGGTTTTAGCACTGCAATATTTAGGTTCCTTGTGGTAGGTGAAAATTTATGTTTGTTTTCATTGTTTTTTAATTGCTAAATAGTTATAAAGAAGTGTCATGTGTGGGATACATCTTACCAAATACCTGCCATCCAAAATTTAGGTATCTAATCTAAACTAGTTTAATTTTCTACTCTAAATTGGAAAGAGAGACAAGTACCTCCAGACGGCAATATAGCCCATTTTCATACTCTCTCTGCATCTCATTGGATCTTGGAAAGTTCAATGTAAACTAAACATAGTTGAGGAATTTGGAACTGTAGGAGAAAACAAGAAAATATATAGTACCAAGGAATCAGACCTGCCAACTAGGACATCATTGGGCATTTCCAAAAAAAAAAAAACCAAAAAAAGAATGGGAGATCAAGCAAAAAAATAGTAGATAAAAAGTACACTTGATTTTGATTACACTAGACTGTTCTGATACAGTAAAAAAACTTCAAACAGGGTGTAAATATAGTTTACTTCCACAGGAAGGCTCTTTTACCCATTTGCTTCAGATATCATCTAACTTGAGTGAAGGTGCTGTAAAACTGAAAATTGAGAAAGATGTGTCTTTTTAAAAACAGATTATTTTATGTGTCTACTGCATATTAAACAAAATACATATAAAAACAATACTCCAAGGCAATTTCAGCATCTACAGTTGATATTTAGGAAAATTAGTAGCTACAAATTGCTTGTTGCCTGTCTAATGAATAAGCACATTCTCAGAATGGTATTTACTTAGGCATGAAAAGTATCCTTCCTAGAAATAACATGATTATGCAAATAGTGTCTTGACCAACTTTTCACTCTAAAACAGACATGCAAGTAATGTTTCTGAGCTATTATCTCCATGCCAATATTTGGGAAATACCTAATTTATAACCAAAAATATTTAGGACAAGGTCTGTAGTGCAGGGACACCCGTGTAGCAAGGAGGCACCCTGGACATATCCCAGAATTTTAATTTGTAGACTGCTGTGTGCACCAAAACCTGTTTTAGTTGTCTTGGCTCCTACAGATTGGATATTAGAATTATTTATGCTCCTCCAAAAGTGATATAAAGGACTGTTCTAAGTAGAGAGATGCCTAGTGTTAATATAGTCAATATGCAGCTGATTTCAGCTAGAAAGTAGGAAAAACTATGGCTACCAGAGGATCCTCAGCTCCCTGTAGTGATATAGCACTCTTAATGCTCACTTTGCAGCTATTAAACCATAGAATTAAAAAAGAGCAAACAAACAAATCTAGATAGGAATGCATGTATGCATGCTGCCATAACTTCTATTACAGTTTAATGAGCTAATGAGCTGAGATAGGTCTGGATTTCATGAGCTTTTTTTTTTTTTTTTTTTTTTTTTTTTTTTTTTTTTTTAAGCACCCTCTCCAAGGACCTGGTGGGGGGAAATATGTAGTTTCTGGTTCCTAGCTAACCTAAGGAAGTGCCTTGTGATCAACCCTTCCAGAACAAAGCAAATTCTAAATATCTGTCTACAAATGTTTACTTCTAGGTATGCAGGGAAACTCAGAGCTAAAGAGAAAATTGGAATTTTTTTCAGAGTTCAGACATGTCAATGTTTGAACTGAAGGATCTGTTTAGAAATGAATGACTGTACCTGAGTTCATGATTTTCATACATGTCCATTCTGTTTTAGATACTGAAGTTTTCTTGGGTTTTCATCTTTGATAATTTGGTCCCCGCTACACTCCAATATCTTTGCTGAAGATCTGAGACACTGCAACCAAATTATTTTAAGAAGTTACATAAATGTATTGCACAGCTAGCTGTACTAAACAGTTTTGCTAAATAACATGTAAAGCTTGCTGTGAATCAGATTCAGATGCCCTCTCTCATGTGGAATATTTCCCTGCCACATATCTAATTAGAAATACCCAGACCAGCAGTTTGTTCAGTTTTGTTCAGTATTCTTATTTTGAATAGGTACAGAAGGTGCTGACACATGGTGTTCAAATACTTTCCCATAGGCAGAGGATGGCAGTCATCTCAGTATCCATGGTGTGCCATGCATTTACAATTCCCTTGCATCAGCCTCCTAAGGTCTGACAGGTAATGAGGCTCTTTGTATATGATCTTGTGCATTTCATTATTATCACTAGATTTTAATAATATTTGAATTTGGGATAACAGGTACAAAGAATTTTTAGCCACATTGCAAAACATCCAGAAAATAATTTGATCAGGAACCTCAATCTGCCACTGTAGCTAGCTGCCTTTAGTTTTTCCAATTACCTGGAGTTTCAGACATGAGTGCAACTGATACTTTCTCAGTTAGGAATAGAAATGCTAACCAGTCTTGTGATTTTATTTTTATTCCTCCATCACATTTTTTTTTCAGTGCCCCTTTCTCTTCACTATCCTATTGAAACAGTTAAAAAACATGGTTTGGATCTTTCAGAGGCATGTAACCGTAGGAAAGCAACCATAGCTGTCCCAGTAAATGCAAAAGAGGGGCAGGACTTCACTTTGAACTCATATATGCAATCACAAAAAAAAAAAAAACAACAACAACAACAAAAATTGAGACCAGTTAGTGCAGTCTGAACCATTCATGTTACTGGTTCCCTTTGGTTAAAGGACATTTTGGTCTTTAACTATCTGATTCTGACAGTTTTACTGGGACTTCTGAGGCCATGCCCAATTCAGCCAGTCTTCTGGAACAGCTGAGAGTATAACTATACACAGTTTAACTATGAATGAATGAAATAAAAAGGCGAGATAATTAGAGCTGTTTTTTCCAGCCCAAGAACTCAGGCATTTGATCATATTCTTCTCAAGGCAGGTGCAGGAGAATTGCAAAGGCAATGTCAAGGTTTCATTTAACTTGAATGATGCCTAAATACAATCAAATGTAGCTGCTGGTCCCAGTGTCAAAGCACTCACCCAGCAAGACGTGGCTGATGAGCAGGGCTATGCTGCTTTCTCCTGCAGGAATCTCTTGGGCTGAGCTACCCCTTCACCGTACTGTGGAGAAAGTGAGACAGTTGCTTTCACTAAGTTCCTTTTTGTATTATCAACATAGTCCTTTCCAAATGAAATGTTATGGTGGGTGATCTGTTTTTTTTTTTTTTTTTTTTTTTTTTTTTTTTTTTTAAGAAAAACAAAGAAAGAAAGAAAGAAAATAATAAAACAAACTTCTTGTATTATGTTTCTTCCACATACTCTTCCACTTCAAGCACTGAATACAGTTGTCTTCGAAGGGACATGCAATACATAATCTAATGAAGATTTTGGTAGGAGAGCTAAGTAATTGTCTCACATCTGCAGATACAGCCAGTGTAATAAAATGTGATATACATCTACGCTTTCTATTTACGAGATGCTACAATGTTATCAGCTCCATTTCAGAATGCTTGATGGGGTCTGAAACAAGTGTAGCTAAACAGCAGGCAAGCATCTGCAATTGTCTAGAACAGTAAGTTTCAGTACTAGCAATCCTGTTTTCTGAAATCTTCTCTTTTATGAGGAATAAAAATGTATATTATTATCCCAGAAAGCAAGAGAAAGTAAACGCAAACATATTATTTTCCACGAGCAGTGTAAATATTACTGTGCTCCTGTACGTAGCTGTCCAAATGCTTACTGAATTCACAGAATCACAGAATCACAGAATTTCTAGGTTGGAAGAGACCTCAAGATCATCGAGTCCAACCTCTGACCTAACACTAACAGTCCCCACTAAACCATATCCCTAAGCTCTACATCTAAACATCTTTTAAAGACCTCCAGAGATGGTGACTCAACCACTTCCCTGGGCAGCCCGTTCCAATGTCTAACAACCCTTTTGGTAAAGAAGTTCTTCCTAACATCCAACCTAAAACTCCCCTGGCGCAACTTAAGCCCATTCCCCCTCGTCCTGTCACCAGGCATGTGGGAGAACAGACCAACCCCCACCTGGCTACAGCCTCCTTTAAGGTACCTGTAGAGAGCAATAAGGTCGCCCCTGAGACTCCTTTTCTCCAGGCTGAACAAGCCCAGCTCCCTCAGCCTCTCCTCGTAGGACTTGTTCTCCAGACCCCTCACCAGCTTTGTCGCCCTTCTCTGGACTCGCTCAAGCACCTCAATGTCCTTCTTGTAGTGAGGGGCCCAAAACTGAACACAGTACTCCAGGTGCGGCCTCACCAGAGCCGAGTACAGGGGGACAATCACTTCCCTAGCCCTGCTGGCCACACTGTTTCTTATACAAGCCAGGATGCCGTTGGCCTTCTTGGCCACCTGAGCACACTGCTGCCTCCTATTCAGCCAACTATCAACCAATACTCCCAGGTCCTTCTCTGCCTGGAAGCTTTCCAACCATTCCTCTCCCAATCTGTAGCTCTGCTTGGGGTATTGCACCCCAGGTGGAAGACTCAGCACTTGGCCTTGTTGAACTTCATGTAGTTGACCTCAGCCCATCGGTGCAGCCTATCCAGATCCTCCTGCAGAGCCTTCCTACCCTCGAGCAGATTGACACACGCACCTAACTTGGTGTCATCTGCAAACTTACTGAGGGTGCACTCAATGCCCTCGTCCAGATCATCAATGAAGATATTAAAGAGGACCAGCCCCAGCACCGAGCCCTGGGGAACACCACTAGTGACCGGCCTCCAACTGGATTTGACTCCATTCACCACGACTCTTTGGGCCCGGCTATCCAGCCAGTTTCTAACCCAATGAAGCGTACACCAGTCCAAGCCAAGAGCAGCCAGTTTCTTGAGGAGAATGCTGTGGGAAACGGTGTCAAAAGCCTTGCTGAAGTCAAGGTAGACCACATCCACAGCCTTTCCCTCATCCATCAAGTGCATCACTTTGTCATAGAAGGAGATCAGGTTCGTCAAGCAGGACCTGCCTTTCATAAACCCATGCTGACTGGGCCTGATCACCTGCTTGCCTTGCAAGTGCCGCGTGATGACTCTCAAGATAATCTGCTCCATGAATTCTACCACTGAAAATATCTTCTAAGTGTCTAAAGAAGTTTATGTGCAATTCAATAGGATCAGTATTAGCAGCATGAGCACTGATACTTAAATGTGAGCTCTGATCCAACCTTAAGCTCTGTGAGTCCTGAAGACAATACTTATTACAGCAACATAAGTATCATCTTCAATGCCATTAAAATAAAATATGAATACACATCAATTTCAGTGTCAGGAGACATACTGTAAAGATCAGAAATAATTCCACTGAAGATCTCTCTGGAAGCCTATAAAGTCTGAATACTGCAGCACGAGCTATACAGAAATTAGAACTCTTTGAGTAGTACTTATGGATATAGAATATTGTTATTTTTTGTCTTTCATTTTTCTAGAGCATTCATGAGGCAATTCTGCGATTTAAAAATTCGTTAAAGTGAAGTGCATCTCAGCACTGTACGAGCATAAGGATATTTGAAAAGTCTTTAACACTGTTATTTGCGATCTGAATTTCAGACCTCCCTACCTCAGTTTTTTGAATACTGCTCAGACATGGTATAGCTGAAAGTGCTCAAAGGACAAAAGAGTGATATTGGCAGATTCTGTCTGGTTTGTGCCACTCTAGTAATGCAAGGAAATAGCAAATCTGTTGTCTGTTGTTCTGTAGCTGTCAATAATTGCTTTATGGCTTCAAAATAGCACAAGGTAGATGAAGAGTTGTTGAATATGGCTCAGATATTCACAATTATTCTTCATTACCCTCATCCAGCTTTAAAGAAAATATAGTAACTGTAACCAAGCTATAATAAAACTACCAGAGTTATCCAGTGCTGAAGCAATCATTCTTTTTAATAAAAGGTCTGGCAATAGTTCTTACCAATAGTTCTTACCATTGATACCCGAAGTGCGTGCTTAGGCTCATTACGGGTCTAATTGTATCTCTGGGAGAATGAGCTGCTTTCTGCATGTCAGCTGATCAACAGGAACTTTTTCTGCATTCACATTTATTGTAAAAACTTCTGCAAAGCTGAGCCTTGGAGTGTTTAATATATCTTACCATGGACATGGGTTATGCACCTCCCAGACCTGGCTCCCACAAGCCTTTCAACACGTCCTCCAGCACATGTCCAGCCTCAGCAGAGGCACTCCATTGAGCAGCAGGAGCTGTGGATGACCCTGTCATCCTGCCCCCCTGCCTTCCTCATACACATGTTCACATGATGGGGCATGCAGTGTTACCCATACTACCACAACCAATTATTTGGTGTTCCTTTATATCCTAACTCTTCAACTATCTGTCAATACTGGAATATAAGGTTATTTCCTAGAAGAGTCATGTTTTCTAAAGATCTTCAGTTCTGCCAGACCTTAGCTTCTGAAGGTGAAACTTCTGAGAAAACAATGTCCTGGCTGAGTGAAATGGGCTTGGTCATGTGCATTCCTTAAGAGTATCTGGAAGCAGGTTTCATTAGGCTATAGAAATAAAAGAGGATTCATGTTATTGGCTAAGAATGGATCTGAAATATTTGGAGGGCACTACCAGTTTTCTTGGTGTGACTCAGGGATGATGCTACTGGAGCAGAAATGTGTGAGATAAGGGATCTGAAGCAAGGAAGCATTTCATTTGACAAAGGTATAAATCTCTGTAGTAGCAGTTGTTTTAGAGTTAACCCATGAAGTGGAACATTCCGTGGCATGGGAAAGGTTTTGGAAGAGAAGGCAATGGTTAAGGAGATCTTTGAAAGAAAGATAAGGTTTGGAGGAGAGATTTCATGTAGAAAAAGAGACTGAGGACATTAGGGGAGAGAGATCACAGATCTAAGGGACTTCATTTTTGGACATCCTACTTCCAGAAAGGTCAGAAAACAGTAAGAAGGTCCAGGACTACAAGACGCTCACTGTCATCATGTAGTGAGCAACCAATTGATTTAAAGGTGGGGACTATCTCATTTAATAGTATTGCTCTCTCCTCTCTTTCCATTTAAGTTATTTAATACACTCCTGCCTCATCTTTTTTTTTTTTTTTTTTTTTAATTCAAATATAATAGTTCTGCTCAAAAACAAACAAACAAAACACAATACAAATATGGGTTTGATAGCAGTTGCAACACAGTGTTTAGAAGAGGAAGGACCCCTAATGTGGTTCAGAATTAACCCTGAATAGCAGATTTGTCATCAACCAGTGAGTTTGTGACAAATTCAATATTGAAGAAGAACTCATGAAATATTGAAGTGTATGAAGAAGAATTCATGAATATTTCTTTATAACAGTTACACATTTGTTCTATCACAGAGGTTTTATTATGTATCTTCCATTTTCTAGTGAAATATTTCAAATTCTAGATTGAAATTACTTTGTTCATATGTCTTACTCATTTTGCTAGACTGCAACAGCATTTGCTTCGCTTTTTAGCATGATTTGAACATTCCAGCATGAACACAGTGTCAGGAGGTTTCTACAGATGATTTCTGAAAAAAAAAACCAAAACAAATCACCTCTACTACCACCCCAGACTCTTAGGGTATTTCAGAGTACAGGATAAATTAACCTGTCTTATTCTGCATGCTTTGGGAACATAAACTTTGACTACAGAGAAGGGTTTGGCAAAGCCCCTCTTAAGGTAGCCCATTCAGTTTTCAATTTACCTGAGTAGGCAAGCTGTTTTCATGGGTAACTTTCTGCTGTATTAGATGCCATGACTAGGGAATTAATCTTTTACACATGCAGAGAAGAAAAGTGTCTGGAAGGTCAGAATGTAAATAAACAGAATTCATTTATCTCTTTTCCATCATCCCATTCATTCACCCTTCTTATGGATTAATGAAGTATCAATAGAAGGATTAACAAAGAGGCAAACCACACTATGGCAGTAGCATTCTTGCAGTAAGAAACACTGAAAATTTCATGAGCAACAGCTTCCATACTACCCTGAAAAACTCCATCCTTCTGGAATTCTAATGAGCCAATGCTTATTCATCCCTTTCTAATGGTACACACACTGTAACTCTAGTTACTACAAATTCATATCATGGGAAAAGACAAAAGCTGTTTCTAAAGACCTGGAAGCAAATTTCCCTGCACATGTCTCACAGCAGCTATGCAAATTAGGATTATATTGCTCATGTTAGTATGAGGTGATAGGAAAAATATTTTGGGCTCTTTCAGAGATCCCATAGTACATCACTTACTCTAGAGGCAGAGATTAAACTTTTTCTGCAGTTGTTATTTTATTATTGAAAGTGTATGTGTCACTGATAAGAGATTTAACAAGGCTATTAAATGAGAATCACAGGTTGTATTCTGTACCGAGTTTTGCTCAGCAGAGAGGTTTGACATTTCTGCTGATGTCAGCTGCCATGGTTAGACCCTTGTCATTTGTACAGAAAAACAACACCTCATTACAAAGGGTATAATTTTTTCCATTCTCTTTTAATCTCGCCAATTATACCCCACATTTACAGTCTAACTGAATGACACTGTTCAAAACATGCCAAATTGTGCTGGTTTGGGATCATATGTCAATGCAACTAGAACAGGGTTGAAACTAACAGATTAAATATTTTGATACATAATCTGAAAAAAAGTCATGAAACCTGTGAGACGACCTTTTGAATAGTATTGTAATGCTGGTGTCTTATACAGCGAGTGAAAAGACTGGTATAATATCATATACTTGTCAAATATATCCATTTTTCAATCCTGGGAATGTAGATCTTAGCAGAACAGTGGCTTTTACTTATACTACTTGGTACAAACAATACTTAATTGTCTCAAAATGTACATTGAGGAAATTTTCTCTGAAGTTGTTCAGGGAAGGCAGAAGTCAAGACTAACAAAGATTATTGCAATTCCTAAGTCCTGCAAAAGGACAATAGCAAACCTATTCTAATAGTCTTCCTTGATGTCCTATCTATCTCAAGAGGTTTCAGGGCAAGGTCATCTCTTTCAAGACTGGTTTCCTTAGCTGAAGTTCTAAGACCATATGTCCTGCATGAAGATACCAAACACCAGTATCAGTCATATTGTGAAACTAATCACTCTGGAAAATTGACTCAGTTTATTAACACTATTAACACGGGTTTGGAATAGGTATTTTTCCAGATTGAGGGAAGTTCATCCTGTACAAAAGGACACTAGATGTATTATCAAAGCTGCTAGACTCCCTCAAGCAAGTTCACTCTAGTTTTTAGGAAAATTGTTAACTTAATTTTAACTGCTGCTGATTCAGCCATAAAAAGGTAGTGCAATCCATAAATCATAAACTGCAGAGATATGGTCACTGTAGTTTTGGAACATCAGTGTATGTGCTTTTTCACGTTGTTGAGTTAACAGGGTTGATGAGGGAAGCTTAGAGCAAAGGGGACAGGATAGGGATAGGGTACAGGATAAGGGCAGTCTGATTGATGGTAACTAAATGAAAAGAGAAGTTATACTTCCCAAACTGCATAGGAAGAAAGTAAAAAAAAAAAAAAAAAGGAATTATCTTTTCATTCCTGATGAATGGTAGGTTTTACTTGCTTCATTTGCAGCCTTAAACAGGGGAAACAGCTGGACTTTGAGCTGAAATTCTCCTTGGTATCACTTTATCCTGCATAAGTATTCTCCCACATGCATGTTCTCCTGGACTGATCACATTTCCCCTTCTGCTTCTCCTTAAGCAGTACTGGGATAGCTAAGGCAATTTCACAAGCAGAATGATTTATATTTTGTCCCAAACCAAGAGTATTCACAACATAGGAGTTCTGGACATTTTCCCTGGTTAGTGCAGGAAATGCAGATATTTGAAGGAGCAGTGAGACTGAGAGAGGATGAAAGCAGTGAACAGGGCAAAAGTGAGGCAAGGGGTATGCAGCAAATGTTTGAGGCAGACCTGAGATATGTAAATGTAGGTGGATGCTTTCCTGCTGCTCTCCATGGATCCTGACAACAGCACAGGATCCTGACAACAACACAGTCCTCCTTTCCATTCATTCCATTAATCACTGGCTGCCACTTAGTGTGAAGCACAGAACAAGAGGGGTGCTCTCGTTAGCATGTAGCCATCCTTCATTTCAGTTTTCATTGCCAGTCACACACTTCAATCTGAACAAGTAGTACTCTAGACCTCAAAGAAAAAAAGCATGAGTTGGGAAAAAAAAAAAAAAATAATCTAATGACTGTGGAATAAGATAAAAGGATGACGGTTGCAGAAAGGACATAAAGCAGGGACAAAACCCAATTTTCTCCTCAGGATGGTGCAAGCCATTAAAATATTTTCTGGTTAAAATCTATCAAACTAAGAGGTTTTTTTTTTTTTTTTGTTTTGTTTTGTTTTGTTTCCAAATTAGTGGTTTTCTTAAATTCTCAGCAAGGGTTAAGAGCATTTTATTTGCAGGATATCGTCTTTTCATAACTGTGGCTAACTCTTGCCAACAGCTACAACTGGGATGTAGCCAGGCTTCCTATATGAGGGAAAGAAGTCCTGTTTGTACCATTAAGAGATGTGAAGTGGTGCTGTTGTGGCACGTGCAGGTCTTGCACTGTCTCACAGGTCAACTCTTATTCTCCTGATGGCGTCTACATTAAAATTTGTAAAACTGTACAGCTATAACTTGCAGGGCCCACTGTATCCAGTTGTAGTTATGCCCACTTAAAGAAAACATGCAGTTGATCTTTCTGTTATTAAAGACTAGACTGCAGCCAGGGAAGTGGAATGACAGGTTTCAGTTTGAGCAAAATATTGTTTAAAAAGTAAATTAAATATTAAAAGACTATTTAATTCTCCCAGCAGTACAAAAATTCTAAAATATATGAAATCTGAAGTATTCTTTCTGCTCATATTTTTTTTGGTGTTCACGTCACCAGTTCCGTATCTTTCTTTTTTTTTTTTTTTTTTTTCCTTCATTAGTGAGATTTGTAGACCCTTAATATATAGGCCTGTGACAAGAAAAATGCCAAAGGACTTTGAGTGGCTACAGGTGGGTTTTTTTGTTTGTTTTGTTTTTTTTTGTTTGTTTTTGTTTTTGTTTGTTTGTTTTTTGTTTGTTTTTTAGTTAATCAAAACAATCAAAACAATCAACACAATCAAAACATTTGCTTTTTCTTAGAGCCTGAATTCTGTATTTAGTGAGTCCATTTTATATTATGTTGGCAGTGTAAAGTTGTTTTATGCTGAATTCAATTCAATTTATGTCTTCCTGAAAGACAAGTACCCCTCTGGTTGAGTGTGAATGAGAATCTTATCCAATATCCAATGTGTGTACTTTGAATTTTGAACTTACAAATGAATGTGGTGATAAGCACCAAGCCTCAGATTATCATGCCTCAAGGACCTCATAGTTTCCTTTAATGTTTTATTATCTCTGTCTCAGAACTACAGGTACCAGTCATCCATCAATACCTCAGCAAACAAATCAATTGTAAATCACAATAAAAAAAAAATGGAACTGCCACAAAGAGCTTCCATATTAGTTGAACACAAAGTTCTGTAAAGAATACTCTACATTTATTCTTTTTAATCATATGAAAAATTATGAAGTACCCATAGCTTACTTGATTCCATTGGACCTTTATTTATTTATTTATTTATTTATTTGCTGCACATATTTTATGCATCACACTGGTGTAGTTGTGTTTTGGTTACAGTTTTTGGCCCCTTGAGTTTAGTTTCATGGTCTTCATTCACTGATGTGCTAGCAGAAGTTCATATTTTTCATTCTTTCTGTCCTGTAAATAAATGACTAAGTAGTTTATTAACAGGTAGATATCCTAATTGATTTCAGAGGGATTTATGTGTTTGCAATTAATTACTGAATTTCACTTATAAATTCTAACATGCTCCAAAACTGACCAAAACTTTTTTTTTTTCAATAGAAGTTAATGTGTAGGATATAAAAATAGCAATAAAGTAGGATTTGTGTGACTATTTGTGTGACTCAGTGTGACTATATTCATGCTCATAATTCAGCAAACTTCAGAAAATACCTCTCCCTTGACCCTGCCACAACACATTGGCAGCTTCAGTATGAAACATGAATTCCTGAGCCTGCCGGTGATTCTCACTGCAGAAGATCACATATTCACAACTACCCAGGAAAACCTGAGAACTGGTAAAATGGAGGATAAAATAAAACTTCAGAAGATTATTAAAAGGAAGCCACTCTAAAGTCAAAGTCCTCAAACTAGATTTAAGGTTTGAAGTAAGGCAATTCACCTCAAATAGGAGCAAATAAAAGATACTTTAAAAGCATAGGATTAAAAACTAGACATAAAAGAACAGCGATACCCTCTTTTCAAGTAATAGAACAAACTATGTTATAAGCAGCATTTTGAAGTATACATCAAACTGATTTTTCCCCCTTTATCCTTTTTAATCTCTACCAGATGCACTTTCTTTAAGTTCAAGTTTTACATTCCTAACCGTAACTTGTCTGGACACACGGAAAGAGCATTGAGAGACATTAGTGTCATTCCTTTTCTTTTTCTTCCTCTGTCACTATATTTTTTACAGCTGCTGAAAGCTTATCTTCTTAAGATTCTCAGTTTTATAGATTGGGTTTACTTTATTTTCATACATGTTTTAGGCTCAAAACATTTCCATACCTTTCTTCTGTGGGATGCTCACTGTGAAAAAGATGCACCACACACACAAATTTATATATAAATGACCCCAAAGACAATCTGACATGATTGCTATTGGCATGGTAGAAAATATATTCACAATGTTATTTTAAAGTTTAAATGACAGAACATATTGTGATTGAAATCTCCAAATGAAAACGCTGTAGGTGGAAAGAAGGGTTTTCATTAACACACACCAATACTCAGTAGCACTTCTTCTGCATTGATCCCTCAGGGTCGTAATTTGCTCAGGAATGATGAAATGCAGTTTCCTTTCCCATAAATGTTTTAGGCTTTTTTTTTTTTTCTTTTTTTTTTTTTTTTTTTTTTTTTTGGTTTTTTTTTTTTTTCTTTTTTTTTTTTTTTTTTTCTTTTTAAGAGATTGTCAGTAAGAATTTTCTCTTTTATTTTTTCCTTCTCCTCCCGTCCACCTCATTTAGTTGTGGGTCACAATGGATTTGCTGTTTACACAGTTTCTTTTAATTAGATTACATGCATGTGAAGCAAAATATTGTGCTACTAGTGTTTTTTGTTTGTTTGTTTGTTTTTTCCTGTACAAGGAATGCCCATGACTATTGTCCTGCAGTAGTAGAGTCTCTAGAATAGCCTGTTTTTTTTTTTTTTTTTTGTTTGTTTGTTTGTTTGTTTGTTTGTTTGTTTCCTCATTAAGGCAGCACAATACTTTTTAATGATGTTTAACAAATTCTGGACAGTTTCAGCAAATCTGTTTGCTGACCCTATGCTGTAAACATAGGAAGCATTCAAAGGATTATAAAAGGCAAAACAAATTTTATTTTATTTTATTTTATTTTATTTTATTTATTTATTTATTTATTTATTTTTTCCTGCAGGTAACAACCTGGCTGTTCATTATTTATTGTGAATCTGTTCAGCAGGGTGAACAAAAATAATTGCATTTTTAAACATTGTCAAATCCACAAAACATAAAAAGTGCAATGCATATAATTTTGGAAATAACTCTCAGTGAGGAAACTCTAGGATAAATGGTACAAAATAAACCCTCATACATTTGATTAATCAACTCCATTCCCCTTTTCCCTCTTCTTTCAAATTCATGGACAAATGACATTTGGCTTTCCCCGGCATGCACCTCTGCATTAAACCAGGGAGTTTGCCTGGGGCCATACCTATATATCTGATCCATGCATAATGAAGCATGAAGCTGCCAATTGTAGGGAGCGTCTGCTGTGTCAGAGACTGATAGGCATTTCATTTGCTGAACTCCCAAGTGCCCTCACACATCTCAAAGTTCATGTAGTATTTATTTTAGGCACTCACATTTCTCATCTGTGAACTTCACACCATATGTAGAATGAGTAACACAAGCTCTGCATGAAAAAGGTCTCCAGGTAGTTTTAAATGTAACTCAGTGGAGTGGGTACATTGGGCTTGAAAAATGGGCTTGCATGGGAAATGAAGAATATTAAGCTTTGTCCATACAACGCTGTCTGAGTCTTTCACTGGATAAGAATGGCCATATTCTAATAAGATCACTGCTCTACGCTTCCATTGCATAAATTTTTGTGTGGCATGTACTCTGTGGATCTTCATTTTTCACAAATTATTGCTTCTCTGCTACACTGTCTACAAGGAAATGCTCGTGTGCTTTCTAAAGTGCAGCCTTGTTAGGTCTGAGGCTCACAGTCAGAGGGAGCCTGATGGATAGCTAGCCCATATGCTGTGTGTCTTTGAAATCAGGGCTGAAAAACAACCCTGAAAGGATTGCTTTAGTTCTCAGTATCTGACCTTACAGAATTATTAATGTGAATGTATACCTTTTTATTTTGCTGCTAGGGATCTGAAAAATTTTTTATATGAAATTCTGTCTTTTAGTATTAACATGAGGGAGAATAATAAAGAGAGCAAAGTAAAAGAAATGTGTACTTGCTATAGGTTTTGTTTCTGAACAGGTGTTTTTAAGCATAATAAAACCTTTGATATTTGCTTCTCTATATGTACACGAGGTGATTACAAGATACTTGTGAAAAATCCTTGCATGTAAACATTCACAGGGGACACGCTCCTAGGACAGGATGATGTAGATTAGACAGTAAAAATGACCTATAGAAAATAGATCTCTGACTTCTGGGAATTAAGTTTGTTTCTGGGAGGAGATAAATACCATGTCCCCAGTCAGAAGTGTTTAAACGTGTGCATAACATTAAGTCTTTTGCTGTTTCAGTGGTTCCATTCCCAGATTACTCTAGTTCAATTAAATGTGTTTGTAGGTGCAGGCTGTGACAAGACTGGACCCTCCACTTGTTTGAAGTGCCTTTAATGGAGCAATGTTAATTTACAACTGGAGTATTGTTGCCCTGTAATTCCACCTTCATCTATTTTAACAGTCTGCTTTCACGGGTGCTCTCAGTGTCCAAACTTCTTTTGGGATCAGCTTTCTCTATTTTGCCTCTTATTGAAGAGGATATATATATATATATATTTTAACCTTTACAAATCTTCAAAGGCCTTTTCTGTGGGTGTTACATGTCATGTACGATTCATAATAGGCAATGCTGTGAATGAGACAGTTCACTACTATTAAGCTAATGAAATACAAAGTGTAAGTGGTTTCATTATGCCAGCAGCAATTCTTATATTTCATTATTCGGTAGTATGTAGTACAGTAGGAAATTCTATTTTTTTATTATTATCAACTTTGAGCTATAAAAAGACATAACAGAACTCTAGTCCATTTATATATAATCTTGAAAACAGGCTGAATGAATAGAGTTGCCTGCATGGAATTAGGGTATTACAATAATGAATGCAATCATGTTGTGAAAGGCTTTTTAGACTGTTCATGGTCACACAAGAGTGCAGCAAGATTTCTCTGGCAAGTAGCATTTGGGCATTCTCTGGATTTCAAATTCCTAATCACAACTTTATCTTAATGTGAAGATTTTATTTCCAGTACATTATTTGTTTGTGTGCGCTTACAAGCATATGTTGAATGTTTAAAACATGTATATATGTACGGTTTGTTAGCATGGCTAAAATTAAGTAGGTGTTATTGACAGACGAATAATTGTGCAGTGGCAAATTCAGTTCCTTTCATTGCAGCTGCTGCGGGAAAGCTGTAAACTGTCTTTAAGCAGCCTTATTGGTACAAATACGTGCATGTGCAGGTGTCTTCATTTATGTGCGTACATAATATATGTAAGAAGACAGGTACTGCATATATGTATATACCTACTTGGCCTGTGGCCATACACATTTATTTTCTTTAATTGCCATGTTCAGAAGGCAGAGAAAGGCATGCAAAGGAAAGACACAGACATCTGATTCATGTGTCATCTACGACGCAGCTGACTGCATTGCAGGTCTTCTCCTGCTGCCAGTGGAATTCAACCATGATGAGGAGGGACCACCCTCTAATGGAGAAAAATAGTATTTCGGCTTCAGGCCTCATCTGAATATTGGCTTTCAGCTTTGCCTTTGTAGCATGGCTGCAGCATGACTCAGTGAAGCAGAGACCACACAGTACCTTAGCACAGAAGGGGCAATTTACAGGCAGCTGGCCCGAAAATGTGTCAGATGCTTTCCATTCAGACTGCTCCCATTACTTTAATCCTGTGGCGTAGAACCTCATTTCTGAGTTTAGTTTTTAGTCAGTTTGTATTTTATACATGTCAACAAGCATTTTAGAAATGTAAATCCTAGTGGCATAAATGGACATTTCCCCTCTAAATCTCACCAAGAAAAGCAGTGCTCCTAGAAAAGAGATTTCATAGTCAGGCAGTTGCAGCACTCTCTGAGAGGTGTATTTATTTCAGAAGCCTACATGGATTTCTGCTTAGTTGTGCAGATAAAAAAAAAAAAAAAAAAAAAGACAATTTATCCTTCTTGAAGGCAGACTTAAGTACCACGCATGTAAAAACCTTTTGCTCTGCAAAGATATATCCCCAAATACAACAAATAATTCCCTTAACAGTTCAAAAAATTCATTTCCACAGGGAATCTGTTTGGTCTTTTTGATTTTTTTTCTTGTTCTTGTTGTTTGGTTGTTGGTATTTGCTTTTTTTTTTTTTTTTTTTTTTTTTTTTTTTTTTCCCCAGTTAATATTGTAATTTAGAAATGTCTGTTCATGTTGTTCAACAGGAGGATATACAACAGGAAATACCCAAACGGATGTTCAAATTCTCCGTCAGAGAAACCACATGACAAACACATTGTATTCATGTATAACACCATGAATATTCATTGCTAGGAAGTGTCTTTTTAATCAGCACTGAAAATACTTAGCCAGTAGAACTGATGCATGTATTCATTGCTGAAAGGCTCAAGCCCCTCCAAGTCTGTCCGTATAAGCTTATATGTATTGTTCATTTCAGTTCAGGTAAACCTTAAAAGGGTATAAATTATGTTTTCCAGCCAGTGGGTAATTCAGACCTTCACACTTGCAAAAGTCTGCAGAGGTATTGTAATCAAAGATAATATTAAAATAATAATAATAATAATAATGAAAGCATTGTTAACTAGTTTGTAAGAGGTAATTACATCTCACCTCTCTAAAATTCCCCTGATTGCTTCAATAATGAATGAAGCAATTTTTCTTTTCTTAAACTGTTGTTTATTGCTGCTACACCCTATTGGCAGCAGACCTTGATGGAAAAATCTCCAGTTATTGTTTTCCAAATTTAAATGATGATTAATCAGAAATTACATGCATATGTACTTTCACATGTACATACACATACACACTCATATATACATACATACATATATGTGATTTGAGGTGTTTTTTTTTTTTTTTTTTTGATGACCTGTTTATAAAGGAAATGATACCTGTATAGAGCAATGAGAATTGTTTATATGCTCCCTTGTGCAGGAAGCACTCACTTTATGTCAAATAAAGCAGAATACAATGACATTTCCTCTTTCTGGCCACTTCTTTGTCCAGGTGGTGTTTGTGTATAAGATTCTTTGCATGGATAGCAGCTAGGAGGAGGGATGCTTCAGCAGAAAGTCTAGCCCTGCATATATAAGAAAAAACAGCTGCAATCCGGCTCAAAATTTCTGTATTCTGTCCTTAAATTTTGAAGTGCTCCAGGATGATGAAACAAGGTATGTAAATGAAACATATTGAAATTGCATATCTAAATATCTAAAATGTATTGAAGAAATTGAGAATATAATACAAAGATTAAAGAAGGGAGCACAGGCTGAGCAATATATTTTCACAAATAAAGAGCTGCAATAAGTAATATGTTATTTGATTGATTCAGCTGAGGCAATCTCTGAATTACCACATGTATTTTTTCTGTCATTGCCTTATGAAATTGGTAAAAATTGTCACCTTAGAGAAGTGAGATGGCAGAACTTACCAGCTCAGTCCTCTGCAACTGTGCATTTCATCTGCTACTTTTCTGTTTAATGACTTGCATGGCTTTTATCCAGAACTAATTTCATGTGGATAGAGGTGCCTGTACCTGTGCTAAAACACTAATACATATTCAGGCTGTAGCACAGTGGTCTATTCTGTTCTGCAGTGAGTCTTGCTACTGTCACTCCTTGGTGTGAAAACTACTCTGGTATTTATAAAATTGGCCTCTGAGTGCTCTTGAGGAGATGGGTTTTTGGATTGTTCTTGTTTCTCTTTTCCAGCAGAAGCACAGAGAGCTGTGGAATGTGATCACAGCATTCTGGAAGTCAATGACCAACATATAGTATGAAGTTTTACTTTAGGAGATTTATTCCTAAATTTAGGGGAGGGACACCACAAAGATATTGATTCACATGTTTCAGAATGGAGTTTGCCTCAACTGTACTTACATGCACCCCAAAAATACTCTGGCTGTCTAAGACTCCATTTGTAGTCAAAGTGAAAAGATTTTACTCTCCTGTGGCAAGTCACCCTATATAGGTACTGGATACTTACCTTAAAATGGGAGGAACTGTTCCTTTGGAAGTGTGTCTTTCACATTTGAGGGGGAAAAAAATGCAGCTTCCTATTTTCTGGCCTTTACAGTCATAGACAGTATGATACACCAATGCTGGGAGCTCAGCCATCCTTTTCTAGTAGTTACTATACATTGACTACAGTTGTTGGCTGTAGCTTGGGCCAAGAAACTCAGCCCAAGTAGGAATAGAAGAGGTCCGGTAAGGGCCATAGTGATCAGCGGTCACAGCCCGAAAGGGTTGCAGCCCTTGTCAGACCTCTTCTAGTCCTGACAGGGGGAACGTGAAAAATAATTTTAGCTTAAATGCCTAATTTTCAGGTTTCTAAATTACGATGAACTCTGCTTTACACAACTAGATAATTATTTAGATCCCAATTAACCACAGAGAAGACTATACAAAGTACATCAGTGAAACACCATGTTGATACTTCAATGTATGGGCTACAGCCTGAACATTACATGTCTTCATGAAGGTTTAAAACAGTGCCAATAGAGGAGCTGCCTTGGAGAACTGTCATGTCTCTGTACACCCGTCATGGAAAACAGCTTTGAGAAGTTATGGTTAAAGACTTTGCACAAATTCAAATTAGGGATTAATTGAGTGATAGCTTCTTGCTCAATGTACAGCCCATGGACCACTTTCTTGGTAATTTTTTTTTTTTAATATTTTTTCTTCTTAAAATAATTTTGAGCTGAAATGATGGGATGATACAATAAAAGAAAGAGAGAGAAAAAAAAAGAAAGAAAGTGAAAGAAAGAGAAAGAAAGAAAGAAAGAAAGAAAGAAAGAAAGAAAGAAAGAAAGAAAGAAA
>CM021733.1:101226583-101348219 GCA_011075105.1 Heteronetta atricapilla
TCTTTCTTTCTTTCTTTCTTTCTTTCTTTCTTTCTTTCTTTCTTTCTTTCTTTCTTTCTTTCTTTCTTTTTCTTTCTTTCTTTCTTTTTCTCTCTCTCTCTCTCTCTTTCTTTCTTTCTTTCTTTCTTTTCTGAAAGTACACAGCACTCTTCAGAACTTGTGCTTTATGCAGAGATCTAATTTTGACTTAATTTTGAAACCATGGCTCAAAAAATTGTGCTTTTGGATGAGCAGATGATGAATAAACCAGAGGACTTATCTCACCACACAGTTTTTCAGGCAAAATAGCTGCAGGTTACATTTTATACCAAAATTTGTAGTATAAAGATTTCTTTCAAGATCATGGAATGATCTTGTATTTCTTTGGATAAAAGCATTTGTATCCAAAAGATGACATATACAAAAATGTATAAAGCAAAAGTTTTGTATATAAAAATAGAAAAGAAACCTTGGAAAGCTTAAATATTTGGTTAGCTTTAAGAAAATAATCTTAAAAGTAATCATTTGTGTTTCTGACTATGTGCAAAGGACACAAATATACAATCTGCTAACATGGTAACTTGTCACTGTATGTAGAATTCCCACTGACCCCAGTGGTAGTGAGCAATATATTTGGAAAGTAACAGATCAGGTCATCCAGAAATGCTTTTGGATGGCTTTTCTATCAAAAAAAAAAAAAAAAAAAAGACTTTGATTTATTTATTTATTTTTTCAGTAGCAGATGAGGACCCTGATGTACCAATAGAAGAGAACAGAAGTTTAATGCCACTGTTTGGTCCCATGCAAGTTAATCAGATATCAATGTGACTTTAAAAACAAAACAAAACAAAGCAAAACAAAACAAAACAAAAAAAAAAACACTGATTTAGAGTGATTTAGAATGTCATCTCAAATAAGCAACGTCTGACAAAATGGACTGATAGTCTTTTCAAAAGCAACCATAAAGAAAACAAAAACAAAGCAAAACAAAACAAAACAAAAAGAAACCTTCAGTACCCGTAATGGTAATAATAGTTAAATATAGAGGTATTGTAAGACTGTGAGATGTTTATATGACTGAAGCTTTCAGCCTATACTGAAGATCTATATATTCCCAAACTTTAATAAAAATAAGAGTTTTGTAGGTGGTGGTGGAGGAAGTTCTGGTTTGTTTGTTTGTTTTGTTTTTGTTAAGGTTTTAGCTTAAAATGAAATTGGAAAAGAAAAAAACTAACAAACAGAATTTTCATCTTTTAATATCAGTTCAATGTTTCATCTCTCTTATTTTTATAAAATAGTAGACAACTTGTAATTGCCATACTAGATTAATATAAATATAATATTCTTGGTAGTCAGAGATTTTTTAAAAGTTGGATTTCATAAATCAGACATACCCAATAAATATCAGGTATCATCTAAATGTCAGTGTTTCCTGGTAGATATTCCCAAATGGAAGTGTTCTGAATACGGTGTACTCTTATAACTCACTGTTTGTCCAGTGAAATTCATATCTGGTTTTGTTGTCATTTTGTCCTGTCCCCAATGACAGTGTCAGCAGGTAGAACAATGCAGGATGTCCATTTCATTTCAGTCTTTTTATTTTGCCTCCTGCCTTTCACCTTCACAATAATATTCTGATATTTTAATTATAATTTTTAATACTTTATTTTTTGAACAAAATATACATTTTTGTGGCATCACTTAATAAGTGATCTTATCCGTAGTTATTTGGACATTCATCAAATATATCTGCAGCATGCCACAAAAATAAAATCTTCCCCCCAAAAAATATATGACAGTTATTTATACATATATATAATATAAAGATGAAATAAATAAAATAAAATATATAATATACATTTCTATTTTCCATGCTCTATAGAGTCACTCGTGCAATGTAAATTGTAGTTCAGCACTGTTTCACTTATCTGAGTTGTGGAGATGGGAATGATTTAAGATAAGACTGGTAAGATTAATAAAAAGATAATAATTGGCTTATAAAGGGTATTTACATATTGGTGTGATGCAGCTGTTATATCCATATGAAATGAAAAGGTAAATTAGACCTAAATTGGTTACAAAATAATTTAGCTGCAAGAAAATTTTATCCTCAGTAAAGGTTAGGAACTGCCTTGTGAGAGAGCAAAGTGGGAAATGTGACCTTCCAAACAAAAGTTTTTTGATTTACATGTTTAGGTTGTTTTTGTTTGTTTGTTTGTTTGTTTGTTTTGTTGTTTGTTTTTGTTTATTTTTGGTTGGTTGTTTTTTTTTTTTTATTTTTTATTTTTCAATTAATCTCTAATCTGCATGAGGTTTAATGTGGTCTGTCATGACCTTCTGGTTTCCTTTGGTTAATTCCAGACCCATTCCTGCTCAGCCTTCCATTTGTTTTTATTAAAGTATTGTTACTTACTTGCTATCCTTTCACTTCTCAATATAAATGTTTCTGTATTACTTTGGATAAATTGTATCACTAATAAAGAGCTTTAAAATAATATTGACCTTGCTACATATAAATTAGGTGTAATATTAACATTTAGCTATTGGTCCTTCCAGAATTGTGCTTTTGATCTTTTTTTTTTCTTTTTTTTTTTTTTTTTAATGACTAGCCAAAAAGGTATGTACTTGAAGTCTTATTCAAGCTAAATGTGTTGCCATAATCAACTTTACACTCTATTATTACTTGCAAAGTTTTGACTGATCTAAGCATGTTTTCAACTATCAATTCATGTTTAATAACAGTCATATCAGGAAGACAGTCAAAGCTTTATTATTGTGTAGATTTTGCCCTTAAATCACTTGTAGTAATCATGCCTGATGACTGAATATTCAATACTTATGACTTTCCTTTCCTTTTTCCCCTCCACCTCCTTCATTTCACACTTCTATAACTTCTTTGATCTCTTATTGTCATGTATAAAGCCGGAGCAAAAACCACTGAAGTCTGCTTTTGCCCTATTCATTTAAATGTCAAAGGATCAAACTGTCAGTATCTTCTGTAGAGTCTCTGGAAGAAGCAAAATAACAGATATTTCTGGGTATGATGCTGTACAGAGACAAGGAAAAGAAGAGGAACAATCACTCCCGTATAATTGGAATACTATATCTCACTATTCTATCAAAATCTAATGGGTAAAATCAAATATATGTCACTTGCACCATAATTCTTCAGATTTTAATTAAATCTAGGACCCAGGGTTAGAGGAAATAGGGATCAAAAGCCCACATCTCTAAAAGTGGAATGCTATTTTGTGTGGCTATTTTTATTTATTTTTTATTTTGTTCCTAAGTGTATTAGCTATTTATATTTTCACAGCATATAAAACTGGGCAAAAATCTCACATAGAAGGCCTTTTAACTTTGCTTTTTAGTGCTTTAATTATTACCTTTTGAATAGTGAGACACAGGCTTTTTAAAATAGTGTGTTTTGTTTCTGGCTTCATGCCATAAACTGGGAATGCAGTAGTTAGCCCCTCTCTGGGCTAACTGTACAGTGTTAGAGATGGAAGAAGATAGAGATAAGAGGTTTCCTTTGCCTGACATGATTCACCTCTCTTTAGATTCTGTTCTTCAGTTACAAATAGGAGCTGTCTTCCTTTTAATTTGAGTGCTGCCAACCTTATTCTGATTCCCTTTCACTGTATTTGTGCTGTGCTGGAGAGTTTAACCTCTGTCCTGGCATGGATGCAGCAGTGTCAAAACTCTGTAGGTGTCACATCCTCAGCTTCTTTGGGTAAGAGAGTCACAGATACGAAAACGTTTACCCTGATCCTTGGGCCTGTTCAGTCATGTATTGACCACTGTTAATGAAAGTCAGCAAGATTGTCTAAAGTAATTAACTCTCATACAATTTCAACACATCAAACACAAGGACAATTGCACTTAAAAGCTATGAATGGCGTCTATCAAATCCCGTTTAAATTATTTCATCCACTATGTATTTTTTTTAAGTAATGCTGTAGAAAATTCACTGTTCATTCTCTGAACCTTAATATTACTATGTTATGTAGAGCTCTGAGAGTCTGAGATGGCAACTCACTTGATGGGGATCCTTTTGAAGAAAGATTTGTTCCAGCAAAACTGTAATTCGGGATGCCTTCTCTATATATCTTGAATATTGAAGACAGTTAATTATAAGAAAAATGAAGCTTGCATACAGGAATATGATTTTAGTATGATATAAAAAAGTAATGTTATCATTATATGCACTCTTGAAAATAAATATCTCAGTTTCAGCACTTGTGAGCAATGATTATTTCCATGAAATGAGGAAAGATAGCATTTTATCCTCTCAATAGCTGTAGTCAGAATTTATTGTGGACTATAAACAGTGAGTTGTCCTGTGTTGAGTTCACCACTCCCCCCTTCCCCCCCCCCACCTTAGGTTTCTAATCAGAAAGGGGAAAATACACTCCCATCATTGAAATTACCCAAACAGTCAATGAGAATAGAGATGAAGAGAACAACAGTAAGCCATATAATCCCTCTGCAAAGGATGAACTTGTCCACCCTTGGAAATATTAGAAAAAGATGTACAGGTATATGCTAAATTCTGTAAACTGCTAAACACAATCTCATTATAGAAGGGAAAGGTCCCCAGTGTTTTACAAACTCAGCCATGGGAATTCAGATATGATTGGATTTCTAGTTCAGTTAGAATGAAAATACACTTGATTGTCCATTAATCTAAGGCAATAGTCTTCTGTTGCCAAAATTCATAACAATAAAGTCAGACATTAGGCCATGAGAAAATAAAAAAATACCCCCCCCCCCCAAAACACAATTGGACAATTGGAGAATAAAGTTATCAGAGATGTTAAAATTATCCCATCAAAAAGGAAGCTATCAAGTTCTATTAGTTATTGGTATTATTTTTTTTATGCTCGGAATAAATATATGTAAACTGGATATGTTTATAAAATAAAACATAATTACAGTAATATGGGATCCAATAATTTTGCAATACATTTTTGAAAGTGACAAGTGTGGAAATAGGACATTTTCATCCTTATATTCACCTTTGGCATTAGCTCCACTGCATCAGGATTTCATATTTGCTTAAATTTAAAGCCCTTTTTGAATTTCTGGCCCTGAAGTGAGAGACCCTCACTCTTTCCAACCATAGCCTGCCTTTTTTGTTACTATCTGCACAAATTTATGTTTGTCTTTATTACCATGCACTTTGTTTGTTGCCAGGTCTTCAAGTGATTCAGATTATTCTGAACTGGTGTCTTAATCATTGTGTCACCTGTAATACTAGATATTTTTCATGTTTTTCTCCAAGCCATTACATATAACGTAGCACTATCAACAAATCCCTCTAGAAACCAATTATAAATGTGAAAATTCAGTGATGACTCCGTGTTTATCATTTCACCCTGCTAGTTCCTATTCCATTCAGTAAATGCTGTATCCCTACTTTATTACTATTGACATAAAAGGTATTTAGTTTGATATTCTCACTCTGTATACTGCTTAGAGAACTTTTCTGCATTATGAGAGTTAGCAATCCTGCCATTTCTTCACCTATTAAGATTTACTTTTTATTATTATAAGAAATAGTTGTTTAAGGGTATTATCTTTCATTTTGCTGGTGATCAGTCTTATTGCCCTCAGAAGGAACCTCCACATCACACTCAAGATATAGTGTGGCTGTAACAAATCAAATTATTTCTCTTCAAGTTAACACCCAATCCAACATATGCAAGCACCAACATCCCATACCCAGGGCATTTCCCTGCACCTATTTGTAATGAAGCCTAATTCCATGGCACTGGCTAGTTCATCATATGAGAAGAAAGGTGTGGTAGTCTTCAAGATCAACCCTCTGTATGCCTTACTGGCCTCTGCAAAACACACCAACACCTTCAAGGACCTTGACTCTAACTTTGCTCTGAAAAGGACGCCTCCATGGTGGGCACAGGATGATGAGAGGAAGGCACTCTTGTCTCGTCTCCTGTGATGTGGGACTGCTTTTATACCCATTACCATCAACTCTGGATAATGCCATTGCCAGTACTCCTGTGCAACCTAAAAAAGAGAGACCACCATAATCATCACTTTCACCTCCAGAATGAGCCCTACTGATGACAGTACTAGGCTGTGAAAGGACTGCTACTACTATCCTTGATATGCTTTCTCTGCTACTGTGAGCACCCAGGCTAAATGCCATCACTACTTTAACTGTAAGCGTATACATATGGAAAAGGTATTCATCCCCAGGCTTAAGGAAAGATGTGGCCATGGTTGCCTCATTTTTCACTCTGCAACTTTTGGCTGGTAGGTTGGTTAAATGGACTAATGAAACATTTAACGTCCAAACCTGAACCGTACAAGCTTATGCATAGACTTCACATCCTGTGAATGGGAAGACTCCCAGGGGAGAATAGATGTCTGATAAAATTCTTCTTCCCTATCTAGTAAACTCTACAGCATACACCAAAATAAGAGGTCCCAGCTAAATTAGATATCCCAGCTCTAATCATAAGACCCTTAACCACTCTCATAGCTCAATGTAAATGCCCATTATCTATGAAAAGACCAGCTTCTCTCATGTCTCTGCAGTCCTTGAAAATCTCAGTAGTAAGATGGAGAATAAAGATTTTCAAACCCTTTTTATTCCTAAGCCTATCCTTACTATAATGGTAATTAGAGCCAGGAAATAAATCCCTGTGTTAAATGAGATCCTATTATTTCAATCCTATTAACACTATGCCCTCTTCCTACCCCTGCAGGCACTTTTGAATCCAGAAGTAATCACAACTCTGAATGTGTACATACTCAGATTCTAACCCTAACAACACTCCTGAATTCTGACCCTAATTAAATTTAACTTTAATTATTGAAGGACCAATTGTACCTCAGAAGGGAGCATGACTCATTGGACCTTTTCCTAAGTCTGTGGGCCCTTCAGTTACTGTTACTAAAATGGAATTTTGAAGGTTTATTCCAAGTCCCTCTCCAAACCCCATTCAACTTCAGTGTCTATTCATAGCCTACAATAAATAAAACACATGATACTGTCTTCTGTGAACAACATTTCTTATTCCTAACTTTATATTCCCAAATTCTACCTGAAATCTCAGTATTATTTGAATCCATGAGAAGAGGAACGGAGAGGAGAGGAGAGGAGAGGAGAGGAGAGGAGAGGAGAGGAGAGGAGAGGAGAGGAGAGGAGAGGAGAGGAGAGGAGAGGAGAGGAGAGGAGAGGAGAGGAGAGGAGAGGAGAGGAGAGGAGATTGTATGTTATGAAGACTTCCTGATTATTTTTAAAATCATTAACAAATTCTTATCTTTGCTTCCACCATTGTAAGTACGTGGCACTTGCTGTTGCGGGTTTGAGGGAGTGTGATGTAATCAATCTGCCAGGCCTCTCCATATTTATATTTCAACCATCGTCCTCCATCCTTTGACCGTTTGGCTTGCTTGATTGCAGCACAGGTTTCACAATCATGAATAACCTGTGCTATAGTGTCCATGGGCAGGTCCACCCCTCGATCACGAGCCCATTTATATGTTGCATCTCTACCTTGATGGCCCGAGGTTTCATGGGCCCATCGGGCTATAAATAATTCACCCTTATGTTGCCAATACAAGTCCACCTGAGCCACTTCAATCTTAGCAGCCTGATCCACCTGCTGGTTGTTCTGATGTTCTTCAGTAGCCCGATTTTTGGGTACATGAGCATCTACATGTCGTACCTTTACAACCAAGTTCTCTACCTGGGCAGCAATATCTTGCCACAATGCAGCAGCCCAGATGGGTTTGCCCCTGCGCTGCCAGTTGTTCTGCTTCCATTGTTGTAACCACCCCCACAGGGCATTTGCTACCATCCATGAATCAGTGTATAGGTAGAGAACTGGCCATTTTTCTTGTTCAGCAATATCTAAAGCCAGCTGGATGGCTTCCACTTCTGCAAACTGACTCAATTCACTGTCTCCCTCAGTAGCTTCTGCAACTCGTCGTGCAGGACTCCCTACAGCAGCTTTCCATCTCCAATGCTTTCCCACAATGCGACAGGACCCATCAGTGAACAAGGCATATCTCCTCTCATTTTCTGGTAGCTCGTTGTACAGTGGGGCTTCTTCAGCATGCACCACCTCCTCCTCTGATGACATCCCAAAGTATTTGCCTTATGGCCAGCCCATAATCACTTCCAAGATTCCTGGATGACTGGGGTTTCCTATTCGAGCCCGCTGAGTAATCAGTGCAACCCACTTGCTCCATCATGCATCAGTTGCATGATGTGTAGAGGGGACCCTTCCTTTGAACATCCAGCCCAGTACTGGGAGTTGGGGTGCCAAGAGGAGCTGTGCTTCAGTACCGACCACTTCTGAAGCAGATTGAAATCCTTCATATGCTGCCAGTATCTCTTTTTCAGTTGGAGTGTAGCAGGCCTCAGATCCTCTGTATCCCTGACTCCAAAACCCTAGGGGTTGGCCTCGAGTTTCCCCCAGGTTCTTTCTGCCAGAGGTTCCAGGTGGGGGCATTTTCCTTGGCTGTGGTGTAGAGCACATTCTTTTCATCTGGTCCTGTTCGGACTGGCCCCAGGGCTACTGCATGAACTATTTCCTGCTTAATTTGTTCAAAGGCTTGTCGTTGCTCAGGGCCCCAACAAGGGAAAAAATCCTTCTTCTTACGGGTTACTTGGTAGAGCAGGTTTACAATCAGACTGTAATTTGGAATGTGCATTCTCCAAAACCCCACGACACCTAAGAAAGTTTGTGTTTCCTTTTTGCTAGTTGGTGGAGACATAGCTGTTATTTTGTTGATCACATCCATTGGGATTTGACGATGTCCATCTTGCCATTTTATTCCTAAAAACTGGATCTCTCAAGCAGGTCCTTTGACCCTATTTTGTTTTATGGCAAAACCAGCCTTTAGAAGGATTTGGACTATTTTCTTCCCTTTCTTGAAAACTTCCTCTGCTGTGTCACCCCACACAATGATGTCATCGATGCATTGCAGGTGTTCAGGAGCTCCCCCCTGCTCCAGCACAGACTGGATCAGTCCATGACAAATGGTAAGGCTGCGTTTCCACCCCTGGGGCAGCCGATTCCAGGTGTATTGAATGTCCCTTAAAGTGAAAGCAAACTATGGCCTGCACTCTGCTGCTAGAGGGATGGAGAAAAATGCATTAGCGATATCAGTTATGGCATACCACTTGTCTGCCTTTTATTCCAGTTCGTACTGGAGTTCTAGCATGTCCAGCACTGAAGCACTCAGTAGTGGTGTGACTTCGTTCAGGCCACGATAGTCCACTGTTAGTCTCCACTCCCCATTAGACTTTCACACTGGCCATATGGGACTATTAAAAGGTGAATGAGTCTTGCTGATCACTCCTTGGCTCTCTAGTTGACAAATTAGCTTATGGATGGGAACCAAGGAGTCTCGGTTGGTGCGATATTGCTGCCGGTGCACAGTTGTGGTAGCGATTGGCACTTGTTCTTTGAGCCTCAGCAGCCCCACAGTAGAAGGGTCCTCTGAGAGACCGGGAAAGGTAGACAACTGTATAATGCCCTCTGTCTCTAAGACGGCTATGCCAAAAGCCCAGTGGTACCCTTTTGGGTCCTTGAAAAATCCTCTCCTGAGATAGTCTATGCCAAGGATGCATGGAGCATCTGGGCCAGTAATAATACGGTGCTTTTGCCATTCATTCCCAGTTAGACTCACTTCAACCTCTGATACAATCAACTGCTGGGATCCCCCTGTCACTCCATGAATACTGATGGGCTCTGGCCCTTTATAGCTTGATGGCATTAGAGTACATTGTGCACAGGTGTCTCTAAAGCTTTATACTTCTGTGCGTCTGACGTGCCAGGCCATTGAATCCACACAGTGCAATAAACTCGATTGTCCCTTTCCTCCCCCTGGCTGGAGGCAGGGCCCCTCTAATCCTGGTCAGAATCTTCATTTCTGTGTGTAGAGGACTGCCCACTGGATGTTGTAGCGGCAAGTTTCTCAGAGAACCCTTTTTTTTTTTGATTGTTTTTCCTTGCAATTCATGTACCCGTGCCTCTAGGGTTCAGGTAGATTTTCCATCCCATTTTCTCATGTCCTCTCCATGGTCACGTAGGTAAAACCACAGGGTGGCACGAGGTGTGTACCCCCCCATATTGTTTTCCTTGCACAGAAGGGCTCTTACCCCTAATAGCTGAGACACTGGTTAGTTCAGGTGGGGAGGAAAATAATCTCTCTTCAAGGTGGTGGACCTTTTCAGAAAGTTTCTCCAAAGTATTCTCTTTTAGTTGATGGACACTTTCAGAAAGTTTCTCCACAGCCGAGACGCAGGCCTGTAGGGAAGAGGAGAGACTATCTTCGTACTGTTGGAGTTGTTTAGCCACATCACCCACTGAGGGTTCCTCATCCTCTTTCCAGGCCATTATTGCCAATTGGTGCACTCTGTACAAAATTCCGCCACATGGGTCATGTACACTTGACTTCATCTGGATCTGTAAGTGTTTGTCCATTGTCTGGATTCTCATAAATCACCTCCCCTACGGCTAATTCCCTCACATACTGGATTCCCTTCTCCATAGTGGTCCACTTGCCTGGAAGACATACAACTTCTTCCTTGTAGGGATACCTTTCCCTTACAGCTGACAAGAGATGCCTCCAGAGGCTGTAAGATCGTACTCCATCTCCAATTGCTTTGTCAATGCCTGAATCTCTAGCAAGAGATCCCAGCCGTCTGGCTTCCCCGCCCTCTAATTCCACGCTATTGGCTTCAGTGTCCCAGCACTGGAGCAGCCAAGTGACAAGCTGCTCGCCTATACAGCGACTGAAATCTTTTTGCACATCTCATAGCTCATGCTCATTTAAGTTTCGGCTAGATACTGCTGTTTTTGCAACATCTTCATGTTCATCCTCATGCTCCTCTGATAGCCCACCCTCATCTTCTCTACACCTAGACCTAGCAGAAGACTCTCTGCGTTCTAAACAACCTGACTCTCTGTACCATTTTTTCACCTTTGTCACGGGTGCAACCAACATTGATACAGTTTGTTTCCCTGGCTCAGCCTTGGGGCCCATTTTAGGGCTTGGAGTAGCTGCTGGGTCTGTCTCAGAGGTTGAAGTGGCCGCTGGGTCTTTCACTGGGGTTATACAGGCATTGAGTGCAGCTCAGTAAGCATAGGCCAAGCCCCAGCACGTTGCAGTGACTTCTGTATGCCTGGTACTGCCAGGGTGATGACACACATTTTTCAAGCACTCCACCAGTTTTTTAGGATTTTTCAGTTGTTCAGGGGTAAATTTCCAAAGCACTGGAGGTGTCCACTGCTCTAGATGCCTGCCCATATCTTCCCACTCTCCCTGCCACTTATACCTATCCTGCCTCAGGACAGATCTCTGGATGACACTCTTAAGTATTTGTTTAAACTTAGACAGAACCTGAAATGCATTCAGGAGACATAACAATGAGAACATGCTGGTCTGAACATCCCAAGGATATTCGAAGTTTTGGAAAGCTACCATAACTCTCCTGGAGGAGAAGAAAGGGAGAGTGAACAAATGGGAAAAAATATCTTCCCCTGACCCCTTCATAGTTTGGCTCCCTGAAGAAAAAGCATTAGATGTGTAATTGTTAATAGTTTCTGAGGTAGGGTTCCCAAAGTATGGAGTTGATGACAATGCTGAGTACCAATACCAGATTAGTCTCATGGCCGGTAATTTTATCATATCGTAAGCATTACACAGTACAGTAAAATAATAACCTTGTACCAACCCCCAGCAGTGATAAGCAACATGACAGGGAACACATACAGTAAGTAATGTGCTATATAACTCAATTCAGAAAACAGGCACAGCAGACTTGAGATCACAAAAATCCGCATTGTGATTAGTAAATATTAAACTGATGTAATGTTTATTTTGTAGAATTTTGTTTTAATACACTTTATTCAGATCTGTTGTTATCTCAACCCTTTGAGCCTCATGTTGGGTGCCAAAAGGACTGTTGTGGTTTAACCCAGCTGGCAGCTAAACACCACACAGCTGTTCACTCACCCTCTCCCCTCCCTCTCTGGGATGGGGGAGAGAAACGAGAAAAACTGATACCTGTGGGTTGAGATAGAGACAGTTTATTAGGACAGAAAAATAAAATATTAATAATAAGAATATGTACAAAACATATTGTGATGCACAATGCAATTGCTCACCAGCTACTGACTGATGCCCAGCCCAACCCCAAGCAGTCGGCCCTCCCCACCCCGTCTAGCCACCCCTATATATTGTTCAGCATGACGTCAGATGGTATGGAATACCCCTTTGACCAGTTGGGGTCAGCTGTCCTGGGTCTGTCCCCTCCCAGCCTGCCCGCTGGCAGGACAGAACAAGGAGCTGAAAAGTCCTTGGCTTAGTGTAAGCATTGCTCTGCAGCAATTAAAACATCAGCATGTTATCAGCACTCTTCTCATCCTAATCCAAAACATAGCACCCTGCCAGCTACTGGGAGGAAAATTAACTCTCTCCTAGCTAAAACCAGGACACACAATTATTGTATGTCTAATTTATGTACAATCTCAGAGGATCATTGGCTTCATATTGTACCTGACACATCATTTCTCAGAGATTACTAGTAGTTATCTCTCTTCCATACTTTGCATATGTTGCTAAAATAGCATCAATCCATGCTAAAATGCATTTTAATCTGTCTTATTCTGATCACCGCTACAATGGTGTAAATGCATAAGTTCAGTAAAAAATCATGTGTAAAATGTATTTATTAAGCTCTTCCTTTGGATTTCTTCCTTTTATTTTCTGAGAAAAGATAGAACGATCTAATTTTGAAAATAAAAGACAGTATTTCCCACAAAAAACCACACATATTATGCATTTTAATTTGACTACTGCAGAAATGAAATTAATGTTATGCAATGTAAAGTAATGTAATGTGCTTGAAAAAGCAATGTAACACTTGAATCTTTCAAAATCTCAAAACATTCTACATACCTGTAAATTAAACCTTATCAAACATTCAATGTAGTATGTTAAAAATTATACGGATTATATTTTAACAGTGGATCATCTGAGCCATGTACATCACCTTACAGAGAAATGATTGTATCTGCAAATGCCAACAGTACATCTGTGAGATCCAGGAATAAGGATTAAGTTCCCCATTCATTTGAAGTTTCATAGAAATTTAGGACCATTTCATTAAAACAACTCAATATTCACAAAGCTGTTTAAAATTATCCCAAATCCATTTTTTATGTGTGTATTTTTATTTATTTATTTATTCCTTTCTATTCATATCTTGTGGCATATACTACTGAGCCTGGAGAAGGGCTATATGCTGGCATGTTGTGTAAGTTTAGCTCTGTAAAAATTGTTTTATTTCGATGAATCTAATTAATTTTCAAAACATGTCAGTCACTCATCTCTCAGGTCCATAGTTATAAGGAGATATTACTGCTTCCTTCTCTTTTTATGACAATTTCCTTCAGAAATAACCATTTATTTCTTTGTGTAGTACACAAGTTGCATCTGTACTGGTGTCACATGCCTGTGAGTTTAGTATCAGTTTTCTAGTGCTGCAGCCAACTGGATGACATGCTGTGAAGCCATGCTACTATCTTCTCTTACCCTGCTGAAGATGCTAGCATCATGCAGAATGCCATTGGGAAATGATCCCAAACTGCAACCAAGTTGCCTGGGAAAGCATTTGATGATGTCAGAACCACAGACACTGATTGCACTACTGCACTACTGTCTTAACACCACCACTTTACACCACCACTTTTGTTATTGATATTAATGACACTAGTAACTAAACTTGAACCTCCAATCAAGTTGTGAGATATTAAACTGTACATGAGTTCATCTTAATTCAAACTAAACTTGCAGTCCCTTAAAAAGAAAGTAGTGTAATATTCAATCCTTTCCATATCAACATCATACCTTGTAAAGCATCCTTCAGTTTCAGAGGGGAAGAATGTATCCAAAGGACACTGAAGACAAAGCAAACTCAAGTTACAGGATTAAGCAGAGGTAGAGTTTCCTAGCTTGACTTCATTTAGTTTTTCATTTTACATTTTATAGCATAAGATTGAATATTCCTTGACAAAATTCAGTGTTTCAAAAATTTGCTGAATTTTGTAAAATATATGACCAGTGGGCATAGGTAAATTGTTTTAGATGGAGGGATAAAAGATGCATATGACATTCAATGTGGAAAAATTAACCTCTGTTTCAAAAGTGATTATAGGCAGAAACATTTGTTTGGCCCTGTAGACTTTTACGTAAAAGCTTGCCATTATGAATAAACCTGCAAAAGGCACTTTCATAAACCATGAAAGGGAAAATATCTCATAGACATTTGCATCATGGATTCTCCAAGTGATGAATTTGATTAAGAAGGAATACTTTATAGATGTAAATAATACAACAGATATCTCGGTGGTAGCTCAGCATTCAAAATAATGTGTCAAACCAGGACAGAAGAATAAAAGGTAATTTAGGGAAGGGCAGTAAGAATAATTAAATCTGTGCATAGAAATTAATAGAATTAATAAAAAGAATGAGGTGGTTTATTTCATATGGGAATTAATAGAAGGATGCATGATAAAATTAAACAGGAGAGTTAGTGATATTGAAAAGATACATTGGGACCTGCTTTTTAGTGTACCTCCTGGAACAATAATGAGACAATATGGTTTCCTTTCTAAATGATGTTGGGATGCAGACACTCATCAGTTAATCAGCATGTAATTGATCTGTGTGACAAGAATATCCAGAGTTCTTTTTGTGAAGTAGCAGAATTTATTTAAATTTTCTTGTATCAGATGGAGAAAACTGTGGTTTTGTGGCCCTGGAAAGAAGCTTTTTCTGACACCAGGTGATACTGAATACCCATTATATTTCTGAAATCTGCAGCCATAGCCCAACACCATGTCAAAGTGTTGGATACACAAGTGGCAATTTCTGTCAGGATATCTCCCAATATGAAGAAGTCTATTTCCCTGGAGAAAAGAGAGAAGAAATAGTGAGGTTCTATAATGCATAAGTCCACTGTGGAATTTCTGATAATCAATTTTACAAAAACAAGCATAACATCTGCAGTTATATTTCTTTAGAGATTTCCTGGAGTATAAAGCCAAGCTTATCTTCTGAATGACAGATCTGAATTCTTTTTCATGTAGCAGATAATATTTTTCTCCCTACCTGAACTATTCTGTATCTTAGAAAGGGATTTGCAGCTTGTCCTCTTTCATTCCCTTTTTATGATGCCTCATTCTTAGCTATGTCATTTTTTCTACAGGCATACTTTTTCCATTCCTAGTTATATTTCCTTTATTTTCTTTTTTTTTTTTTTTTTCCAGGTGTCCTCTTTTTTTTTTTTTTTTTTTTTTTTCTTTCCAGTTTTCACCAAGTACTTCCAAATTCATACTTATACACATCATTTCTCTTTGGTTTATTTCCTTTCTTGCCAGGTTATCTTGCACCCTTATTTTCCTCATATGCCTTAAATGTTTTATTTCCTCTGTTTCCAAGTCCCTCTGTCCCCAACAGTTGTTTTATAAACCCCATTCTACACCAGCATCCCAACCTTTTCCCCAGTTTCTCATTTGCTTTTTTCATGTTCTACTTACACAGTTCTGGGGCTTAGATAGAGCAGATAAAACCTGTGAGATGATGAGAGAAACAGGTTGCAGTATTTGACAGATGGTCTTTTTTTTTTTTTTTTTTTTCCCAGATTTTTATCTGAAAATGATGCTAACATGGCAATGAAATCTTAGATTACTCATAAAAATTGACCACTACATCAGTCTCCAACAACAAGAAAATTAAGTCAACATTAGGCTTAATCAAAAAGCAAAATCATAAATCTTTCCAAAGAGCTCTTCAGACCAGCAAATAAAAGAATACATGTGCTAAATGACCAAATTCAAATTTTCTTTTTGCCTGGGATATGTTCAGGAAATATAAGGAGGAGGTTACTAAGTGGCACAGATTGTGAACTAGTGGCTGAAGCTAGAGCTTGACAGATGTCCAGTGTTTCATGGGCCTCTAGAATTCAAATTACTCTCAGATTAGCCAGCTCATCTCCAGTAATAAAGGAGAATAATGATTTCAGCTCTCTTATTTATTCATTTTACACTGAGTCTGAAAGCCATAAAACACTGTGCTGATGGATGCAAATTGTCTCAGACAATTAGCTGTGATTGTACAAAAGCAAATTTGAAGTCTCTCCAGTTTAATAAGCAAGATGCCTTGGATTGCATTTCAAATATTAATGAAGTAAACAAAAACAATAATAAAAACAAAAAACTAAAAGCCCATATAGTGGGCAGACAGATGTGTAATGTCCAGGGTGTGACTGGAAAGCACGGCTAGGAATATAAATCTGCAGTGAGGACGTTTCAGAAAAAAACAATACTACAACTCATATGCAAATTTGTACATCCGTTGTGCAGAATTCAGTAATAATATTTTCTTACAATTAGTAGCAGCATTGTATTCCTATTCTTTATTAGTTTGTCTGATAGGTCTAAATAGATTCATTAAGTTTAAAATTCCTTCATTAAAAAAAAAAAAAAAAAAAAAAAAAAAGAAATGCAAGGTTACTTGATTCTCTCAGTAACTCAGAAAACCTGTCTGCAATGTTTTTTTCTGAGGTTTTTCTGTAAAACAATCTTGAAGAATACTTTTATTACTGATCAGTCAGCAAGCAAGCAACATCATTCTAAAAATTTGAGACAATTTTCCTTTTATGTTGCCAAAGAACCACAATTCTGTCTGGACACTTTCCAGCTGCACTGTAGACACTGTAGATATTTTCCTGTCTTTTTTTTTTTTTTTTTTTTTTTTTTTTTTCTTCCCAGTTTTAAGATTTCCTGGGAATACACCATGGGTTTGAACCAAAAGTTCAAGACCTAGCAGCAAAGTTTACTCAATTTCTTAAATGTCAGTGATTAGGAATTTCATTGTAGTCCCACTGAAATGTATTTCTTATGTTGGTCTTGAGATGTTTGCAGTTGGAAGCAAATTGAGCTCTGGTAATTCAGAAAGGAATTTGAAGGAAGTGTAGGAAGTTATGGCTTAATCAGTTTCACATTGAAAATGTTCATTATGCTTATGGACATTAAAAATTCACGGTTGTATTTGTAGATGAAAGCCATGACATAAGTACAATAAATCTAAGGAATCCCTCAAAATACCAGATTTACTGCCTTTTTCCTGGACTTGTGCAGCAGGTACATTGTGTTCCCAGCACACCGGGCTGATGGCAGATTTCCTGAACAATGCTGTAGAAACCTTTATCACAATCTCCTCTATTATGTATCTAGTCACAGCAGCTCAATAAACGCTCCTTCAGTTGGCTCAGTCTGTCCCATTTGCCTGTTTTAACTTTGAAGTTAGGACAAATGGCTTCTGTGAAGTTGACATCAAAGCTGAAACAGTAGCAAAGGATGAGACTGGATGATCTCTTTTGAAAGTATCAGGTTCTGCAAAACTGATGGGAATATAGTGGGGATCTACAAATCACTGCTAGCTAGTATCTACTACACCAACAAGGAGTGCTGTGATTTCATATAACTGCTCCCAAATCAGTGAGTAAATTTTTCAGTGTTGTGAAGGAGGAAAATATTATAAATGTGAGGTAAACATAAGTAATATGCCTAGTATCACATAATTAATCAATGAAAGAATAATAAAATCATCCTAGAGTCTCTCCAGAATATTCCAGCCTAACCTTTGATATTGAGACCACACTTACTTTATCAGCAGAAGAAAGCTGCAAGGGATATCAATTAGTTATTAGGAAGAGACAGCAGCACCTGAAGTAAAAGCCCTGGTTCTCATTTAGCCTAAGGCCTTTTCCACTGCACTAACAGTGCAAATGAACTTACACAGTGTGTGAAAATTGCATTTGCAGTTGTAGAACAGTAAAATGGGCTTTTGTGTAAGATGTCAATTGGATTCTTTCTCTCTATTTCCTGCTTTCCAACACATCTCCTATTGAGATGAGAATGGTCCTGAAGGACATATTCAGTATATATTAGCAATCCCAGTGTGCTATGGTATTTCCACAAGGATTGTTTCAGCTTGAAGTTGGGTCTGAAACAATAGACATCTAAAGGAGGTCTCTCTTGATTTTTCCTTGTGGAGGCTGAGGTAATTAAAACTGTGACTAGTGTATATAATTTTATACAAATGAGTACAGACTGTGCATTTGGAAGATTTACATTTAAAACATTTTTCATCCTCAGCAAAATATCCAATATGCAAGTCAGAATTTTCTAATGAAATTTGTGGTAAATTTCTGATAAAATTTGTGGTAAACCAAGTAACAACAACAGAAGTTTTTATATCTAAATTCAAATTTTAATTCAGCAAATATCTTCCTGCCTTCGGCAATAATATCTTTTTTTTTTAAAAAAAAAGGATAATAAAAATAGTCCCAAGAGTAATCACTATCTCTGTAATAAATTCCTTACAGTTTGAAAGCCTTACCTGTTGTCCATTCTCCTTTCATCCATGGCTAGTCAATGTCACCTTCCACTTGCTCAGAAAATCAGGTTAGTCAATTACTAGTGGATTTGGGAAAAAGTTGCACTTTTTCCATGTTCTGTTTACCCCATATCCTTAATTACTTTGTCTTGCAAAATTTAGTCTCATCTTTATATGACATTATTAAGCTCCTACAGAATATTCTTGAAGACTGAGTCAAATGATGCTTCCTTCCTTCTTTCCTTCCTTCCCTACCTACCTTCTTTCAAGATATTTCCAAATCTTAACTCAAACCTTCTTTCATTAAAGTCTCCTTCTTGCTTTGTTCCACCTTTATTGATAGAACTCAGGAGCTTTTCAACTTTTTTAAAAAAAAATCCTTTGCAAAGTTTTAGTCAGATTAACTTTTGGCAATTCTTACTTTTTTCCTCTATTACCTAAACTTTAATGTATAACCTTCTTAGCTGATCAATCCTTTTTTAATCAAGTGTAAGATTACATAGTTTTCATGTCTTGTGCAAAGTATTTTTGAAATCACAGTGTTTAACACATTTATTTAAAGCCAGTATTATAGTTTTAAAAATATGGATATCTATTGGCATATCTGCACAATCCATAGAGCATACCAGTTGGTGTCAAAGTAGTAATTAAATACAGTGCAAAAGCAAATCAGGTCCTCCAAATGTTAATCTCATTATCACCTTCTCAGCACTGCTTGCCAGAAAGTTAACAGCCGTTAAAGCTCTGCTGCTCATCCAATCAGAATATTAAATTAATCAGTATGGCCTGACACAAATATTGCCAATGGTGTTAATCCTTTTCTTTGTACATGGCAAGTGGGGGAAATCAGTGGCAGTCTATGGAGCTCGATACATTCCTATTAATATTTCCAGTGTGTATCCTGCTTTGGAATGTTTTATGTCATGGTGTGCAACATTAGTATGAAAAGTTTCTCAGAGACTGGAAAATGCATCTCATGTCTGGTTCCCAAGCTCTTTTCCTCGTCTGTGCTCCCCTAGCAATGGTCATAGGTTTTCCTCTATTCTGTCTGTCTGTGCTGTCATATGATTTCCTGGTAAATTTTAAAAAAATGTTCCAGCAGTCTATGAAATAAGATATGATTAGATAGATGACAGGCTCCAGGATTCAACAGGCATCTGTTGTAGGGAGCCATCTGAATCACAATCTAACATTGTTCCTTTAAATGCATTTTGGGTATCACAAAACCTATATAGTGATTTTATTTATTTATTTATTTATATATGCTATAAGCAGAAAAATGTGTGAAAACAGTGACTGAAAGAATTCTCCTGTGTTGTAAATCTTGGCTAATGAAAGATGTTGTGTTCTCGGAGACTTGGATACTGTTTGGCTGAGATGTTTGCCCTGCTTTGTTATGATAGTTGCAGCTAATCCATGATCCTGTCAGAATTAATCACAGATGATGATGATGATGATGATGATGATGATAATAATAATATAATCAAATGTACATAATTCCACCTTTCATGTAGATACTGCTATTTATAAATAATGCACAGCTATGAAAAGCAGGCTTACAGCCTTCCAAAGTTACAAGTGTGTTAATACATCTAGTTGTGCACATATGTATGAATGGATGACATACATGAGAATATACATACATGTGAAGACACAGACATGTATGTCCATGTGTATAGAGCTGCCTAAATACATTTGCATGTCTATATCTGTATTAACACAAAACATATATACATGCATATACTCACACTGCAAGAAGAATAAATATTCATTGCTCATTTTAATAATTCATCATAATAAATATTTATATAACATACACAATGATGTGTTGTGGTATAAATGTTTCAGTGGCAGGAGTTGGGGCTGAATACATTATTTATGAGTGACAAAGCCACAAGTAAGACATGCAGGTCAGCAATAAAATCCATCTACTTCACTGTCATGAATTTGCCACATATTATTAACAGGAGAGAATAAATATTTTTCAAATTTTCCAACTGTTTAAAAATGGTTGTGTCCATTATTCTGTCTAAAGAGCCTCCTTATGACCAGAATTCAAAAGGGCTGCAACCACATACCTAAATTTAACATTTAAAATTATCTGTATTTTCGCACAATTGTACCAGTTAATTCCATTGTCATTCATTAACAGGGAGTAAATATAGTGTCGATACAAAGATATTATTAGTCCCAAATTGCCCATAACTTTTTGAAAGTAAACCTGTGACTCAGATAAGAACATAGCGTGACACACTGCAAAATGACACACAAGAAATTTCCCAGGATTCAGAGTTACACATTTTTTTTGTTTTTATTTTATTTATTTTTTTTTTTTTAAGTGCTATAAAACTCCACAATTTGGAACAATTGCTTGTTTGGCAGTAAGATTTTCTCTTTTTTATTCAACTGAATAGGCAGTTGTCTGAAGCTGTTCAGAAGTCTGGAATATTCAAACCGGTCTTAGAGGAGATGGATTAGTGGCAGGAAAAAGATGAGACATAACTGATAAATAGAAGAAGCATGTGATTAATTTTATTTATAACATGGTTTAGCAATTTATCATGTGACTACTATTTATCTAATTGTTATTACCATTACTTGTTTAGCAATGTGCATTGGTTGGCATGGTTTTACTTGTATTTTCACAAATTTGAGTATGAGGTACATTTGTTCAGGTCGGTAATATATTAAATATACACAATGTATCTTTTCTGATATAATAAAATGCTGCAGTGATGACAGGAAATAATTCTGGCTAAAAAGGCATAGTCATCAAAAGTGTTCAACCCAGGTAAAAAGGCAAGTACAGTTTTGAAAAGTGTAGCTTGTGTGGTTAGCTCCCATATGGGTCTTCTATTGTAATGGCCTGGAAATAAATAAATAAGTAATAATCTTTAGATTAGACCAATATTGTCCTAAATGCCCATCTGTGAGAAATGGTTCCATATACTATGTACATTTGTTTATATATATATGTGTGTGTAAACACTTTTTTTTTTTTTTGACAATCTTTTAGGTTTGTCATTTAGAAGAAAGAAGAAAGCACACCAAGCAAAGTAATATTTTTCCACTAACACATTAGCAAGAAACTGCTGATACCAATACCTTGCAACCCCCTGCAACATAATACTAGTATCTCTTTTTCCAAGCCCCTAACCTAACTGTGCATATTTTCATTAATTATAATTTGGAGGAGATGGAGAGTTTCTTTGAGGTGACAGACAAACAGCAGGATATCATGAATATGTATTGCATGTCTGAGAAAATAAATTAACAGAGGCCATCCACTCTGGTGACCCACTTAGGCTGTCATTGATGAGTGTGACAGGAAGGTTCTGTAAGAACTGAATTTGCATGACAGACTTTTCTCCTGATCAACTAATTTACCTTATGCATTTAGATTATTTTAAGCTCTACACGGCAGCCATATAATTAATCACTAAATCATCAATACTGACATTAAGGTACAAGCAATACATTATTGCTGATTACCACTTAAAACTCTAGCTTGTCAGGCTTCAGCTCAAAAATTGGTGTAATTTTACACTAAGTAATGAAATACATCACCTGATATGTTCATAAGGTCAGATGTTTAGGTAAAGAGGTTGGTATGCTATAAATAAATATATTTTTCTTGTTCTTTATGACAAATATGCACAAATGATGTAAATTCTCACAGCAGTTCTCATTTGCTGCCAGTTATTACATTATATTAAAAAGAGGTTCCATTAAGACTAAACGTTTAAAATTCCTAGAGTGAAAATGCTTGTGTATGTGTATATACATATGTTCATATTTGTACGTAATATATCTACATATAGGCACATAAATGAAACACCCTCTTCTTTGGCTCAGATACCATTCAACAATGTACTCATTTTCAGCCAAATAAATCTAACATTAAAATAATATTGATTAATTATAATAGAATAGCTATCTAAAAGTATAAGAACATTACAATGTATATTTATTTGACGCAAAAAAAAAAAAAAAATCAAAAATGAAGGCTAGATCTGTTTATTTATTTATTTATTTATTTCCCTAGTGGATGTATGAAATGTCCTCTACTCTAAAAACAAATCAGACATCAGAAGTCATGTTAATAATGTAGGTAATGCACACAAAGAACCTATAAAACCTTGTTTTGAAAACTGGCAGAGAACTTTGGTTGTTTGCATGCTTTTTACTAACTTTTAGACTACATGGTTTTAATAATAGCAGAAAGATCCAGCACAAAATTCCTGAACCCAAAAGTCCTCTGCCACATTGGAAACTTAAGATTCTGTGTTGAAGGATAGAACATTATTGTTTGAGAGGTACTGTCTTTAATCATCTATGCTTTTCTGAAATCAGAGAAACAAATCAGGTCTAGAAGGCTTATTTATCCTGAGGTACACGTGGAAAATAAGTTGGTTGTATCTCCATTTCAGTGACCAGGGATTCATCAAGCCTTGCCTGTCATTATCTTTTGGTTATGTTCATCAATTGGGATGTAATAGAGTGGAAAATAATAATAATAATTTGGAAGCCAAGGTAATGCTTTATACATAGAATTAATTAGTTTTCTTTCTCAATCAACAGCTCTTTCTGACTCTCTTTACATTTGGTTAGACTTTCCTGTACACTTATTGAAGAGTTTTGATAAGCACTGAGAAAGTCCCAGAAAGCAAAGTTCTGTAAGCTAAACTACAATTGTATCTTAAAGTTTTATTTTAGGTTCCAACCAGAAGCTGAGTTTAAGTGACCAGAGAGGCACAGTAAGAGATGAGGCCAGTCAAGTCATCAGCCTAAGTATCCTGCAAATTTAGAAAATGGTGTAGAGGTTGCTCAGAAATGCTGAAAGAACAGTTATTCCCAATGCCACCACACTCCACAGTCAGTGAAACTTTTCCCAGATGTCCCTTACACCTATATTTAGTAAATAAAGGAGCATGTCTTTTGTGCTACTAGAAGAGAAAAAGTCAGTGTTGCAGAAAATTGAGCCAGATACTTTGGACTCTCCACAGCACAGAGTCCATATTCTGGGCTACAGAGGCAGTAATCATAATATGTTTGTTGGTCTTACAGGATATTCTCTACCTTTACCCAGTTTTGTAAACTGGTTTACCTCGATGCATGTCAGCAAAGCAAAGTTATTTCAATGATGCCTCTGTCTGTAACTAATATTTACATGGTTAGAGGCAGAGTCCCCATTTCCTTAAACCTCAAATGTACATATTGTCTTGTCACTAAAAACAAAGGAAGCCTCCTCTGAAGTTCAGATAGAAGCTGTTCTTCATCTCATACACAGCAAAGACCAGATAATAGTTGGGGTGATCACAGGAGACCATGAAACAGAAGCAGGTTTTCTGTGCAGTGTAACAGCCTAATAGGAGATAGAAATTGTGTGATCCTTGGCTTAATCTGTCCAAATATATATTACAGTGAAAGCAGCCTGAAATCCATCTTTGAATAAGCTGAAGTTTGTGATCTTGGAAAGCATTTGTTCGCATCACATATGTTACTGTGGCAACAACAAAAAGTGGTTGAAACTGAGACATTTTGCAGAAATAATCCAATATTAAATTCATTTGAAAAGTGAGAAGGAGAATGTGAAACCAGAAATATAATCACAGGCTCATATGTAAGTACTTCAATGCTTTGTTCCCTGCTCCAAATCCTGTATGTACAGTGTGCATTAAATATACAGAAAAATATCAACAAATCTTTACTGGGAAGGGATAATCCAGGATTCATGTCCCACTTCTGAGTTTGCAAACACAAGTCCTTGGTTAAGATCATATTCTCTCCCTGGACCTTCACAATAGGTATGGAAGGTATAGTTCTGCAGCACCCTACTCCCCTTTTGCATTGCACACTGAGTCCAGTGCAGGCTGCAGAACAGTGATGGTCCCTCTCATACCAGCTGGAGCAATACGAGTTATTGTCGAGGACTCAATATCTATCCTGGCTCTCTACCTTTTCCCCAGCAATAATACCCCACTAATTCCCACTATTTTGCCATTCCAATATCTACCAATCTACTAGCTGAAAGAAAAGAATTCCACATTTCCTGGAAAGCAGGGAAGAAAAAGGAATTCCCTGTCAATCTTGTTTACTTAGATAAAATGCAGATATTGAAATTGGTTAGAGGCTTGGAATGTTAGCATAAAACCTCTTATTTTAGTGGGATTAGTGGGCAGAATGCTCATGTAATTCAAGAAATGTAACATGTACAATTCACAGGGTTTCAAATTGAGGGAATGGGATATGAGTCATTTCTGGAGAAGAGTGGTATGTGAATGTAAGAAGCTAGGGAGTCCTTTCATCATTTTTTTTTTTTTCTTTTCCTTCTCTGTATATTACATGTTGCCCAAAAAAAAGAAAGTAGCCTGTTCCTGGAAAGATATTAATTTTGACCAAGTAATTTTGAACAATGTCATCTTAGTAGAACATATTTTTTCATTATTTTTTTTTTCAAATATATTTTCCTTGATTTATATATTTCCTTGAGAGTTGTCTGGATTTTCAAGTCTCATCTAGAAGGAAAAAAGCCATGATCAGTAAAAAATCTAATGAAATTCTTCCTGCAGCTAACTTGTGTGGGGACAAAGACCCTTTGTAACCACTGTTTCTCATTTTTACAATTAAAAAAACAAAACAAAACAAAACAAAAAAACACACACATCAAAAAATGTACTGTTTTCAGCTCATGAATCAAAACTTTTCATTTACAACCAATGGAAACAGCAGATTTTTCACACCAAAGATTTCAGGAAGAAAAATAACTTTCCAGTTTGCAAACATTAGTAATGTACAAACCGCAAGTGAAAAGACTTATTTGCATGCTTAACTTAATCATGTGAATAGGCCTGTTCAGTATGTGCATGTGTGTTTGCAGAATGGAAGCCCAAAAGACCAATCTTAGTCCCAGAGGAATTAGGAAAGGCTTTACCAATTATTTCAGTAGGAACAGGATCATGACATTACATATGAATGAGAATTGATGGTTTAGAGACATGATTGTTTTCAGAGCAACTGTTTTGTACCCTGCCAATTTGTCCAGCTCCCCAAGGTCTGTTATTTAGTCCCATGATCCCCTATCTTCACTGGGAAAGATACACTCTGTTTCACCCTTACAAGAAGCTGTGAAATTAGCCATTTAGTTTAGGAAGCAATTCTTGGCAAAAAAAAAAAAAAAAAAAAAAAGTTTTAAATTGCTTGAGAATAACTCTTAATATTAAACCAGAATGGGTCAAGAAACAAAGTGAGATAAATTTACAGATGACCACTAAATTGTCCTGAATCAATCAATAAGTATAGTCTTTGGGACGATCCCCTTCCCAAAGTATGATTTAATATTTAAATTTAAATGATATTTAATTAACAATGTGTGTGTAAAAAAATAAATAAATATGATTTAATGAAATACAGCAGGTGGTTCCTTTGGAGTTTTTAAAAAAAAAAAAAATCAGAAGATAGAGTTACAATTAATTTAAATTTGCAGTCAGAAATTCTCTAGTTGAAATTCTAAATGGCAAACACTCTTCAGCTGCCTTGCTTAGCTCAGCATTCACCTTCCTTTCTCCTGTGTCCTCCTGTTGGTTCCTTTTCCTATCCCAGAAGACAAAAAAAAAAAAAAATAATGGGGGGGCAGGGAAGGAGGGAGGGAAGAGAAGGGAAGGGAAGGGAAAAGGACAGAAGTTTGCAGCAAAGGATGACCATGTAATTGTATGATCATATTGAACATGGGCTAAGTTTTCAGGAAAATGATTTCCAGATGCCAAACCTTCCTCGATATCTAACTGTATTTTCATGTGCTTATAGTTTGTTTTACCACCTAGGATAATGTCGCACCATTGCATTTCAAGATCCATTATTTCGCTACCTTAAGTCCTTTGCCATTTAAGTTATCATAGCAGTTACATAATGATAAGCCTGTTGATCCTCAGTTCAGAGGAAATGGCTCTTTTCCATTGGAAAACACCAGAAGGCTGAAAGGCTGCGATAGTGCTTATGGCCAAGACTGAGGACCACTTTTTTTTTTTTTTTTTTTTTTTTTTTTTTTTTTTAAATAAAGGTTTTCTTAAAATGGCCCAATCACATAAAATTTGAGCGTGCTTTGGTATTCTCATAAAATATGCAGTAGTTGTATTCTTAATGACTCATAGACACAGAAATCTATAGTATTTGCAAAACCAGCCATTAGCCTCCTGTCACACCTTGCTTCTTTAGGGGGTCATGCCAAAGATATGCTTCTAAATATTCCTTACCTTTTTGTATGTCTTCACTTTGTTCCCCGCTTTTGTTTCTCCTTCTGTGCAGCTGCAATAATGGCAGCTTCCACCTTTTCTACTTCTTCATATTGAATTTTCCCTCTTCTTTTAAGCGCATCTCCTCCATTTTTTTTCCTCATCCCTGCCATCACTGTCCTTTTCTTCATGCTGCCAGCATCTTCCACTATCCCTCCTGCTTGCCATCCTCTTTGGTCCTCTTGCTTGCTTGTCCTCTTGCTTGCTTGTCCTTCTGTTGGCAGCAGCCCTGGATTCCTCCTCTCTCTGCTCTCTCTCACCATTTAGCAGCAAGGCACTGCCACCTGCAGAGAGAAGCTTTGACAGTGACTACTGCATGGGAAATGGGAAACAGAAAAATCTAGCCACTGAAGGAGCAGCAGGTGCACAGATTTTGGAGGTTTGGAGTAGAAATTGGTTTTCCTACATTTTCTTAAACCTACCCTTATTTAATATAAGGTAAAGTCTTGTATTAAAGTTTGCTAGATTCAACGTTTAAACTGGATTATCAGATTTGATGTTTAAACAGGATGTAGTAGTGGAATATCCCTTGTGATACAAACTGAAGCCTTGTGTTAAAGTTACAAAGTTATGTCCAACTCTGACCAAGGTATGAATGGCTCACTGGACATTCATTTACAATCTGAGCAAGCGTAGGTTTATACCCTCCTTGTGTGCTTTTGGATGCAGCAAGTGGCACTGCTTAATTATGCCTGTCTGATTTACTATCTAAGCTTCTTCAGAGGATCCAAACAAGCCTTCATCCCCATTTTAGACACTGACTTACCTGTGAAAATCTTCAGTCAGATATATTTACAAAAGGTAATAAGAAGTACCTCATTTTAAAATCATTTTATTCTGTCCTTTTGGGGGATAATTGGCAATCAGAGGAGCATTCAATTTTGTTCATTGGAAATTTGTGTTAATAAACTAAATGTGTTCTCTGGAACTGAAGTCAAATGCCATGGTATGCCCTGTTCAAGCTACTAAACTTTCTTGATCTTCAGAGTAAGATGGTCATATTTACATCTCATATTGGGAAAATCCTTGCTGACTCCTGAACTTTACAAGCACTTTTTCTGAAAGTGTTTATTATCCTGGACCAAGACAATGCCAGATCTGTTCTAAAACATATAAATGTTTACGCAATGGAGTTATAGTCCTGGAAAAATCCTTTGGCTTTTTTAATATACTTGAAGTAGCCTTTTACCATGTAACTGCTTGGAGAAGCAGAAACTACTTAGGTGTGTATGTTGATCTGCTCAAGGGTAGAAAGGCTCTGCAGGAGGGTCTGGATAGGCTGGACCGATGGGCTGAGGCCATTTGTATAAAGTTCAACAAGGCCAAGTGCCGGGTCCTGCACCTGAGGTACAGCAACCCCAAACAGAGCTACAGGCTAGGAGATGTGTGATTAGAAAGCTGCCTGGCAGAGAAGGACCTGGGAGTTCTGGTTGATAGTCAGCTGAATATGAGCCAGCAGTGTGCTCAGGTGGCCAAGAAGGCCAACAGTATCCTGGCTTGTGTAAGAAGCAGTGTGGCCAGCAGGTCCAGGGAAATGATTGTTCCCCTGTACTTGGCTCTGGTGGGGCTGCACCTGGAGTACTGTGTTCAGTTTTGGGCCCCTCGCTACAAGAAGGACATGGAAGTGCCTGAGCGAGTCCAGATAAGGGCTACGAAGCTGGTGAAGGTTCTGAAGAACAAGTCCTATGAGGAGCAACTGAGGGAGCTAGGCTTGTTCAGCCTGGAGAAAAGGAGGCTCAGGGGCGACCTTATCATACCCTACAGGCTCCTTAAAAGAGGCTGTAGAGAGGTGGGGGTTGGTCTATTCTCCCACGTGCCTGGTGACAGGATAAGGGGGAATGGGCTAAAGTTCCGCCATGGCAGGTTTAGGTTGGATATTAGGAAGAACTTCTTTACTGAAAGGGTTGTTAGTCACTGGAATAGGCTGCCCAGGGAAGTGGTTGAGTCACTATTTGTGGAGTTCTTTAAAAAACGTATAGATGTAGAGCTTAGGGATATTGTTTAGCGGAGGACTTGTTAGTGTTAGGTCAGAGGTTGGACTCATTGATCGTGGAGGTCTCTTCCAACCTAGAAGATTCTGTGATTCTGTGAAAAATCAGGATGCCTCAGAAATATTTGTTTCAGGCTCTGACTTATTTCCTCTATGAAGATCTGATGCTCTTCAAAAACCAGCTTGTTCTGCTCAAATGCACAGAAAGCTCTGCATCCTCTTTTCCACCATGGCTCCTGTATACTAGCACTTTGATTTTGATTCTGAGACAGGAAGCACATCAACTGTTAAAGTCTTACATAGAATGATAACCCTTCCCGCCCCTTCCATCCTGTGCTTTTACAAATTGAGTGCATCACAGATGCCAGATACTACAGCAAAAGAGTTTGTTTAAATAGGTGGCCAGCCTGTCTTCTGTACTGTGAACCACTGCTTTGCCCCATGGCTGACTTTCACTCAATCACATCTCTGAGAACTGATCAGTCACATCAGGATATGGAAGTATTTCATGAGGAGGTAGGAGAGCAGATATTGCCAGTGATGGACAATTAATGGACAGGGCAGTATTGTCTATTAATGACAGCACTGAAGAAACAGCCAGCTGTGTCTCCTCTTTCCCATACAGTGGATGACAGAGTATAGCACCTGTACAGGTAAAATAAGATAACTTTATCAACTGAGTTTACAAATATTTAATAGTAGACTTTAACTAAAAAAAAAAAAAAAAAAAAAAAAGTGTAAACAAACTAACACAAAGAAACGTAACAAACAAACAAAACCCACGTCTTGGTATTTGTCATATTTATGAAACTCACCAACATTTACCAAAATCTACATATTTTGTTTCATTGTCTCTGAATTGCTTAAGAATATGAAAAACTATTTGCTATAACACATTTACTGCTGAAACTCAACTAAGTCTAAATTCAGTTTCACTTACATCTTGCTTGTGAGAAATTCTCCAGGTTAAAATTATTTTGGCTGACAAGAAGGTTCACAAATAGAAATGGTAGAATTCCCTGGAACTTAAACAGATACAAGTACAAAAGTTAGACTGCTTCCTTAATGGAACTAAGTTACTCCAGCTGACAAGGTAGCATCCTGCAGGGACCCTTGCAATTTCAGGAAACGTGGAGTTAGTCCTGAAATTATCACTTAAGGAGAAGAGAAAATGTTTATAAAATAGGCTTTTAGAAAGAGGAAAACAAACAAACAAACAAACAAACAAAAAAACCAGATGTCTAAGAACATTCAAACATTCACTTGACTACAGAGCTGAGAAAAAGATGGGGAAAGGAATCTCTCTTTATTTATTTATTTGTTTGTTTGTTTGTTTGTTTGTTTTCACTGCAAAACTGGCCCAGCAGTACATTAATTCATAGCATTTGTACTGCTCGGTGGGAACTCTATGATATGTGCACAGTGTCTTTTTCTTGCTCTCATTCTCCAGACAGCAAAGGCTGAAGCAATGTATAAATGCATACATGGCAGAAAGCCAGGCCAGAGTCATTTACTGTGTTCTGGAAAAAGAAGCATTATGTAACGTCTGATCAAGAATTATGCAGCTGTTGAAGATAAGAATATTTCTCCTTCAAAACATGAGAAATTACTATTAGGTACCAGAAGCTGGGTGACCTAACCTGTCCATCAGTGGAGAGACTGTCTAGAGAACAGACAAACCCCAGTCCACTCTTTTTATTGCTACCTTGTTGTCCCATGAGTTCACTTGACTGGTTGACCTCAGGTTGTCTCCTCTATTGTCATCATGCTGGAGTTCAATTCTTACTCATTTGAGTAATCTGATTTATCTGAGTAGCAAGCTGACACAATGTGTTCCCTTACAGGTGCACTGATATGAATTGGGAGCAAGACCATGGAGGCTGGAAGGTTAGTGTCAATATATAAGCAACATAAGCTAAAACAGGCTCAGCCAAGAGCAAAAAAAATTGGCCAGCTTTTTAAATTTATACCAAATGACAGATTAATAGAGTAAATTATAAACTATTCAAGACACAGGCTCCCTTTTCCTCCAGTATTCCACATACTGAGACTGGAGCCTCCACAGTATGAATAATTATATGTTTATTATAGGGAACTTTTATTTTTAAGCATGAAAAACAACATCGTCAGCAAAGCATAAATATATCTTTTAAGAAAGACAGCTTACCCACCCAAACTTTAGTAATGACACAGGGGAAGAGGTCAGTTCCTAGAACAATAGTGAACATGTATCACCAAACCTACCATATCTAATGCAGTGCTGGCATGTGCTGATTGTGTTTTCTTTCACTCTTTTCCTTCATGTTCAGTGCTTTGGGGGTTTTCATCTCAGAGTTTCACTGCTAGCTGTGTGTGGATGATACAGGATCTTTCCATATGCTCAGAATAACTTAAATAAACTCTTCAGCCATTTGAAATGTGGGTGTTACTGTTTAAGGAAAAAAAAAGATGGAAGGGAAATGACAGATGTTTTTACTCAGCAGTGTGCTCCCATGATTTTAATAAAATTTTTGATATATAAATAGTGCTTGCAAAGCTAAATATTTTTCATGTGGTATTCAGCTGTAGCTTTGTTGTTCTTTTCAGAATGAAATTCAGCTGGAAAAAAATATATGATATGGTATTAATATACATGTATATGTGCCTTTATGATTCTATAAAAGTATATGGTTCTTTAAGATTAAAATAAAACTAGAGTAGGAGTTAAATAGCATTAAAATATTAGAATCTGAGTGTGTACGCAACTGTTTGCAAATATCCTTACAGACTCCATATGGTTCCAGCAGTCAGATCACCCCACCAGTGTGAGTCAGAAAAATTAGTTTCTGTGTAGAGAGGTAGTACACGTCTAACTGTAATGTTAGTCCCATTCAAGCCCCACATAATCAGGTGTGTTTAAATGTGCATCCTGAGAATGATGTTTCTGTACAAGAAGGTTGAATATAGTCACAAAAATTGGGGTAGATTCACGGTTTACAAACAATTTACTGGAAAGATGTTGTTTTCCTTAGTTCTAAATATATTATATTTAAAAATGGGTCCAAGGGCTGGAAAACTGAGATGTTTTAAACCAATGATCACAGAAATCAACATGCATTTTCTCACTTTATCAGTTAATCATAGAATAGCTTGGGTTGGAAGGGACCTTTGAAGATCACGTAGTTCCAACTCTCGTTCCAACACCTTCCACTAGACCAGGTTGATCAAAGCCCCATTGTAAATAATTTCTACCTTATATCTAATCAAAATCTACCCTCTTCTAGTTTAAAACCATTACCCCTTGTTCTATTACTACATTCCCTGATAAAGTGTCCCTTCCATCTTTCTTGTAGACCCCTTTTAATTACTTGACGGATGTTGTAAGACCACCTCAGAGGCTTCTCTAAGTCAAATAACTCCAACGTTCTTAGCCTGTCTTCATAGGAGAGGTGCTCCAGCCCTCATGGTCCTCCTCTGGACCCACTCTAACAGGTCTATGTCTTTCTTCTTCTGGGGACCCCAGAGCTGAACTCCTGGTGGATCCTCATGAGAATGGAGTAGAGGGGGAGTTCCCTGAACTTTGATATCAAGGCTGAAGATCCTGATTTAGCACAGCCATTGGACACAGACTTAAGACCATCCTTCAACAACAACAACAACAAAAATGGGTCACATTTAAGTCTAAACACATACTGAAAGTGCTTTGTTCAGTGAAATCTTATTAATTTCCCACTGCCTACAGATATGCCATCATGATAGCTCCCAATGAGCATGGGTGAACAAGGCTTACTACAGCAGATCACTGAGAGCAGAGGACTCACCAAACATAGAGAAGACAAGGTTTAATCTCCAGGCCCCAAGTCTTGCTCTAAAAAGAATCTTCTCTACCTCTGGGCATGTCTCTAGTCATTAACTGAGTACTACAGCCTTGCTAATTTTACTTAAGGTGGAGTCCATGGCTTTTTATGCATTTTTAACCCTGTGTGCTCCCAGAAGAGGTAGCCCAGTCCACTCCACTTTGCTGTGGCTGCAGGTCCCCATCACTTGCCTTTCACCTGTGCTGGGATACATGTTATCTGCACAGCGAGCTGGAGAAAGGACTCAGTCTGATGACAAACAATCTCTCTCTTTTTTTTTTTCTTTTTTTCTTTGTTGGGATGATTTTTAGCTGGGTAATTTCTTTCAGGTGTTTTGCCATGTAGCCAAGCTAACTTCAAGACAGGTGAAAAGGGAATGTTTTCCTTTACTTTAAAGATGGCAAAGGGGAATGTCCGAACTATTCTTTCAGCCATATCCTTGCTGCAAAAGCCAGCCCACAGACTTTCAGCATGGTATGTTAACTTTGGTGCAGCATGTGGCTAGAACTGTGTCTGGACCAAAAATTTAGATGCAGACGCCTACATTGGTGCATTTTTCCATCATATTTCCAGTTCCGATATTAAAATGGGAAGACCGAGCTCAGTTCTGTCTGTACCTGCTAATGTACACCTACACATAGCTTCTGTGCATCTGCTCTTTGTCTGGTAACTTGGGGAAAACAGAATTGCCTTATATGACAGGGAAACATATTCCGAGGGAAATTGCTTTCACAGCTTGTAAGACTTTCAAACATAGAAGTTAGAAGCACCAGTCAAGCTTCTTGGATAACTACGAGAAAAATATGAATATGGTTCCCAATTAGAAAATAATGAAGATAATGAGAAGGGGGTACTTACATTTTAGTATCCTGCTCTGCAATTTCACTTTAAGACTGTGCATATTTTAAAGTGATTCATTTCTACATGGGTCTCTGTCTTGTTTTCATATGGTGAACTGGTTTTAATCCTTCATCAGAGAATGCTGTAAAATTATTGAATACACACACAGCCAGAATGGCTTAGGGAATTTGATCTTTCAACAGTTTTGTATAGTAACATGATTTAACATGAATTTATTTTAGGGTTGCTGATGCAACACTTAGTGTATATAAAGACTGTTAAGGAGTCCTAGTCTAAATAAAATTCAATTACAAAATAAAAAATAAACTTTACTACTATTCATATTCAATTTGTGGACTGCTGTATCCAGTACATTGCCAAAGGTTCTGATTTATGCAGTGAATATCGAATGAACCTTTATTCTCCATACTTACATGCTTTTGTGAATATTTATTTAAATAATTTAATTTTAGATAGGAGTTTATGTATCTTGAACAACTTTTTACAAAAATGCCACATTCAATATAGGGATCAATGCCATTTTTTCATCTACAAATGTGATATTGTTTCTGTTTAGAAAGGAAAACACGTTGAAGTCATTATTGGAACCAGATTTCCCAAGTGCTTTTTAAGTAAACTGTATGAGAGACTTTGATCTATTTAGCTGACTGATATCACAGTTCCATGCATATGTCCTTCCCAATTCTATTGAAAGCCCATTACTGTTTCAGATCATATGTTGCATTGCCAATGGGTTTTGTTGCTAGAAATTAAGGCCAATAGCAAAGGGTCTGGAAGCTAAAATATGTGTATGTATAAATTTAAAAAGCTATCTAACATTAACTGAAATATTTTACACTCATAAAACCAAAAAGTAATATTTTTCATTTCCTTTTTGTCTGGCCTATGAATAGAACTATTGTTTATTTTAGATGTGTGAGGTTGGTGGAATCATCATCCTTAGAAAATATCATATTTTTGAGTCCAAGCTTTTGGAATCTATCCTCTAAATTATTGGTTTTAGTCTGTGACTGAGAGGCAATCTCCAGCTACCGCATATGTTACCTCTATGTGCATGGAAGGCTGGTGCAACATTTAGCCTTGTGATTTATCGTTTGTGCACAATATCATGTCATGAAACACTCACCAACCTCCTGAAGAGAGTCAGAACAATATCTACCATAATGAACTACAGTTCCAGTGGGCACCAAATTACATCTTAGATATTTTGCTACTTGTCCTTTATCAAGCAAATGTAAAATTGTAGTGGGGATACTGACAGATTCTATAATTCAGCTGTCTGCTGCTTTATCACAGCTCTCAGTAGGTCTCTAATGAATATTTCCGTATGCATGTTTCTGACTGATAATCAAACTAAGAACAAGTCCTAATTGAGTTTTCCAGTGCACAGAAAAGTGACTATATTACATTGGCAGTTATCCCAAACAGTGTTAAATTAAAAGTACAAACATAACAGACTTTTCTTTACTTTTTTTTTCCAAAAAAGTTTTTTTATTTTTTATTTTTTCATTTTATTTTAAGTTGTGAATGTGCATGGAGAACAGGCTAGCACAAAAAAGCACTTTTGCTTAAAGCTACATATTGCCCAAGAAAAAAAAATGTAGAGAAGGGGTATGTTGCATCCAATTAAAGTACATAAAACAGTGCCTTTGATTCTCTATAGATTCACAGCAAAACAAACTGAAATTTCTTTAGTAAAAATGGTGAAAATAGGATGAACGCTTACATCTTTATCAGACAACTAGTGTAATAATGACTAGTATTCAGGACCCAAATCTGCACACCATTCCTACTCAGGGAATTTTAATGTCATTAAGGATTTAAATGTGACTTGAAAGTAGAGTACACCTCTTTGTTAGGCATCCACAACATCAAAGCCAATGGAAACTATCTCTATATGCAGACATGAAGACAAGCTAACCAGTTTCTCTACATATAGACTGAGCAACGCCTTTTAACCTGCAGTGGGGAATTAGATGAGTGACACAAGAACAATCCACCATGTATTATCCTAGAGATTATCAAAAATAAGATATCAGTATGCAAGAAGGCAAATGATGGTTATATAGTGTGTGGTTATATATTTCTCCTTAATCACCCGGTACAAGAGACATCATAATGCTGATGAAACACCAAGTTATGTCTGTGGTGTCCATGATATCTATACAGCAGGTAATGGTTAGACTTACATATTTCATGCATGTTAGTCCAGAATCTGTGTTCTACTGCATGCATTGGAGCAGGACTATTGTATATGGCTCCTGTTGCTTTAACTTGATTTTCTACCAGGAAAATAAATTACAATTCAACAGGTTCTATTTACTAGAATCATCAGTGAAGGATTTCTCAATTTATCAGACTTTCAGTAGTTTGTGGAGTCTAGTTTGCTGTTTGTGGAGTCTAGTTTGCTGTGATTTAAAATATATGTTTAAAAAAATGTTAATCAAAGAGGCTGAAGAGGGATCCAGTCAACATAAACAATTGGACAGTGTATGGTGAAAATATTTAATAAGTAAGGGTAAAGTGTTTTTGAACACTTTTAAAGTGTTTTTTTTTGTTTGTTTTGTTTTAAGAAGAGACTTGAAAAATCTATGCACACTTACAGCTCTAAATTAACTAGAGACATAGAATAAGTATCACCAAGAATAATATTAGGTATATTACGGTATTCAGACTACAGTAATAATAAAACAGTCAGACAAGATGCAATATAGTGCATTACAATAGAAATCATTTAATGCTGAAATTGGGTCTTTAACAAGAGTTATTTCTAGTTTCCAATAATTCTGATGCATGGTCCACTTCTAACTGCAATTGGTTCATTTTGTGCAAAGATCATTCCGTACTTTACAAAGAGGGCCTTATTTCTCACATTCCTTAAGCTCTCTGTGTAACACCTAGACACAAAAATAGGAAGAATAGGCAAACAGGGAGATATGCTTGAGTACCAGCATTATTAAAACAATGAGAAGAGTAGTAGGAGATGATACAGTGCAGAAGCAGAATAACTACAGTCTCTTTTTACATTGAGATAATTTCCAGCATCTTTATGCACTTATGCCAAAGAACCCACATCTCACCCTCCCTCCCAAATTCATTGAATCACATTAGTTGGGACAGCAAGAGGTAATGTCAGCTGTATGATTCATGTGCATGCTGCTGGTCCCTGTGAACCTTAAAATGTTGTCTGAGCTTAAATGAACTCATGACTTTCTTCAAAGGGAGAACTAGAAATTTTTCATTATATTCTTCCATTCTGCACAAGGTAGAAGTAATAGAGAGACAAATAATTTTTTAAAAGCTGCTTTTCAAGGCTAAATTATGCCTCAAGGAAAATGTAACAACAAGTAGATCCAGAACAAAGAATAGGTGCTGTCTTTCATTCAGAACAGAACTAAAAGTTTCATTTAGTTCTCAAGACATTTTTCCTCTTCCTGTGAATTATATTCTCTGGCCACGGCTAGAGGCACAATCCTGTATAAAGTGGATTATTCATCTGGTAAATTAAAGAGTTCTTAATTTCATATGCCTGACTTCAGATGAAAGTGTTTTCTCAGAAAGATTGTTTTCTAGACCTCCTAGACATGGGTTTGGTTTCAAACTTGTTAAAAAATCAGCATTATGATGAAAATGGACAGGAACTAAGAAATTTAATAAAGACATTGTGGATAGTGGAAATCTTGAATTTACTTTTTACTTATATATTTGTAAACCTAATTTTGATTCTAATGCAGTTAGGGAAAGATGCTGCAGCTTTAGACTGTTAGATGTGTTAAGGCAACCAATAGACATAGTGTTCAAAACATGCCTGACTAGCCTCAAGAAAATATATAACTTCAATTGGCAGAGGCCAGAACTCCTCCTATATGCCTCATAAAAGTATTTATTGAAGAACAGATATCTAATTATTGTCAAATCCACTCTGTAAGTTTACAGTATCTGATCTTATGATTACAGACAGGTGCACTTAAAGCAGAATATGGAAAATGTTTCTAATTCAATTTAAGTGATGAGATAATCAGGACTGACTTTCTACTAAGGCCATATACTCTGCAGCCTTGAATTTTTTATTTTATTTTATTATTTTTGTCTGTGCCATTAATGGCTGATCCTGCTTTTTTTTTTTTCTTTTTTTTTTTTTTTCTGTAAAACAGAAATAAAAGAATGGGCATAAAAGTTAAGTAAATAATAATTACATGCAACTGGTGAAAGTGTGCCCTCGTAGGAAGCTAAAGAAATTCAAAGCTAATTCATCATAATGAAATGAAAATGGTACTTAATATCTAAGGTCCATCTAGACATTTTTAAGGTCCAGAAGGGAATTATTTGTTTAGAAACCTTGTAGATCAAATACAGTTTGATTGACACAGTTTTATTCACCTCCAAAATTTTTTCAGGGATGAGTCAACCATAGATAATCTCATGGGACAATGATTTAAGGAAACTTTAATCTGTATTGCCCTCTAACATTATCCAGTTATCTGAAATAATGCTGTCACTATTTAAAACAGATGTAGAGAGTCCAGGGTGTATATGGGATTTTAATCAAAAATTCCAAGTAAGATTAGTCTCTCAGACAGTGAAATCATTGGAGCAGTTATTAATTATAAAGATAATAAAATCTTCTTATTGTTTGAACAGCCACGCTGAAATTTGATATGAACTAATTAACTTGTATAAAATGCAACTGAATGCTTCTCATCCAGTTGATAAGTTTGCCCATTGCTATGGATCTAAGGATGGAAACATACAGAAAAATACCCATTCTCATAAATGAAATATCTCTTACTGGTATTATTTATTTGACAGAGGATCCAGATGAGAGAGGTTCTTGTCGTGCTTGATAAGGTACACATATGTACAAGGTTTTTCACCTGTTCTCTCCAATATGTAACCATTGCTACTATGCCAAAACAATCTGTACCAATACACAATCTGTAATGTAAAACAAACAAATAGTTTATAAAATGTATGGCTATGCTTTTCTTATGCAGCACACTGTACTCTGTGCAGAAAGGGAGAATAGCTAGCAAAACTTACTTAAGAATATTATGAATTTTAGGCCACATAAAAAAAAAAAAATCAACTATTAATTCAAAGCATTCTTGAAACCTTAATGTCATCATCCAGCTGCACAATACAGATTACAACAGTCACAGTGATCTTCCCATCTTTATATTTTGCTAGTAACCCAGACACTTTCGCACCCATCTCTGATGTTTTTCTCTTTTGCCTGGGATAAGCATGTGACTGACAATTTAACTTTGGTTTTGTTAAGGCAGAATTTTACAGCAAGCTCAGGCACTTCTCCTTGAGGGTATCCTGAGAACACCTAATTGATTCATATCCCGATGTTTCTTTCAGAGAAAACAGGGAAAGGTAAGTCATAGGTTCAGTCTAAGGTATTGTCAATTTTCTTCAATACATTTGGCATTTTTTCTCTCTCTGTAACAGCAACATTGCTGTCAATTATACAAGTAGAAAAATGGCATTGGGTCTCTTGAGAACAGAAGAAAAGTGAGAAAGAAAAAGTGAGAAAGAAAAGACGGAAAGTGAGCAAGCACCAGAGTCTCAAGACATTCGTTGTTCCAAAGCGTTTACCATTCACTGAAGTCACTGCTGTTTCCCTCTGCTCCTTGTCTGTAGGATCAAAATCACCCTAAAACTCCTCTACTTTTGTGGAAGTGAAATTTCAGCAAAGAAGATGAGATTCAGCCCAACCCAAGGGAGAAAATAAGGAGCTTTACTCTTTACTCCTCTTAAGACCTTTATGCAATACATTGAAGAAAAAAATGTGCTTCTTTTAGCTGAGTGTTGATAGAAAAAAATACATGTTGAAAATTGAACAAAGAGTTTCAGTTGGGGCTCAACCTTTCTCCAAAATGAAGCTGACCTGAAGAAGAACAACATTAGTTGAAGTATACACCAACACCCTTAAAGCAAGGGTTCTTTGTTTTTATAACTGTTTTTTAATTATTTTGTCACGAGAACAGTGGATTTGGTTTTTGAAAACACCAGAGCAGTTTCTTGCTGCCCTTAAATTAAGAACAAGGTAATCCGTTTTGTTGAAGGCTACAGTCTCAACCTCAAGGCTTCATGTCACCTGTGACCTCAGCTTGTCTAAGAGTTTTTTTGAGGGGGTTCACAAATTTTTGCCAGGCTGTGGCATCTTTACTATGGCTGGTTCTTCCTCCTGGGGCGAATTCTACACATATCTTTTGATAATACAGTTGTAAAATTATAATTTTTGCTAGATATTTTCTTGATTTCTGAGAGGTGGCAGGTTCTCATGGAAACTGTGGAGTTCTACAATAATTCTAGGTTATATAGAAAAAATAATTTTGTCTAGTAATGGAGAAATAATAACAACTTTACATACAGAACACTTTTTTATATATATTTTATAAAATGTATAAAATATTATCTCTACCAAGGACATCTGATCCCAGGTGGATTGCAGGAAGATTCTTTTCAGTACTAGTTGTCACTGCTATTGAAAGTACTTTAAAGGGTGACAAAATGAACTGAATTCAAATGTACCCCGACAAATCTTTGAAACAATAATCAGAGGTGTCTAAGTATCAATAACAAATTAAATTTATATGGGTGATACTATGTTTTTATAAAGGGGATACATGATCTCAGGAGAACTGCTTGTTTTTATGAAGATTGCTTTAATTAAGAGATAAAACTGGCTCTTGTGGGGGATTTCCACTAAAATGTATTCATAATTTCTTTGTAAAATTTGAATAAGTTTATGTAGCCAACAAGACAGAGCACATAATATTCAAGGACATCTCCCATTTATAGGCAGATTATTCCACCTTTTCCTTTATTGATTTTGAATGAGAACACTCGAGCAGTGAGAACAATACTGGATAAGGCCAGTATGGATAAGGCCAGTCAATAGGTCAAAGTTAATTATATTAGCTGCCTCAGAGAAGTAAGGGAAGATGTTTTAAATATTAACAAGGGACTGAGTAAGATCTCCATTCCTTCAGCTGAGGTAGAGTTGGGGCTAAGCCCTGCAATTGTGATTGTGTGAAAACTGAGAAGACTCATTGAAGACTTTACATTTCCACTTTCTCTCAGTTTGATACAACTTTATTTCTAAATTTGAAGAGCTATGAGAAGGACAAAAGTGCTTTTCTAGCAAGTAAACAAAGGGATTTCATCCATCAGCACACCAGGGATTGTAATGGTTTTCTTGTTACACAGTTTTAGGCATCAGCTAAACCAGTGTTTTAATCTCACTTGATTCCTTCTGTAGTCACTGGAAAGAGACTATTTTGGACTCTGCACTGGTTTGCACCATATATAGTAGAAGAAAGTATATAACTTTCTTCTTTGTCTAAGGAGGAAAACCAGAATTAAAATATATGTTTGTGAAATGTCCCTAGGGCATCAAGAACAGACAGCTAAAATAAGTAGCATCAGCAAATCTTTAGATATTTGCATTATATATATATACATATATATTCATGTATACTTTACAATCATTCTATGAAAACATCAACTCAATGCTTAGAAAATGCCAAATAAACTTTAACCAAATAGAAATCTGTATGAAAGAAATATCAAAACAGAGAATAACTGTATGGTTACTGCTGTGAGTTCTTTTTGAAATAATTGTTTCTTTGACTCAAAATGTATATGGATGAACAGAAAATTGTTAAGAAGACCAAAAAATCCAAACTATACCTTGGCTTCTGTATAAGGAAAGACTAAGTGGGCTTAGACCTACAAAGAAATGAAAGAAATGACTGAAGAGGTAGTGTGACAGAACTATAAAAAATTGTTAATGGCTGGGAGACATTCAATATAGAACAGCTACTTTTCATTTCTGTCTCTAAAAAATAAATAAATAAATAAATAATAACTAGGAATTATCAGATAAAACTTGTAGGTACATATGCAAAGCAAACAAACAAACAAAAGATTGAAGATTGTTCACCTCACATAAAAGCTATTGAAACTTGTTTAATGCAAAGACTACAGATTTTCCTCAGGTGGTCCCTAAGCCTTAAATCACTACAGAAGCATTGCTGTATTTGCTGTTCATAATCTCTTTCTTTGATTTTGGCCTTTCTCCAAGGCAGGATTTGAGGACATTTACTCTGACCTAATAGGATTTTTTTTTTTTCTTTATTTTTCTCCCAGTCTAATACTTCAAAATTGCTTGGAGGGAAAATAATAATTTATTGTAAATTGTTATACATGGAATTCTTTTGAATTGTTGTCAAGAGCATTCTTAAAATTTAAGTAGGTTCTTTTGTACTATTTCTCTAAATATTATCAAATAGGAGGCTTGATCTTCCTGCTATAGTTCCTGTTAAATTCAATCTTGCTGGAGCAAGCTAGTTGTGAATTATATTGATATTCTTTTTCATTTCACTGCATCACATGCTTGGAGCTGCTTGGGTTTCCTGCCAGTTTAACAACATGAATTTCAGTGATTTCCTCTTTCCTTCTTTGTTTTGCAATCTTGCTTAACTGTGAGACTAATGGATATGTTTAACTTTGGAATAAATTAGAATTTATGATCCTAGCTGGCAAAAGAGCAGCGAGCTTACATGAGGTGAAGACATTTGAAATTAGATATTAGGTGCTTTGCTGAAGCTCAAGAGACATGGTGTTCCAATTGCAACCTGAAGTAATGCTTGACTAAGTGATGATGGGGTCAGGAAATGAATGTAATTGGTAATTTCTATGTGAAAGTACTTGTACTGAAACAGTAAGACACAAACTTTTTAAAGGTTTTCTGTTTCTAACACTTAAGATGTAAATACATGGATGGTTAGTTTTGTTTGTGTTGTGGAGTTTATTGAAAGTCCTCACTTTTTACCTATCTCTTTTCCCATAATGGCTTAGTTAGTGGTAATTTTGCCAATGACTTAAACAAAACTAGGAGTACAGATAATAGTAGTGGGATAATCAATAAATGTGGTTGCTCATAACACAGACAGAAAAACTTGAGTCATCTGAAGCTGCTGAAAAACTTGCAGAAAAACTTGAGTCATCTGAAGCTGCTGGGTTGAGTCAATAATCAATGAAGACTGAGTCAATACAATCAGTGGAGCCCAAAAAGAAGTATGTCTTACCCTAAAATAAACACCTATAGTTAACAAATTGAACACTGTCCCAAATGCATTGCCAGTGAAATAATTCTTGGGTGACTACCTCTGGTGTATACTCCCACATTATAAACATACAATAAAGTGAGCAAAAATCCTGCCTTGGGTTTCCAGTTTTACACATTACAATTATTGCATCAATTATTTGTATACTTACAAATAATTGTTGAAGTCAGATGTGTCATTTACATTGTCAGACCCAACAAGTCTTAAAGATGCTTAAAATCCTTTGATACCTTTCAGAGTGTGACATTTTCATGTATTTTCATGTTTCATGTATTTTCATGTTTCTTAGAAAAAACTCCCAGTTACTGATTTCCTTACAACAATTAGAAATATATTTTAAAATCATAGTAAAATTGCTTTAAAAGAAAATGCACTTCAATTTTATTAAGAAATACTAAAAGTTATCAGACATATAACCAGCTAGTGTAATTAGCAATTCTTTATTGATTTCATAAGGATATAATCAAGTGACACGATTGATTGTGAAGGAAAGCATCTGAGAATGGCAGTTTTACATAGTTAGACACTGTTATACTGTTGTACAAAATCTTTAACTATGTTACAACTTTTCTTTTTGAACTTAGTCTAAGGCAACAAAAATATTTCAAAATTTTTCAGTGACTGAGTTATAACAATATCACAGAATCATAGAATCACAGAATCAGAGAATCATAGAATCACAGAATCACAGAATGGTTTGGGTGGGAATTTTGTATTAAAACTTTGTTCTGTTTTAGCAAAATACCCGATTGTGAGGAATTCATCTCTATGATACATTTTCTATTGTTTTGTCCACTCTAATTTTAAAATTACAAAAGCTTTGTTTTAAAAGTCTTAAAAAACAGGAATTACACTGTTTTCTTGGAAACTTGTCAAAATGCTATGAAGAAGAGGGGAAGTACTTTAATCATTCAGGAGCTTCTCATTACAGCTTTTCTCCATGCTTGTCACACAGGTTTTAGAGCTTTTTATTTTTCTACTTTTATTCATTCAATAGTAAATCTATTCATGTTGTTCCCTGATAGTGTAGTCAGATGTACTAAAGGGGCTTAAAATAAAAGGGTAAGTCAGGAACAGTTGAGGACAAGCCTTTAAAACATGAAATAAGGCTTTTGCATATATTCAGTAATAGTAGCATGCATCCTTGAACCATGTGAGAATGAGCTTAAGAGAATTCAGAAAACACTTGTGAGAGGATATTACCAATTGTATATATTTGTTGTTGTTATTCTAGAGTCACTTTTAGTTCATCATTTGATGGAAAGCTTAAACTGAAATCTGATATCCTCTTCACTGACATCTAAACAATATCTGTATTACATGTTGATATCTTACAAAAAGATTGTTCAAAGTAAATAACTTACCCGTTCATTAAGTTTTAGTCATGAATAATGATGACAGCCATTTCTGCTGGTCAACAGCAAGTAGCTTGTGGTAGAAAATAATTGTTATGTACATAAAATGATGAAACATTTCTTGGCTTTGGTTTAGGTAAATTTCCAGATAAATTGGAATTGAGGTGTCCTCATTCAGGTCAAGCAGAAACAACTTGTTAATTACATAAGAAGCTAGAACTGTTGTGGTCAGATGGTAGACTAAGGGTCAAACTCAAGCTCAGTTCAACAATGAGATTAATTTTTTCCTGAATTTGACCATTGTGTCAATGAAAAAGACTGTCAAAATATCTTCTATGCATGACTAGGTAATTCCAGGCATTCAGGAATAACAGTGGTTTGCACTTAACTGCAGACTGCAACAGATTTCAGATCTCTTCCATCCACTAATCAGACATTTGAAATGAATATAAAAGTTAGCATAAACTATTAAATTATTGTAATTGATAATTCCATCATTTCCTTAAAAGATTCCCCATGGTTTCTGGTACAATCTTGCAATGTGTATAACACTGAAAGTTTTCTGTCTCTAAGGAACTGAATCCTTCTATAGGTTTCGAACGTTCAGGCTGGTGACAATATAAAATGTGTGACCATTTAGATAGAAAAGGAAGAAAAAAATTCTCTAATTAGAAAATATGACACAGCTGAGAGAAAAAGCAGATACTGTCTGCATGTAAGCATGTGTTGATGCACACATCCCCACCTATTTGATGAAGCAAGACTGATAGAAAATCATGAGACCATCAAACATAAGAATATAACTTGTAGGGTCTGTGACTTTCTAATCCTTTAGTGCTTGTGAAGTACAAAAAAGGGGGTAAAACTGAGTCCACCTTGAAAGCTAATATTTCTCAGGCCACAGTTAAATGGACTGCAAATATGCACAGGTGTGTAACACATGAATAGGGTTGACTGAGCTAGTGAAGGGTGTGATGGGAGTATTGTATGCATGTTACTGTTAGCCCAAGCTAAAGAATGTCAACAATATACAACAATATACAAGATATTGCAGAGGCTGCAAGTTAGTAAAGAGTTACAAGGTGGCCTCGTATTAAAGAACAGCTTTATCTTTTTTTTTTTTTTTTTCTTTTCCTTGCTATAGAGTCAATATTATTTTGCATATCATCTGTATCAATTAAGTACTAAATTATCTTTATCTATTGATAGTGGAAACAAAAACCTTAGCACCAAAGAAAGGGACTGCTTCTTGAAGACTTAATTCTTGAGAAAAAATAAAAATAAAAGAAAGAGCTCTTTTGCATTGTAATCAGAAATGTGCACTGAAATGGATGAACAGTCTTTTAAAAATCAGCAATGTGACCCAGTCCAAAATAAGGATTAGCAGAATTAAACTCAGTGTAATGATATGTGATTATACACATGAATAGTAGCAAATGAAACAGTTCTTATGTATAAAGTTGCTCAGCTGATTAACAGTTGACAGTAAGTTTTAATTGCAAACCTGACTTTAACCCTTCCATAGATTTCAACTTCTGTTCTGCCTGCAATTGCAGATGTGATGTAATTAGTGAATGGAGTACGTTTGTTTTTGTTTTTGTTTCATTTAAAATTATTCCAAAATACCATTTCTGGAGTTTGGTTCAAGAGAAGTGTGAAAAATAATTATCAATGTATTGCAAATTTCAACAATACTTTGCAAAATGATTTATTCAAGTATCTTTCAGTATTTCACTGTAAAATAGAGTAGGGCTTATTATTAGGAAGTAAGGGAGGTGTCCCTGGATCAATTTTTATCTTACATAGGTAAATCATTCAGAGCTACTCAATAAGCTTTGAATTTTAAAACAATTTATTTTCATGTTATTTTTACTTAAATAATTGTATTCACCTCTTGATGAGCTATGTCCCCAAAACCATATAAATTAATGCAAATACTCTATTTATTTAAAGGGAAATGCAAACAGTTCCCTTTAAAAGACTTTTGTTTCTCCCTTCTTATTTTGACCAGCTTAACCTTCAAAATATGGAAGCTGATTACATGATTAGGATACCTGACCGAAACCTGGAAGAACTGCATTTCTTCTCCTGATATTCCCACGCTACTTGTGTGACCATGAACACTTTTATTTTCTCTGAGTGTCCAATCTCCGCCTGAAAAATCCAAACAGCAGGTTCTCTCCCACTTTCTTCTCTCTGTTTTGTTGTTTTTGTTTTCTTTTTGCCTACATGGGGTGCAAGCTACTTTTTGGAAAATTTCAATAAAGAAAGAGTAGTTGGTCAGAGTTTGCAAAATTGAGTAGAACAGTCCATAGAAATAAAAAACAAAACTAGATGGGCATACTTCATTAAATTCAGACCACAAGATGTAGGTATGATTTTGACAGACTAAGCTGAATTCCAACAGTGCTTGAGAAGAGAGAATGTCCTCTTGTCCTTTCATCCTCCAAATAAAATTCTCAGCGCCAAGGGTAAAGAGAAGGGTGTGATTTCTTTCCCTGTAAACAAATGGAAAAAGCTTTGATATAATAGAACTACCTGTTTTTCTTTTTCTTTAATTTTAATTTTATTTTTTTATTTAATGAATAAAGAGATGGTTGAATAAGTCAATAAAACCTTTGCGGAATAAGCACTAAGCAGTACCAGTTCATCAAGCCCCTTTCCAGTGTTGAATTCAGCTTAAAGAAATATTTTTTATTAAAAAAAAAAAAAGCTCAAATTAATAGTAACAGTGAAAATACTTTGTGTTTGTGTTGTCCCAAGACTGTATGAAATCATAAATACTATAACAACTAGAGATTAAGCTTTCTTTTAATTTTTCTACCACCCTGGGGGCATTAACCAACCAGATACACAACAGTTCATATCTCAAACTGAAATTTTAACTCTAGATAGGGGCCTCAAGACACCATTATAATAGAAATAAAAACAAAACAACAACAAAAAATACGAATCAAAACAAGGGTGATTAATAACACTACTGGGGTTTCTTCTGTTTCAAATTTTCCTCCCCTCCTTTTCAGAATTTGGTAAGTCTGCTTTGTATTCTTCTATTTTTTTTTTTTTTCCTCTGATCATGTTAGCTTTATTTATGTTTACTCTACCCAGACTTTCCTCTTCTATGGAAAGAGACTTCCTTTGTTCCAAATAGTTGAAAATGCTTTGTCTTTTGGATGATAGCAAAGCAACCAGGCTGGGATGGGCTGCTTGGCTCTAGAAAGAAAGCAATTATAGAAAGAGCAATTTAAAGTTAGCAAGGAATTAATCCACTCCTTTCTTTGCTTTCCTTATACTTCTCAAAGAATCACTGATTTAGTTGACAAGGAATCTAAATGTCTTTCCTTCTTTGATTAATACCTACTACTAGTCAACACCTTTTATTCAACATCAAACAATATCAGTTCACCCAATTTTTAAACTATTCTGCACTTGTGTTTTCAAAGTCTCTGTTGATGAAATAGAAGTTCTTGTGATGGAATCCCACCATCCTTTTTTGTGTATTTGTATTGTGTTTACATGACAATGGTTTTGGTAGCAGGCAGGCTGCAGAGATGGCCTCTGTGAGAAGAGCCCAGAAGTTGCCCCATACTAGATCAGAGCCAGCTCCAGCTGGCTCCAAACAGACCTGCCACTGGCCAAAGCTGAGCCAGAGAGAGATGCTGGGTGGGCCTCTGGGAGAGCAGACTGAAGTAGGGGAAAAACAACAACAACAACCAAAAAAAAAAAAATGATGCATAACTGCAGCTGGGAGAGAAGAGTGGGAAAAAGTGAGAGAAGCTGCCCTGCCGCCCCCGAGGTCAGTGCAGCAGGAGGACAGGAGGTGCTCCATACACGCAGCTCAAGTTTCCCTGTGGCCTGTGGAGAGGCCCCTGGTGGAGCAGGCTGTCCCCCTGCAGCCCATAAGTCCCACATTGAGCAGATGTCAATGCTGCAGCCCATGGAGGAGCCCCCGATGGAGCAGGAGGATGTGGCCTCGAGGAGGCTGCAGCCCATGGAGAGCCCCCGCAGGAGCAGGGCCCAGGCTGGAGCTGCAGCCTGTGGAGAGGAGCCCACGCAGGAGCAGGGGGTCTGAGGGGAGCTGCCATTGGTGGGGGACCCATGCTGGAGCAGTTTGCTACTGGGGGATGGACCCCAAGGTATGGAGCCATGTGGAAGCAGTTCTTGAGGAGCTGCTGCCTCTGGGCAGCCCCCTCAGACTCAGTTTGGGAAGGACAGCATCCCGTGGGAGGGTCCCCACGTGGAGCAGGGACAGAGAGTGACCGTGAAGGAGCGGCGGAGACGAAGCATCATGGACAGACCACAGCCCCCATTACCTATTTTCCTGCACTGCTTGGGGGTGGACATAGAAGAGGATGGATGGGAGGAAGGTGATTTTGGTTTACTTTTAGTTAGTTCTTAATGTTCTAGACTGCCAGTGATATGCAATAAATTATATTATTCTCCCTTATACTGACTCTGTTTTGCTCATTATGATAATTAGTGAGCAAACTCCTTGTCCTTATCTCAAACCTTGAGCCCTTTTCCATCATATTTTCTCCCCATTACGTTTAGGAGGGGGGTGTGAAAGGGCAGCTATTGTGGAGTTGAGCTGCCAAGCAAGGTAAAAACACCACAGTATTCCCCCTCAATTCCTTATAGAACATTAATATTATATCTCAGATCTGCACTTTTGCTACTGATGTAACCCATGTGGTATCAAAAACCAAATATACATCTGACCAGATTATCAGTGTTTCAGTTTGTGGTCAAAAGATTGAACCATTCAAGGTGTAAATTGGTGCAGAATGCTGTCAAGATGTGGTCACTGTTGGCTGCATTGAACTTGATTGCTCCACACTGGGTACCCATAATTTGAGGTATTTCCTTGGAGACTGCAAAAGCAGGTTTAGACTGAGAGTGGGTAAACCTAGAAAAGAACAGAGGTGCCTAACACCCCAAATGATGTGGAAATGAGAATAATAAAAGCCCTTCAGAGACCACTTTGGGTCTTGTCTATCTGAGATTGAGAAGGGTGCTATAATTCATCTTTAACTTAAATTAAATATAATCTAAAGGTAATGAATGGAATCAGACTCACCAGAAACAGCAGGTTGTGGTGGTTTGACCGTATTAGGCAACTGAACACCACAACCGCTCTCTCACTCCCCCTCCTCAGATGAGGAGGGGAAGAAGTAAAGGGAAAAAAACAACTCACGGGTTGAGATAAGGATAATTTTAATAAAGAGAGAAATATATTATCAAGGAAATATTATATTAATTAAACAATTATTAGCAATATTATTATTATTAACAATATTATTATTAATTAAACAATTCAACTAAAGGGAGGAAAGGGAAAAGGGGAAGAGGAAGGGGGAAAGGGAATAACAAAACAAATAAAGGCTATGTGGAAATGCAGAGGGGAAAGAAAAAAAAAATTACTCTCTACTTCCCACAAATAAGCGATGCTTGACCACGTCCTTGAAGCAGGGCCTCAATGCACGTAGCCGGTGTTCGGAGAGGAGGACAGACGTTTTCGCAACGAGAGCCCACCCCACCCCTCTTCCTCCTTTTCCCACCTTTTATTGCTGAGTGTGACATCATATGGTATGGAATATCCCTTTGGTTGGTTTGGGTCAGCTGCCCTGGTGATGTTTCTCACTTTTTTTTTTTTTTTTTTTGCCCACCCCCCAGGAGGGCTAGAGAAAGTCCTGATGCTGTGCCAGCACTGCTCAGCAGCAGACACAACACCAGTGTGATACCACTGCTGTTTTAGCTACAAGTGCAGAGCATAGCACTGTATGGGCTGCTGCAGGGAAAGTTACCATCCCAGCTAGACCCAGTACACAGGTTGAGTCTTGGATTTATTTTAGTGTGCTTTGTTCTGAACCCAGAGTCTGTACAGTTATGCAAAAAAGATTTCTGTAATTAAAAAGCTAACAGCTGGGTTAAATTGGTTCAGTTATGAACAAAGTGTCTTGTAAGTTCCTCTCAGAACAAAGGTTTAATGTAAACTGTCTTTTAGGTTGAATATCCTGCTAAAACATGTTTGAAGTAAGTAATAAATAAACAAAATCTTGACTTCAAAAAACTGAAAGTAAGGGTTAATAGAGAAAAATGATGCCTTTGTAGATATGGTACTTCCCCCTTATAAGTTGTGAATAATTGACAACCATGTGTTGATTTTTTTTTTTTTCCAATTTATTTATTTATTTTTAAGAGGAAAGAAAAGATTTGAGTTGGCTCTGGTCCCATTGCCATGAGGTGGCTGGAGCTCAGCCATCTGTCACAGCTGCTGCTCGCCTATGCTACCAATTTAATAGACAATAGACCCAGTGCCCTGCAATAATTGGGGCTCCGGCACAAGTAGGCAGGTAATGGCACCCTTTTAGCATCCTACAGTCCCCATCTGTGCATCAGCCCTGCCTGCCCCCTCAGCATGATAGGACCTGGAGACCATGCTGCCAGCTTCCAAGGTGGGCAGGGAAGCGCTAGGAAGGCCTCAGGGAAGCCATGACCACACTGAAATTAAAAACCTCCCCAAACTCACTGGAAGATCTTAATCCTGTTTCCAGGGTACACATACAACATCTGCCATTCAGCCCTTGTTTTTATATTAAAAGAAAAACAAAGAAAATGAAAATATATATATATGTATATATGTACATTTATGGACTATCCCAGTCAGAGTTTTTCTGTTAAATGGCCTCTCAACAACATTTTTAAGTAAATGTTTTAGAGGTTTTTTTCCCCATCACAAACATTACAGACACCAAAAGCTTTGTTAGAAGTCTTTCTAGGAAGGATTTCTTAAAGGCTTGTGCACATTGGGGGGGGGGGGGGCAAAGCCAGATCTCCACTGTCATCAGAAAGATCAGCCCTTCCCTTACGCCATATGTATAACCCTGGTCCCAGTATATTTCGTCCAGGTACTTCTCTGTCCCTACAGGCACTAGCTGGCACAGTATGAACAGCTGATTTGCAAGTTTTGTGTCATTTGATAGTATTCCTATAGCTGCTGCCTTCTTAAGTGGAAGCAACTCAGGTTTACACAGTAGGTGTATGCATGCTCTAAAACAAAGGCCTCCTCATATATTTAAATTTTTACAGCCCTTTGGGCCTCATCTAGTGCATAATGAAGTAAATAGAAAGACTTCAGTTTGCTTCAGAGAGATTCGGTCAAAGATTATAGGGTAGTTTAAGGTTTAAGGTGACTCTGTGAATAAATCTCTTTCTTTGATTCCTTCAAACTGAATTAAGGTACATATGGATGTCAGGACCCGGTCCAGTGATTATAACTAGATGAGAAGGATTGATGACATTCTTTACTTCATAGAAAATAACTTTTGTTTTCTAAGTTATATTAAAATAATAATAATAATAATGCTATTTAGAATTGGAATGATTCATGTAAGTGCTTCCAGACCTGGCCAGACCAACTGACCCACTATCAGGGCAGCCTGCTTTTGGTGGGAGCACTGCCAGCATGACTTTGGGTTTTGTCATACCTCGCTTTAGCATCTTTAGCATGATTTAAACCCTACAAAGTTCTTCTTTTTTTAGTAATTAAAAAAAAAAAAAAGGTTTTCCCAGTTTACTCCCCTTTTCTTCCAGAAACAGAAGCTCAATATGTTTTCATAATAACCTTTGTAGAGAATTTAACCCATGAAATTCTTAATATTAGTGATAAGTTTATTATTGGGAAAATCTCCCTGAGCTAGTCCAAAACTGACTTACCAGATCTTGTCTTCAGAATTGTGAACTTTTTCTTCAGTTTTTGACATAATGGTGTGGACTGATGTTGCACTAACACTAAGTAAAATACTCCTAGGACAGCTTGTAGCAGAGAAATGGAGTTTAATATATTTCAGTGTTTTCAGTCCCTTAACCACATATCAGCAAAACTTCACCTGAAAAAATAATGAAACTGAGAGCTGAGTGGTGGGAATTGTTGAAATGAGAAACACATTACACATGAGTTGTTAAGTAGCCAGAGATGCAGTTACTGCACACTCATCTCTTGAATACAAGAAAGGACATTTAAGACTTGGCAAACAAGTAAAGACAGGAAGTATTCCTAACAAAATATAAAATTAGTCAAAATTGCTGTAATTGGAAAATGTTGCTGACATGTGAATTTTCCCTACAAAAAATAAGATTATGGAGAGAAAGTGAGTCACATACACACCCACACAAGTGTACAGGAAAGTCTTTAAGGATGTTTCTATCTCAATATGAAGAACAACCCATTCTGTTCAGTCCCTGTCTAGTCAAATTTTCTACGGCATAATTTTAGACTTGCAGATTTTAGGACATTTCTACATCATAGATGTTTCTCAAAGAGTTAATTGCAAAACATAAGATTCTGTAATAATTTAACTAAAATTATTACTGGGCATAAAATAACCTGTCTGGAAAACAATGACTCCAAAACATGTTTCTAGGATGTTGGCTAGCTTCATTTAAAATTGTGTTATTTTATTAAGCTGGTTTACAGTGTCATTCCAAAAGCAGTAAACCTAACTGTTTAGTGAGAATCTGTAGCAGTGTCACACACTTCTCGATTGAGTGAATGAATAAATGTAATATGCAAACAACTTCAGTGGCTTCTAAAGGCCATCTAAATCTCTAAATAGTTATGAAAATGGGATTGGGATACACTTCCAAATTTTACCTAAGGAAAGATATTAAAACCGGATAAACAGACATGTGAAAAGGGAAGAGCAAAGGGATGCTGCCTCCCTTTGCGAACCTGGAGCAGCCTCACATTCCAGACCATCTGCAAGCTGCAGAGCCTGTGCAGGCATGTCTGCTCTTCAGCTACATGCACAGGACACACAGTTAGATACAATTCCTGAAATTTATGGGTTAGGCTTTAGATTTATGTGGCAAAGACTTTAATTGCCCAGTGTTTCCCTAAGTTTAGAGCTCTGTTTTCCGATGCACCTCCTATAGGTTACTCATGAATAGAGTCCCAACATTAGAAGCAGTTATTCAAATAAAAACTTGGCCTGCATCCAGCATATAAAAAAGGGAGAGATTGAAGCAGAACTCATCTCAGATTCCAAAGGTGTTACTCCAGATTTATATGAGTGTAACTGAAAGCAGAAGGAAGTGCATTGTCTATTATGTCAAACACATAAGATCTTTTAGACAACAGACTATAGATACCAGGCAAAATGCATTCATATGTTCTGTATCCTATTTATTGAATTTCTTCACTTGGAAAACTTCATAACTTTAAATGCAATGCTCATGTGCTGTGAGGGGAACTTGGAATACCTAAAAAAAAAGATTATGTGGGAAAGCTTTATGTCAATTATCACACAAAAATCTGTCCAGAGATTGACATAAGCAATTCAAAGACACACAGAGAACTTTAACACTATTTCTCAGCTTTAATTGTCAAGTAAAGAAGTCTCACTGTTCTCTTTATATATATATGTGTGTATGTATATATATATATATATATATATATTATATGCAAAATGAAAAATATCTGTTTCTTTTAGCCAACAGTGACAAATTCATGTACTTCCACCAGTCATCACATAACAAAGGATGAACACTTCCGTATTCGTGGTAAGGAGCTTTACTGTTAGGTTTGAAGTACATGACATTTTACTGCTGACAAAACATGTTATCTGAAGATGAAGCACAGCTTCTGCAAAGTCTTTAACTCTTAGTATACTGTGTTATATCACTATTATATTACATTTATATGCTGTATTATATCAAGTATTTATTTATATAAAGTACTGAATATCATCTGTGTACTGAATATCAGGCTGTGGATCAGAGGGAAAGGCTGTGGATGTGGTCTACCTTGATTTCAGCAAGGCTTTTGACACCGTTTCCCACAGCATTCTCCTCAAGAAACTGGCTGCTCTTGGCTTGGACTGGCGCACGCTTCGTTGGGTTAGAAACTGGCTGGATAGCCGGGCCCAAAGAGTCGTGGTGAATGGAGTCAAGTCCAGTTGGAGGCCGGTCACTAGTGGAGTCCCACAGGGTTCAGTGCTGGGGCCGGTCCTCTTTAATATCTTCATCAATGATCTGGACAAGGGCATTGAGTGCACCCTCAGTAAGTTTGCAAATGACACCAAGTTAGGTGCATGTGTCGATCTGCTCGAGGGTAGGAAGGCTCTGCAGGAGGATCTGGATAGGCTGCACCGATGGGCTGAGGTCAACTACATGAAGTTCAACAAGGCCAAGTGCCGGGTCCTCCACCTGGGGCGCAATAACCCCAAGCAGAGCTACAGGCTGGGAGATGAGTGGTTGGAGAGCTGCCAGGCAGAGAAGGACCTGGGAGCGATGGTGGACAGTCGGCTGAATATGAGCCAGCAGTGTGCCCAGGTGGCCAAGAAGGCCAACAGCATCCTGGCTTGTATCAGAAACAGTGTGACCAGCAGGGCTAGGGAGGTGATTGTCCCCCTGTACTCGGCTCTGGTGAGGCTGCACCTCGAGTATTGTGTTCAATTTTGGGCCCCTCGCTACAAGAAGGACATGGAGGTGCTTGAGCGGGTCCAGAGAAGGGCGACGAAGCTGGTGAGGGGTCTGGAGAACAAGTCCTACGAGGAGCGGCTGAAGGAGCTGGGCTTGTTCAGCCTGGAGAAGAGGAGGCTCAGGGGCGACCTTATAGCTCTCTACAGATACCTCAAAGGAGGCTGTAGCGAGGTGGGGGTTGGTCTGTTTTCCCACGTGCCTGGTGACAGGACGAGGGGAAATGGGCTTAAGTTGCGCCAGGGGATTTTTAGGTTAGATGTTAGGAAGAACTTCTTTACTGAAAGGGTTGTTAGGCACTGGAACAGGCTGCCCAGGGAGGTGGTGGAGTCACCATCCCTGGAAGTCTTTAAAAGACGTTTAGATGTAGAGCTTAGGGATATGGTTTAGTGGGGACTGTTAGGGTTAGGTTAGAGGTTGGACTCGATGATCTTGAGGTCTCTTCCAACCTATAAATTCTGTGATTCTGTGATCTTTTCCAAGGTAGACTTTTGAGGTTTTGTGCTTCTTCAATATTTCTTTATATTGAACATGTTTTTCTTCAAGGAACTGAAGCTTTGACTTTCAAAAATGTAAGAGTGTAATGACACTTACTTCACATTTTCTCACCTGCCCCAAGTCACTTGTGTTACAGTATCTTTCTATATCTTGTTTAAAAAATAGGAAGCAAGTATTTAGCTCAGCTGATTTACAGGGGAACATCTTCACTTGAGGTGTCACCTGAAGTTTTACTAACATATTGTTGATTCTTCTAGTTCATTATTAAAGATAAAAAATATCATTAAGCCTTGCCATACCCTGTAGCAAATCCCTCCTGGTTGGTTACCAAGCATAGTTACTTTTTTATGTCTTCCCAAGCTACCCAGCTCATCGAAGTTCAGTTGAATGCCAAGTGGATTGAATTCTCTCACATTTTCTTCCCCGAGACACACTTTTTACTACTGATAAATTTCAAAGTGACTTTTTTTTGTGTGTTTCTTTCATTCTTTCTTTATAAAGCAATTCTGAATTTGCCTGTTTCAGGAAAACTTCTTCTGCTGTGGTCAGAGAGCTTTGAAGAACTGTCTGCAAAGCTTCCTTAAGGTATTCAGATACTGCAACTTACAAACTTGTTCTGCTTGACCAGGACAAGTAAAAACAAAAATATTTTGGTCTAGAAAACACAGATGCTAAAAAATGTAATGTTTGCCTTCAGAACTAACTGAAAGCTTCTTAAAATTTTTCTACCCAGCAATAAAAAGTGTTAAGTTGCTCCTGGTCTAAAAGAGAAGGAGAAATATAGGGAAAGGGCTACCTTAAGTAAGGGTCCAGGTCCAGGTAATAAACCCTTAAGTAAAGTGTGTTGCTCTGGTTTCTGTTGAAATGGTGATGGTACTGTTGGGTGAAAAACTTTCAGCCTAGGGAGTCAGCAGTATTCTGGCTAACTAGAGGTATCCACCACAACCATACTTCAATGTTTAGCTGCGTAGCAGCTGCAGAAGCCAACCCAGTCAAGAAAATTGAGGGAAAGTACAAATCTGTGTATATACCAATATTCAAGAGAAGGAAAAAAAAAAAAAAAAGGAAAAAAAAAAAAAAGTTATATCATGATGACCCTGATTTCTGATTGATATGGACTCTTGCTCTGGGGTTCCCACTGCACCCTGCAATGTTTGAATGGTCATAGTTTGATCCCTAACACTTAATACTGCTGTAGATACTCATCCAACTGAACAAGAAAACTGTGTGGGCAATGGTCATTTGGGGATTTTAAAATAAATGTTAGTTTCTAGTTGATAGGTAGCAGTACAATTCAGGAGATATATTAGCTTAGAGATATTAGCAGAGATGAGCTAGCTAGTCGACAGAAGAAATATAGAGGAAAAAGTTGGTGCTGGAACCCCAGCTCTGCAGGATTAGGTGATGGCTAAGTGGGGTTACAATGTTTAAGTGAGGTTTTGCAGTTCTGAAATTTGGACTTGGAAGGGTAAATAAATGGTTAGGTAGTTAGATCCCTTTGTTCTTCTAGCTCTCTTTTATAGTCTTCAGGCTGACTACTGAAGTCTGTCTGTGTTTTGTCATGTAAGTGTTTGCACTGTAAAATAAATGTGGATTGTTTAACATTCCCTTCTAAAAATGTGTGTGTGCATGTTCAGTTCCATTAACAATAGGGGTGTATGCTGGACAGGAGAGACCCTGACCCCAGGAAATTATTGCCTAGCTGCTGTAATGGCAGTTGCTTATCTCTTATTTAAATAATCAAGTTAAACACCAAACAAATCTTCTAAACTCTGTTTTCTGTTAAGCTCGAAGAAAATGTGGAGAGAATGAAATACAAATCCTGCAGAAGAACAATTACAAAAAAAAAAAAAAAAAAATCCCTCTCAAACACTCTCCTTCAATATCTCTCTGGCAAGATGTATAGTCCCATTCCATTCTGACCCCCACCCTCCCCCCAAAAAAAGAAGGAAGAAAAAAGAATAATATTAAAAAAAAACAAACCAATTATAAACATGATATGTCCCTGTCTTCCAAATGCCAACTGAAAGGCTAGATTCCTATCTACATGAGATTAGCAGGAAATACAAATTATTGTTTATTGTGGACTAGAAATTAGTTTAGGATAAAAGCACTCACATTCACATTTTGAAACAGAAGTGTGAAATCAGAATTTGTCTGTTAATTAAGCCACTGGAGCTTCATAGCAAAGATTTTTCTGTCCTCTTGTATTTGACCTTCTACTAACTAAACTGGCTTTATCAGTGTTTGTGTGACTGCTAATATACCACAGCACCATATTTCATTCACTAGGGAATATTGCACATTCCCCATCATAATAGCATAAGACTCTAGAAAGGATGTAGTAGGGATAAATCATGTTATTGGGTTTCTAAGAGCAATAAAAGAGTTAAGGATTACTAACAGTATCGATAAAGTCAGCGGCTAGTACACATTTTTTTTTATTAATATAGTAATATGTTAAAATTAATATGTACAGTGACCATGTTCTGTGATCACTATCTTGACTGTAAAGTTTTTACAGGGTGGTAATTAGGGCTTTGAATGTGATCTGAATAGGGTAAGTCGACACTAACTTACATTCTGATGGTCAAAGAGATGTGATGGTATCTCCTTTACAAAGAATTAAATAACACTCCAGTGTTTATGTGCCCATCTGAAAGAAGCCAGGTAAGGGGGAATAAACACTTTTAAATTCTTTACACATTTAACCCTGTTTTTCACTCCATGAGATAAAGCTTAATTGTCTATACTATTATTTTACAATTATATTCCTGTTGCATTTTGAAAATATAAAATCAATTTTGCAATCAAAACTGGAGAAACAAAATACTGAATTTGAGGGCTTTTTTTGTAGTTGTCATGCAAACTTTCATTTTAAAAGATCCTGGACTATTTCTTAATCTGCTACACAGATTTATTCTGGTGTATAAACAAAATCAGAAAGCTTTTTAGCTGTCTAATTGCTATTTGGCTACTGCTCAGGATAATCAGTGGTAAGAAGAAGCCTGCAAGATCCTGGTTGTAGTGTGTCTAGGCTTAAGACACCAACCTCCAAAGTAGCAATGCTACTGTATTTTTCCTAATGGTCGATAGCTAAGGCATAGCTTTACTGCAGCAGACAGTTAAATTAGAAAAGAAAAAAAAATGAGACTTAAAAAGTGAAAATTTAAACATAGCAGCAGCAATTAGGATAAAGGACATACATAGCTCAGTTGACTGCATCTGACTCTCAGTTGGGTCTGAAAACAACTCATGAAAGTCCCAGAGAGTAGTCCATGCAGCCTGGTGTCTACAAATATTAATACTGGTCAATCCTAACATCGTGTTTCCTGTTTTCCTAAGTGCTCATTTTTACGCTTTCATACACTTGTCAACCCTGCAAACAGGCATCTACCTCTCCCTCAGAGCTTTCTGGTGGTCCAGATTTCACCTTTTGTGACTGTTACTAACTGCCTATAGTAAGATTTCCTGCATCATAATCTATAGCAATTATACAGAAAACAGGCAACCCACCGTGTTTCTGGGTTCTTTCCAGATTGGAGACATTCAAATTCAGGTGAGACTTACATGAAAACAAATCAATCATTAAGTGATATTTCAAATAAAAGTGCTCCGTTTGTCCATGACTGCAGGAATAAAAGAGCTAAAACTAGAATAGATAGGAGAAAGGCTGAAACTACATCCTGAAATAAGGTGAGAGCTTTGAACTTCCTGATGTAATTTATACATGTATTCCAGGACCTGGAATCCCTTCTGTACAAGCTAAAATCCATCTCATCTAAACCTCCTCTGTTTCTGTGACTCATATTTCTGGTTGCATAGTGTTTCAATGTCCAGAGACAGAGATGGGCTACTGTGCCATGTCCTAGAGCAGTTGTTACCTAACTTTCCTCCAATGTTCCAATGTGAATTTAAGAATAAGGAAAGGGAAGTGTTTGTTGGAACATGGATTATTTTTCAAGAGGATGATTCTTCTAAGTGTAATTTCTTTCCCCTCGGCTACCAGGGGAAAAATATCTGCATATAAATATCTAAGGGGAGGGTGTCAAGAGGATGAAGCCGGTCTCTTTTCACTTGTGCCCAGTGAGAGGACAAGAGGCAATGGGCACAAACTGAAGCTCAGGAAGTTCTGGCTGAATATGACAGCACTTCCTTACTGTGTGGGTGACAAAGCACTGGAAAAGGTTGCCCAGAGAGGTGGTGAAGTCTCTTTCTCTGGAGATATTCAAAACCCTCCTGGATGCCATCCTGCGCAATGTGCTTTAGGTGATCCTGCTCAGCAGAGGGGCTGGACTAAATGATCTTCAGAGGTCCTTTCCAACCTCAGCCATTCTGTGATTCTGTGACACTATAAGCATATCCTCAAGATAAAATATGTAGTATCAAATATCTCCCTTTTGCCTTAGATGCTTGATGGAGAGAGTTAAATATCTAGACTCCATGGTTCACATTACTTCTGTGATCTAATGAAGCATCACTACATCTTCTCTAAAACAACTAAAGAATTATGGGAGGGAAGAATTGAGAGAAGGGGGAGAAACCATCAACTTTGTTAGAAAAGAAAAATTGTAAGGAAATGGAAATTGTGTTAAAAGAGGAAGAGGAAGGACACTTTTTTCATATGTTGTTTTAATAGCAAGTATGTGAATTTTGGTATAGTCTCTGTGAGTAGGACAGAAGGAATGAGAGAAGTGAGAGGTACACAGGAATTACGAACTTTATAACAGAAGTTGCTAGTAAAGTGGTAAAAAGGGTGTAAAAATATGAAAATTAGTTGCTGAGGTTTTGTCATTCATACTCTAATTTCAGTAAGATGTGATGTAGTTGTTAGAAAATACTGAGTAACTGGAGAGAATCTGTGGATGCCAAGAAACATAAGAACTGGTAGCATAGATATGATGATCAAGACCTCACTGTCTGGCAGGAAGCAGTATAAACAAAAGGGTAAGCAGTAACACCTGAGGAATAAGGGGGAAGAAGAGAAGATGGGAAAGAAGATTCAGCAAGTATGATGTTAAGTAAGTAGGAAAAAAAAATAAAAAAATAAAAAAATAAATGAAAAGGTACTTACTCTACAAATAGTAACTAAGAGGATCTGGGAAGTGAACTGAGAAGAGAGATTGAAGATAACTGGAATAAGATAAGATAAATGGAAGAGACTATTTTACGGGTAGATAATAAAAAACTTTTTAGTTTTATAAATGTGAATTCAATCTAATGCATACATTAGAATAGAGGCTAGAAGGGAATGAAGAAGGAGTCAGAGGATCATGTTGTGTCCTCAGGCAGAGAGAGTCCATTCATAGCAATGACAAAGAGAGAGGGACAGGGAACAAGGAAAGGTGGATGAGGTGCAGCAATGACAAAGGGAACAAGAAGGTATAGATAGGCAAGGAAGAATGAATAGATAAATTAAGTGGTTGAAAATGAATCAAGAACAAGGAAAAAAGGACATTTGAACTGAGAAATGAGGAGATGTGCTTTAGCTGAGCCATTTGGGAATGGCACTGGGATCTGAATAAGATGGGGTAAAAAGAAGCCAAAGTTGTAGAAGTAAATAGCAAAGGCATAGATAGGCCTGACAATTTTATTTTATGAGATGTCAGCAAGATCTTAGATTAAGCAAAGGAAAACTGAAAGGTGTAAAGATTTTTTGAAAGCATTAGTTGGGATAGAACATAAATGGAACCTGAAAACTTACTCTGAAAGACAAAAGAGATGTAATTATAAAAGTTATATTCATGAAGAGTATTAGACTTCAAGAATTTTCTCCAGAGCATTCAGCAGAGCATGAGTAGGAACTGGCAGTGCCCACAGGTTCTAAGAAAGAAAGGAGAACAATGAACAGCAAAGTGGATATAATGACCCATATGGTCAGATGAAGACTGGGGCTCTGGGCAGAAGCAATTTAGGAACTTGAGTATTGGGTGGGCAGGAGTTAAGTTTAGAATATTTTGAAGTCAGAATGAGTGACAGACTGAAAAACAAGTTTGGCAAGGGAATAGAGAGACAGAACATGAGAGCACCATGGTTAAGACTGGGCAATGGAATACTCTACAATGGAAAATAAACAAACAAACAAGAAAAAAAAAGTGCACCAGAGATGAGGTCACAAAAGGAAGTATTTTGTGGGGCGGGAAGGCTAAGCTAGAGAGCATGTGTACTTTCAAGGAGAAACATTTTGTAAAATGCGGCTTAATTTAGAGTTCCATTTGAACTGAGCAGTTCTTCAGCAAACAAATTTTCTCACCTGCCTTCATGCTTCCCTGACTTCCCAGAAATCTTTTCTCCTTTTTTGGATGATGACTTCCTCCCCAGATACCATTAATGTATGTAATCACCATCTAGTGCCTTTCATCTAACTTGGCATAATGTACATTTGAAAACCTGTCACAAATGGACCAGTTTGAAATGATGCTGTAGTGCATAAAAATTAGTTCTCCTGCCCTTTGGCTGCTGAACAAGAAAATTGATTCTTGTGCATTATGCAATGAAATTAAATGGTATATTTAAGACAGCTTTGTAAACATAGGACTTTGTAAACAGAAAGACTGGAGGGAATCAAACATACCCAAAAGCAATAGAAACTATTTTGAAAAGCCATTAAATCTTTTTTTTTTTTTTTTTTTTCTGACTGTTGCCCATCATGTCATTGGACTAATGTGCATGCTTGTCTATGTGTTTTATGAGTTCATTAGAAACTCTGCTTCAAAATGCAACTGGTCACTGCTTCAGCTTCCATTTCTCCTGATGGCTTTTAAAAATGTTTCTGGTTACAACATTCATGACATATATATATTGATTATAATATATATATATATATTATATATATATATATAATTTGCCTTTTGAAGAGGCAAATTCCTGTGCTGTCATCCAAGCAATCAAAACATTCTTTGTTTTCTGAACAGTGCTGGAGGATGGAGGCAAGGGATCTGGAGAGAAGGGGAGATATTTGGAGAACTAGTGGTTGACACTGATTTGCGTGGCAACTGCCTTCTCAGCCTGTACACACTCAAGCTGTGTGTAAAAATCCAGTGCTCAAAGTAAGGTAACAAACAAAGAATGTGGACCCAGCCCTGATGTTAATGCATTTCCTGCCCTACACATCTCTTCACTCCCCTACCTGCACAAAGTCCCCACTGAGTGCTCACAGGGAGTGATGGGAGTGCAAGTACTGGTGCCACTCCATCAGGGATGACAAATTAAACACTAATGTGTTTGCTAGAGGCTCAGTTGCTGGGCTGGGGTGGTAGATAGAGTAACCCCCCTGCTTTGTGACCTTTGCTACTTCTACTGGGGGTGGGTGCAGAGAGGTTAAAAAACAAATACTCTGCTTTTGATCAGCAGTGCGGCAATGTGCTCCAGCCCAGCCACCTGAGGGGGGAAGAAATCTGTTCAAGCTTTCTGCCTTCTCCATGGCACTTAATGCTTTCTGCAGCTTAAGCATTATTTTTAAATGGGTTTAAGATCCTCTGTGACCAGGAGCAGACTCTTTACACTGCATGGTTTTATGTCTTACAAAGATCAGCTGATCTGAAGTGAGATTATTTTCTCAGAAATTAAGCAAGAAATTATATATTTATTAGCAATGCATCTGACTGAAATATTCTCCTACAACTACCAGTTTCTCTCTCACTAAGCAAAGCAAATAAACTATTAATTCTCCTTTTATTTATTTATTTTTATTTTTTTCCTCAGGGTACGTGCATGAAAAGCAGTTGTAGAAGCTCATCAAACTGCTGTTTGTTCCTGGCAGAACCAGAATCTCTGATGAATGCTTCATTACTATTTTCATCCCAAAAGGAAAAAAAAAAAAAAAAAAAAAAAAAAAAAAAGTCATTTCCAGCAGAGTTTACACTCCTTTAAGTGACACTTTTTAGAATCCTCCTGTTGCACATTTACAGGTTACAGGTCTTTTCTTAATCTTTCTAAAGTCTGGTACCTAGTACTGTGGAGAAGGCTAGGTAACTGGACCAGAACCTAATGTCCCCACTTTAGATACTGTTTTAGAGCAGTACTGTAAGGCGTGCCAAAGGCCTTTGCTAGAATAGCTTCCCACATAAAGACAGGTCTCCATTACCCAGAACAGATCAATTGCTCTCAGCATGACTGATGAAGCTGAGTTTAAAGTACAAAAACCAGAATGATGCTAGCTCAATATTTTAATTTTGGTAATGAAAATGATCTATTGCTGTTTAACTAGTAATTCCAAGAATATCAACACAGAAGACAGCGTAAAAAATGTTGGTTAGAACATTGTTTACGTAGCCAGATTTCAAGCAGAAACTAGCAGTATGTAGTTCGCAAAACATTGGCATTTCATCATCTTTTATTTATGGAATTCATTAAAATGTAAGACACTAATATACCACACACAGAAGGAATCCTATAAACTATTCTCCTTCTTATCATCAAACCCATCAACCATATGATAGTAGATGGCTTGGAGGAACACCTCATATTCCAGTGATGAGCCATTCTTACGGATGGTGCATGTGCCCCAGGAATTGTTTTTCAAAGAACACCCATTTGTTTCAGTGGCACATCAGGACAAGCCAAGTAGAGCTTCAAATAAGTGGTGGAGAGAGGATTCACCACCTGCATTTTGGCTGTTACATTTTAGATGTAGTATTTATTTTTATAAGCCCCTGGAGGAACAACTCTCCCAGATGCACAGTATCTGCATAATCATCCAATTTTAGAGAGATTAAATATTCATATCAGGCTTCTTGAGTTGTGGTAATGTCCCTCTGGGGTTCTGAGGATCCAGGAAGAGTTCTGCCACTGCATAATGACTGGTGTCTGTTGTTCAGACTGTCAGAGTTAGTCCCCCATCACTCCCAGTTTAAAGACAAGATTTTGTGAACTCTTGAGAATGGTGTTTTTTTTCCCCCATATGAAGAGGCAAGATATTATGAATTCAATAACACAAGATTGAAGATGACCAGACCTGCACAAAGGCTTTTGGTACACCTGAACACTGAGATTTATTATCTGTTGGTTCAATTTAGACCCATCTATTAACATAACTATCTCAGATGAGGCTGAGGTGAATAACAGGTCAAGTTCATGGATATAATTAAATTAAAAAGAAACATTTATTGAAGGAATTGAACAAATTTGCTAAGATGCACTCATTAACATCCATTCAAAGTTCCTTCTAGTATTTATTATTTTATTATTATTATTATTATTATTATTTGTTTGTTGTTGTTATAACATTAGAATATTTAATGTAATTTTACTTTTAGCAGTTAAATCGGGGATGAATGTTTTATCTTGCCAGCTTTGATCTGCTCTGCTTTGATTCACCTTCTGCAAAGCAGAAAACTTAAAAAAGTTTCTCACAAAAGATCTTCAGGTTAACCATTTGACATTGCATTTTTATTAGGAATAACATTACCCTAAATGTCCTTAATTATACTGTCTTGTTCATAGGTAAAGAAGCAAGAGTCCATCCATTGTCAAGCATCTTGTGAAATAGGTCACTGCAGAGCTGTAATGTTAGCACTAGTGCATTAACGCCATAATATGGTGTCATGGAACATGTAGGAAATAATCCTGAAAGGGACATCTGACATTATGCAGATGCTGTCCAAAAATTTTTTAAAACTTCAAGGACAGAAAGTTTATAACCTCTCTTGACAATATTTTCCAATGGTTGACTCCATACTGACAGAAATTTTAGATTTGTTTTCTTTTGTTAACAGAAAATTTTTTATTTTTTATTTTTTTCCCTATTCATGGTGTATATAATAAATGTATATAAATACCTGAAAGGAGCATGCAAATAGGATAGAGCCAGTGGTACCCAGTGACAGTAAAATCATAGAATATCCTGAGTTGAAAGGGATCTACAAGATTTATCAATTCCAACTCCTGGCTCCACACAGGACCACCCCAAAATCAGACTATATGACTAAGAGTGTTGTACAAACACTTCTTGAACTCTAGCAGTCTCTGTGCCGTGACCACTGTCCTGGGCAGCCTGTCCCAGTGCCCAACCACCCTCTGGGTGCAGAACCTTTTCCTAACACCCAGCCTGACCCTCGTCTGTCCCAGCTCCATGCCATTCCCCCAGGTCCTGTTGCTGTCCCCAGAGAGCAGAGCTCAGCACCTGACCCTCCGCTCCCCTCGTGAGGAAGCTGCAGGCCATCATGAGGCCTCTCCTCAGTCTCCAAGCAATTTCAGCTTCTCCTCATGTGTCTTTTCCTCTAGACACTTCCTATCTTTGTAGCACTCCTTTGGACACTCTAACAATTTTACATCCTTCTTATATTGTGGCACCCAAAACTTTACACAGTACTTGAGGTGAGTCTGCACCAGTGCAGAGTAGAGCAGGACAATCACTTCTCTTAAAAGGGGTAATTGGCACAAATTGGAACACAAGGATTTAAATGTAAAAGCTATGCATTGCTAGCATCTTCTCTCAGGAAATGTCTACATAATTAAAATTTCTCTATGTTACAAAGTTGGTCTTCTGGATCATTTCTGTAGTTTCAGTAAGTCTTATCCTGAGAATTTTTCTGGCTTGATGCTCCAGCCATGATAGCATCTTTATCCTTTTCACTGAGGAAGCCACCAATTAAAGTGCTCCTCATGAAGTAGTTAGTTTTCTATCATGGTACACAAATTTCAGGTCCCCAATGCTCTTCAAAGCCCTAACTATGTCCTGTGTAGAAACTGTGTAGGGCTACAGATATTTCTTAGGAATACAGTCTCTTCCTACAGCTTTCCCAGATATTTTTATATATTCTATCAGCATACAGACTCGGCATCTGGCAGAGAAGCTGGTCATTGGTAGGATACAAAGCTGGAACTGGAGCTGATTCAGAATGCCTGTCACTGACAGTGGCAGACAGTACCACCAACTGTCCAATACCTGACAACTTCACATAGGTAACTTGAGAATATTTTGCTTTTTTAAATGTAAATTTTCCTAAACATAAATTCAAATAAACATGGCATTATTTATAACAAAAGTTCAAGTTCTTCATAAGTATAAAATTTGTTTTCTATTTTATACTCAGTGTAATAACTGTAAATAGAGCATTAATATGTTTTCCAACTTTCATGTACTTATTAATTCTTTTTTATCAGATTGAAGGAAAAATATAAACTTCTTTTTCCCTTTGTTCATTTTATTTGATGTAAGAGAACAACAAGGGCAGACTGCTCTGCTAAGGATATCAGGCTAAGAGCTCAGGCTGACAGCAAAGCTGATAGGACAGTGACATTGACAACAAGAGTGTAGGCCTACAGTATCTGAACAAGGACAGTATGTCTGGTGATAGTATCCATGTAAGACACAATCCAGGGATGGCCAGGCACAGTGATGAGATAGGACCAAAGTCAAACCAGGAAACCAATGCAGCAGGTCAGGGGAAGCATACAGATCAGTGAAGTACATGGCCAGACACAGGCATGGCTGCAGTATAGCTCATGCAAGGGCCAAGGATGACAGCCTGAGCTTAAATGCATCTTTCTAGAACCCATGAAGGCTTCCCAGAAAACGTCAAGTCTGGACAGCTGCTCTATCAAAGTTGGCCTTAAACTTGTCCAACCAGACTCGGGATGTGAGGGGGGGGGTGTTAGGGGGGCAGCTGTATGATCTTAAGGCCCAGACAGCAGCATTCTTTTATGTAATTGTGAAAGCAAAGCTTGCTGAAAAAATAAACCCATCTTTATTATAGTTGTCACTATGACCCATTTACTGTGCTGGTTTATCTAAATATTTTAAAGAGCCTGTATGGTTGTTTTCTTCGTTTGTTCTCACTGTGGTATTGGCAACCACAGAAGTTTTAACAGGCATTGCCTTGACTCTGTTCAAAGGATGGAATGTGCCTCTGCAAATTCAAATGTTTAAAAGATAAATGTGTACATCAAAGGTAATTGTTTCAAGTGTCCCTATAGATAATAAAGAACTCACATTATTCAGAAAAATTCCTTTTACCTTCCAAGTATCTAAAACAGGCAAGATGAATTCTTAGCCAGAAGTGTTTTTCTTCCATTGCATGTAAAGAATTTGTTGTCTCGAGATCAACTCCCCTTGTACTTATGGGGGATTTCAACTTGCCAGACGTCAACTGGGATCACCACACGGCTGACACGAGCAAGTCCAGGGGGTTCATAAAACACCTAGAAGATAACTTCTTGGTGCAGCTGCTAAGGGAGCCAACTAGGAAAGGTGCCCTCCTAGACCTGTTTCTGGAGAACAGAGAGGGTCTTGTGGGAGATGTGGCAATTTGCGGCTGTCTCGGTCATAGTGACCATGAAGTGGTTGAGTTTAGAATTTACGGTGACAGAAGGAAAACTGTCACCAAAACTTCAGCCCTGGATATGGGGAGAGCAGACTTCAGGCTGCTCAGGAAAGTGGTCGGCAAGGTCCCCTGGGAAACTGCTTTTGAAGGCATTGGTGTCCATCAGTGCTAGTCATACTTTAAGTATTGCCTCCTAAAAGCACAAGATCAGACAATTCCAAAGTACCTTAAGTCAGGCAGGCAGGGCAGGAGGCCAGCCTGGCTGACCAGAGATCTTCTACTGGAGCTTAAGCGAAAAAAGAAAGTGTTCTGGAAGGAGGGACAGGTGATGAGGAAGGTATACAGGGATGCTGTTCATGTTTGTAGGGAGAAAATTTGTGTGGCCAAAGCCCAACTAGAGTTGAAGCTGGCCGTGTCTGTGGGAGCCAATAAAAAGGTTTTTTTTAGATATGTAAACAGAAAAAGGAGAACCAATGAAAACAGAGGTTTGCTACTTGATGGGGAAGGTCTCCTCACAAACAATGACGTAGGCAAAGCAGAGACGTTTAATGCCTTCTTCACCTCTGTCTTCAACGTTGATGATGGGCTTCGGGACCCAGGGTACCCTGAGATGGAGGACCATGACAGTGGGAATGACAAACTCCCAACCGACCCTGAACGTGTGTGAGATTTGCTGCTCTGCCTGGATCCCTACAAGTCCATGGGTCCAGATGGGATTCATCCCAGGGTGCTTAAAGAGCTGGCTGATGTCATCGCGGAACCTCTCTCAATTATTTTTCAATGATCTTGGGAATCTGGAAAGATCCCGGCAGACTGGAAGCTGGTAAATGTTGTGCCAATTTTCAAGAAGGGTAAGAAAGAAGACCCTAGCAATTACAGGCCTGTCAGTCTCACATCAGTGCCTGGTAAAATTATGGAGAAGATGATTCTTGAAGTTACTGATGTGCACCTGGGGGACAATGCAATCATTGGTCCCAGCCAACATGGGTTCATGAAGGGTAGGTCCTGCCTAACAAATCTGATTTTCTTTTATGATAAGATCACCCATCTAGTCGACCAAGGGAAACAAGCTGATGTGATCTTTTTGGACTTCAGCAAGGCTTTTGACACAGTTCCCCATAGGATCCTACTGGACAAAATGTCCAGCATACAACTAGACAAAAACATCATATGATGGGTGAGCAACAGGCTGACCGGCAGGGCTCAAGGGGTTGTGGTAAATGGGGCCACATCAGGCTGGCGGATGGTCACTAGTGGGGTTCCTCAAGGCTCCATTTTAGGTCCAGTCCTCTTCACTGCTTTTATAAATGATTTGGATGTTTGGGTGTTTTGAGCAAATTTGTTGATGATACCGAACTTGGAGGAGTTGTGGACTCAGATGAGGGTGGAAAGGCCTTGCAGAGAGATCTAGACAGGTTGGAGAGCTGGGTGATCAACAACCGCATTAAGTTTAACAAAAGCAAGTTCCGGGTCCTGCACCTGGGACAGGGCAACCCTGGCTATACGTACAGACTAGGAGATGAGACGCTGCAGAGCAGCCCCACAGAGAGGGATCTGGGGGTCATGGTAGACAGCAAGTTGAATATCAGCCAGCAGTGTGCCCTGGCAGCCAGGAGGGCCAACCGTATCCTGGGATGCATCAAGCATGGCATTGCTAGTCAGTTGAGGGTAGTGATCATCCTGCTCTACTCTGTGCTGGTGCAGCCTCACCTTGAGTACTGTGCGCACTTCTGGGCACCACAGTACAAAAAGGACATTCAACTGTTGGAATGTGTCCAGAGGAGGGTGACAAAGATGGTGAAGGGCCTGGAGGGGAGGATGTATGAGGAGCGGCTGAGGTCACTGGGCCTGTTCAGCCTGGAGAAGAGGAGGCTGAGGTGAGACCTCATCACGGTCTACAACTTCCTTGTGAGGGGGAGTGGAGAGGCAGGTGACCTATTCTCCACAAACACCAGTGATAGGACCTGCGGGAATGGGGTTAAGCTGAGGCAGGGGAAGTTTAGACTAGACATCGGGAGGAGGTTCTTCTGAGGGTGGTTGCGCACTGGAACAGGCTCCCCAGTGAAGTAGTCACTGCACCAAGCCCATCTGAATTCAAGAAGAGATTGGGCTGGGCACTTAGTCACATAGTCTAAACTTTTGGGTAAACCTGTGCTGTGCCAGGAGTTGGACTTGATGATCCTTATGGGTCCCTTCCAACTCAGGATATTCTATGATTCTACGATTCTATGAAAAGTAAAGTGTCTATCTCATATGTAGGCATCTGCATTATAAACATTTATAGTTAGTTCAAATAAACTATATCTTATATATTGCAAGATATGTTTTTTTTTTTTTTAAAAAAAGGAAAATTTTGAATCTGTTTTTATTCTTCATGAAATGAATGCGGAAAGTGAGGGAGAGAGAGGACAGGTTATACAGTAACATATCTTGACTGTATACGGATAGGCATCACATCCAATTGATATTCAGACATTCAAGTTTTATAGGCTTCATCTAAAGAGAATACCTCCATCACTCAAATGTCTACATACTAAGAATATTGAGTAGTCTCATAAGAGTGGATTTTTTATCACTAAAGAATAAGTTTACAAACCTAAAAACAAACAAACAACAACAAAAAACACTACAACAAAATAATTTGTTAATCATAAACATTGTAATGCAAAGGAACATGATTCACTTGAAATTGGTTTTGAATAGTTAACAAATTAAATAAAGATTGTGATTTCTCAAAAATGTTAATATATTTACACATTTGGTAAAAAAGTTTTTGTATCTCTTAGGAAATGCTGCTGTATCTCAGACTTGGATGCCTAAAGCAAATCAACTTATTCATATCTTAAATAAAAGTAGATTTAAAACAAAACAACAATAACAACAAACTGACTATGCTCAAATACTACAAAAGCTTCTAAGCATGCTTTTGAAAACCAAACCAATTCCTTAGGTTCCTGGAATGGTTGGGGGCCTTAGATAATAATTTTGGAAAAATCATGAAAAAATGGCATATTAACTTTTATGTAAACATAATCTTGATATGGGGGTAGCAATACAATTTACAGTATAGTTTAATTGCCTTTTCATTTTGCTTTATATTAAGTATGGAAGTAACTAGCTTAATTCAACTGAAGAGAAAGGAGTTCAGTTCCTGGATGACTAAATAGACATGGCAGGTTCTTTTAGGCTAAACAGCTCTTTTTATCAATCCTCATGTGTTTATTTTTAATTTTTAGTAATATAAGTCAGCAAGACAGTCAGATGCAATGTATAAATTATGAAACTAGGATTTTGGTGAAATAAAACAAAGAATATATAATATTTGAGTAAAATATTTGAGCTCTGAAACAGATCATCAGCTGATATAAATCAGCCTCCTTTCAATGACCACTGTAAAACTCTAGATTTTAATAGTAAATGAAATGAGAAATAGCAAAATAAGAGAAACATAAAATTTGCACTGAAATTTTTAAGCCAGCAGGCTAGTGCAACAGAAGACAAACTATTTAAATATGGTAGTCTATTTCTAGTCTAAGTGTAATTAAAATTTTCACTGTGAGTATTTAGTTACGGCATCTATATTTTACTGGTAGCAAGTAAAACTGTTCAGGAAGAGTTTAAAAAATGTTGAAATTTATGTGAAATTCATCACCACATTTCCACCAGCTGGGATGTAGCCATGTATGCTGTCAGTCTCACACCAAAGTATGTTACACTGCTCTGACTTTTATATGGGAAGCTGAATTTATAATAATTTGGAACATATCAGAGATTGGAAAGTATTCAGGCTACAGTGGCATTGAGATGAGACTTGATGCACTGGTTGCATTTAGAGGGAAATGGGAGAAACTGAGCAATAGGTTTGTTATGATTCGGAACTTTTCTTTGTAACATGCTCTGGTGTACCTCATGTCCACAAAAGCTTGCGATCACTCTCCCTAGCCACTATCCTGTCTTCCTTCACCCCACGCTAAAACAAGCTGTATATTCTACTCTGTTTATTTTTAGAATGACTCTGAGTCCTGTCTATTCTGGTTTTGTTTTCTTTTTACTTTCACACTCCAATAAACCTAACCCACTTTCAAGGTACTAAGACAATTTAACCTGTCCATACAAGGACTTAGTGTATTTCAGCATAATGTGTTTCATTTGTACTTCTTTTTTTTTTTTTTTTTTTTTTTTTTCTCCAAGAGAACCATATGTTGTCGAATCTTGACAACAGTAAACTGTCTTTGTTTAGAACAGAACCCACAAGAACACAAGAACCAATATAATAATAATAATAATAATAATAATAATAATAATAATAATAATAGTTATTACCCAATATGATTTAATTTACAGAATTAAAGTGTGGAGAATTTTTCAAATAATATTCTCAAGAGTAAGACATTTCAAAATTCTTTTCAAGAGGTTTATATACTGACAATTCCCTTGAGGTGGGTTTGGTTTTAGAATATGGGGGCTTTTCTTGGTTGTTGTTGTTATTGTTCATTTTTTGTTGTTGATGTTTCTAACAAGATAGCTGTAAGGGAAAAATGAAAAGGAGAGGAGAGAATTGTCAATATGGAAAAACACTTTGAACTTCATAGAGGGAAGAATCAAAAACTCATTTTACTAATACCTATTTCTCTCTCAGTACCACTTCTATATGATTTTAGTTTATGATCTTTCTAGATGCCTCTCATCAAGGTCATTCAAATCCTCTGTATTCCCTCTCTATCTCAGTCTTATTTTCATCTCACTGTCACTGAGATTGGAGTTGCAAAGAGTTTAAAACGATATTTCCCCATAGTTTAATGACAAGGAATTTATGAAAACTTTAAAAATTTATTTTCTGTTTTGGAACAAAATTCTCATAGAATGATTAGTAGTGAGGCAACACACAGTAGATTGTGGTGAATTTGTTTAATTCTGGGGCAACAGACATGACTGACTGAAAAGTTTCTAACTAGTTTCTAACACTTTACCAGATATTCTTTATTACAGCATCATAGAGGGATGTATTGACATTTAAATATACATGTCAGAGGTACCTAAAAAGGAAAGCAGAAGAAAATAAACACATATCAAAACATCATAAGCACTGACAAGAACAAGGTGTCATAACCACATAGCATTTCCCAGAGCTGTCAGCTGGGAGAATTGTGACTGACTTTACAAGCCCTGAGTCTATGACAAAACAATGCTAGTGTTTTATTTTAATTGTGGATATGAATGTGTTTCATTTATTTTTTTCAGTGGCTTCAGGTTCATATTGGTCACCAGGGCCATAAGATATGTACTATGGCTTATACTATACCCTGTCTTTTGTTGCTTTTGGATTAATGAATAATGAAACAAAGTGTAGTAAACTCTTTCATTACAGAAGCATAAGCCTCTTCATTATATTGCCTTCTCTTTCTCTCTCTCTCTCTCTGTCTCCTTCTTCCCTTCTTCCTTTCTTCTGTCCTTCCTTCCTTCCTTCCTTCCTTCCTTCCTTCCTTCCTTCCTTCCTTCCTTTCTTCCTTCCTTCCTTCCCTCCTTCATTTTTTTTTTTTTCTTCCTTTCTTAACTTAATTTAACTTTACTTTACTTTTTTCTGTTACGTTGAATTTCTTTTTTTTTTAACCTTTATTTTTTCTTTAGCTTCTTTAGCACTTTAGGTCCACTGTACTACTTGCAATGGGTCAGCATTAAACTCCATAATATTGCATTGTGTGTGCTTGAACACACTGAGCTTCTGTCTGTATTTCATTTCATTAACTTGACTGAATTATGAGCACATATAGAATTAACCATGCTCCTCTGAATATACCTATGAACATGAAACCAGGTCACAAAAGGGTAGACAGGATTATGAATTATCAGGTTGTTTGTTGGTTACTCAGTAGTGACTGACCATTAAGTGTATTCTCATTATACAGTTAACTTGAAGTCTCTGTCTTCAACCATTAATAAAAAGCAACTGATATACACTGGTAATTTGTACTCTAGCATAGCACAAATTAATGTGTGCTATTGTATCAAAAGCGCCTTTCACAAAGAGCTGGTTTTGGTTAGCCTTATATTTAAATAAAATAGAAAGGATATACATTGCAAGATATGGTCTTCTGTGTGAAGAGGTGATTGTCAGACAATTACAATATTCTGCTTTTCCACAAACTAAAAAAAAAAGTAAAATAAAAATGCAATAGAAAATATAAAAATTCTGAAGTTTCAGAGTTAATCATTGCAGAATATGTAACAATGTAAGTATGTAATTACAATACTTCCAGTGTTTCCTGGAAATCAATTCTATGATCATTCTATGAATTCTATGAATGATCATATTCATAATCAAAATTATGATCTATTATTATTACAGGTAAACAAGTTACACAGTAAAATCTTTCACAATTATTAACAAAAGTAAATATATATACATGATCTCATACTTTGAAAAACAGGGATAATAAAAGGCAAATTTTACATGTTTAACCTGAAGGGTTTTGCATTTGTCTTGATTAGATTATTATAACCTAACATTACCTCCTGAAAGCTATAGCTCTGCCTACTGTTGGTCTAATAAAGATCAGAATGAAGAAAAACAACGTGCCTCTAGTCTTCTTAGTACTACCAAAATTCTTTAAGAATAATTCAACCCCATGATAAAGTGGGGTTGATAAACATTTGCTAAACATTTTCTTAATGATTATCGAAATAATTAGCTAAGATGTATAAAACATTCCTAATGTGGTCTGCTCTCCAGCTCTGTGCCTCCCTTGGCTGAAAATTCCTAAGACTCTGACAAAAGCTTAGTACTTTCCCAGGATATATTTTATTTTCCACAAAAATCCCAAATAAAAGAATGAAATAAAAGAATCCCAAATAAAAGAATGCCCGTATTTTCAGATAGCACAATACATAGCAACAAAAAAGAGAAAACATAACAAGAACATTTTTTTAAAAAAACATCAAAATCTCTTACTCTCCCCAACTACCAAGTCACCCTCCAGACAAAAATATCCTAAATAACAGCATCATCAACAACGAATAACTTCTGTAAAGAACTCTGATTACAGTGTATATTATTCTCTCTGTTGATTAATTGAACTGGCATTTTGATTACATTTAATTGTACACATTGCATATTGAGGGCTTTTTAAGTTAATGTAAACAATTATATCCTAAATCACATAAAGACTTTTTTTTTTCTTTTTTTTAATTCAGTAAATATGATTTCCCCTCAGATATTTTGAAAATCCTGGTTCAGGCTGAGGTTATAGAAGCATCCTTGCAAAATTGCTTGGGAGACTTTTGATTGAATTACAGGAAAGACATCAGAGCTCAAACTGTGAATTCTGACTTTGCTATACAACAACCTTTCTCTTCAAAGAGAGATTAATCCTATAGCTGATGTTTGTCTACTCTGAGGGGTTTTATATACAGGAATGAGGAAAGGAGGAGGTTGCAGTAATAAAAATAATTATACTGTTCTGTTGGGTTTATTTTGAAACTTTCAGGTTTATAAGTGTTTGAGATCAGATCAGTTATTTACCTGGGAAAGTAGAAAAGAGATTAAATGTAAGGGGGGTATTTTGCAATGATCAATGGATTTTAAATTTTTTTTGGCTAGTTTTATTATTATCTAGATTTGATGAACCAGCATATGAACGCAGGGTTAAGTTTTAAAATTGTAAACAGATCCAGCTTAGAAGATCACATTTTGCTTCAGCTTTGTGAGATTAGGGTTTGATTCTGCAGACCGTTGCAAATATTCTAGTTTCTACTGTAGCACTACTCAATGTAAAAATAAATTTCTCACCTACAAGACAAAAGCACTTTGTAAATATACATTTATCTTAATGAAATGAAAAGTTCAATGCTGTGAGGGAGGGATTATATAAAATTATATAAAAATATATTTATATCATGGAAGTTTAATTCCTCTAGAAAACCGAAATGTGTCTTCTAAGTCTTGAGGTAAATTAGTAACTACAATAATGTAAAATTGTCTCCAGTATACAGGTAAACAGAACAGATTCAATAGTACATTTAAAACTCAAGGAAGGAAAACCTCTCAAATGTTATGAGCGACTCAAAAATAAGTGTTAATTTGCAGTGGACACATAAATAAATAGATAAATAGATTTAACTCTTAAATCATCTTCTTATTACAGAGTAGCTCAATCTGTGTAATAGGATGAAAAAATACAGAAAAGAATACAAAACTGCAACCCCAGCAGATATATAAGAATGTATATAAAGATATACAAGTATAAGAATGAATATATCATGATAGGAGAGTATCATAATAAGTAGCATATGGTTATGGACAACATTTTTTTTTTGCTAAACTGATAAAAAAATAATAACTATTAAGGATTATTAAAATTAAATAAATAAAGCCATGTAAATAACTTTGTCCAGTTCATTTTGTATAGTGTCATATGGAAACTTTTAAAAGACTATTTAATGAGCAGATATGTAGCACATTTCTAAAATTAGCTCTTCAGAATAGCCTGCTGTCCCATCCTAGACCTTAGAAAAAGGTTTTGTTATTAGATACAGATGTATCTATACCTGTATAACTGTAGTGAGCTGTAATGCAAAAATGCACCAGTGGAGGGAAGGGCATCCTGCATAGGAGGAATTCAGAAACATTTCTTGGACATACAAGCATAGTCTCATCTGGACTTGAGACTTTATAAGTACATCAAGGATAACAAGAAGAGTTTATACATTAGTAGCAAAGGCTGAACAAGGAAAATGTGGAGCTGTTGCTGAATGGGAAGGGTGATTCTATGCCAGTGGACACAGATAAAGCCAAGAAAACATCCTGTTTGCCTTAGCATTCTTCAGCTATTAAATAGACCTTTTGTTTTTTGTTTTTTTTTTTGTTTTGCAGATGAGAACAAGAGCATATTTATATTTTCATAAGTAAAATTAGACTTTGCAATTTCTTGTAAAGACAGGAAACTTTTCCAAAGTGTTAATTCCCCCAAATCATCCTTTCCTTATATACTTCACTACAATTACTTTACCACAAATTTCCTTCTGAATTTACAGTTATGACACAGGCTAAGAGCAGCATTGCACAATCAAAAGGAGACTTGGGTTCTCTGTCAGTTCCTCTTCTCTGAAAGAGTAGGATTCTAAATTCATACTCATGTTCTTCTTGATTGGCAAAAATCATTCACAACTGACACTGTCAGCCTTCAAGAAAATGTCAGTACAAGAGGTTAAGTGAACACCCAAAGCTGATTTTGACAACGTCTTGTCTGAGGAGCAGATGAGAACCCTAGTCAGAAAACCACAGGACTCATGAAAGTTGATGAGGAAGCACTTTCCCAGTGGACTGGCATTTCATTAACACCTTTTGGAAGGGCAAAATAACATCCTGACTACAGTATACTGTCTTGACCCTCAAGAAACCATCAAATTACTATCCTCTGTCAAACCTCCCTTTTTGGAGAAAGGATACATTTGCTAAGCAACTTCAAGTACACATGAACATTTTTAGACTTCTTCCAATCTTCAAGTAATGGTTTCCAGACAAGTTTTTATAAAAGTGTTAGGTTCATATTTCATAATACTGCTCTTGGGACGCTAATGAATGCTTTATATCAACTCTGTTAATGTCTTTCACATAGATTTAGTTATGGATAGTTCAAGTCATGTTATACTGAGCAACAGAAGGATCATGTTATTACCAGAATTTTGTAAAGAACATACGAATATAAAATCAAATGTATCTTACTTATATGCATGAGAAGCAAAATTCACCTTGAAGAACAGATAATGATTTTATTCATATTCATCTCCATGTTCCTCCCTAAATCCCAGATATCAGATATGCAAATCCCCTAGTTTCAGTCAAGAGAAAAGAAAAGCTGAAATTGTATCATCATCAGGACTTCAAATAATGAAGCCATGAATATAAAGATCTGTGATAAATGAGTTTCTAATAACAACAGGGTTTCTAATAACAGCAGGAATCATATTATGAAAACATAAAGTGGAAGTTTCATGTATGAATGATTTGAAGAACCTTAAGTTGTCTTTATTGCTTAAAATGAGAAATGCTGCAGACTGCGGCTGTTAGAAGTTCTTTTGTGGACCTGCCGAACCTCCTGCTTCCACATATATCAGGGCTCAGCTGGGAAACTGGGATTCAGAAATGAACTAATTGCCATGAAAGTCAAATAAACTGACAAAGAAACTTTCCCTCAGAAAAACTCTCCAAGTTGGAGAGTTGGAGATATCTGATGATATAAAATAACATTTTTGTTTACATGAATTAATATAACATTGATATACTGATTGATGTGAATAAGCTGTTAATGTTTATTATGTAGTTAACCGAAGCAAAGATGTAGTTTTCTGTTGCAAAGGGATGGTATATTTGGAAAATGATCAATTTTGGCTCCAGCAAGACAGAGGAAAGACCTGTCAACCTAATCCTTCTACAAGTAGCAAGAAAGTCCTTCTACAAGTAGCAACCTACTGGCCTGTGAGAAACCCAGAGGTGCACTATGAAAGGGTTAATAAAAAGTAGTGCCAGGCTGTAATTTCAACTCTATTAGGATCCCATATTGACTTTCATTGTTATCAAGTTTCTATTACATAACAAGATTTAGGCTGCAGCTCCATGCATCTGGAGCATAAATCAATGAGTGAGAGCAGCTAACAGAGACAGCCAGAGGAATAGTTTCTAAGTCCCACAAACATTGTGTTCTGAGTCTGAAACTCTAGCAATGCTGGTGAACTTGTGACCTTGCAAAGTGGTGTCAGTGGAGGAGCTCAGCCTCCTTCATGGATCATGCCAAGCTCTTCGCTGTTGAAGCTGATGAAGAAATGAAGGAACAGGAGGATGGAGCAGAATGGAAAAGCAGAGGCAGCCAAGGCACAAAAGCACCAGGGAACAACTTTTGCAGCTCCCACTGTGGAAGGTGAAAGTACTTGAACATCTATTATCCCTTGAGAAGCCTGGCAAAGGGATCCTTTTTACTGTTTTCAGTCCTCTTTATCAATGAATTAAATGCTGACAAATAAACTTAAGGTGCATAAAAGCAATTTATTTATTTATTTATTTATATTACTGAACACAGGATAAAAGGCAATTTCATCAGTACCAGTACTGGCACCTGTGCAACTGCTCATACTTTGATTTCTTTCTGCTTGTCCATCTCCATCTCTTCAGAGCAACTCTCTTCAAGACATTGGACACCTGAAAATACATGGTGTTTTCTGTGAAAAATAAATAAATAAATAAAAATATTTTGTGTGTGTGTGTACTAAGTGTGCAATACCTTTATGCCTGTTTGTACACACTACCCACTCTGGATTATACCTTCAGTAACTGTCAGAATATCTCACATTCCACAAAATTGCAGCATAGCTGCACATTGGTACACAAATATGGGTGTGTTTTGCATCAGACTCAGGACAGACTAGGGTATATGCACATACCTAAGTCTTTTCCCAACGGCTTAACTTAGCCCCAGCATTCTTGGGCAGTAGAAATTTAAGCATAAATGTAAGTTTAGAAGGAGTCTTCACTGTCTGGATGGAATGAGAGCAAGAGAGTGATACAAGCAGAAAGATTTTTTCACCGACTTAACTACAGATAAAGAGACTTTCCTTGGATCTTTTCAACTCCCTCTCTTCTGAGGTGTTTTGAACTCTGCCTGGTGTTGTGCATGACTGATTTCCTAATACTTTATATCTCTTGTCTAGCATTATCATGAGAATATTTTTTCAGCTGTCTATGAATTAATTCCCTTTTGGTAGCATGGATACTTTCTTGGGAAAGAAACACTACTTTGGGGATGTTGCCATTCGATGTGTCTTTATCCAAACAGTTCAATCAGATAAGGAGAATTGAACCCAGAATTTCTTCTGGGCTAGCATGCCTTTGAACACCCATTAACTGCAACTGCAAAATTTTTGTTTCTATGTTGTCTTTATTATCATTATTATAATTATAATGATCATTATCATGATCATTAATAATAATAATAATAATTTCATTTTACAGAGAGGAGCTGTGACATTTTCCACAAGCTACCACGGGCAGTTGCCTATTCTATCTGTGACTACAACTAACCCTAATGGCAGCTAATTAAAGGAAGAAAAGAGACAAGGACACCTTCAGTTCCTGAACACTAATACTGTAGGTGTTGTTAGAAAGAATTCCCTTAAAAGAGAATAGTTCAGCAACTATGATGAATGACCCAACCACGTTTTACCCATGGAAGTCTAGGCAGAAATATACATTCAAGATCAACTTGTTGTTACACTCCTTTCCCACTTTTCCTGTGGAAATTCCAGCTGGTTGTTATTTTATGATGCCATCACCTTTAAATACTCTTTCCAAATGGTAATACTATCAAGACTTGTCAAATTCCTTGAGGAAATTTGTCTTCAATTAATTGACATTTTTCCACCCAAGGTATTTTTGCAAGTAGCATTTATCTCTTGTGCCTCTCTGATTTACTGAGGTAAGCACTTCAGAGTCGCTGTGCTTCAGTTTTCTTGAATGAAAAAACAGCAACACAATTTTTTGATTTTTAGGACTGTTTCAGGTTATATATAACATTTTACCATAGAAGACATAAAACTCTGTACATATTAAATGTGTGGCCTTACATTTGCAATGCTTGTTCTGGAAATGACATTTTATTCTTATTTCCATCCAACATCAAGCTGAAAACAGTTCTTAAAAATTAATGGCCTATGATAAATACATACTGAAGGATCAGTATCTAATTTTAGCTATACTATATTATAATAAGTAATTACTTTCTCTCATATCATGTTTATATAGCATGACCAAGTTTAAATACCTGATTCCGTAAGGCCCTGAAATGAATAATATTGCTCCTTGCAGAAAGAGTACAAACCCTTATTTTACTAATTGAAAACTTGTGCAGAAGTTTTAGGTTATTCAAGCTCCTTGTTGATTAATTAATATCTGCACTAATACACTGGGAAAGCATATAAAGAAAACTTTGCCTTAAACAAACTTTGTACTATTAGGTTTTAAAGTACCACTTTCCCTGGACCATTTCTCTGGATTTTCTGTATAACAAAGACTGTCAGTAAAACAAACTGATTACAGTGTTTTCTAGTTCTTGATGAGGGATGGATGTACATGATGATACTGAGAGCCCATCCAGCTCAGGAACCAGTTCTGCTCCTCTTGCAGGATGAGTTCACCAGATGTGTGCTGCCAGCAGTGAGATCTTGTTTCTGGCAGAAGAAATGAGATCAGATGTAAAGTCCAGTTCAGTGTAACGGGAGTGAAGGTTTTAGGATCTGTCCCTCAGACTTTTTTAAAGGTCTCATGGCATCAGATTCTCCTTTCTACTATAGAGACAATTCTTGAAAGCTACTATTGCTGTCCTAGATAAAATGCTGAAAATGTGAGAGCATCTGAATCCAGCAATAATCATTCACTGCCAAGAAATCTAGAGCATCAATAATGCTTTTTTTTTTTTTTTTTTTATTTTTTTTTTAGCATTGTAATGTAATATTTTATGTATCAGTGTACAAACATCTTACCACAGACCATAGCTGCAAAACAAAATGATCTATTAGAATATAGAGCAAAAAGATGGTTTCTGCCCAAGAAGATCACATCTGAATATGACAAATAAGTGATTTAGAGACATAAATAGAGGTAAAATAAATTACTGGTCAGGCTAGAAGGTTGTACTCTTACAGCATTAGCATCTTGATCACTGTTAGGGTTGTTTTTTTGTTGTTGTTGTTTTGGTTTTTGTTTTGGTAGTTAGTACAAATAGTGTTTACATATATTTTCTGCATTTTGTATTTATATGAAAAGCATCTTGTACAGTAAATTTTATCAATGAAATGGTTACATTTTTATATTTCAATTTGGTTTTAGCAAGAAAAAAAATCATGGATGGTAGCAGAACTGACACAAAACTGAATAAATGTAAGTATATACATATTCAGAATGTACAGTATTTTTTACAGACTGACAGTGCAGTTTTGCCTTCCTGAACAGCTTCTACAAGCAGTTTCATTGGATTACAACTACAGCCAGACCAGGCAAGTGACATTATCAGTCTCACAGTAATGTGAATTAGATTACATGTGATAATGTCAAGCAGCAAATGTTGAGGTACCCAATTCAATCCAGTGTAAATTGATTTTGAGAAAAATTACACTTGAATCAAAACCTGTACCCAGACCTTATAGCCAAAAATCTTTTTTCTTTGGATGGTTATTTCTCTTCTTTTTGGTTGTTTCAGAATACATTAAGCATACAATAATCTTAGTGTTTATGTGAAATCTAGATTTGAAACTACATGATGTTGTTTGCTACATCTACATTTCAGCATTCTGGCTGACACAAATGCATTGACTGCATAACACTGTCATATGAATACTGATAAAATGTTGTTATATTAGAGTTTTTTGATGAATTGAAAAATTTGGGATAATGGCAAAGCTTTTGAAAAAAATCTCATTTTCAGAGAAATTCTGGAGCCCTAAAGTTTTTGATAGCCAAAACTTTAAACTGTTGGCAAAACTGATACTTGAAGTGAAAGAATATGAAGAAAAATGTTGATTGGAAGAAATTCTCATTAAAATGGTTCAAGGGGAAAATTGGTTCCTGTTATCCTGATCAATGTGAGAAGATAATTTAGAGCTATTCATAGAGTTCTCCTTGACAAGAGCTTTTAGGGCACATAAAGGATAACATACACTTCCTTTCCTGGGCTCATTCATGGTGACTAGTAATGATGAATCAAATGCAGGCATAAAATTTGTTTCAACTGGTGACTCAAAAAGAAAGGCTATCCATATATAACATTATATTCCTCACAGAAGGTCCAACATAGTTTTTCATGCTGGGAACATGGAAAATCTGTTTCCATCTACTGCCTCATCACCAGTTTTCCTCTCACCCTAAGTGAAAGGAAAAGCAGGACAAGGACAGAAAAGAAGAAAAAAAAAAAAAAAAAAAAAAAAAAAAAAAAAAAGATGATTGCTAGATTGCTATTAGCTGTATTTTTGCCTAGTTCCCAGAACAGTGGATATTTTTTAGTCTTTTTTAAGGATGAACTCATGCAGATCTAATGATGCTGATTCACAGACACACTGAGGTAATGCACTTCAGATAACAGATAAGAAGGACATTGCATCATTTCAGCAGGTCTCATAACGTAAATATTAAAGGGAATTTCACTATGGCATCAGCTTTTACTGTAATCAAAGACTCTAAGGTATGATTACAGTTAAACAGGTTACGCAGTGAGATAGACTCACTAAAACAGTAAGATGTTCCTGATCTAAAGAACATAAAGCAGGAGACACAAGGCAATTCTTTTACTATATAATAGCATATAATATTATATCATGTCTTTAAAAAAATCAATTTAAGTTATGCTCCAGCCAGCTGTTTCTGGTTAAGGAAAAAAAAACCTAACATGAGGACTGCACATATTTATATCAAAGTTAAATACTGTGGAAAGAGAATGTAAAATGAGATTTTTCCTCCCAGGACAGGATAAGTAGCAATTAAGTGTGCAAACAAAGTGCATTGTTTAAAGACCTGTGCTTTTTTTATGTACCGCATTTCATATTTGGAAGGACATAAGTAATCCCATGGTTCTGATGCTTATTAAAAAAAAAAAAAAAAAAAGAACTCAGGAATATAATATGGTGTATAAACATGTCTCCTTCCTTGGGAGATCCAAGATAGCTCCTGGAATTATTGTCTGCTTCCCTTTTAAAGAGAGTCCTGACCTAAACCTGTCATGAACTGCTTCTGCCAGGGCCTCCCTTTCCTCTCCCAGGGGAGAACTAGGGGTGAGATGGAGAGTTTTATTTAGGTAGGGTACACAGCAAAATTTGAAATATAAATATTGCTTCACTTATAAGCTTGGAAAAGAAGCTTAAAAATGAAATATTTTACCTGGAGAACATAAGAGAGTGAGGTGTGGGTCAGATCTCCCTCCTTGTGGGCATCCCTCTAGGAGGGACCCCAATGTTTTTCAACATCCCTGCTGAAAAACTATGAGCATTGAACCTTTGCCATAACCTCCACATTGCTAGGACAGTGTGGAGACCTCAACCTCCATACTTTGCCTCAGAGATGCTGATGTACAACACACAGTACAAGCTTTAAACAGTTTTTGCAAGTGAGAGAGGAAGCATTTTGAAACAGACTGCACTCTTCTTGGGCTAGTTGTACTCAGGCTAGTGCTGTGACTCCATTGTTGGTGACAAAGGAGATGTGTACCCACCATCCAGGCAAAGGAACCTCTGACGGACAAAGTCACAGGCAACTTGCTTGCAAGAAAGGTTAGCATGGCATTTCTCAGACTTTATTCTTTCCTTCTGTGGGTTCTGTATTTTATGATATCTATTATATAAAAAACATAAAATATTTAAACACTTGTTTTTTACAAAAGGAAAACCCCATAAAAACAGACTGATTTACAGGATAGAGGTGTAAGATTGTTGCTTGACTGTTTTTGTTTTTCTGGGCATCTCTTCATCTCTTGAAGGTATTCCAAAAAATCTTCATTGTTTTATTTCCCCAAAAAGGTTCTGTGCATCTGTTTCCCAACTTAACATGTTAGTTGTCTATAAGGAAAACTGGCCTGCTTATTTAAGCTCAGTCATTGTATATGAAATGAAAGCTTTTATTGTATCACATTACTTATGGTGAGGTAGGAGTGAGAGTATGTAAAAGAAGTCCAGTATCTACATTTGTTCATTCATTGCATCACCATATTTAATTGCCTATTCAAATGAAACAATAATGCTTTTGTATAAATCTGGTGTTTAAAATCTAGTGTACCATGTAATTCTTATTATACAGTCTACATTATTTTCATTTCCTTAATGCTAACTTGACACTCTGCAGAGATATGCAAGTATCTTATTGTTTGAATTAACATCTGTTTGGGAGACGCTTTGCCAGGGAAGAAGGGATAATAATGTAGTGTGAAAGGAAATGTGTATGGGTGTCACATGCTGAGCTCTGGTAGAAGTGACATGTTTAATGCCACTCAGTTTTATCTGTTATTAGTGTGCCAAGGGGTCTCTTTTGTGCACACAAAATCTTAGCAATGTCAACGTATTTATCTAAGTGTGTTTTCATGCCAGTGAATTACACAGAAGTGTGTACTGGCACTAAAGCTGGCTAAGATTCTGTATTTGTGCCTAGCTGATCTAACTCCCTTCAGGATTACAATTGTAGAAAATAATAGCTATTAATATTCATAACTGGCAGGGGGCACTTTTTTTTTAATCCATTGGGTTACTAATAGGGATCTAAACAAGCGGCATGACTTTCAGTGCCACTAGGCACTGCCATTCTGGCAGCTTCTTGTCTCCAGACATTACTTTGAAAGATTCTCCTTAGTTCATTGGAAGAAAGTTTGCCTGAAAAAAAAAAAAAAAAACCCACACTTTTGATAATAATTGACATAGGTGTTTCCTATCAAATTACACTGTAAAGTTGGAGAAGTTTTTTCATAAAGAACCATGGCCAAACAATTAGAAGTGTCTAATATTCCTCATGTTAAGTGTAAGTAAAAAGCAGTGTTTTCTCAAACTGTTCTCCTACTGTCACTATATCTTTCACTGTAAAGCATTTTCCTCAGACTATCCACAGGCTTGTCCTGCTCAGCTTTCTCTTACGGGTTATAAAGTAAAAAATAATGCTTCCTCAGAGAGGGCTGCAGAGCACACACAGTTGATTTTGCAGAGACTGACCTCAGGGACACTCCTCCTCCAGTTTATAAAAGCTATTTCTGGATTAAATGAGCATCCCAAACTGCCCCTTTTCCACAGTATCACTGCAGACTTTCAGCCCAACCCCGCCCCCCCCCCCCCCAAGAGAACAGTTAAATGTGTGGTAGCAAATCATATTGGCTATTCAGTGAATGTGCTGATACTTTCCTGCAATATTTAAGTTATCATACATACCCTAGTATCAAAAACTCATGTATCACAAATTTATCCTTTTTTTTTCTTTTTCTTTTTTTTTTTTTTTTTCCAAAGAACAACTTGTCTCTGCAGGTTGCCAGTAAAGATTCAGTCTAGCTTATACCAGAAAATATCTCTATTCCAAAAACAGCTTTTGACTTTCTAAAGCAAAAACTGAGTGGGCGTAAATCAACATAGGTGGCTGGGGACAAGCTGAGAGAGGCTAGTGAGGTGCCAACACCATTGGCAAGGCCATGCTCATGGAGGCACAGACATTCACCTGTAGCATGAGCCCAGCCCACAGGCAGATATGCCATGGAACTGCTTTTCCTTTCTATATTTTTCCCCCACCCAGTTGCTTTTATTATAGCATCTTACTGTGCATGTAATTACATAAATATATATGTACCTTAAGCACATGACTAACTTAAGAAATATATGTATACATATATACATATATATAACAGAGAATTTACTAAGGAAAAAAGTGTACAAAAGAGTATGCATGTGTGTTCGTGAGATGTTTATGCTCACACATTCAGAACCTGGGTGCCCAAAGCAGTAAATTGTTTATGCGCACTTTCATGCGTTTCAATTTGCCATGCATCCATAGAAACTAAAAGGTAGTAATTATGAAACATACTGGTCTATATAGATATTAAAGGATTCTGATAAGCTAAAAAAGAGAAAAAAAAGGGAAATTGTATGTTTCTGTACTTCTGTAAATGCTGAGTGCAAGAGAGCAGGAGAGCCTGCTTTCAGCACGGCCAAGGATCAAACCTTGCTGGGGCAAGGACTGATGGCTCTGGGCTGGGTTGAAATGGGGTCCTGGGCCCATGGACAGGGTTAGTTAGGCTTCAAGCCTAACTAACATACATGGCTTTGAGCAAAATGCAGTAAAACCAAAACACTACCCAAGCAGACTGCAATAAGAGAGACTCTTAACAGCATTTTGGATAATACTAGTAAATACTTAGATTTTAAATTACTCTTCAAAAGGTTTGGGGGTAGGGAGGTCTTTGAGGTTACCACCTTAAATGTCTTGCACAGATGCATGCACAAAATAAGACAATTTATATTTTATTTTGGTGTGTCTCCTGCTGTCAGGGACAGCCACCACTCATAAATTCTGAATTTTTGATCAGCTTGAGCTCCAGTTAGGAATGAAACCTCTCAGTGTGACAGCAAAAAGGTTTTGTGAGCATACCAGTCAGATTCTGTAAATGAGCATGCTGGTACCAGGGATTATAAAAATGTTCTCATTACCCAGGCATCTGACTTCCATTGTTAAATGCATATCACAGTGAAGGGAAGCATATCAGCTGGCTCCACTGGTTGTGACAAAATGGGTGAATTTTAGTAAAATGAGAGGGCTTATATGCTAAGGGTGAGAGAAGGTTGTTTAGCAGACCTGTAGTTACTAGTACACTGCCATGACTTCTCAGAAATTGAAACAGCATTTTGCTCAAACCCTGATCTTCCAAAATAACCTGTATCCTATATAACTGTACGCAGCTTTGCAGCATATATCTTCTTGTTCCAAACTGGATAAAAGGCAGATTTTCCCTGTATTTCTTTGAAAAGCCTGGAAGTTTTAAAGCATTTAATACACTACATTCTTCATACTTAAAATGCTAACAATTTAAATGTCACATTAGAATGGACATGTTTCTTAGGTTGGGAAATGCAGCCTTTCTTTTGCCTCCTTGTACTGAGTGAAGACCCACAGTCAAGATCAGCACAGAGGTGAACCACCAGAGAAACTTGCCAGCTTGTGGCCACACAACTACTGGTGGTCCATACAGTAACAGGAAAAAGACTGTAAAATGATTGCAAACCCCCACATAATGCACATTTATATGGATTTTCTCACACCTGAAAGAAATACAGGATTAACGTGGGAAAAAGTAAAAGTAGTAAACTAAAATTTACAATTCTGTCTCCTTTTTGCAAGGTGCAAGAGAAAAATATCCAGTATGCAAAAAAGGTCTTTTTTTTTTTTTTTTTTTTTTTTTTCCCTTTGGCTGGATGATTCTATGATTTAAAAAATTTCAATAGACACCATTTTAAATCTGACAGTTTTAAAGTTTATAAGGATATTCAGATAGCTTATTTCCAGGTACAGATTTTGTCATCAAGTTCAGACAAAGTGACAGTGAGTCAGAAATCTCATTCTCAGCTACTTTAATTTTATTTTTTACTGTAAATACCAATTTTATGTTTCAGAAACTTTGAATGCTTTTTGATATTCAGATTCTTCTCTGGGAGCTTGCATAATACTAAGTAAAAACTTAGTATTGATAATAATCTTTTTGAAATTAATAGAAGTACTTCCTTGAAAAACTTCCGCTTAACCTAAAAAAAAGTTGCATAGTTTCCTTTGTTGTTAATATTAGGAATAGTATTGCACACAGTTCTTTATTCCTTGAGACATATAATTTGATCATAAATCAAGTATTGTGCCCAAATATTCATTCTTAGCCTAATATCATTTTCCTCAATACCCTGTTACACTATTTTTGAAGTTAGCGTACCCTATTAAAAATGTTTCTTTAAAACGCTTAACAAAAAATGTTCTGCAAATCTTCCCTTCTTTCTTGTGGAATGCTTTCAAAGAAAAGAAGGCATTTATTTCCTTGTTCCCGTGTTCTGTATTCTCTGATTTCTTATTTTTCTCTATAGGTTTTAATTTAAAGCATGTGTTAGTATTTTTGTTGGCTCACTGGGCTAGACCCAACTGTAACATCCTTTTCCAAAATGCTCACACAATAAATGCTACTCAACCATAATAAATTGAATTTGAGTAATGTAAACTTGACACTAACATCAGATTTAAGGGTTTGGCTTAAATTTATAAACACAAGGAAATTCATGGCCCTGTAAATTAAAGTTGAAAAAGGTTCATTCATTCTTTCATTCAGAAAGATTACAATGGTATCAGCCTATTTATTTAGTTCATCAGTCTCTTACTTACTCTATGTCAAACAATCAGTGTTATTAAGGACAGTTTTGTGTGAGTGAATTTTGGGGAATTAATTTATTTATTTTGTATAAAAACAAACAAATAAACAAGCAAACAAACATATTTGAACTCTAGGAATTCTGAAAGTAGCCTGATGTACTTTAATAACCAAATAGCAATTGAAACCTATTTTACTGGTAAGGATGAGGTGTGCTGGAAACACAGATTTATTTGCAGGACATGATCTTTACTTAGAATAATAAGCATCCAATGGTTTCCTTGAGCACCATCTTTGACTCCAGATGGAAGAGATCTTGCAGGATGAACCCCACAGCCAGCCTCACCCCCACAATACATGCAGTCTCTCATGCCCAGACTTTCCTGGGGCATTTCAGTTCACAAACCCTTAGTGGAAAGACGGGAAAACCTTCAGTGGAGCTACTATAATCTCATGGTCAATGCAGGACAGCAGTGGCTCTTTTTCAAGTAACAACTGCACAGAAGGTGAGGAATGTATGCACACTGATTGAGAAATAAATATATAGATAATAAGTAAATAGATTGATATATATTTAGATAGAAAAGGAGAAATTAGTCAAGGCTCCTCTATAGCCTGCACATTTGTTTGTTTTAAAAACCTGTTTAAATATTCACTTCCTGCGTACATTGAGAATTAAATCTCACTATATATATGATATACATTTTATACATTAAAAAACAAACACAGACGGTTTTGTGGAAGGAAAAGCAGTGTCAATTAAGCAGTTAGAAGCAAAATAACGTATTTCTTTGAAACATTATGGTGTTATCTGATTTTATTCTGAGAGAAGAATGCACACTTTGAAATCACAGATCTAGTGAATCTGTCATGGCAAGACTGACAGACACATAGTGCACCCTGGGCAGAAACGATGGCAATGGTCACCTTGTACATATGAATAAGTAAATAAAATATGTTCTATTAACAATAACTAGACTTCCAAAATGTAATGGTGATGCAGAATAATTGGCTAATAAACTATTTTTGAAAAGTAGGGATTTTTTAATAAGTGTATGTCTATGAGGAATCAGAAGCTTTGAAGCTTTAAAGCTTTGAGGGATGAAGAAGTAAGCAGAGAAAAACAATGCTGTTACTACTGTAGTCATTTAAAATAGGCAAAAGAACAAATCAGTAACACTACATAGATCATCATACCATTGTTGTAGAACAAAATACACGTCCTTACACTAAAAAGATTTAAGCTTTATAAATGTTTATTATGGCCCAATTCTTCTAGAAATTGCTTCAGTTTTCCTATTATTTTATTTTTAATAATAATAATAATAATAATGAGCTCCCTTCAGTTCCTGTAGTTTCCTACAATATCTCAGACTAGAGACAGAAATTTCAATGGTAGGCAAAAAAGAAGCCTGGCAGGGAAGAAGCATATAATGGTTGCTGATTTATTGTATCCATTTGGTTTGTTTTTTATTCTGGCACTGAACCATCTACGTCTCTGACTTCAGCAAAGCTGGTGTTTTCTCTCAGCAAAGGACATAAACAAAATACGGTATGGCAACCTGAAACCTGACTGCCTTTACTGATGCTTGAATGGTGCAAGAAGAATGTGCCATCCCATGGCTCTGATTTCAAGACCTTGGAGGAGATGCAAAGTAGATTAAATCTCCTGGAACTGTTTACCACAACCGTTGGGTCTGTCCCTTTCTGCTCTGGAGTATTCTGTGGTCTGCGGGAGCACACCCCCATGGCAGCCCTGCCTTCCTTCCAGCCCTGCAGCCCCAGAATAAAAGAGGGATACCACGCAGCCTAAATTCAGCCGGATTGTCAATGTAGCCATCCACATTCTCAGCCTCAGCACTATGCTCCATGACAACAAGGTGAGACGGCAGAGGTTACCCGAACAGCTGCTTCCTAAGCCAGAAATTCCAGGCATTGAAAACCATCTGTCTATACATTCACAAATGTATATAAGGGCAATCTATCAGGCTGCGGCACTGCAGCTGCCACTCCATCAGGCCTGCTTCCTTTCTCGACTTGGAACAATAAGAGCTAGTTCTTCACTTTGTGTCACACAGAATGGCTGATTTGATTAAGTCCCCAACTCTCATTATGCTAGGTAGGGGTGTAGAATTTCAATGATAATCCATAATGCATGACCAGTTTGTCTCCATGGCAACATAAATTCAAGGTTACTAGCTCAGACGCATAATTGGGTGTGCATTGAGTGCAGAAGAAGGGCTGTTAAAATTCTTGTCATAGAAGCGTAGCATCCATCATACTGTCTGAAACTGCAAAGTACTCATAATCAGAAAGAAAAATCCTTGGAGAAAAATGTTAATAAAATAACAATTACGCCTAATATCATTGTTTAAGTTTAAAAAACCAAAGTGGTTAAAGTATTTTAGTTAATAAGAATGGAAAAGGCAACTCATTAAATGCAGAAGACTTCAGTTGAACATGCCCCACCCCCCAATATTTGCATTGTAAGATGGACCCAAAGCAGTACAGCTCTGAATCTGGCTGATTAGCTTGGGATCTAATCCATATGATACAGTAAAAGATGACGCTTTGCATGCAGAAGGCACAGTCTTATAGGCATCGTTTGTCCAGTTTGATCTTGTGTGGGTAAACATAGCTTCAAAATTATCTGCACCAAGGATAAAAGGACTTTTGCATGCTGTTTTTTGTTTGTTTGTTTGTTTTGTATTGTTTTTAATTTTTAGATGTTGCCCTGAATTATTGCACTATACAGCAGCCATTTTAACTACACAAGATGAAATAGGTAAGGTCAAATTGAACAGATGGAAAGAAGACATTTAAAATCAGACTGAGAAAAGCTCTAGCATGTATATTGTAGGGAGTGATCTTACTCCAGCAGATGGATGTAATAGATGACCTAGAAAGGCTTTTTTTTTGTTGTTTGTTTTCCTCATTTCTATGTATTTGTAACTGCAACATACCTGAAATCTCGCTTTTAGTGTATTATTTCAGTATGGGGAGGGGATTGCTTTTTGCTTTTTAAAAAATATTCTGATATAACATCTCTTCTGTCTTCTTCTAAGTTAGCATGATAGATGTGACGTTTGCATTACTTATTCCCCAACCGGTCTTGTTTTGATGACAATCTCTGCTTGCAAGGAAGAATAGGCAAATGAGATTTTACATGAGCACTTCCAACATGTCTGTGGCTTAAACCTAGCATGTCATTACATGAGGAAAGATCATTAGTAAATGAATATTTTCCTTAGCTTCAACCCCATTTTCCTTAATATTGTCTGACTTGTATGTCTGTTTTCTAGGCTTGGAGAATGCAATCTGCGAAGCTTCAGCATACAGTTTTATTTATTATGATTTCTAGTAGAATTTGACATTATTTCAATTTATGTTTCTGTAATCATATTAGGAGAGACTTGTCTAAGGAATGAAACCTCAGTTTACACCTTTTGAGTCAAACCTGACCCTTGTTTCTTGGACTACATTTTTATATAAAAGTGTTGGTGATGATCATGGGTTGTTGACTGAATTGCTTAAAACTAACAATAGAAAATTCTCACCATATGGAAGTGGAAAGACTCAGTAAAGAAAACACTATTACAGCATGCATTTGCTGCAAATATTAACCTAATCTGTTTGGGTTTTCCAGATTTTAGATCACACAGTCTTCTAATCTAGTCTGCATTTACATTTTGCAAACAGAAACCTTAGAAAATTTAGTGTAAACAGAATTAAAACTGAAAAAATACAGTCAATGAAAAAAGAATAATGCAATGCGCATTTGTTTTTGTTTGTTTGCTAGTTTGTGTTTTTTGTTTGTTTGTTTTTACTTTTTATATATTTTTACAAGATTATTTTTGAAAGGTCTATATTTCCAGAAATTATGATACTTATTTAAAAATTCATTAATTTTCAGGAGGCTAGAAAATATAGGCTCTAACTTGAGAATTTTAAAATTTATGTTTTGCGCTAAACCATACAGTTCCTTTTCTGAACAAGTGTGTCTAAGCCATGCTGTCTTGTCACAATTTTAAAATGATTCAGATCTGCACCTATTCTCCATTACAGAAAAGTATGCTGGATCATAAGCCTAAATATACATCGTAGGCAGCAGTATTTTTCACATGAGCGAGAAACGGCAGATCAGGTCCTATAGTAATGGAGGCTACTGTTGTATTATGTGGAATTCATTTTTGTCTGCATGTAAAACATATGAAACATATCTTACTGCTCAATACCAAGAAAGGACTGTATGTTCAATGATGTGTTTTATTTCAACACTTTTTGGTTTAATATGAAGCTTGCAAATATCGCATCTGGAAGTGTATTCTCCTCTTGATGTGCACATGTAATTCTAATTAACATTAAGAATGTTAATGAGAATATGCCCCTCTAGGGGCTGGAGGGGGGGAGGTGAGGGAGCAGGTTTGTAGTTCTGATTTAAATAACAAGTGACTTTTGTGGAGAATACCAGCATGTGGTCTCATGCACTTATATTGTGGAAATGCAATGGCTCTGAATAAGAGTGCACGATTTATACATTGATGCTCAGTGATGCTTAGCCAAGTGAACCCATTGTTGGGGCAAATATTAAATCCCAATGTGCCTTCTCCAGAAGAAGTATTTTTAAGAATGTTTAGTCCTCTTTTTGTGCAGAAGTATAAAAGTCTGTATTGAGAGTGGATTCCAGTTTTGTGATTTTTTTCTTTTATTATTATTTTTTTTAAGATTAGTTTAGTTTGAAGGAGCAAACCATCTTGTTGTTTCTCAAGTGTGAAGAATGTATAGTACAGCTTTCAAGGCCTTAACTAGTAACATGTTCCTATATTTTGATTAATTTACTTGTTCTTCTTTTAGTGTTCTAAGGAAGAAGTACATTTAACATGAGTTCAAAACAACAATAGCAATATCCAGCTAAAAATGGCTATTAAATCATTATATTTTCTTTGGCAGTGTGATATCACTGGTGATATTTTGAGGAATTCTGTGTAAGCAGAAAGTAAGAATAACTACAGCACTTCCATTTCTGAAAATGGAAGGTAACAGATTGTGAAGTGCTTTTAAGGCAAGAAAGTATGCAATATATATTTTATAATTGCAAACAAATGTAGTTAATATTAAATGGAGTTACCATTTTATTTTACCAGATGAAAACAGAACCAGTGTTTATGCATAGAATATAATATATTCTCCCATGTTACTCAAACAGACAATAAAACCATAATGAGGCACACAAGTATAACCTGCAAAGTTGCCATGAAAAAATGTGTAGAAAAAAAGAAAGACAAAATCCTTTATTGTCTTAAAAATAATGTATCATTTCTATTTTTTTTAGTAGTTATAGTAAGATGTGAAAATGACCTAGAAATAAAAAGACGTATTACTATTTGATGTCCCATCCACCTCTTTTGTTATCAGTGATAGATACCCTAAACAATATAATTTATTATCTGTTTTGTCAATTCTTTCTGCATAAACTTTCTGCATGACTTTTCAGTTTACACATGGAGAAGTGCTGTTCATTTTGTTGATCTGACACGTCACATTTCATTGTGTTGATTTCAATGCAAGTGCTATCGCAGGATGTGCAACATGCAGCCAGCAGGATACATTAAAAATGTAAAGTGAAAATGTGTGTTTTGTACATGTCTTTTCCTGTGACACATTTTAGGTCAAACAGCAGAAAAGCTGCTATTTGAACAGCTATTCTGTATATTTTATCTATTGGTCTTGGTATCTGTAAAATGCACATTTTGTAATACACAGAGGTATGTACATATTTGAAATGGGAAAATGTTGCATGCCCCAACATTTCAGCTTATTTAGGGTCTGATCATCTAATCTTGGGTAACTCAAGGCTTTTAATAAGACTAGTATAGACAATAATGTCCATGTGTTTGGAGACTATAATCCCAGACTTATATTTGTCTTTCTCCCAACTCCTCTGCAGTTCTGGGTATTGTTAAGAAGCAAATGTATTTTGTTTAGGCTCGTGTCAATGCTCATTCAGTCCTGTCTCTCAGCATGAAAAGCCTGTATGTATACATATATACAAGATAAGCGGAGGTGGGAATTGTAAGAAGGCATGATGGGAAAACCAGGACTATTATTAGCAGATGCAGGTGAGTGAATCTGTTTAGGAAAAGCAAGGCTAGAGTAATTTTATTTATTTGTTTTTAATAAGAGGTTTTCATCCCATTAATTTATTTCTTCAGGTTTGAAAAAGAGGACAGTGTAGTTATTCATAAAATAACTCTGTGCATTCATTTCACAGCCACTGGGGGAGAAGATTTTAAGAGATGAGATGAACAGAATAAAGAAATAAAGAAAACAAAACAATTTAAACAGATTAACAGAAAATAAAAGCACAAGTGTAATAGTTGATTAAATGTTAAATCTTTGCCGACCACATATTGAGAGGGCACACATGAGCAGGAAGAATCAGGAAACAGGTTGCTCCCAGTCCTGATCATCCAAGGAAATTTCATTAGAGTCTATACAGTCATTACAGAAAAGATCAGAGTTTGTCTGATCTATCTTGTCTGGGTTCTATCAGCCCCATTAACTTGATTTCATTAGGCATAAAAATTATTAATAACATATCTCCAAGGAAAAACAGGAACAGAAAGATCCTCAGAAAAGAAGCACTTTTGGAAAAGTATTTTAAAAAATCAAAACAAATGACAAACTTTGAGCATATTTTCCTTCCAGTGACAATTTGTGGTAATAAATACACACACACACACACACAAGCACACACACACAAGCATATGTTAGTTTTCCACCACATTTCGGAGACTAAAGCAATATAGATGCGTTAAAACTTTAGGAAAATATATATGGAAAATATATATGGAAAATATGGAAAATATATAGGGAAATGAACAAACAAAATAGCACTAGTATTCCTTTTAATTTTAAGTCATGACCCTGAATATATATATATATATATATATATATATATATATATATATAAAAATCACTGTCAACCAGAGTTTGCAAAAATAACAAGATGAAGTTGTTGTGGTACCTTTAAAAATTATGCAGATATGAGAAAGCAGACCTGTAGAGCTGATGATACTTCTACTGTTGACTTATCTGTTAATATATTGCATTTCAGGAACTATTTTATCCTTTTTTTCACAACACTCCCTAATGAAGAAGAAAATGCTGAATGAGGAAAAGGCATGACAAGGATGAAATTCTCTGACCTGTGCTTTACAGAAGGTCACGTTGGCTGGTCATAATCTATTAAATCAGCAAATGTAATACACATTCTTTAGGTGTTTCAAGGATCAGTGGCATTGTGATTTCCAGAAATTTACAGTAATACCATGTGTGCTGAGAAATGATCACAACTCCTCATAATATTGAACTTGTTTTGAGGTGACTGAAATGGGTCAGTAAGTTAAATATTATGTCCACAGAAGCTCTCAAATATCAGATTAATTATTTTGGTTCCTGAAGACAACACTAGTAGCCTATCTTTATTGTTTTGAAGGGAAGGAAGGAAAGGAAGTATGTTTTTCCTTCATTTAAACCTTTACCAAGTATTTTCTAAGTAAGATTAAAAATCAGTGGTATGTTCACCAGGAGTACCAGTGGTGTTGCAATAGTCCAACATTTGATTCCCTCCACAGTATCTTTCTGATGCTGTTGTTGTTCAGGGAACAAAAACCTACCCTGAAATAGATTTCCTATCAAAACTGCTTTTCTATCAGTTCAACTATTTCAGTTAAAGATGTGATTTATTTTTAAACATCGTGTACAGCCCTTTTGAACCTTCAGTGTAGATGGAATCATATGTATTATAATACCAGTATAGCTTGTTCTTTTCCCTTTCTGCACTGGAACCAACTATCCTGATATCACAGAATCACATTGAATCAGAGAATTGTAGGGGTTGGAAGGGACCTCAAGATCTCTTTTCTGGACCTCTGTCAGGTCCAACCCCCCTGCCAAAGCAGGTTCCCTAGAGCAGGTTGCTGATATAATCACTTTATATCATTATAGCTGCGTTTGCAAGGAGGAAGGTGGAATGTGACCTGCACTTTTACTACTTTGAATGAACCTGCATGTTTAAAGCAGTACGAACTCTATGTTTAGACAGAGCTTCAGGCCTAAGAGAATTATGAATATGAGTAATTTTCAATGTCTTTTGAGCAAATTGTTCCAAGAACCAACCCCAGTCCTTGCCCAAATTCCTAATTAATGAAAACTATCTAAGCCTGATTATCATGTAGGGCACAGTACATATGTTGAAGGGATTCTGGTCAGATTTTAACTGATGAGATTGAGCACCTACAACCCTGTTTTCCCCTTGCCAAGCACAAGCAAAGGTGTTTTATCATAATGGGAATTATTCCCAAGTCAATTTTCACAAGTTTTTTCTGTGTCCCTTTTCAATCCATATGATCATTTTTTTAATTATTTTTTTTTTTAAAAATGAGGAGGAAAAAATAAAAGACATTTTGTTATACTGTGAATATGTTTTATTATCTTCTGACTCAAAAGTGTCTGAAAATATTTTGCTCTGCCTTTACAAAAATCAACTGCTGCTCTGCAGAGAACAAGCTGGGAGATGTTACACTGAGGATTTAGATGTTTTTAAAATTTTGCACATGACAGAATGCAATTAAAATGAAATAAAAATAATAACAACACAACATTTGAATAATAATACATATCCCAAAGCACTTCACAAGTAGGTCAATATCATTATAAGCATTTGATTGTTACTTACTTTAGTGGGAGTAGTTGAAGAATGAAAAATAGTTTAGCACCTTCTCCCTCTTTGTTGCAGGACCACAAAAGTGACATTTTCTATGGAGCTTCCTGATGCTGAATACCCAGACATGGAAAACATAACCAATGCCTAATTTAATCTTCAGATGCACTATATCAGAGTTATTTTCAGTGTTTCTTATTTTTTTTAATAATGTAAACATTGGAAATCAGAATAAAATGCAGTTTGGTTACCACCATTCAGCTTATTTTTATCATTAAATCACTTCAAGGTTTAGATTCAGTATTCAAGTCTCCTCGATTCTGTGAGGTATGGGGGTGGGTATGCATCTTCTGCAAGACTAAAACAATGCTGAACATAGCATAAGAAATTATTTAAAGTAAAGGAAACCAGTTTCTCATACCAACATCATTATTCCTAACCTACCAAGAGTTTTCATTAGATGATATTTAACTCAGATAATTACCCTTCTAGCTGACATAATCCATATAAAATCACAATTTCACTATGCCAAAAAGAGAAGCTAAATGGCTATTTCACTCCATACCCTTCAACTGATTTTTCAACTCATCTAAAGCAGAAAATTCTCTCCATTCAAGTGGACTTGTCATCCATACCTGTATGGATAGAATCACTCTTTTGTTTTTATTTGATTCTCATGGAAACAGACAACATTACATCATTGAAAAACTGTTTAACAGCAAATCTTTCTCTTTTACATTCCCTGGGCCTCAGATTCACTACATTCAGAAAACTTACCTCTCCTCTTGGAGTAACACACTACACAATACTGGTTTCACTGAAGTCAATCCAAAAGGAAAAGCCCCAAACTGGGACCAAGAATCCTTTCTTTGTTGCAGGACCAGAAGACCTTGGGGTACAGGCACCCCACTCTGATGTGCAGATACTGAACAGTATTTCCATGATCCATGGGCAGCACACTCTCTCTCTGCTGCCAGCTTCCCTTCATGAGCCTCTGGGCTTCCCTGCCTCCCCATTGTCCAAATCCGTTGTTTGTTCCCAGCTGGGCTATAGCTGTTCTCCCCTCAAGTATTTCAGCTCTGAGGTTCCCAAGTGCAGAATACAACTCATAGGTTTCCTCAGAATATGAATGTCTGTAGCAAGGCTTGACATAAGCATGATGCATGGCTGCTCTGCAACTTATGAGCTCTTTGGGACAGGCACCTGTGTTTTTTCATTGTGGTTATCCAACATAGAACTGTTACCTATTTCAGAACCTTAAAGTATTATTAAAAAAAAAAAAAAAAAAGGCCATATTTCACAGAATCACAGAAAGATGAAGGTTGGCATGGACCTCTGGAGGTCACTTAATCCAACTGCCTGCTCAGGCAGGACCACCCAGAGCAGGTTGCCCAAGACCATGGCCAGGAGTCTCATGAAGATCTTCAAGGAGGAAGAATCCTCAAACTCTCTGGGCCAGTGTTTCATCACCTGAGCAGTAAACAAATTAGATATCAACAGACTAGATACAGAACAAAGCATAAAACCTGGCAACTATATAACTTTAGTCATAAAAACATACAAGAAAATTTTGAAACAATAAAAGCAATGAAAATGTGTCCCAATAAACCTACAACTGGATTATCACACATTTCTGATTAAAAGACAATATAATAGGTACTTATCAAATTAAATTAAAAACAGTGTGCCAGGTACTTTCAGGTTTGTTTGTTTGTTTGTTTTTTTTACAGCTTTTGAATATTTCTCTGGTGCATTCATAGAGCTAAAAATATTATATAATATTGCACATTATTAAACCTAACCTCTTCACCTTGACACTACTCTTTCTAAATTTCATCAACACTTCTTTGTTTATTGCATCAGACATAAAGGAAGATGAATTCTTTATGCATTTTATTCTGCATCCCCAACTAACCTTGAAGCTAATTTGCATCTAAAGTTTGTTCTCCTTGATCTGTGATACCAGTCTCATCCCTTCCTATATTTTGGAAAACAAAACCTTATTCTTTTTCTGATGTTTGATACTTGTATTCTTGAATTTAATTTATTGTTTTCCTTTGTCCTAATGCCCTAAAATTTAAACAATCTTGGGCAACTGCCAGTTGGTTTGCTGAGACTGCTGTCTAATATGATGACTATCTGTTTTTTCATTTTTGCCTTATAACTCCCTCCATGAAGTTGTATTGTCTCTTGTATTACACTTTGTGAGCTTATCAGGAGACAAATTTTCATTAACTTACTATCTGCACAGCAAGTGGGACAACAAGACAGTGATTCAAGTCTGAGACTTTTCATTTCTGTAATAAAAACAGAAGTCACAAAAACAGCACCGTTATAGCTGTATGATGCTCAAAGATTTTTCTTTTTTTTTTTTTTTCACAAAAAATTCTTTTTTTTTTTTTATTTATTTTTTTTTTCCATACATTCCACTGAGTGATAACCTCTACACTCTCTTTCAGTTGATTTTTTTCTATGATGTAATTGGGCTAAAAATCATGAAGAGGTGGATTTTGTTTTGTGAGAAATGCTGAGAAAGCTATCACCGTTTTAGTCTCCCAGTGTGGGTTTTACCTTATTTAATTTAACACACTTAAGAATAGTTTCTGTGTCTATCCTGGCTATCCTTGACTTTGGTCACATGATAGTCAGAAACATCTCCAGAAAGATGTTCAACTGTCAAATGACACTCAATATGGGCTGAAATGAGCACGTTTCTCCCCCGTGTTTACACAAGAAGTACATGCAACCAACTTTCTGATGCTTGAACTGAGAGAGATGAATTTCACCTTACAAGAACTACCCATTTTGCAGAAACATATACCTCTTGATGAGCTGTATTTTCTTGGTTATAACTTCTTACCTTCAGATAACTGCATATTCCCCCAAAATTTGAAAGGAGCAAATCAGACATTTGAGTTGTGATGTATCAGAGACATTTCACCAGGACATAAAGCCTATCAACAAAAATGACAACCCATGCTTTTTTTGTGATAACTTTCTTCACTGACAAAGCTGGACAAAAAGAAGAAAATGAAGAAAAACTAAAAAAAAAAAAAAATATGTTAGTAACATGCCACAAAACTTATCTAAGAAAATGCAAATGTTATTTGAGTGTTACAGCTCAGCTCTGCATTGCTAACAGAGCTCTCACTACCAAACATCTACTTGCATAAAAACACCAGCGACAGGACCCGCGGGAACAGGGTTAAGCTGAGGCAGGGGAAGTTTAGGCTTGACATCAGGAGGGGGTTCTTCACAGAGAGAGTGGTTGCACACTGAAACAGGCTCCCCAGGGAAGTGGTCACTGCACCGAGCCTGACTGAGTTTAAGAAGAGATTGGACTGTGCACTTAGTCACATGGTCTGAATTTTTGGGTAGACCTGTGCGGTGTCAAGAGTTGGACTTGATGATCCTTAAGGGTCCCTTCCAACTCAGGATATTCTATGATTCTATGATTTATTATGTTTTTACAAATGCTGAATGAACCATCCAAGATCATGTAGGAACTTAGAGCAAAAGAGTATCATTAGTAACAGAAAATTAACAACGTGATAAAATATTACAAAACTGCTGAAACCAACATGTGACCTGATTATGCTCTCTATTCAATGAGAACATTAAATCCTTCACGTGGTCTGGCTCTTAATAGCCACATGCCATTAATATCAACAAGTAACCAAGTCTGGGAAGAGGCTGATTAAGAAGTTTATTTGGCAGTAAAGTGTAGGAAAATCATCACGGAAGCCTTCTGCATACTCTGGCAGAGCACAGGATAGCTCTGACTCAGGTAATAGCTGTCTTCTCTATATTGGAATATTTCATATTATAAAATCTGGTCTGGTATCTATTTTCTTCTCCCGTTAATTATCATACACAAAATGCACTCAAGATCTTTAGTTTCACTATTTTAAGCCACTGTAATTTCATTTTTCTCATCTCTAGGCAGCATTTCACAATCACTGAATCACAAAATAGCTGAGATCGGAAAGGACTTCTGGAGACTGTTGAGCAGGGTTAGCTAGAGCAGGTCACTTAGGATAGTGTGCAGTCTGGTTTTGAATATCTCCAGGGATGGAAAAAACACAGAATCTTTGGGCAACCTGTTCTAGTGTTCAGAAAGACAATAAACAAATAAAAAGGTAAAATGCTTATCTCTATTTGCTTCAAAGAGAAATGCATACACAACAACTGGAATTTCAGTTTGAAATATGAAGTGTAAGAGGCATATAGGCGTGCCCTGAAGCTGAGGTTCACTTTGCAACTCATTTACCCATGCTAATCAGTCAATAGATTTGCAGAAATGATGTGTTGATTTTCCCTCTTTTAATTTAGTCATTTCTGTTAGCTGCCAAAATTAATTAAATAAAATGTAGCTCTGAGGGCTGATATATGAATCAAAAATAGCAGGTGCTTTTTTTTTTTTTTTTTTTTTTTTTTTTTTTTTTTTCAAAAATGCTGTCAGCAGCCGAGTTTCTAGTCCCCCCATGGTGTGCGAAAGTGAATGGGCAACTTTGGCTTCCCAGAAGAGTTCCATCTTGATTGGGGTGCATGCAAGTATTGCATGGGAAGTTGGACAATGCCAACAGAAGAGAGTGAGGAAGCCCTTCAACATACCTTGGAAGTTGCATCAAGCCCTGGTTGGCACCTGGAAGGTCAATGCAACCTCCAACAGAGCAGCATGAGCTATGGGCCACCATGAACCCTATGGAACCTTTTCTTAGTGATACACAGAGATCAATAAGATTTTTTTTTTTTTTTCTAAAGACTTTAATGAAACTCTAAAAGTTTTGAAAATAAATGTAGGTCTATTCTGAATGCTGAAAAATTAATTAACTTTAAAATTGTTTGCATTAGTAATAATGTTTGGTCTTCACATAATGTTCATACAATCTCAAAACATGTTGAATAGTTTGTTTCTTCAATTGGTACTTTATTATTATTATTATTATTATTGGTCAGAATATACAGACCTATCTATGACACTTATAATTTAATAATAATTAGTGGTGATGTACCACAGCTGTAATCTGAGGCTTGGCATATGAATGTTAAACTGTCAAGTTTTTCAGTTTATTCTCTTTATATTGATCAATGTTAATATAAAGAGGAGGAAAAATAATTTAGTTTGTACAACTCTTAGTTGTCTCTATGTATTTTTTAATAGTATGAAAGAAAGAAGAACTCTCAAGACTAGCGATACTGGATATTTAAAATTACATGAAGCTTCAAGCTAATGCACATAACATTCTTAACATCCCCAATCAGCTTTTTAAAGTTGCTTAATGCACAAACTCCATTTGTACAAGCTAACTTCCACGGAAGTTGCCTCCAATAATAATACTGCCTCCTGACAGACGTGCCTGGGAGGGAAAACACAAATCTTGGCATTTCAGAAGTGACCGTTCACAGCACTAGCCCTAGAGGCTGATAATTCCCTTAAGCTTTTCATGTCTTGCACAAAGGAGAACCAGTTATTGGCCAAATTCTGTTCTCATCCTCAACCATCCAAGAAATGAAGAGGGAGAAGATGAACCCCAAAAAATCTTCCCACTGGTATCAGTAAATGCAGGATTTTACTGAAATTTGCATATACTTTTATTCTTGTATGGGTAAGAATTTCTGTCTGTGGATTTGAAAGTGTTTCAGAGCAATGACTGTGTTTCCTACTGGTTTTGAGATGCAGGTAAATATTCTTTAAGTGTCACTGTTTAGGTCTCTCATAGCTTGTGAAAACTGTCCTGGGTTGTGAAATCATGTGTGATGGTTTTACCCAGCTGGGCAGCAGAGCTTCACCCCAACCGCTCTCTCACAACCCATGCTTAAATGGAAAGGGGGAGAAAATATGACAGAAAAGGGCTCAAGAGTTGAGATAAGGAGAGGGAGATCACTAAACAGTTATCACAAGAAAAACAGACTCAGGATAGGGAGATTAATACATTTTATTGCCTATCACTAACAAGCTGGAGCAGTGAGAAACAAAACAGAAACAACAAACAAAAAACACCTCCCCCTCCATCCACCCTCTTTTACATCTTCCCCCCAAGCAATGCAGGGGAATGAGGAATGGGGGCTGCGGTCAGTCCCTGACGCTTCGTCTCCACTGCTCCTCCATGGTCCCTCTCTGTCCTTGCTCCATGTGGGGTCCCTCCCATGGGATGCAGTCCTTCCCAAACTGAGCCTGTGGAGGTTACCCATAGGCAGCAGTTCTTCAAGAACTGTCTCACATGGCTCCGTACCATGGGGTCCATCCCCCAGGAGCAAACTGCTCCAGCACGGGTCCCCCACCAGTGGCAGCTCCCCCCCCAGACATCCTGCTCCTGTGTGGGCTCCTCTCCATGGGCTGCAGCTCCAGCCTGGGGCCTGCTCCTGTGGATTGCAGAGTCCGCCAGGCCACATCCACCTGCTCCACTAGGGGCTCCTCCATGGGCTGCAGTGTGGAGATTGGCTGCAGGGGAACAGCTTGCTCCACCAGGGAGCTCTCCGCAGGCTGCAGGGGAACTTCTGCTGTGTGCCTGGAGCATCTCCTGCCCTCCTTCTGCACTGACCTTGGGGACTGCAGGGCTGGTTCTCACTCCTCTCTCCCAGCTGCAGTTGTGTAGCAGTAGTTTTTCCCTTCCTTCAGTTTGCTCTCCCAGAGGCCCACCCAGCATCACTCCCTGATTTGCCTCTGGGCAGTGGTGGGTCCCTTTGGAGCTGTCCCTTGTCTGTTATGGGACAGCTTCTGGACTCTGCTCAGAAAGGCCACCCCTGCAGCTCCCCCACTACCAAAACCTTACCACATAAAGCAATACACCATGGCAGAGCCGGAAACAGCTCTGAACAGCTTCCAGATTTGCACCTTAAAAGGGAATATGAACATTACATGTCAGCATTGTTGCCTTTAATTTATTAAAGCCCAGCTACTGACTATATTTTAGTTTTCCTACAGAGATGTTTTCTACACATTTTTATAGAACATTTCCCTACAAAGAACCCAGCTGTGGTAGGTTTGGGTTGATGAGATTAACAGTCATCTCTGATTTAGGTTACATTTGAGAAGCAACAGTAATTTTTGAGACAAAAATACAAGCATGCAACACTAGCAGAATTAAAGATATACCTGAATATACTTAGCAAATCTGACCTATTTGGAAAGTCAGCTTCACTGAGTATGATCGAGTAGGTGTATTTATGTGTTAGAGTGAGAAGCACAGTGAAGCTATGAGAAGGGAAGATTCAGGCACAACCTGGATAAGCCCAGAATATGAGAGAATTTCTTCATCAGGTGGTAGAAGGAATACTCTGAGCTGTGCCATAAAGTCATGTCCTCCCAAGAAGGAAGGACCATGCATCTTTGTGAGCAGAGAATACTGAGATCTGACTTTTATCATGAATTTTTCTTCTTCCCTGGAGCAGCATAAAGGACCCTGGATTTTAGCTAGTAGTATATTATGACTCTGGAGGATTTAAAGCACATGACTTCCCTCAGCATCTAGATTGAAGTTCCTCCACACAAAAAATAAATGGAAAAAAAAAAATAATAATAACATCAACAGGATTGTTTGAAGCTAGCCCTTGTAGTCAAGTAAACTATTTTTACAATCAATATGTGCAAGCTCCACTGAAAAAACTTGCTGGAAGTCAATTGAGTTTTGTTTATTTTTTTAAGATGTCATTACAGCTGTTTTCAAAAAACTTTTTAAAATATTCATTTTAACCACTAGATTGTCTGATAAATGCCCTAATAATAATAATAAAACTTTACTAAACATGAAACAAATCCTCATAAGTCTAAATTGATTCTTACTTTTTTACTACAATTGAGTTTCAAAATTACATTTTTTCACATTTATCCACTGGAGCCTCAGATTGTGCTTGAAATCAGCAATAATTGCATCAGTATTTGCTGTAGCTGGGTTAGACAAGAGGATTCTTTGTATGTCTCTTTTATTACATTGTCAATATATTAATACAAGTTATATGAACAAACCTGAAGAGACAAAGAGCTATTTGTTATGTTATTATCCAAGAGTGAAAGCACAATTCTTAGGGAAAAAAAAAAAAAAAAAAAAAAAAAAAAAAAATCCAGTAGGGACTGTAGCTGAACAAAAGGTCTAAGTAAGGCAGGCTTTGACACCTAATTATATGCAAACCCAGCAGTGTAACCATGCAGGGATTCCCTTCTTGTGTTTGCAGACAAGGACTGAATGAGAAATGGTGAGATAGCAAGGGAGTGTGCAAGCTTAACAATATGCCTATTTTTTTTCTATCAGTTGCTAATCCGTAGCTCTGGTGATGAACATTACTATTTCATCTCCAGAGAGATTTTATTCAGAAACATCAAAATGACATTACAGTTGAATGCCTTGTGCTTCTTTAAGTATAGAGCCAGATTGTCAGCTCTGTCAGGCACATAAGGGAGAAAGTCTTCCCATTTCATTCTGCTTTTGCCCCTCTCTAGGTGATGCCAGCATCTAACGGCAAGAGGAGGTGGGATCCAGCCTGCTCACCTGATGAGAAGAGAACCCATCGGAAGGAGGAGCTGCACTTGACCTCAATTCATCAACACAGGTCTGTATGGCTGCTTGATGGGTGATTCAGTTTGGAGAAACAGAAATAGAAGAGAAAAGCTGCAAGGTGGACCATGCCTCACTTTCTGGTTTGCTCTCAAGAGAAAGCAACACAGAGATGCCACCCAGCCATGTCAGCCTACAGGTATGCAGGGCCACTGGGCCACTTTCCACCCTCACTTACCACAAGCAGGACTCTTTCTCTGAGTAGTCCTTCTGAAATCAGTTCACATCCTTCTGTCCTTGGGCACTACTGACTGCACAAATTGTTGAGTCCATGGGTAATCAAGGTTTTACTGATGTATCTGCAACTGTTGTAAACTAGCCACTTCAAGAACTTGTCACAGCATAGCCTTCCCTCCAGCCTACTGAACATTCAATGTCCTAGGTAAGTGTAATACTTTTTCTGCCATCACTATCCTAAGATGGTTTCTGGATGCAGACAGTTTAAATCCAGTTTGTAAATGTTTCCATGAGTTGCAATCATGTCTGGACTACAGTTCCAATGCCCTAACATCCCTTCCTGTCCTCTACGTGCAGAAGCTCAAATCTGTGACTCAAGTACTAATTTCTGGAATTGCCAAAGCTTCCAAAGAGAAATATCCCTAAATATTTAAACATTTCCTTTGAGAAAAATCTAGAACCGTTTACTTCTGTTGTGGAACTATTTAAACGTATGGTCCAAATAAGGTCTACAAAGAAGATTTTTGGCTAAAGTGAAAAGTTCTGTTAATTTAAAATTCCCTTCTTCAAGAATAAGAAGAAAGTAATCCACTTCTACAAATCTTAGGTAGGTTTCTGTTGAAAGCCATGGATTATCGCTGCTGATAAATAAGGGTTTATACCAAAGACCATTGGAAATCAAGTCTGGAGTCAATTCTTTGTGAAAATGCTAATAGTTAATGCATCTTGTCTAGATGGCATTTCTTTCTGGCAGGAACTCTCTCCCCTTAGTTGAATAGCAACCATCGTGTTCCCTTTGTAAGTGCATCTTCATGTAGGAGATCCTATATTCATTGTGTGACTCAGGGTAAACAGTTACTGCCAGAGTCAAACCAAAAAGTCTGCACCTGGCAAGGACATTTTGCAGTCACTACTCATATAGGCAGCATGTCTTGACAGAATCCTTAGTGGTGAGGATGAAACAGGCCATGCCTTTATAGCATATGAAGAAAAATTATTTATTCTCTGCATTAAATGGAGAAAAATCATCAAAAGGGACAGAAATCACCACTAATCTTTCTGGGCTGAAGCTTGGTAACCTGCTTGAAGACCTCATGCCTTCCTTTGAACATTTCCTGAGGGTGCAGCAGTCTGTATCACTCTAACTAAGCAAAGCAAAAGTCCCTTCAAGCTGAGTGGTGAATTAATTGTGCTCTAGTCACCTGTCAATATAAAACTAGAACAGAGTGTGACTTCTGTGGAATTGCACATGATGCATAGATGCTATTTGTATGTTAACAACCATGTGGCCTTTTGCTTTTCCTATTTATTCCCTGTGTATTGTCCAGATGCGAGCAGGTGAAGTGACCCACATTCTCCTCTCTGACACATCACGTGCTACATTGCCCATGCACAAAGTGTGCAATCAATTTTTCCCCCACTGCATACCACAAACACGGAGGCAACCTGAATCACACAGACTGAAGAAGAAGCAGCCTCCCCTCCTCCTGGACCAGCAAGCAGGTGGCAGAACAGCAGCACCATTTTGCAGCTCCAGGACCAAAGTAACAGATGTTGGATTGCTGCACTCTTTCTAGAGCTTAAATCTTCCAAGAATTTCTGGAGTTTACCTGGTTTTCTTTTTCCTACCATAATTCACAGACACAGCAGAAGGCTCAAAAAAAAAAAAAAAAAAAAAAAAAAAAAAAAAAGATTATTCAGGTTCTTAGCAATGCTTGAAGCCACAGTGTCAGCAGGGATAAAGTTGGTGAGAAGAAGGTGTGGCCAATGGCTGAAATATATGTAAAGGTGAAATCCTTCAGAATGAGGATTTTTGAAGTTTATTACAGGAGGTAAGAAATTGGTTGAGAGAGATTTTAAAAGGGAAAAGATTTTAGCTTCTTACAATTCCATTCTGAATGATGTTACAGGATGATTTGATGATATCTTATGTGCAATCTGAATACATAGAGATTTTATTGAATGTAAATAACTGTGGAAGATGAAACATATTAAAACCAGTCTTCTTTTCTTCCCAGTAGGTGACTGATTTTTTTTTTTAATCTGATTTTCCATCAGACTGAATAGTTATGCACAAGGAGCATCTTCCAACAAGTCCCAGATCCATATTGTACTTCCACTGCTCAGAGCAGCATCTCCATTCAAATCTGAATCTGAGTCATGCTCCATTTTACTTGTAACTCAATTTTTATTTATATCACAAGATAGATTGTCTTGATTGGTGTAATTATACCATTATATTATCAATTGAATTTACATTATCAATGCACTTTAATTATCATTAAAGATCTTGGTCTCATTTGATCTGGAGTTAGTCCAAGGAGTTTGAATGAAATATTCCAGCACTGCTTTTTGTAGATGCATTCAAGGTCACGACCTAACTGTGAAATGGATGGTTTTAACCCCATACAGATTAAATAGATAGGAGAGGAAGGAAATAATATGTCGGGAAGCTGTTAAAGTTTTCCACATTGAGATATAAATAGGACCTGGTTCCTTAATTATTGCTAATTTTAATAGTGATAATCAAAGTCCTTTAAAAATTTGCACTTTACTTGGTGCATGCATCTATGTTATTCTTCTCTTGCACATTTATTAATTAAAATGACAATTTATAACTTTTTGTTACAAATGATTTCAAACTATCTTGTTGTAGTTTAATTGAATGCTGGTACTGAGAAATTGATTATTTCTGAAATGTGCAAGTATACTCCAAAAAAATATTGCTTCTGGTCACTGTTTTAAGGATTATTTCTGTGGTGACTGACCTTCATAAGCATCCTTTTCCCATCTCTTCACAGCTATCAACAGAGACATGAATTTCAAAAGCAGCCAAAAAGACTATATTACAGGTCTATCCACACAGTCTGGATTATGGTTTCAGCCATTGTACTAAGAGCCACATTTAACTATTACCTGTAAGAAAATACTTATAGCATAGTAGAAGCCTTGAGATGAGAGTACTGCAGGCAGATTCTGTGCTTGTCCCTGTTTCTCTGAATTGAAGTAGGCTGCTAAAAGGAAAATTTCATTTCCTTTTTGTTACATAGCTGCTGGCTGTCTGAGATTGCTGATACAGTGAGGATATGGGCAGGGATGTCTCAGTGAGTCCTGCAGAGATTGCTAACAGGATTTGTACATCAGGAGATCACTGAAGTTCAAGAACAAGGGAGGGACACTTAGACATTTGCAAACATAGGTGTTACTATTGGCCTCAGAGACAGTTAATCAGGTCTGTGGTCAGTTTTTGTTAGTTGATGGGGTTTGTTTGTTTGTTTTTGATAATTCATCTAGTTTTCTTGTCACTTCAGAAATTGGCTCATAATGGTGCTTACATATAATTAAAAATCCTTTTTTTTTTTTTTTTATTTATCTCAAATTTTAGTGTGCATTTCCCCTCTTCTGAAAGTTAAATCTCTCACTATCATCTGCATTAGCAGTATTCTGTCACTGTGTTTTATCTTTATTCTGCAGGAGGTGTCTACATGCTGTATGTAAAGACACATGCAGCTGATACTTTCTGAAGGTTAACTGGAGGTGCCTCATATTAGGATACTGTGCTTCCCAAACTAGTATCTGATGTAGCTCAAGTGGCATTTGAATCCTCTTTGGAATGAGGTGTCTGAGGTGCCAAATGTGTTTTCCCACTGTATGACTGATACATATGGAGGTGAATCCTCACCCCACAGGGACAAGAATGCATCTGTCAAGCCTTTCTGCTGCACCTCATACTCCTTTGCCAGATAACCAGGTTGTCTGTCTGCTCGCCTACATTCCCGCTCCTGCTTTGGGGTCACTTTGACCGGCTGTAAGAGCCTCATTCAGATGCTGGCATGATGCCACACACTGTCCTTTGTGGCTCCAGTGCCCACGAGGTCTGTGCAACTGATCTGCACAGGAGGAAAAAAAGAGCTCTATCTTTTTTTTTTTCTTTTTTTTTTTTACCTTCAGAGAACTTACCCAGCGAGAAGGAGGGAAGATAAAGATGAGACAGAATGAGATTCAGATGGACAGTTGTCAGAAAGAGACAAAGACCTCATAGCTATACATCATAGCAGTTGCATTAATACATGTGCAATCACATGATGCAAATGCGTTTAGATGACACCCCCCCCCCCCCCCCCACCTCCCGTTAAAGGAGTAGAGGAGCAGGATACCATGGGATATCTCACCTGGATGCACAAAGACTTTTTTTCAAATGTATGGAAATACTTTGTGGGCTGCAAAGCAGTGAGCAAGATATTTTGATCAGAGAATTACAATGCAGTTAGCATACACACCTCATGCAACAGCTGTAAATCATTTAGCATGACACACAAAGTCCATACAATATAGACAAGTACTACAAGTCTTCCAGCTACAGTTACCCTCAAGCTACATTTAGGTCCTTACCCTTTTGTAAAATTGCACTGTGAATATTCATTGGAGGACAAAGCTGTTTCTCAAAACAAGTTTCAGCCTCAGAAGTTCCTACCACCTTGCTGCAGAATTTCAGCTGTTCTGATTTAAATGAGTCTGCAAACTCCACGCTTCTTTTTCCTGAAAATTTGATGTTGTTGACTGGGTAGGGGAGACGCCAGGAGAGTTGATTTATTTTGCTATTCTTTTTCTTTTCCTTTAGACATGCTGAGAACTACAATGCATGAGTACTCAGCAATTAAACTTACTAATTTACAGTTATTTAATAATGTCTGGATCCTGAGGGTGTGTATGTTGAGAGAAATTAGCACTCAGTAGTATAGAGAGGGCTCTGCATTAACTGACAGATAAAGATTCCTCCCATGAAGAAAGAAAGTAGAGTGCTCCTGGTGAAAGCATGGCTTTGAAAGTGGAGTTAGTCATCTTCCCTCTGCTACTTAGTACAAGCTCACATAAGAGTTAGTGTTCAGTGTCTAGGACACTGTAAACATACTGCTCTGGGAGTTGGTGTCTTCCAGCAGCTCCAGCACTGGCCATTTTTTATTGACTCCAATATTCATTTTACCACAATCCCCTCTGCTAATGTAGTTTATTAGATGTTTTTCATCTGTAAACTAAATAAATCGAGTGATTAAACAAACAAACAAACAAAAAAGACTCTTCAAAAGAAGGTGTATTCTTGAGTGAGGTTTGCTGAAAAATGTAATTTTTCCTGGGAACAATGGAGTAAGTCCTGGAAAGATACAATTCAGTGTAAGCTAAGGGTAACTCTATGACCTTACTATGGTGTACTGGCTAATAAGTAAATCCACCAAAATATAATTATTGTCTTGTTTATTCCATTATCCTGTAGTCAGTTCAGATGTAGCTCAAAAGAAAGTAGACTCTGTCATATTTTAAATTCTCTTTTTCTACTCTCAGCTTACACCAAAACAAAAGCATATTATCCTACAATACTTTAATTTTACTATACAAGAGACTCTTTAGGGGCAAGTACTGATCAGACAATTCTTATGGTTAAGTATTATGTTTGGGGTTGATACCCTATATCTCACAGCCTTATCTTGCTGCTGGTCAAAAAGATTGGGTCCCTTAAAATACAAGCTCTGTCTCCCCTGCCTGCAGCTAGGTTCAAACATGCATTGCTCAATATGGGAATTTCTCTTATTCCCATTCAAGGTTTTTTTGAAGATATTGTTGAATATCATTTTTCTTCTTGTTCAAAAAAAAAAAAAAAGTGTAATGAGAACAACATGAGGAGGGAAGATAGCAGAAACAGTGCAGACACCATTCCATTGCTGATGAATCTGGAGGGCTCAGGTAGGAGGACTGGGTTGGATGCTCTGGAAAAATAAGATAAAAAATAAAACCATTGTCCTCCTGGTGAGGTTTTACACTGTTTCTGTTGTTGTTCCCATTACTAATATATTGCTCATGGAAGCAAACATGAGTGAGTTCTCAACCTATCCTCCTGGGGACAGATATGGCAATGGAAAAAGAGGAAAGTTCAAATGATTGAGTTAAGTCTGTAGAGATACCCAAGCCCTAAATCCGCTTGATGCTACCATGGTAACTACATTTACAATGGAAGTATAAGATACAGATAACATTTCCTCTGCTTTTGACTTATTTGTTTTTCCTATAGCACCTTTCATCTCATCAACGTCAGACTTGTCTGTGAGCACCTCAGCTCAGATGCTTCTCCCTCTCTTGCAGAGTGTCTGCACCTTCTGGAGAGCCTGCTCTTCAGCCTAGATATTGCCTCAGGAGGTTTTCCAGTCATCCTGAAGCCACCTATATACCTTTAATTTGGCTGCAATTAAATCTGCATAATATGGCGTGCCTCTTCTTGGCATGGCTCTTTTCTGGTTATGCTTCTGTCAACACTATTCTTTCCTTCCAAACAGCCCGGTTCTTGAGACTTTAAAGAGATGGAAAGAAGAATTTAAAGATTATTGTAAGAAAAATTATACCAACTGAAATGAAGGGTTTGTGAATATTAGAGTAAAATTAATTTATTGCATAGTTTTAAATAAAAGGAATTGAGAATAACTCCTAAAAAGGTAAATATTCATTTGTATATATATTGTAAACAATATTGTAAACAAAATATTTAACCTTTTTTTTTTTTTTTTTTTTTTTTCTTTTTTTTTTTAAGCTCCCTAATATCTTTCCTGGGTGAAGAATTTTGTCCTTGAAATGAGAAAATAATACAGAAATTAATAATTTCCAATCAAGTTTACATGTTATTTGTTTGTTTGTTTTTCAATCCTTGAGATGGAAATTTAATTTGTCACCTACCTATAAGTAAAAGTTGAAAGAAAGGACAAAGTTCTCAGGAAAAAGAAAAAAAAAAAAAAAAAAGGAAAAAGGAGAAAAGGAGAAAGAGAAGGAAAGAGAGAAAGAGGAAAACAGGGAAAGAGGGAAAGCAGAAGGAAGGAAGGAAGGAAGGAAGGAAGGAAGGAAGGAAGGAAGGAAGAAAGGGAGGGAAAAAACTAACTTAGCAATGGCATCAGAAAAATCACATACTTACAGATGTAAAATTCCAAACTGAAAAAAAAAGGACAAAATTTCATATCCCCTTCCCAATATTAATGTATTGTGTTATTGTTATTTTACATAAACCATGTAAAACTCATGGGGTGCAATTTCTTGGGTGCAGTGTGCCAGCTAAGAGCAACTAGTGTAGAGAAATAGGGCTTAATTTAATTTTATTGTGGGGAAATAGTGCTAGGGCAGGAACCTGCCTCCTACTTCTGCTTGGGGATGTGCTGCTGTTTTGACATCTGTTCCTGCAGTGTTCACAAAGTGTTGGTTTGGATGCTTTCAGCAGGGTAATATCAGGTGCTATGGTGTTATATATCTGCAAACACTATGTATTACTTGGGTTTTGAAGACCAGTCCCTCACCTACATCAGTCCAATGACAGAGCTTTTCCTTGGGCTGGGAAAGCTGTGAGTAGTTCCATTCCCAACTTTGTATGTCTGTTTTCTCATCTGTCTCCACTGTCAGGAGGGTCTGTAGAGTTTCCTGACACACAGGTCTTCAAAGCTTCACTGTTTCCCTCAGGTTTAGGTTGCTTCCCCTACAAATGTCACATTAGTAGTGTTTGTCTCTTCCAAAAGTTGAGTCACTTTTCCTGACTGCTTTACTGAAGATTGTTGCCTGAGAGAAGTTACTGGCATCTCTTTGTAGCAAACGGATGTTGTCCTGAAATCCCACCCTATCAAGGCTGCATGGGTTGTCTGGATATCAATCACAACCCAAACGTCTTTCCTCTGTCTCATGGCTCACCTGTTTTCTTTTCAAGGTCATTTTTCTTTCTCATTGATTTGGTACACTGCTTCTAGGTTTCTTAACTTTGCTTAATTAACAACGAAGTTCAAACTTTTTCCATTCTATGGGAATAACTATTTCAGCAGCTGTTTCCACAAAATGATTGTTGTATGAAGATTTTCCCTCCAGACCGAGCGAGAGTACAGAGGATAAAGTATAAAAGGTTTTACTGCCTAAGAAACACACTGCAGCAAATTTCTGTGTCTGTGCTCTTAGCCTGGTCAAATGAACATTAATGTGATTTAGCCTTCAGAGAATGCTGAAGTTTAGATTAAACCCCATTACATCACAAATAAAAATGACTAAAATTGGTATAGACATTTATGAGCAGCTATGGTTATCATCCAATGTCTGACAACTTGTTTTACTTCCTCAACTCAATTTTGTGTCCAAACTCTAAAGGAGGGAGGAGTGTAATATTTTACTTGTATCTCTACTGATAGTTTAATACAATTTCTGTCAGTAGACTAGATCTGCCAGACTATTGAGTTCATTTCAGTCAGTAATATGCAAATTGTATGGGGATCCAGTATCCTCTGATATAAGTGGTTTGAAATTGAACATATATTTTCCTGTTGAAACAGTTATCTGGCTTTGCTGCTAATTGTGTGGTTATCAGGCTTTGGAAGATGTTCCATTCATTTTATTGACTTTGGCAAATGTTAATCTAATTGCTTGTCCATGTTATGAGGCATTTCCATGAACCAATCTTCCTTTTAACAAAAATAAATAAATAAACAAATTGAGATGGATGCTCTCATTCACAGATACGGAATTCTAAAATGCTTGTTGAATATTGATTATGGAGTCCTGTGCCATACTCTGTTCAGTTTTGTTGTTAGAGTCTTTTATATTGTTGAAAACCAGACAGACAATTGAACACTAAAAAAAGCAAAATGATCATACCACCAGTAGGATAATTCTGATAATTTTTTTTTTTTTTTTTTTTTTTTTTGATATCATTCCACGAGATGTTTGGGATAATACTTAAATGATTTCCAGTCATTAAAGTCCATGTTCCAACCCAATTATACTGATGTAAAACTGAACAGGAGGCTCAGGCATTAGGTAACTTGGCAATCCATTTCTTTTCCTACTTTTTTCAAAGTCTCTTTTACAGACACATGCTGCTGAATGTTGGTCTTATAGCTCAACACTTCAATCACTTTCCCTCTCCTTCACTTCAGGAGTTCATTTTTGAAGCAAATCACCTGCACTTACTGTGCTTTGGCTCATGTTGTGGGGAAGTCTCTGAGCACAAAACCAACCCCCCTTTTAGATAAAACAGACTGGGAAAGATGTGGTCAGGCTCACACCTCACTTGTTCCAAGAGCTAGAGAGTATTTATTCCATCCAACCTAATCAGAGCTAGTCCAAATTAACCCACCCCAAAATACATACTGGATAGATGCAGGGTCCTCAGCACCAGTGGTTTTGCTCTGGAAATATTCTCCTGCTTGGATGCAATACTTGATAATGACTGAAGAATGTAATATTTTACGTGTTTAGATGTCCACCAAAATTAGGTATTCAAATAAAATATCAGTCTGGCATTGCAGAAGTGGCTACTAAAGGCATTAAAAATATGCTTTGTCCACACACTAGTGGCTAAGCTAAAGAAAGGGAAATTTATAGGAAAAAATGTTATGGTTTCTAATATATAGTAAATTAGACCACATAATATTACAAACCCTCCAGTCTTAAAAGTTATAAATGTATTTAAATTATTTTTGTTGTTGCTAACAACATTATAGTGTTGTTGCTAACATACATGTGCCTGGGGTTCTACAGGTGGGCTGGAAATATTCTGGGGTAAAAATAACTATTTCCAGAAAACAGTAAAATCTGCTCTGACATGAACAGAAATATGTTAGCAGGAAGTGTTTTCATCATTGACTCTGGCTAGGTATTTAGGAAGCATTATGACATTTCCTATTGCCATTGATGATGATACTTACAGAGATAGACAAATAACCAACTCAGGTCCCTGCTTCCTATCCAAGAAAGAAGATGTGGTGAGACTGGACAAAGGCAATAGCAGATATTTGTCATTGGACAAATACCTTCCAGGATTATCTGTGCTTCATTCCTTCATTCTGTAATCTGTTAATCCTGTCTTCTTGAAGGATTTCAGTGAGGCTCAAATATTAATAAGAAAATTGAAATACTTTGCATTTATCTGCATACCAGTATCCTTAATTATGTACCATTTGGTATTCACCCTTCCTCACTGTCTTGTTAAAAATAGTTCTGGTTATCTAATCAAAACCCAGAAGCAGGTCATGAAGCTTGGGGACCTATGCACAGAAACAGATTAACAAATATGAACAAATTCTGATACACTACTCACTAATTTAAGTAGTATTTTACTCCTGAAATAATTGATTTGATCAATAAAGAGTTTTGTTGTTGTTGTTGTTCGTTCATTTGTTTGTTTTTGTTTTCTTTTGATTTGGTTTGGTTTATAACAAATAAATAGATGGTATGAAAGGTGAAAGGACTAAAGACCCCCAGACTCTACCAGTGAGGGTATTTATGGAATAGATATTATTTATTAGGAGTAACAACAATGGAATGGATCTTGGAGTTAACACATGAAATAATGATTCTGTTACCCAGAAAATGATTCCCTGAAGAGTAGGAAGGACAAGAGATACTGCTGATTCTTATTTTATACTTTAATACTGTATATTTTAGCCATCCCTTCTGTTCCAGGTTAATCTCTATCTTCTTTCTATGAAAGCTATGATATTGATATCATATAACAGCTATTACATACTTGTTACTTTTCACAGGTGTTTCATTATGAGAAGAAAAAGATACTGGCTACCTGCCAATTAAATACATGGAATTGCCATTTTCATCTATTGCAATAGCCAGTTTGAGTTGTATTCATGATGTTTTCTGATAATGCAGATAAAATGACAGAATGGCAAGAGAGAGAGAGTGTTTTTATGATCAGAATCTGTGTGTTAAAATATTCACCCTTTTCAGCAGACTCACAGATGTTTTGGTTTTAAAATGCAAGTTTTGAATTGTTGGTAGTATACTGGTGGCTTCTACCTGTCCACAGACATAAGATCCCCCACCTCTCTGCTCATCTTCTGGATTTTGGTGCATAATGATCAAAAAGAAGGAAGGTTGCATGGGCATACTTTCACACCTAATTCTTATTCCTGCCTTCCAGTTAAAACACTGCATACAATTATGAGCCCATTAAGCAGTGTTAGAATACACTAATATCAGAGTGCTCTTTTTCAGAACTGGATCACTTTACAACAAAGCCATATCTTCTCTTAGTGTACATCAAGAAGACTTACAGAAAGCAGATATAATCAGCTACAGCACTTTTAAAAAATATTTCCTATAGAGAACAAAATGCATCACAGTTTCTGCTACCTATGTAAATTCTGTATAAGATAAGGAAAGATTAAAAACTGTTTTAAATTCATAGTATTCATCATCAAAATGTGATGCTAACTCAAAGCTACCATAAATGTCTTAATGTCAAGCTAGGAGTCTATGCATGGAGGCACATGCTTGGGATGGAGGCATGGGATTTTGGAGCTGCAAATCTTTGGAGCATTAGGCTCCAAAGTTTAAGGCAGTTTGTGAAGGGGCCAGTGGGCTTGAAGCAGGAACATTCCCATATGGCCTAGGGCTTGAAGCAGTAAGGAGCATTCCCATATGGACTAGTGCAGTGCTAAATGTCCAGTCCAGGAGCTTTGACCAGTATATATATATATATAAATACATATATACATATATATAGAGAGAGAGACAGAGAAAGAGAGATCAGCTTGGAGATATCTATAAAGAATGGTTTGGGCATTGCTACTCCTTTAGACAGCAGAAAATTAAAACACTTAGCTTGGACATTAGTGACAAGTGATGCAATGTTTTCAGTTTCAAATGCCATGGGGAAGGTGTTTAAGAAATTGTAATATTCACCTGGGTGGGTACAGAACCTTCCAAAAACAAAGGCCTCCTGATACATCTGAACATGTATGTCCTTGAGGTAGATAAGTGTGAAGAATGATGAATGAGGGAGAGAGGCTGTTGTTATCTGAATATCCTTCTCCCTAAACCAAAGCCACAGTTGATACTATGTTGTGTGGGCTCTGGGGTGCTTCACTTTGTTCTTGCCAAGACCTTTTCATGAAGAAGCAACCAAAACGAGCTAAGCTAAACTGAACTCTGTTTGAACTGAAGATTTAAAGTCTGAATTAGATTTTCCACAAGGGATTGTAGCATGCTTCTGAACAATAGTAGGAGCAACAACAAAGGCTTAAAACTCCAAGCCACAACCAAAAAACTCAGTTTCTTGTTAATTAGAAACATATCTCTTCAGGAAAATTACAGACAGAGGTAAGAAGCAACACACAGGAAAAAATAAAACAAACTATAAAGAAAAGAGGAAAGTAATCTTTTAATAGACTTTAACTTTGTATTGTTTAATTGCAACCCCCCAAAATGGACCTGTATTTATACAGATCCATTGCACTTATATACAAATATTCTTGGATGCATATTTCCACAGAACACCTCATGTTGGGTGGAGAAAATCCCCATTTTACAGGCGGGGAACTGAGGCAGGATAATCCTATCACTGATACATAATCAGCCCCTGGGAGATGCAAAGTCTCCAAAAATGTCCTGAACACTGACTGGCTTTCTTGTGCTTCATGACTATCACTTGTAGAGATAAAATAAATCCTACGTGAGTACACAACTGGTTTAAGGCTACAGAATTTGGGTGGATTCTGTAAATAATAAATAATGGATTTTTATTGGCTGTCTCACTTTTATAGCCCTTAAGATGCATTCACATTCCATTTTCAATGTTTTCCATGCAATTCTGAGAAATAGGATATATATTATACATATATTAACTATATAATATGCATTATATATAATATGTTCTCAATGAAAGATTATATACTCACATAAGATCATGATTCAAGCACCTGGAGACTAAAATTATTTAATTGTACATCTCTATATAAGTAGTAGAAACAAAATATTTTTATATATTTATAGGTGTATTTACATATGCATGTACATGCATATTCTGACCTTGTAAAATAGGAATCTCTGAAAGTTGGCACCAGCCTTTTGGATATAGGTGAATTAAATGACATTTGAGGAGATTACATTAATAAGTGTCAACTAATCAGCAACTCATCACAAAAATAAGTGCAGGTTTATGTAAAGATAATGACAAAAAATGTTAAAATGCAAATTAAAAAAAAAAAAAAGAAAAAAAAAGAAAAAAAAATCCCTCTCTTCCCATCCCTCCTCTTCTCTCTACAAACACCCTGTTCGTACTCCTCATGCTCCCTGCAACCTGTGCCCAGCCCCCTCCCCAGACTCCGGTCCTGAAAGTTGCCCTGTGTAGGCTGAAGGAGCTGAAGGGGTTTGGGATCTGCCTCCTCTCTCAGCTGCCAGACCCTCTGGCTTGCCTCTACAAGAGACCCTTACTTCAAACGGATTTAAATAGCCATTTTCCAGGTGTTTCCCAGCTGGCTAGTAACCCAATATCCTAAGGGTTCATGTACCTATTTTTCTTAAATTTCCTCAACTTCCCTTTCCTCTGCATCAACATCTGGCATCAACCTAACCACAAGCTGGAATACTTCTTCAACTGTGTTCAGGCCTATTTTTTCTTTATCATGAGACCTTTTTTTTTTTTTTTTTTTTTTTTTTTTTTCCCAAAAATCTCAAATCACAATCATTGCAAACATATTTTCATAGCTTTCAATCTCATAGGCCTTCCTGAAGGCAGGATTTTATTACTCTTTCTACATGATTAAGATTGCTTATGTCATTCATGGATCACCCCAAAAAAATCAAAACTGTACATCCCCATTGATTTCAGTAGACTTAAACCAGGATAAATGGCATGTTACACCATGAGATCTCAGAGAAGTACACCAATTACAAAAGACTGCAAGCAGTGAGTAGATTAGGAAAAAGTGCCATCCAAAAGCAGTAATCTAACTGTAATTTCTCTTCTTCCATCTCAACCCAACTTTGACAGCACACATCTATAGTTCATGCAACCTGTTCTGATGGTGATAGCAAAACATCCTAATAAACACTTAGCTTTTTTTTTTTTTTTTTTTTTTTTTTTTTTTTTTAAACAGAACTTTTAAAAGGTTGTGAGGTTGTGTCTAGGGAGAGTTGGTTTAACATTATTTAAAAGGCTGCAGTGATGCACCAGATTCTGTGGGAGGAGGACACAAAGGAGAAAATATTCTGGTAAATATCCTGGTAGTTAATGATAACAAATCTGAACTCAGTTCTGACCTCCTAACCCTAATTGTATGAGCTGGGGCAAAGTACCTCTGTCAATTCTGTCTCCATTCCCCTAGATTTTACAACATATTTATCCTCTTCAGGGAGGTAAAGGTACATTCACTTATGGACAGGAAGCAAACAGTGACTGTTTTAGAATTAAATGGAAGTATATTAACACAGACACAGCATGACATAATTAGTGTAAGTCGGTAAAACAAATGTTTCTGTTGAGATTTTCAGAGGTGATTTAATTTTTTTTTTTTTTTTTTTTTTTGGACTTCTGAGTGCTTTCCTTTAAATCCTTCTGAAAGGATTGATTTTCTAAAGATGAGAGCTCAGTGTGAGAGTAACTCCCGCTTAGCATATCTTAAGGTGAGCACTGTGCTTGAGTTGTTATCCAAAGCCACTACTTGTGAAAATCCTGCCCTTATTCTCGCTTGTCACTGAAAAGTACAAGAATGTTTGCTATTATTTAGTTACACATATTTAAATTTACTACATTTAAACAGGATATAAGTCAAGTTTTCCAATCTATGTGAAGATCTAAAAATCAATTATTTTGAGGTTATCGTCAATAAAATCCAGTGATGCTTTCAAGAGATATTTTAGGATTGATCATTTTATATTTTCAAATCAGACATATATTTCTTCCCTATGAACTGAAGAGCCTGGTTTTGCTCTTCTTTGAAGTCAATGGGGGTTTTATCACTGTTTTCAAGGACAAGCAAGTTAGACCCCAAATTTGCATCTGGAACTATGTACAGTAGGGTTCTCAAGTGGCATGCAACTCGTCACCACAATTATAGTAATTTTAATCAATCTCATTTGCTGTTTGCTTCTATGAGATTTCCAGGCGAATTTCTCAACTGCTCTTCTGTGTTAAGATCCTGCTACCCTTTCTGTTTTACAAGCCCTGCTTGTATTCTCTCATTCCTGCTGCAGCCGAATTGGAGTAGTTTAATAAACCTCTTGTTACCTACATCTTCTATCCATATGACATTGACTTAAGCAGAGCAGTTTGCTAGGGTAATATTTTATACATTTTGTATTTAGACTATTACTTAGCTGATCCACAACAGGGGATTATAGTCAGGGATAGGAATATTGAATTATTTATTTATTTATTTATTTATTTTTTCCCACGTGCCTGTCTCCAAGGCAACTAGATAGCTGTATTTAAAAGAGTACAAAGACCAGACCATCCAAGCTCATCCAAGTCTTTTAGCAAGTGAATGCTCTGTGGCTTTGCATTTTCAGGCAGGCCTTTCACTCCGTCCCCCTGACATCTCTTACCTCAGGCCCCGATGGGTGGGAACTCCGACTGGTAGCCCAGCTGATAATTACAGCTATTAAACTACTGCTAGTGGAACTCCAATTTCCTTTTGTTTCTGGTTTTAACTAGTCTAGCTGGAGCGTTTCACTACTGATAGTCATATTTAAATGCCACAGTGATATCCTTCCTCCCTCCCCCCCCCCGTCCCCCTTCACTCAAGCTGGTGATTATTAGGCACATCCTCTTTTCAGTTCTTCAGTTTGAGCTTGCTTGCAGCGATTTTGCAAAGCACACTATAGCTCGTGCTTTCCTCATGGATTTTAATATAAAACAAAATAAAATGAGAATAAATAAATAACATGTGGCCATAACAAAAGATCCCTGGCAACCATAAATTAACAACAGAAAATGCCCGGCAGCCCTGTAGGCATTCCTCGTTCCTTAGCCCCGTAGCAGCCAAGCAGAGGTTGTAGCTGTTTTAACTAACCACGATATAGCATTAATGTGAATATGCTCCTGAAATTCAGCTCAGCAATCCCTGGATTTCCTCTCCCTCTTTGGCTTTGTCAGGAATAACATCATGCATTGGAAATGCAATGTTTGAGTGGTCAAGCTTCATTGCTTCCATGTATATTTTTTGGCCTGATAATTACATTAGGGATATGAAATACGTAATGTAAGGTTCCTGTGAGAATTTGCCTCTGAGCAAAGTGCTATCACATGTCCTGGGTTCTCAAAGTGTGTTCAATAATAAAATAAAATAAAATAAAATAAAATAAAATAAAATAAAATAAAATAAAATAAAA
>CM021733.1:101348229-101359091 GCA_011075105.1 Heteronetta atricapilla
AATAAAATAAAATAAAATAAAATAAAATAAAATAAAATAAAATAAAAAATCTGTCCAAACAACATATTTAGATGGGCAACTGTAAGAAAGATTGTGCTGTTCAGCTTTAGGTGAAGCTCACTGCAGCTCCTGAAGATAAGGGGCTGTGATTCCTGTGCAATGCCAATTTTTATTAAGACCATTTTATTCCTTTGACCGTGAGAGGCAAAAACTATTATGATTCAGATAACCCTTCAGAAGTTTCATATTCCACAAGGATAATATATTAGTATGAAATAAAATAATAGTAATAATAATTTTTAAAAAGCCATTTCCATCCTCTTCCTACAATGACTTGTCTTGCTTCATTTCAAATAACTTCTGCACTCTGTCATGTTTGTGAGCTCAAAATTACCAAATCCCTCAAAGGGAAGATCAGAGTATTTCACTCGAAATCCAAACAAGACTTCATGTGCTGGCCACTTCATATCAATTAACTGAGGTGTGGAGATAAACTTCTGGTTTTGGACTCACATTACAGACACCTTATCAGTATGAATGTGGACTATAAATATTAATATAAAATGAATTGTCACGCATGTGATTAGCAGGGCCAGTGAAGTAGTGGCAAACCTTCATCCTGAATTTTGGTACAGTAAAGTGTGAGCCCATGTCTTTTGTAAGACTGTTACCGTGTACAGCTGATAACGTTCAGAAAGTTTCAGAAAGCCACAATGTATTAATTAAATCGCAAATAAAATGAATTAATAAATGTCAACATGAAAAAATGTCTCCTACCAGCCAGTCTCCCAAGCTTATATTTCTTTTCTTTATATTTTCTTTATATTTCTTTTCCAAGTTACTATTATGAGATGTAAATCAGCAGTCTTGAAATAGATCAGCAGCAATAAAATATTTTGGGTAGGGGGTTAAGATGAAACAATGAAATTGTTCAATCAAAATCTGTTTTTTGCAGGTAATGCATTTCATAAATAGATATTTTCCTTCCTGTTTTCCATAGAAAGCATTGTTTTTTTCTCACATACATCCACTGAAATCTGAATGTCCAAAAATATTTCTTCAAACAAAATTTTTCAATTTCACTTTAAAGGGGATCAAAGTGTTTTTATTTTAAGGAAACACTGGAAAAAATGAATAAAAACTTTTAAAAATCCTTTCATTTTCTCTGATATCATTCTGCTTGGGAGTAACATATCCTCAGTCTTTAGGCTGAAACTTCTATTTATTAAAAGTAAGTAAATAAAAACAGTGACTTCTGCTTCCAAAAGTGACTTCTTTCCATTTTCACCAGATTCTGTTTCAGACTGTCTAAGGGAGTAAAGTTCTTTCCTGGCTCAGCAAGAAATAGGAAAGCTGAAACCAAACTAGAAAATAACCTGAGGCAGGGAAAAAGGAGATAAAACTGATGCAGGAAATAATTAATAATAATAATTTTAAAAGTCAGGAAAATAGTGCCTGCTTTTCTGTCTTCACTCGAGAGAAAATAGGGGGTGTGAGTAAAATAAAAGAGATGAAGGGAGATATGGGGGAACCTTCAGCCAAGCTGACACAGTGATAGACACAGCACATGCTGTGATATGGGTGCATGAGATGTATGAGGCTGCACTGAGCACAGAATTGAGACAGAAGATGGACTGTTCCTCAGAGGATCATGGTCCTCTGTGGTTGTGCTAAGACATGGCAGAAAACAATAACATCAGTGTTCAGCCTCATTCAGTGCCATCCACTTTCTCATCAAGTAGAGGATGAGAAAGGCTGTGAAGTCTCTTCTCCCTACCTCTATCACGCACATTTTGTCCCTGGTGATATGCTATGGGGCTGCCTGAAATTTCCATGGACTGTAGGGACTACAGGTATGACAGATTTCCAGATGATTCTTGCAGTAAAGAAGGTCTTCTCTGCACTAATTATTATTATTCCAAATTTTAAAGATCTGTAAAGATGTGGTCTACATCATCCACAGACATCACCAGATGAAGCCATGTTTTCTTAATATGAATGTGGAACTCTGAACAAATATCTAATTAATTATCAGCCTAATATTTCAATAGACAAAATTTCTTCAGATTTCTGAACAGTCAGAATTACAACTATTAAAAAGGTACATACATAGACATACTTTTTTTTTGTTTCTTTCCAGATCAGAAGTAATGATATATATATATACATATATACATATATATATATGTATCTAACATGAAATTTTTTATTATTTTGTTGTCCTTTTTGCCTGTTTCCAAAGGTGAAGATTTTGTTATTTATAGGCTTTTAAAGCTGGGATCAAGATGAATAACGGAAAATTCAGACACTAAGTAAAAATTCCTGAAAGCAGATGCTATTAGACTATGTAATAATATCCCAAGGGAAATGGAGCAACTCCATCTGTTGTGACATTTAAAACTAGACTGGACAACGCACTAATTAATACTCTTTGAAGACAATTTTGCTTTGTCATGAAGGTGGATGAGGTTTTTTCCGCGTCTAATTTCTCCAACTCTGTGAAGCAGAAAAATGTCATGCAGTTGAAGAAAGAAACTGAGAACTGGAGAAGCACTGAGAAACACAAAACATGAGTTTATTCTAGGATGAGTCCTCACTGGTATAAACTGTTTTGAAGTTCTGGGCCCTGATCTCCGAATTCATTGTGGATGAAACAAAGATTTCTATTTTCACAAAATTTCATCACTTATATAGTCAATTCAGACTAAGAAAAGTCCTTAGTGATATTTCTGCTACTCCCTTTATTCCAGCTAGAATTTGCTCACATTGTGTGGAGCTGGTATTCATGTACACAGTGATTCCCTATATTATTTTAAATTAGTTCATATTCTATGTGTAGAATTTTCCTTTAACCATTACAGGGAGGAGCACATTAAAATCCCGTGTTTTAATTGTTGAGTCCCTTAAATAAGGTTACTCTTATAGATTGTTTATCATGTGATAGATTCAACTGCTCTGTGTGTGTATGTCAGTTTAACTCATCTGAGCTTGAAAAAAGGTTTTTGCTCCATGACCATATTATGCAGCACCTTCTGCAACTGTAACAGTTGCTAGTCTGGGAAAGATGTGACAAATGCACTGACTTTCTTAGAGCTTCCAGCCCTAACTATTTGTCTGCAAATTCATTCTACCCCAGTGACCTGCTAGTCAAAATGGTATTGAAGCGCATCACTCTGAATGACAAATGAGGAGAAGCAGCAAGGGTAGTGATGTAGCCAGTGGGTACACAGATAAAAAGCTTCTCATTTATCCTTACATCTGCTAGTCCACTTTTTCTGCAAAGTACTTGAAGAAATGTGGTGGTGAGTTTGTTTCAGTGATAAAAATTAAGTAACATCTTGAAATGGGAATGAAGTTTCCCTTAAAGTGATAAATTATTCAAAATTATCTGCAATTCCTGAGTTCTGTATTCAGACATATTGAAAATATGAATGTAAATAAATGCCTGTTTCTGTTGAGAAAATTAAATATCTTAACTGCATTTTTTTTTTAGAAAAAAAAAATGAAATAGAAAAGATCCAAAAAGTTTCTCTGCAAATTAGTTATATGTCTCCCAGTTTTAAGATCTTCAGGTGGATCTCTTTCAGTTATTCATTCATAGAATATTCATAGAATTATTCTCTGAAATAGGAATTAGGATAAAACAGTTTTCTGTTCTATTCTATTTCAATGCAATAAATATAAACTGTAAGGAAAAGAGATCAAGAGATTTATTGATTTGGCTGTATTTATCAAAACAGTCAGTTTGGCACCACAAGCACAGTACACTAATCATATAAAGGAACATACCCACAGCTCTGCTGGACCAGACCAGACTGAAGCAGTGGCAGCACTATTCCCATTCCTTCTAATGTAGTGAATGCTACTCTAGAAAGCTTGATTCTTGCTAAGCCTGAGCTGGGTGTATGTTTCTTTTTTTCTTGGAACTGATCACTCATCAGTTTTAAGAAGTGTCCCAAAATACAGGATGACGTTGAGAGCTTGATGCCAGGCCATCTTTGCTTTATGAGACACTTTGCAGGGGTTAACCTGCACTTGAAACAGTTGACATTAACTTAAATGACATTAACTTAAATGGAGGCTGTTCGGGTTGAAGCCAGGATTATGAATGGAGTTAAAACTGTCTGGTGGTTGGTCACAAGAGATGTTCCCCAGGGCTCAGTACTGGGGCAAATTTTGTTTAATAACTTTACTGATCATATTGATGAGGGGATTGAGTGCACTCAGTTAGCTGGCAGATGACACAAAGTTAGGCAAAACTGTTGACCTGCTTGAGGGTAGGAAGGCTTTCCAGAGGGGATCTGGATAGGCTGGATTGATGGACTGAATCCAACAGTATGGTATTCAACAAGGCTAAGTGCCAGGTCCGGCACTGGGGTCATAACAACCCAATGAAGCTCTATAGGCTGGGGAAGTGTGGCTGGAAAGTTGCCCAGCACAAAGGACCTGGGGGTGCTCATTGACAGTCAGCTGAACATGAGCCAGCAGTATGCCCAGGTGGCCAAGAAAGCCAATGGCATCCTGGCCTGCATCAGAAACATTGTGGCCAGCAGGTCTAGGGAAATGACTGTCATCTTGTATGTGGCACTGGTGAGATCCTGAATACCCTGAGTATTGTGTTCACTACAAGAAGGTAATTCAGCTTGTCAAGCTAGAAAATACTAGAAAAGAGAAGACCAGAAAAAAAAAAAGACATAAGAGGTGCAACTGAGACAACTGGGGCTGTTTATTCTGGAGAAAAGGAGGCTCAGGGTAGACCTCACCACTATCTGAAAACAGTTAGCAGTGAGGTGGGTATTGGTCTCTTTTCTCAGGTGACAAGTGATAGGACACAAATCAATGATCTCAAGTTGTGCCAAAAGAAGTTTAGATTGGATATCAGGAAGAATGTCTTTGTGGAGAGTGGTTAGACATTGGAACAGGTTGCCCAGGGAAGTGGTTATGTCCCCTTCTCTGAAGGTATTTAAGAGATGTGTGGATATTTAAGGACATGAGTTAGTGATGGACCTGAAGTGTTAGGTGGATTGTTGAACTTGATGATCTTCAAGGTCTTTTCCAACCTAAATGATTATAGATCATTTGAATTCTGCTAAAAAGAACATCTCTTGAACATCAGGTCTAAATGTCTATGAAGGACCCAAACCCACCACCACATAAACCTCCTTTTCTCCCTTTTTCACAAAGACCATTCATTATTTTTCCTCTGTTTCCCCAGAAAAATAATAATAATAATAATAACAATAAAATAAAAAATAAAAATATTTGAAAGCCTTTCACCATGCAAAAAAGTACCATTTAGGAATGCAGAAAAATAAATAAATAAATAAAAATCCCAGCCTTCAGGACCCTGATTGAAGAATAATTAGAATAATTTTCATTTAATCTAAGGGATGTAACTTTGGGTATATTGGTATATCAGCACTGGAAGTACTGCATGAAAACAAATTAGTTTTTCAGATAGTCAGGACTGCACAGAGCAGACCAAAATTGCCATCTAAAACTCTCTCCAAAAATCATCTTGATGGCAATGCATATCATGGAGCAGAGATAAAAGATACTCTCCCTATATCATATTATGAGAAAGGAGTTTTATGCAACATGAAATGCCATTTTTGTATGTTCTTATAAGTGCCTGTGAAGCATATTTTAGTATTCCGTATCTGAGGGAATAAAAACATGTCACAGGCTCCACATCTTACAGGAGAACCTTTAGTTTTCATGAAGTAACACATAATTAAAAGTAACAAACTTGTCAACATATACTACCTGAATATCCACCAAGATGATAAAGAAATTGGACAGACTGTATTTTTCCTTCAAGGAAACTTAACTGTAGATACACTCTTACATTTTGGGGAAAAAAAAAAAAAAAAAAAAAAAAAAGTCACCTCATATTTGAATTCAGATATTGAGTGTAACTGGTGGAAGTAGTAGTAATGTACTAGAAACTTAATAGCAATAATGCACAGGGAAAAAAAAAAAAAAAAGACACTAACCTTATCTAGAAACAGGGGGAGAAGGGGGAGAGATAAAAGTGGAAATAGGTGGAAAGCTTTTCTGAAAGAATATACAATTAATTATCCAGTAATTTTTCTCACTATTTTACAGTACAAATAGCTGAAAATATTTATATAGCCATTCCATCAATGCTAATAAGCTTGCAAACTTGAGAACTGGAAAACACAGATTTGAATACATTAAATCCTACTGACATATTTGACAGAAGGCTAAAATCTGGCTGCACTACATCTTGTTATGAATTCACAAATTACTGTTGGTCAGAAAATCCTGACACTAAACTTTATTGTTAATTGCAATGGGTATGGGTTGTTTTAATAATAAAATGTTATTTTTCAGAAACAGCCTGTGGAAAACGATTTCAAATCTAAAAGTATGGCAAAAATGAATACATTTGCATTAGGAAAATATAACATCCCTAAAGGTTGAAGGAAACAGTTTCAGAAGCATTTGAATTAACTGTTAATGTGAACTGAAATACAAAAGATCAAAGATTTGGGTGCTGTGAATTACACACATCTACACCGAACTTTTCACCTAATAGCTGAATGGAAATAAACTGCTTTTGAAGTCAGGTGTGCTTCCCAAAGCTTTCAAGCCAAAAGCTGCACAGAGCCAAAGACTCACCTGAAAGCTTCTTGATATCAAGTTAGGCTTTAAAGGCTCCATTCCCAAAGAGGGAAGCAAAGAAGGGAATGTTGTTTTAGCCCCGTTTATTTATAATATACAGAAGTTAAGAAAACAGAATTTAAAAATAAGACCTCAGACTTTTCAATTATTTTCCTGGAAACATCCTGCAAAATGTTACACACGTGCTTGAGGATTTATTTTCATTACATAAGACTTTGTGGCTGATGTTGTAAATGCTGCTGCACTAATTACTGGTGATTATATTTTTGCAGCAAATGGAAAAGATATTAGTATTTCACAAAGGAAATATCAAATATTGATTTCAGTCAAGGAAAGCTGTAATCAGAGACGGTGTTTCTGCAGCAGGGCCTTGAGAAATCATCCAGCTGATTCACCTTTCCATAGGTACCATGCCATTCTTGTGAACCTTCTAGCACATGCTTGTCTAATGTGTTTTTAAAAACCTTTCTTAGGTACATATCCTTCAGTCCCCCCACCCTACCTCTTGTAATGTTTGCAGTGTTCTTAGAAAGTTTTTCCAAATGCTTAAACTTAAATCCTTTTTACGGCATTTGCCAAGGCCACAAATAAACTGATTTTTCTCTTTCTCTTCACAGCAACCTATCACGTATCTGAAAATTTCTATCAGCTCTTTTTTTCAGAATAAGCAATCCCATTTCTTTCAGGAAACAGTGGTATATAATGCAACATGCTGTCACATAAACTCTCATCATTTCTGTTGCACCCACCTGAGCTCTCTGTGATGGGGGTATCTTTCTTGTGGGCTTGCAGTTAAAACTGAACAGTTTCATGGTTGAAGTCTCAGCAGTTATGCAGAAGGTAACAAGAGGTGTTCATATGTTTTATAGACTGTGTGCTTCTCTTTATGCACTCTAGTATAACACTAGTTTGGTTCACACAATCATGACATTAAAAGTTTCCTAACTAATTATCCTTTTCTTTCCTTGGAATATAATATATGAAGTATCTGTTTTCCACTGCTTTCATTCAGGTAAGAAAGTTTGATTATATTTTGCATGGTCTTCTGCTGGATAGGGTTCTAAGCTGCCATGAGTTTAGAGACCAAATCATGTTACTAACATGTTAGCTGTTCCCATCATGATATATTTGTTGGTACTCATCCCACATTGCAAAACTATGGCCATTGTGTCTGCCTACTTACTACTTCAACAATAAACTGAGCTGACTGAAGCAGATGTTACAGAATATTCTTTAATAATATGGCTTATTTCTGGGTTATGTGAAAAACTTGTGAAAGAGTTCTGAATCTTTTTATTTTATTATTATTATTTTAAAAAAATACTTATTGATGACTTTGAATAAATGATTTTCAAATTACAAATTGTCTTCATATTGTTCAGTTTTGTTTTTCTTTTTGGTCACTCATAACTTTAGTAAGAGGATCGTTTGCTGGCTAGTTGTCTCAAGGCATCATTTAACCATTTTTCCTTAAATCCCACCTATTTAAGAAACACTGGCCTGGCACACACTGTGGACTTTGGAAGCTGGGTGTGAGGGGACAACAGTCTGGGAAAGTTCCACTCAGTCCCTATTCCCACCACCTCCACCAAATGCTGGAGAGCTCTTGGGTGGCCTTGAAAGCAGCTGGAAGATCAGAATGCCAGGCCCTGCAGATTAGAATGGGGCTATTGACTGTGATGTATTTATATGCTAGACATGCCTCCAGCAGTGGTTCTTTTCTCTTGCCCTGGGGCAGAGAACCTGGGACAGTAGACACCACTTTCCCAGCGTACAGTGACAGCAAGCATGTGGCTTCTACTATTGCAATCCCTAGACCCTCCCCTCCCCCCCCCATCTTCCTGGGGAGTGGGACATCGAGGTGTCTGAGCTACACAAAGCATTCCGCATGAGAAAGGAGGATGGGGGAAAACTGGTAACTAATGGCATGTGTTTAGCAATGATTGCTACTACCTTGAACTTGGATGGAACTTTTGTGGGGTTTGGTACCTGTGTTTCCCTTCTTCTTAATTTCTTTATTTTAATTTTTCAAAGGTGTACAGTCTCTAGTTTGAGTCATGTGCACTTGTTTATACTTCTTAAATGGATGATGAAACACTTAAAATGGAAGGACAGTAAATAAAGAGTAACAAGTACAGTTCATGAACAATGTGATTTCTAAAAAAAAAAAATAAATAAATAAACAAAACATTCTGCTAATATAGTTCATTTTGAATATAGGAAATCAAGCATTTCAGGAAGGGATTTTCACGCTGAACATTTTCTACTAAGAAATGTATCCCTTTGCCCAAGATGATAGGTGAGCAGTTTAATATAAATTGAAATTTAAAAATGAAGCCAAAAGTTCTCTAACTGCAGTTAGACAGAATCTGGATCTGATTTATCTCAGTGGATAACACTATCACTAAGAGAATGACCCTTTTTATTCATCTGACATGCTGAAAAAAAATATATATATGATACTATGGGTTATAAAAATCACATTTATATATATATATATATATATATAATTTTTCCCCAGATGTGAACTCTGCCATACTTCATGAAGGAGCTTGGAAAGACTGATGGATTATGACTGATCAGATTTGCCAAACTTGGGAGATTTTCAGTGAAGGGTAAATTTTGATACTCTAGGGTTTTATCTATATTTGTATGTAATTTAGCACAATAAAAGCAGATCAGTGGATCAAAGCTATTGCTGATGAGGCACCCTACATCTGTACAACATGTGGTCCAGGGGCTTTTATTTGGACTAAATTTAGTTTAGACCGAATATCCTCATTACACATATGGTTTGAAGCTGTCCAAAGGCCCAGTCACTACTTTGGACCTGTGTGACCCACTGAGTTTGGAGCACATTTGGGGCATACCTGCAGCAGAGCTTCTAATGCAGTTTCCTCCTAAAGGAATCTCACCTGCATGCTCTGGAAATAGAACCAGCATACACTACATGGGGCTGATCAGGAGTTTCACCTCAAAACTTCACTGTTCCAAACCAGCTTGTTACTAGGGTTGCAGCCAGCCAATTGTATATGGAATTTGGTATTTTTTCCAACAATGTGGAACAAGACACATTAACAGCTAAAATTCCAAAACATCTGCATGTTCCAAAGGAATGAATGCTGCTGAAACATTATTGAAAATTGCATTTCCAATTTCTCTGTTACTAAAGGCAAGGATCAGATGGCCTGAGAGTCTTAAAGCTCTGTGATACATATGCAAGGGGAAACTTCCAGCCAAATTTACCATGGGATTGCAAATTTAGGAGTGACCCAAGATTTCCAAACACGGGAAGGAGCCTGAAAATCATTAAATAAATAAATAAATAAATAAATGAGAGGTTCTAAGCTCCTTGCTGTGTATGTGAGACTATAAACTACCAAAAGCCCTGATTCAGCCTGAGGTTGTACCTGGAGGTCTAACAGTAGCTAAATCAGTTCAGATCTGGGGCTCATAAATTATGAAGGTTGCATTGCATGCTTCCTTGAGGTACTGAATGTAGTAGGGACTTACCAATGACCCAGTTGCAGGTCCATGTCACAGCAGTGCAGATCTTATAGAGAAAAGGAGTCCTTTGTGGGAAGAAAATCTGAAAAAGCCCTTAATCTACTTGCTTTGCAGCTTCAGATAAATGGTACTGAACATAGGAGGTATAGTTGAAAAGTATTAGGTTGCCATTTGCTAACAAAACAGACCCTTCAGATTTTTATTTATTTTTCTGCTCTTCTTTATGCGCTTCTAGAAGTAATCCAATAGTGGAAATTTAGGTAAACAAAAATCACAGCCAGTCTCTGTGTTTAAAAAAGTTACTTTGGAATGAGGACCTGAATCACATATGCATATAATTCCTTTGCTGCTTTAACTCCCCACCTGCATCCAGCATGTCATGCTATCCTCATGTAGTGACATGTGCCAGCATGTACACTGTACATCTGTGTAAATACACAGGCACATATATATCAGACATGGAGGTGATGACTGCAGCCAGATTTTGTGCCTCCACAGTGCAATGCACAAGGGAAAGTGGAAAAGTGGCACAGAGAGCTTCTCACAACAATCAAGTTCAGGCACTGAAATTAGTAAACTGCTATTAGTGTAGCAGCAAAATGAATTATTCAGGTTGCCATGTAGACTGAAAGGCTAATTTTAAAAGTCTAGCTTGCTTAAGTGTCCTGGTTTCAGTTGGGACAGAGTTGTTTTTCCTCCTAATGGCT
>CM021733.1:101364091-101408616 GCA_011075105.1 Heteronetta atricapilla
AAAAAAGCTTGTAAGGTGTAATGCTGTGCTAAATGCTCCTGTACTGCCGGATGTCCTGTTGTCTGGTAGCAACTTCACTGGCTAATCTGTCCTATAAATTTCAGGTAACAGCTGAACAAAAATCAGTTTCCCTGTTTTATAAATATATTTTTTTTCTTTTTCTTTAGGACACATCAGGATACTATTTGCTTGTATGCCACCAGGCTGCAGACTCCCCAGAGAGGCCAGTGCCCTGAGGCCTGGGAGAGGCCCTAGGGCCACATTTAGCTTTCCTGTGAGGATGGAAGCCCTTGACTGGATCCATCCCGGGCCTCTCTCTGTCCCCATTCCCTGTGGCAAGGGCAGACACGGGTGCTCGCAACACGAGGGTGATGGAGGTTGAAGGGGCAAAGCTCCTTTTCTCCTTTTCTCCCTCCCTGGATTTGACTTTGATGAGACACTACAAACTGCACCTGAGCATCCCTTCTCACCAAAACTTCTGTCTAGCTCAGCATTTCCTTGTGAGTGGCTCCACTTTCAGTGTATCAGCATTTTCCTGACATGAAAATATTTCCCTGAAAAATTTCTGATTGGTCTGTTACTAGGACAAGTGTCAGTACCTAGCCTCCCCAAGCCATCTGTGATTATCTTTGTGTGTATAGGCTAGAGAGAGGGATAATTTGTACACTGCATGGCAGTGTGTCCTCCAGACACTGTATATATGAAGCAGGACTTTGGTGGTTAGCAAGCACCCCAGCTTGAAATTAAGGAAAGATGACTTGTTTTAATGCACCTTGGAGATGTAGAGGCCTTTCCTGCCACCTCCAGGTCCTGACTTAGGCTCTTCTGTGGGAAGCTCTACTTAGGTCACCCATAAACTCCTTCTAAAGCTAAAATCTGATTCTGTGCTGTCAGAAAGATGTAAAAACAATAAGATAAAATAAAAAAAATAAAAAAATAAAAAATAAAATGCTGTACAATATATTTTATTTTGGGTATATATATATATTTTAATATATATTGTCAATGTGAAATAACTAAAATCAAAATTCTGTATATACATGGAAGATGTCTATCAATTACTTATTATACATATACATGTATCTATAAATGTACATGTAAATAGTCATTCATATTATTAAAAATTTTTGAAAACCTTAACTAAAAAAAAAAGTCCACAGCAGCAAAAGCCACCAAATGCATGTCTGAGGTGCTCCAGTGAGATCAGGTTCAACCATCTTTAGCCTATTTGCTCATGAATAGCAAAGGAAGGAGATTTAAATCTTCATTGTTACTTCAGTAGGGTCTAATTAACTTTCCTGCTTCCTCTGAGAAAAACAACCACCCCAAGACAAACATACATGGATAACATCACCCAATATCCTGAAAAACACGGGGGATTTTCAACAGTTTCCAAAGTGAGGTCGTTTCTCTCTTTCTCTGTTTTCATCCCACATCATGCATCTTAAGCAAACAGCAGAGGAAAAAACAAACAAACAAACAAACAAAAACAAAAACAAAACAGGGTAGCAGGATGTCATTCAGAGATCTTTGTACAGCTTGAGATTGCGAGGCAGAGAAGATGATTGTCAGAGATACACAATACTGCACCATCTCATGCATGACATTAATTCCCTGGTCATTAAGGTGAACTGTTTTCTTCCTTGAAGTGCTGCTGTTAACAGATTTCTGACTCTATTCCTATCTACCAATTACTGTCCTGAGCCAGTATCTGTTGTGCCAATAGCAAGTGCATCTCCATTTGAAGTGAACCAAACTGGGAGTTGAAAATCCTTGCCTGGAAGCACAGTTCGGCATGTTTAACTGTGCAACGCTACATACAGGCCATGCTCCTCCAATCTGTTTTCTTTCAGACCTACTTTTGTGCCAGAAAGTATTCACCTGGAAGTTAGCAGTGCATGAAAACATTCAAATCAGTCTGCTGCAATGGATTTATAGACTGTCTTTGGTGTATGGCAACTCACCAGAGAACTTGACTTCAGGTTCTGGCACCACAACTCCTTTTTCTTGCTTCCCACTGCTTCTTGTGTCCCAATAAGATAAGCAGTTTTTGAGTTTTCAGTGAGGCAAGCCTCACATGTCGTCTTAAATTTTACAGCTGTTAAGATCTTTGGCTGCCAAAGAGAGCTCACAACAACATTAATGAGTCTGATTTTTAAAATATCATGTTTCATATTCCAGATGTAAGAAATATAAACCTTGTTTGTAGTGTTGTAGTGTTGGCTTAAAGTTTACCATGGAAGGAGTTCTACAAGGAGAAAACAGTTCAGAAAGCAGAGTTGTTCAATGATTCACAGAGATGAATCAATGAATCTTTTTTTTTTTTTTTTTTTTTTTTTCCTAAGCACAACCCAATAAAATGATCCTGACCCCAATAGTCTAGCCCTCTTGGGTGCAGCAGGCTTTGACTGTCCAGCTGATGTTTCATTGTTCCCCTTTCCACTGCACAGTCATTATTAAAAAACAGAAGCAATCAAACTTCTGCTCATCTCCTTTCCCCTCACCATTGCATCTGACTATGAAGAGGTCTAATTTCAATAAAGCCCCACTTCAACAAACTGAAACTCCAATTGTACCTGGTTATTCTGATATTTTCCAAAATATATGGCTTATGTTCCCTCAGGTCAGGCATGAACCTAAAAGCCATACATGGATGCACTGCAGCTGCAAAATCTGCCCTCATGACTATTACAAAAAAAAAAAAAAAAAAAAAAAAAAAAAAAAAAAAAGTGGACCTCACTACCTCCCCTTCTAAATAACCAAAGTACTGTCACAGGAATTTGACATGCTTGGAGCACAGCTGGTGGGCTGCATCCCTCAGGGAACTTGTGCTGCAATTCCCTACCATGGAAAAGCCCATTCACAACATTTGCATCGTCTCCCCCCGCCCTCACCATCTCTTTCCTTCTTTAGCATTGCAGATTTTTTCTGGCTCAGTTTTTCTGATGTAATTGTGCATGGAGCAAAACTGTAAACCAGATCACAAGAGTGAGCTGTATTAAAGCACAGTTATTTTCTAAAGCCTCTTCCAAAGAGATGTCATCTCAAAAATTGAAAGCCCCACAGAAAGTTGCAAGAACACAACTGAGGAGAAAGCAAATTGTGGTATGGGGGTGAGAATGACAGATGGGGAACATAATCTCATCAGCCTACTGCACCATCAAATTAATCAGAAAAGCACAGGAAGCTGCACCCCTAGGCACTTCTCCACCTGACTTTATCATCACAATGGCCCTGAAGCAGGAGTCAGTGCTTACACCAGCCAGGTGCTCCCTACGACATGTAGAAAGACAAGATGAGACACCCTGGGAATTTTCAGGCTGATAACAAAGATCTCAAGAATTTTTAGGCATCTCCAGGGTTAGTTAACACTGGAGGGAAGATCTGGGCTTTCTGTGACATTAACTGGAGATAGGTGCCTAACTTACTTGGGTGGAATGGATGAGATCTGGAACTTGCTTTTTTACCAAACTCCTAATGAAATCAGTATCAAAGCTTTTAGTGATAGATTTGGAGCAGGATTATGCCCTCATTTTCATGGAAAGCTACAGACCAGATGACATATCACACACGTCTGATATTTCAAGCACCTTTTGGATTGTTAAAGATTCCAGCTATAACTCCTAAAATATTATGACAGCATCATCTGCTTCTTCTTTCCTTTTACTTTTGGATTTTTTTTTTTTAATTTATTTTTTATTTTTTTCCTTAGAGAGTCCATTCTATAATTTTCTAGCAGAAACAATCTTTTTTTTCCTCTGAGTTTTCTGGGAAGGCCTTGGTACAGGTGTTTCTTTTTGGCTTTATATATTTTCTAATAAAATGCATTTTGGGATTGATTATTTTTGTTGAAGTACATATAATGTGAAACACTGCAAGCATTGACATCCTGCCTTTCTGCTGAAATCAACCAAAACTTTGCCAATGGCATTAATGGAAGACATTGGTTTCCACATCTAGTTTTCAGATGACCAGCCTTTCTTTGGAACTTAGTTTTGTATCTGTAACATCAATGCCAAACATGGATTTGCTATATCAGAAAAGTTTGGAGAATGATGCTGAAGTGTAGTTCACTTTCTTTCCTTAAAAATCAGCCCCCCAAACAAACCCAAGAGCTCACAGCAGTTTCTGCAAGGCTTCGTGGAGTGTTCTTGCTTGTGCATTCCATACCTCCGATTTCTGCACTTCAGTCTGTTGGTGTGTTCTCACAGCAAAAGTTTTTTTCTTCCCCTACCTTCAAACAACCATTATTTCTCATTGCTAGCATTTCATCTACATTCTGAATTTGTGTCTTTCTAATCCTTACACTTGCTGGAGTCAAAGAACAGATGTGTCTATAAAGATAAGAATTTCAAAACATGAGTTTCATAGAGAGCAATTTTTGAAAGACTAACTCTTGTGTTTCACGATTACATGAGCTCTGAACTCTTTTAAGGACTTCAGCAATTATACTGGTGGGTAAACACAGGGTGCCTTTAAAAACTTGGAGCAATATTGGCATAGAAGAAAAAAAAAAAAAAAGAATTTCTACATTAACAAATTACAAATTTCTATTACTTGCTTCTGGTCTCTAATTAGCAGTAGGTAAGTAAAAACAACAACAACAACAAAAAACTGTAAAAGGGAAAGCAAGACAGAAAATTGTCAACCAGGTAATGAACATGAATCCCATGCAACGTATTGACTGGCCTCTTTCCTGATATCCTCAATTTCTAAAAGATCATACCTTTATGAATGAGCACCTATTTTAAGTATAGGCTAGCACATGTAATGAAAATCAAAGCTAATTAATCATATCATCATTGTGTTCCATGTTTAATGCCTGATTCATTATTTATTAGGGAGAGAGAGATTTTTAAGACCAGAGGAGTCATTATAATGATGTAGTTTGACCTCCTTCTTGACTCAGTCAATACAATTTCACCCAGTAAGTTTGTTTAGCACCAATGCCTGTTTGAACTGCAGCTTGGCCTTTACTGAAGTGTCCAACCTGGATGTGAAAGCTTCGTATGGTGGGGAGTCTACCTCAACCCAACAAAATCTGTTCCAGTTTCAGGGTGGAAAACAATTTTTAATAAAAATCAAAAGGAATTTGTCATTGAAAAAATACATTTGCAATTGATTAAGAAAACAAACAAAAACCATTATGCTGAATGCTATAATTTTATCTTGAAAAAAAAAAAAAATCAACTCAAACTTTGGTAGGTAACCCTAAATTATTCTCTACATGTCATTTAGCATATATATTGGTTTCTTGTCATATTTTTACTATGTTTTTTCTTTCATTTTTTTCCTCACCAGACAAAAAACAAACAAACAAACAAAAAACAAACAAACAAACAAAAACTTTTGAGAACTCTTTCCAGCGATTATTAATAGAAGTACAGAATCATGGAATAATTGAGTTTGGAAGGGATCTCAGAAAGTCCTCTGGTAAAACCAAATGCTTGAATATCTATGAATCTATGATTAACAACAACAAAAAAAGCAAAACAAAACAACGTACAAAACCTTTGCCCCTTAGAATACAACTCATTTAATGACTGAAGAAGTATATTTTTTCATATGTCTGTGAATATGCCTCCAAATTCAGAAGGTTAGAAGTGTTGTGGGATGATCCTTGGAAATTTAGGTTTGGCATAATTACATTAAAATGTAGGAACTTCAGTGAGTTAGATCAATCTGGGAAATGACCATCTCTGTCTCCCTGGCTTGTATATGAACAGACAGATCCTACTCAAAGATTAAGTAGATCGTCAGGTGAATTATGGCTTCCAGAGAGCCAAGGTTGAATGTCATCATAACACAGGTTCTTCAGTGTTTGGCCTAAATTTTGATGGGATGAATCTAACCCATATAAGCCCACAGACGTTCTCCTGGAGCTGCAAGCATCTTGTCCTCTTGTGCCCCAAGTGGAAACTCTAGGTACAAATGAACAAGACCTGAGAGAATTTCCCTATGAGGAAATTCCAATGGCCGCGTCTAGTTTTTAAATTTACTCCAAATTTCAGACCAGGTATCACCTGAAGTGCCTCTTGAACCCTCTTAGACTTGAAAAATTAATTTAAAGGCAGAAATTTCTTCTGCTTCTACATAAGTTGTTAATATCAAATCATTAATGGTTCTGTTTGTTTGTTTGTTGTAGCTTCTTTTGATTGGCAATGACAATTACAAAACTGTCTCAATTATTAAAAACTGTGTTATAGCTATATACACGTCACACCTATTGTTCAGATATTCCTTAAAAATAAATGACTAAGTTTTGTTCTTCTCTCTGAGACAGATTAAATATCCCCATTTCAGCAGAGGATAAATGAAGCAAGAGAGAGTTAACTGCAAAAGGTTAGTAGTGTCTCAAGAAGAGGCAGAATTCATCTGACAATATCAGAAATGCAGTCACCCCAAAGTTGTGAATCATTGCCTGTCAATATACATTATCTGAATTAAATCAAATGAATCACAATAAAAAAAAACACCTATTTATTTTCACTGCCAAAATAACAAATTCAGGTGCCTCTGTTGCAGATATGTTCAGTCAGATAAACCCCTCAGAGAAGACAGAATTTAAGTCTTCTGAATTCTTATAAAATGCAATAACTACTGTGTCATTCTGCATTTTACATTCAAACATTTCCTGGTAGTTACTTCTACGCTTTTAAAAATTCAGCCAGATCCCTTCCAATTCCCCTGGCACACCTCCCCTCTGTGCTTCCTATGCATACCATGTATGAAGCCTTAAGGATTTCATCTGTTTTTTACATTTCAGCCTGCTTTAAATACTGTGTTTGCATTTCTTTTTTCCTTCGTATTGCTTTAATGTGCAGTCTTCATGTATGAGCGAGATGAGGAGCTCAGAGGCAGCATGCTTACTTTCCTCTGCAGCTGCTCTTTGTGACTTCACAATGAGATGCCAGACGTGCAGGAGCACTGTAAACCCCAGTCTTCTCCCCTCTTGCTGATGCTTCTGTCCCACTGCTGAGGTGACTCAAAGATCATAAATGCCTTTTAAAAGCCTTCACCTCCAGCATATGCCTGTGCATTAGTGTAGGGAAAAGATTTCTCTAGAATGCTGCTTACACATTTCAAAAGTGATTTTATTTACTATTGCTGTTTTTTTTTTTTTTTTTTTTTTTTTTTTCATTCTTGGGTTTCTTATATGCTGAGTTTAATGGTAAGATTGAAGCTTGCCTTTCAGAAGCAGTGTGTATATGTTATTTGCTGCATCTGAAAAGCAGGTGTTCTCAAGCTAGTCTGAATATTTTGAGCAAATCCGTGCTTTGAAATGCAAATGCATTTGCAATGTCTGCATAGTTTGAGATAAAGCAGTTAACAATGAATTAATCCTTGTTTTATGCAGTTCATTATCAAGAGACTATGACCAGGCCAACAATGTATTTGGAACATAATAGGGTCTTGCCAAACAGGTAGGGACTCCATTCAAAATGAGGACCTACAGTTACAGTGAGTCTGCTTTTTGAGGACTGCATAAAATGGCACACACACACACACACACACACACAAAGACTTTTCAGTTTATGCTCAAAACCTTAAGGTGTAGGTACAATCACAGTTTATGTCAGAATCAAAATTTCCCAGAAAGTAGTAAAATTTACTTTAAATGAGGAAAGGTTCACTTCTGGGGAAGGTGGCTTTTTTTTTTTTTTTTTTAATTTTATTTATGAAAGAGCTATTTTCATGAATAATTATCTTTCTCTGAAAATCTGAGACTTTGACAATGAATAAATATACAATACATATTACATATATATATATATATATATATTATTATTATTATTATTTTATTTTTTTCCATCGAACCAGGCATTGAACCCGTACTTGGTCCAGGTTTAGTCTTCTGTGTTTAATGGGATCATGCTGATGTAGTAACTGTACTGTTCCCATGGCAGTCTGTGTGAATGATGGGAGAAACAGGCCTGGAGTGCAAAATTAATAGTTCACCAGCACACCATTACTGTGCAGTCCTTCATCTAAACAACAATGGTGGCTAATGATCTTCTACCATGTTGCTCTGTCTGCTGGTCTGCTGGGACTGTAGTAAAAGTAATAGATCTATCTACATGCACAAAGAACAACTTGCACCTCTGTGGGGTGAAGCCTCAATCTGCAAACATGAGAATGACTTGCTGAACTTGACTCTGTTGAATAAGCCATAATGTTGAAGAAAATGAGGAATATTTTCATAATAAATAAATAAATAAAGAGCTTTTAGGTGACTCTTTTGCAATCCCACACCCACTTGGGCTCCATACTTGATCTCTCTCCTATCCTGAAAACTAAGACTAACCCAAAGCCTACCCCAGGGCTAGTCTGAGCCTTAGCCATGGAGCCACAGATTCCTACTCTTAGCTTCGTTAAAAATATCTCAGCAGAGAAATCTGGTTTACACATCCGCCCTCACCTGAAATTTGTTAGATATGCACCCACTCTCCCATCCAGATATACCACAGGTTAATTAACAGAGAGTTAAGTCTAGATAAAAAGGTATGAGGAAAACTTCCTGAATGATTTGCAGAAAAATACTTTCTTTCTTTCTCTTTCTTTCTTTCTTTCTTTCTTTCTTTCTTTCTTTCTTTCTTTCTTTCTTTCTTTCTTTCTTTCTTTCTTTCTTTCCTTCTTTCTTTCTTTCTCTTTCTTTCTTTCTTTCTTTCTTTCTTTCTTTCTTTCTTTCTTTCTTTCTTTTATACATTTCTTTCTTTTATCTCTTTCTTTCTCTATTTCTTTCTCTCTTTTCTGGAACACTGGACTGTTGATGTACATCCCCCTTATTGTGGCATAACCCTGTATGGCAGGCACTATCATAACTCAGCACTTTGTTCACTAGATTCTGTTTTATATTCTGGATCTATTTAGTCTTTTCTACTCAGTGTTGAGATGATATACAATTACTTACTTGAACACAGAAGTTTTCTTCCCATTAATATATATATATATTTCTCATTATGTTTTAATGACTGATATTCATGATTCCAAACTGCTGAAAAGAGGACTTCAGTTTTGCCTGTCTCTAATCACTGTAGTACATAATAGCAGATGGTGGTATTCCTAACCTGGCTTATTCAGCAAATGGTATGAGATCAGACTTCTCAAAGATTTCATTATCTCAATTAATATTTACTATTATTATCAGGAACTAAGAATGAATCTTCAACTTCATATGTTGTAAACATCTTGACCTACATTTACAGAATTACTAGCAATTCTGATCGCCTCCCTTTTTCTGTTTAGAGAGAACACATTATAAAGAGTAAATTTAGCAACATTATTGGAAGGTTAGATTGTTTTAATGGATATTAGGTTAGGCAAGCAAAATTAGTAGGTGCTTTCTAACTTCTTGGTTGCCATCACTTAGCTTGGATTTTGCTCAGTTTGGGTACTGATGTTTTTTTTGTTTGTTTGTTTGTTTGTTTTTTTCTCTATAGTTGCTAGAATGGAAATATAAAATGAAAACAAACAAACAAACAAAAAAAACAATAACTTACATAATGTTATATTAAAGCAAATTATCATTTTCTGTGCTTTTATTAAAATATAACTTAACTAGTTATGCTTAAAATTGAGAATTTATTTCACCACTGTCTCAAGTCACAAGTGATTCAAAAGCAGAGCAGCAGTGACAGAAGGAGAGGGAATACTTCCTGTCTGTGCTGACTCTTTCATTCTACTTTAGTAATATTCTATATTGCTGACCTGGAGGAACTTTGGGGGTCCAGAGGTTATTGGACTGTAATCAATAATGGATGTGAGGTCTCCTTTCCAGCTAACAAACCAGGATTCGATAAAAGTCAAGCTGAGACCAACCAGGTCTCTGCTATGGCCTCTTGGGCTGGTAGACCAATTATTCTAGTTTAAATTGCTAATCACTCTCCTATTCTAATATTGATAAATTTTGTGAAAGATAGAGTTTGCACATTTTCTTTGTTCAGAATAACCTTTAAATATGAAACAAAGGAATTACCTTAAAAAAAATCCAATTCACGAGCCACTTCTCAAATCATTATCTTGCTGCCTGACAGTACTAATTAGACCTAACATTCCATGTTTTTCAAGGCCTTGAAGACAGTGTCCTCATGTATCCCAGAAGGAAATAATCTCCTGTTTTAAAATTAATAAAGAAAAATTAACTTAACTTTCACAGGTGCTGTGTCAAAGTCCTTATGTAGCTTTCAAGAATTTCAAAGCCAATCTTCTTAAAATTTATTTTAACATACTTTCATCACTGATAGCAGAAGGAAAATAATTACATAAATGTGGGAATTAATGCATGCCCAGCAACACTTGAAAAACCTTTAAAACCAAGGTTCCTATCAACATTTCTTAAAGATGCTGCACACCTACTTTGTAGGCTAAGAAGCAAGAGCAGGTGAAGGGTGTCATGACTGACTTGACAGTACTCTGTGGTATGTTTCTGTGATATGCAAAACTTCAAGTCTACCAGCCATGCTGAATGTAAAGATGGTTGTAAGTTGGTGGAAAAGCTTCAGGCATAAATAACTTCTGCAGACTTATAATCAAGGCAGTCTACCAAAGGAAGTCATGGTTAACATGAACACTACACTGCATGCTAGGAATTACTCATGTTGATCTTATAGATATTACCGACATTGGTCTTATTATAGATAGGAAAGAGTTTGGCGATGAATTCTATGTATATATATATATATGCAAGAGAAAATACTTGTGTCTTTGAATTTCAAATGAGTAAGGCATGAATAGTTTCAGATACTATCAGTTTTGAATGCTTTCTTTTTTTTCTTTTGTTTAAGGAAGCCCTAGGTGTCTGTTCTTTGTTTCACAGGTAGCAGACCTCTGGTACTCCTTGCTGAACAATGTCATGGATGCAAGAATTTTACAGGATTTCAAGGGAAAAATGAACAAGTACTTGAAGTAAATCCACTGGGGAGAAATAAACAACAATAACAACAATCTACAATGGGCTCAAGATACTCCCTATATTTAAGAATAGCCAGAAGCTAGAATATTAATAGGCAGATTTATGTAGACATATTCTTTTCTTACTCTTCCTAGGGCATGTCTGTAACCATTATCATTTTGTTACTTTATGATTATTCTAGTTTCCAAGCTGTAAGTGGTAACTTCTGTTTTGTTGTTTACAAGCCTAGAAATGCAATTCATGGGTGCCCGTAAGAAAAGAAATTTTTTTGTTTTGTTTTGTTTTGTTTTTTGGACATGTTTTGGACATGTGGGTTAAGCTCTGCATCCCATGAAAATCAGATATTCTCATTCCCTCCAGTGCAGTTGATGCAAAGGAAAGTCTTGGTATAAGTAAGGATACCTGGTCCTGTATAATCTAGAAAATGGGTAACCTCACAGTCTTAATCATCTGAACATGAGATGGTTGATAGTGTCCTCCCCATGTCATGACGAGTTCGTATATAGCCTATCTTTGGACGGAGGCAAAGAGTTTCATATGGACTTACAGTCCAAGGCTAGAATTTATTCTGCTTTTCAAACAGCAATGCTCTCAGACATTTTGAACACATGATACCAGCCTAGCACCTTGGAAGCTTCACATGCCTGGGAACAACAGGGTACTGCTTCCAGTACTGTCTTCCTGAGGACAACCCCCTTGGCCAAACAACTGACCCTTTAACCCTTTCTACAGAGTGATCTTGACTGACATGTCTCTGCCCCTGCATTTAACAACCTCTTCAAGTACAGACCTAGAACAAGTGGTACATCCTGGTTTTGTTTACCATTTATATTTTAGTGACCAGACAGTGGTCACTAAATATAGAATAGCCATGGGGGAGCTCATGAAGCTCCCCCATGGCTATTCTAACAACACAGCCACAAGAGCTTGGTTGCTGCAGAGAGCAGGGCCAGCTATATCCTTGGCTCTTTGAAAAGTCACATATGTTCTTCTGCATTGTACTATCAGTATGTTAAATTCCTGACATGGGAATTTAGGAGGGAATCCTTGGAGAGTTTTTGCAGTGGATTTACCAGAGAGATCCCAACTTAAACTGTTAGGGCCTCTGTGAGTATCAAACTTTCCTAAAAGGCATGGAAAAAAACAAAGGAGATGATCACATTCTTCAGTGTTTTTATGAATACATCAGTTTCTTTAAATGACAAATATAGTAACAGAGAATAAATATCCAGATAAAAGATCTGTATTCCCTAATTGCCAGATATCTTATGAAAGTCAGAAACAACAAGGAAGATACAACTGAAAACTAGAAAATATTGCACAAACCCTGCTGGGTAGCTGCTTACCAGCAACAGGCATTTTACTCCTAAAAATTATAACTTTTAATCTACCACTTTAGTTATGTTTCTAATGTCACAGTAAAGAAAAGAATAGTTTGCAGAAAATAGTACTGCCAAGGGTATGTCCTCCAATGATTCATGAAAGTACTACAGGCAGCTCACCAAGATAAATTTTTATGTCATTATTTATTTGGATATTTTATTAAGCCCTATGTGGATCTTGGCATTCTCTGAGACTTTAATGGTTGGAATTTATACTCACACTTGGATATATGAAATTCTATTGTTTTTGAAAGGATTGGAAACAATAAAAATATGTAAACTTAAGCACCCGCACAAGTATTTTTGAATTCATCATATTTGGGATTCAAAATAGATCCGATTAGTTACAAAGTGTTTTGCTTCCTTAGCTGAGATTCTGATCTAATTACTGTTGATTGCCCTGAGCTGTGGTAAAAAGCTCACAGACACTGAAAATCAGCTGCATGACTAAGCATAGAGAAATATATTGTAAATTCTGTTTAAGACTGTAAAGGAATGTCTGTGAACAGTTTTAGGTTATGTTTTCATTCTTTTGCCAGAAGATTTGACTAAAAAGTTCTTGGTCCATCCATTCAAGCTGATCATTCTCATCTCCAAGGCTGGCTACTTCTAGCCATAGAGAAAGTTGCTCAGAGGGGGGAAAATATGAACCCCCTAAACGTTATCTGCCATATACACAGTAGCATTTCAGAGTACATCTGAAATTTCTTAGACAGATATGATTTTAGGTATGACTGATAGATCTTCTGAAGTTTATTGTGTCTATGGAAACAGTAGAACATCTTTTCTGATTTCCTATATATTACAAGCTATTATGGATTATTTTTACACTTACACCAGGAAGAGGTATTTGGCTAACATACTTCTCTTGGCATTTTATTTTAATTGTAGTCAATCTGACTAATGAAAGTCTCTGCCTAATTTTTCTATTTTGAGTTTGCTTGACTTAAAATGCTATACCATAGATTTTTTTTTGTACCTTTCTTTCCTAGATTAAATTGTCTTTTAAGATTTATTATTATTATTTTTTTTTTCTGTGAAGATTCATTTTCAATTAAATTAACCCACCTTGAGTCTTCTTTTCAATAAGCTGATCAGAATCACTGATCTTGCAGAGCAGATATCTCTGTTTGAATGCCTTATTCTCATTGTTATTTACTATTCCACTAATCTTTGTGGAAAATTTTATCATTAATAACTGTATATTTAGGGTCACTGGCAAGGCTGGTATATAGAACCAGGTTTGATGATGGTCCAGATAGAACTCTACAGTAAGCTCTCTCTTTTGATGATGATTTGCCATAGACAGCTAGTTTTTCAAGTGTCATCTAATTATGAATTTCTTTACTCTATGTCTTATTGACAGTCAGTGCTAAATTTCTTTTACTCCAGGAAGTCAAAAATCTAGGCATAACTCTAAGCACATTCTGTCTGTATAAGTTCTTTGTCAACCAAACTTGTAATCTCATCAAAGAATGAGTTCAGGTTTGTGTGACAAGACCTATTTTCCATTAGATCATTTTGGCTGGTATTAAATATATTCTGATCCTTTGATTCTTTATTAATTGAATTCAATACAACCCTTTCTATTATTCTGCTCTCATAGGTATCAGGGAACAGACAGTAGTCACCTGAGCTATTCTGCTTACTGTCTTTGATACAGACTGCTTTTTGTACTTTTAATGAGAAACCTTATGATTTTTCTTCACTGAGTCTCTTGTCAATTTCTCCTTCAATTTCAAACTACTTAAACTCTCTCTCTTATAAGCACTTGGCTGAAATCTGTTCAGTAATGCAAAGCAAAATGTACTAAAAACATATTAAATCTGACATTGCATAAAAGCTACAAGAAATTGCAAACACTGCTTGACTTGCAAGGCAAAACACAAGGTAGCAAGGTTAAACTGTAATGCCAGAAAACACGTGCAAAACTCTTGGCAACACAGGCTTAATTCTTGTGCTTCATAACAAAACCACCCAAAAGGTCAATTTTGTGCTGTCTGGGTTCATTGCAAATGCTACACATAGCTCTATAGCTAATTCTCTACATGTGATTTCCATACTGCAAAGAATTTTTCATTTTATGGATGGTGACCTCTATCAAACTTGCAATCCTAAAAGTAAGAAATCCCCAAATCCATTTATGTCTGATCTACATGAATAAATTGTCCATCACAGTGACTTTATTCCAGAACAATTATTCTGTTTACAATATTGAGTAGTACTCTAGAATAAAAAATAAATTTATGTCCAAAAGACAGTACTGCCACAGAACAGCAATAGTGGGGCTTCCTTGTAAAAGCAGAGGCATCTGAAGTCTGGGAGGATGGTATTCTGTCTAGCTGGGTAGAGTCTTTACTGAATTCCCATTCTACAACCCCAAAATGAGGTGGCAGAATAGGGCAGTCATGGAAACCACGATCAGGCAACTGATTTCCAGGCAACTGATTTCCAAGCAATAATGGCCAGAAAAGTCCAAAATCAAGCCAGGAAGCCAACTGATTAAGGCTAGGTCAGAATCAGCAAAGTATATGGCTAGGGACAACACACTTTCACCACAGTTCAGGCAAGAACCAATATGAGGGCTGTGCCAAGGCAGGGTAGCCCCAGACAAAACTTCTCACAGCTCATTCTCACAGTTATTTTTTTTCCAAAGCCTCATGGCTTCATGATATCAGAAGGGATAAGGATGCAGGGCCTGCTGGTGGGCTCAGTGCCCTGGCACATACTTGTACAACAAGCTATGATATAACAGCCATTGTGGAATACCTTGTTCTATGACAGACAGTTTCAATATCAAGGCAAAGTCTTACTTAGTAGCTAGCTGACATTCTTGTAATACTTTGCTTCTGCCACCCATTCAATGAAGATGTTTCAGGGAAGAAGATTCTTAAGGTCAATGCTTGTAATTGTTTAATGCAAGAAGATTTTAATGTGCTCTGCCTAACTCTTGCTTGTGTAACATATGACTGTGTTGCTGGATGTCAGCTGAACCAAGGACCTCTGCACCAGAGTCCTGAGCATCTCATAATAGTTTCTATAAATTTATGTTATTAAGGGAAGTTTTAATTGGAATTGTGAAATTTCACTAAATTTTTTAAATCTGTTTTCTTAAGCAGTCTCAGAGGTTTCATTTTTATGTGAAACAGAAATTGCAGTACTTATGTTTTCATCAACATTTTTTAAGTCTTGCTTTCTGACTGAAGACTTTACAAAAAAACAAAAACAAAAACAAAAAACACATCCACCTTCTAGATATATATTTTTTATAGCAGAAAAGGATTTGTTACATACATATCAAGGATATGTTCAAGCCATTGTGAATGATCCCATTGTCAGAACTTAACAAGTTGCCACCTGTCACCTGAGCCACTACAATAATAGCTCACCTGCATGCTCCTTGCCCTTGCAAAAACAAAGTGAAACCAAAAAGGAAGATTATGCTAATAGATTTTATTTGACAAATGCAACAGGCACAAGAATAGCAGCTTGAATAGTCTCATATACTGTGGATGTCTGATAAGCAATAATTTGCCAACCTGTAGTAATGAATTACTTGTGATTGTAATAACATATGCTATTATGTAGGTTTGATTTTATCAGTGGATTGGAGTATTATGCTTATTCCAGACTCGGTAAGGAGACTTAGAGACAAGCTAATTATTCAAAAGCTTCTGAACATGAGAGTTCAAAAGTGCTTTGACATATTGCTCCTTCCATATTCACATTTTACTCTGGTTAAAGTTCTCATAAACAGATGTTTGACTGACTAAATATTCAGGGATATATACTAAAGCTTAGTGATATCAAACTCAAGTATTTTTTATCTGTTCATTATACTGCTTGAACAAGTAGTACTCTCTTGTGTCAACAGTAAATATTTTTGAACAGAAGATTACTTTTAACTCCATCAGTTTTGGAATATCTGAGTTGCTGACAGTGACTTTTTAAATGCCTTCAGCAGGAAAGTACACAAACACCTGCTGAAGTCCCTCAGAAAGGCTCTAAATGTATATGAATTGCTCATTTGCCCTTCCTAAGGGACTGTGTTTTTGCTTAATGGTTTAGATATAGGCTTGTTTGTTTACTTAAATAGGCACCAAAACCTTGAAATTTGAGTCTGTCAAGGTGAGAGCTTCTAAACACCACAGAATCAACACTGCAGCAGGTTACTTTCATGGTTCATGTATCTCCATGTGAAGAGAAGCAAGATATTTTAACAGCAGTGAAGAACAAAAATAACTGCTGGAAAACAAAACAAGTATTTTACAGATGTAAATACTGGGAGGCTGAAGAGTCAATATGTTTGCTTCATTGTTTTGTTGAGAATTCAGGTCCAATCTGTTATATTTAAACCCGTAATACAATTTGTTATTCATAAGCAGTACTCACTTTCATCCGTCTTTTTTTCTTTTTAGTTTTCCCTACTTGGAAACTCTAGTATAATGCAATAATAATGTTCCTACTGATATTGTTTCTGGCTGTAATGGATGAGAGCTAACCACTTTAAAACAGCAGTTTTGTATCAGTGACACTGTCAAATCTGATTCTAACAGCTTAAATAGACATCTCCTTTTTGTTGTGTGTATAAATATACATACATATATACTCACAAGCATATATAAGTCAACATATATTAACTGAGATACCATACTCTCTACATCTTTATCTATATATACAATATACGGGCACACAAAGTGAAGGGCATAGAAGATGAACACATATGTTCCCTTTATATACACAACTTTTGTAATGCTGAGGTAATGCTGATAAGATCATATCTCATCACCAATGCAAACTCACAAATAATTAATAACTTAAAACATACAACATCTTGTGATGACTCTATGCTTGCTTTTTGTTGTGGTTAGTGTTGTTCTCTTTTCCTTTCCAGTCTATAATAAGCTTGAACCATACTTCAGAAGTTCTGCCTTCACAACTGTGGAAGTTGGAAACATTTTATTTTTTAATTTTGAATTTTATTTTTTGCTAATATAATCTATAGACAATTACTTTTTTTTTTTTTTTTTTTTTTTTTTTTTTCAGAGATCTACACCTCTTTTCCATGAATGAGGAGAGGAGGAGCTAGACAGTGTGTGACTTCAACTAATGTGATTCTTCCACCAGGAAGAGACTATTAGCAGTACCATCTTCATCTGTACTACTAGATATAAAGGCATATATCTAATCGTAGCCACAGTTACACCAGTAAAAAATAACAAAAATGTGATTGCAATTGTATGTCACACCACACTAGTTCTCTAGTTCTCTTGTTAGCTTTTTTTTTTAAAAAAAAAAAAAAACTTTTTTTTTTTTTTTAAAAAAAAGTGTAAGAACTTGGATAAGAACTTATACTTCTTCATTCATAGGGTGGTGAGGCACTGGAACAGAGAGGTTGTGGATGCCCTATCCCTGGAGTTGTTCAAGGCCAGTTTGTGTGGGGCTTTGAGCAACCTGGTCTACTGGGTGGCCTATCCTAGGATAGGGGTGTTAGAACTAGATGATCTTTAAGGTCCCTTCTAACCTGAGACATTCTATGATTCTCTAATTATATCTGCATAAATATGTCTATGTCAAAGGAGCAAAGCAAAAAGAAGTGTGAGTAAATCATGAGGACTTCATACAGCTGTCAAATACATTGTTCACATCATGCTAATTAGAGTATCAAAATCTCTGGCTCTTTTATTTGGGAGGGGAACACCATATTTATATGAATATGGATTTTCTGTTTGTTTAAGTTTTCCTGTTGGATCAGTAGAGTCCAACACTGCCTTGAAAGTCCCTGCATATAAAAAGGCTTTGAGTTCTTTGGAAAAGAAAATATAGCTGATCTCTCTCTTTCAGTAACCAGCAAATAGCAATAATTCTGTAGTAAAGATAGGGCACTGGTGCCTAAGCTTTGATGATGAATCTCATTTCTATGATTTCTTCATAAAAAAATAACACCATTTTTAAATCACTGGCATGGATGAGGTATTCACTTTTTTTTTTTTTTTTTTTTTTTTTTTTTTTCTCTAGCACATAAATCTACTGATTTAGAACACTGTGCTCCACTCCAAACAGTAATTTGTTCAAAGAACTCCATCCCCATATTATTTATCCAGTTCCATGATTTCTAATCAGTATGCACATGCAGTAATTAAGTGTGCCTATTGGGAGAAAAGCATAATGTAAGTTAGCATCCATCAGAAAGAAGGTTGATTGGGCTAAGTGACAGAGCCTGGGTGTGCAATGTAAGTTGGGTTTAGGATAAGCAGACAGACCTGCTGATTTCTTTGCTGTTTACATTTTGCTCTGATGAACAGAAACTGTGAGTTAACTGAGTTAACCTATCAGTACTATATTAGGTGACATATGCACATATACAAGCTAAAAGAAAGAAGGCTAGACCTACTGAATTCAGAGAAGATGAAACAGTTATACCAGCCAACAGTTTTCATGTACAAAAAGCTAAATATGTACAGACATTGTAGGCTACTCTGAACTCCACTGAAACACCCATTTGGGAGTCTGTTGTATACCATGCAGTGGGTATGGTAGGGTATGGTATGGTAGACAGGGATGTAAAACGTATATACATATATATATATATATAAACATATGTGTTTATATAAGCAAAACAGTTCTTAAGCAAGTGACTTCTCAAGTTAATACTTTACCATAAATATTCTGTCTCTGAAATCTTCATTTTCCTCTCTGCATCAGCTTCTCCCCACTCCTGCCCTGAAACAGGCAGCAGCACAGGCTGCAGAATATATCCAGCTGAACTTCTGCACTTCCTTTTAATAAGGACAGATATGTAGGGAACCAGAGACTGAGTAATCAGGTTATCCAGCTAGAGACAGGGCACTCTTCTCTTCTAAGAAAAGCATGTTATTTGCTGAGGTAGAGGTGGTATATCATCATTACTAGCATTATTTTAAATACTATTTTTTTTTCTTCCCTAGTGTTTCCATTTCCCATGTATTTTACATTGCAAAGTTTCACATTTACAATGGTAAGCATTCCATCCTACTTTGGAAAACTTCTTACACATTGTTCTTATTGATGTTTTAAAATTATGTAGTCTGACTTTAGTATACAGATCACCATTGATGAGTGACTTTGAATTGGAAACATTTTAAACAATTTTCTGAGCCCAATAATGAGACCAATGGGGTAAATACACAAATATTTGACCACTTCCAATAAGGATTTCATAATGTCTTCCTCTCTGAATAAGTGATTAAGTCAATTTGAACTCATTAGCTGTATTTATGCTGTCTGTTTCCATAATATTGAAAGAAAAATGTGTGGTGTAGAACTCTATGCTGAAGTCAAGCTCCAGGCATTCCTTAGAGACTTTTTCTGGTATCTCGAGAAGACAGCACAGAAGGGTGTAACCGTGGCAGCAATTTGAAATTTGCACCCTCTGGCAGATCCCTTTCCATCCACCCACACTGGAATCATCATTTCCTAAAGTAGACATGCCATCACACAAAGTATGATAAAGGCACAGTAGCAAAGACCAATGATGGAGTGTTGGGGGGGGGAGGGGGAGAAAAAATAAAAACAACAACACACATTATCCTCTGCCATTCAATATCAGAAACATTGTCTGGGAAATTAATTATTAATTGCTCAAATGCCACAACTGTTCATTGCTTGGTATTTAGGTGTGGCCTTAGCTATTTCTTATAAAAAGAATAGCAGCATAGTCTGCTATCAGCTAAGCTCATGCATATTTGTTAGTGGGAGGAAATCTGGGCTTGGTTGTCTCCTGATTTATACTCAGAAAGGCCAAGCTATAGAAGCAGAAAATTACACAACAAGGCACTGTCTTTCTCTTTCCACATTATGCCAATGACTAAAAAGTCAAAATCTGTGTGAGTTTCCAGAGTTTAGCTTACACCACTCCTTGAAAAGATGACATTACTGTAATTCTACACTATAAAATGGACAAAGTTTTGGATGTCCAAATGGTGAATGCTGAGTTATTTAATAAAATTATGCTGGAGTTATTTTATGAAATTACACTGGCAGCTTACCTCTGTTTAAATAAAAACAAACAAATAAATAAAATCATTTAGATTTTCCAAACTGAGAGCTCTATACCATTCTATCTTTATTTTCATTTGTGTTGCATACTCCTTAAGTCTGGTCAAAGATTGTCTGTTTTCTACATGTGAATCAGAAGTAGCACTTTTCACCCATGAGCTAAAAAAAATCTCCTTTATGCTGCTAGAAACATATCCTCTAGTACTGGTTATTGAGCTGGTATAGCAGAGTTAGGTTTTGTTTTGCAAAACTGTAGCTACAGCATCTCTTCCTATGCAAATATCTGTGTTCATGGTGTTTTCATTGTGGTGCTAATAATACAGCTGTGGAAGCAGCAATGTTGGCTTCTTTGGGTGCTGGTTTGCCCTGGCATGAAGAGCAGAGCCTACACTCCTCTATTTTTAAACCCACAAAGTCCACTGAGATTCCAGTATTGATTCTTAAGTGTTAAAATAGAGTAGGACTAGAAGACTTCTACTTTTGTCGGACTCTGAAAAATAAATTTTGAAATTATTTCTGTGTTGAATTCTCATTATCTACATCTATTTCTACTTGTTTCACTTAACACAATCTATTTCCATCACATATATGAAAAAATAATTGGTCTCTTAGGCACGCTTATGTGCTTATTCATGACTGAGGGATGACTTTATTTAGAATTTTTACAATAACTTGTATTGTTCTATCTAATCTCCTACTGAGATCAGTCAGGGTTTTACACCGCATACTCAAAAGGAAACACAGAAATAAACCCAGTTTTAAATGTCTGATAACTCATTACTGTGGTTGTCCATGCTCATAACTTAAAGGAATGAAATAATGATTTGTCATACATATAGAGGTCACATTTCTTTTCAAGAAGCTTCCAGTGACAGAAACTTTCAACTATTGCTGTAAATATAGCACACTAATTTAAGCAGTATATATGCTCTCATGTTGACCCTCATTCTGAGATAGCCTATTAATACCTTTTCCAGAACTCCTGTCAGGCCCTTGCAATGCAGTGGGTGGACAGCAGGTGGGCAGGGGTTGGGCATGCAGGAATGTGGCCTCGTTCCCCAAAACCCACATCAGCCCAGCACAGCCCAGAACAGCCCACCAGGGCAAAGTGAAGCAGGAGCAACCCAGGAAGATGCAGAAATGCTGCAGTCCCCTGCCCATGCTGCTGCCACAGACCTCATTGCTTCTGGGAAGTGGAGTTCATTTATCCAGATGTATCCAGGATGCTATGGTACTGGATGCTTTAGTGAGACCACAGGAGCTGAATGTAATGTAGGGTGTTTACGTGGCAAAGTTTTGGTAGCAGGGGGCTATAGGGGTGGCTTCTGTGAGAAGGATCTAGAAGCTGTCCCATGTTTGGTAAGGGCCCCCCTGCTGACCAATAAGTGATGTTTTGCACCTGTGTGAGAGCATATTTAAGAAAGGGAAAAACAAACAAACAAACAAACAAACAAAAATGCTGCACCACACAGCAGCTGGAGGGAAAGTGAGAGGAGTGAGAAACAGCCTTGTAGGTGCCAAGGTCAGTGAAGAAGGAGGGGGAGAGGTGCTCCAGGCGCCAGAGCAGAAGACCCCTGCAGCCTGTGGTGAGGACCATGGTGAAGCAGGCTGTCCCCCTGCAGCCCATGGAGTACCACGGTGTAGCAGGTTTCCACTCTGAAGCCCATGGAGGAGACCATGGTAGAGCAGGTGGACCTTCACTGACAGAGACTGTGGCCTGTGGAAGACCCCTGCCGGAGCAGATTCCAGGCCAGACCTGTAGCCCATGGAGAGGAGCCGGTGTCCTTGCAGGAGCTGCTGCCCGTGGGGGACCCAGGTTGGAGCAGTTTGCTCCCAAGGGATGGACCCTGTGGTACGGACCCATATCTGGAGCAGTTCTTAAAGAGCTGTTGCCTGTGGGAAGCCCACACCGGATCAGTTCGGCAAGGACTGCATTCTGTGGGAGGGACCCCACAGCACAGGGGACAAGAGTGACCGAGAAGGAGTGGCAGAGAAGAAGTGCTATAGACTGACCATAACCCCCATTCTCCCGTTCCCCTTAGCTGTTCGGGGGGAGGAGGTGGAAGAGAGTGGATAGGGGGTAAGAGGCTTTTAGTTTCTTTCCTTTGTTTCTCACTTCTCTAGCTTGTTAGTAATAGGCAATAAATCGTAAGATTTACTCCCTATGCTGAGTCTGTTTTGCCTGTCACGATAATTACTGCACAATCTCCTCATTTTTATCTCAATCTGAGCCCCTTTCATTGTATTTTCTCCCCACTCCTCTTTGAGGAGGGGGAGTGAGAGAGCAGTTGTGGTGGAACTCGGCCGCCCACCCAAGTAAAACCAACACATGTACGAATTAACTTTTCAATATAAGCTGAAAAGTTTACTTTCTTAATCGTCCCTCTTTCTTCCATTGCAGAGAGACATGGCTTAATGGGTCAAACCCTATGTGGGTTTTGTGTGGTTATGGACTCTCTTTAAGTCTTGGGTGCCGAATAGGACAGTACAGAATAATGTTCGCATTTTAGGATAATGATGTCTTTCTCTTTGCCTAAAATGGGGTTTCTAAAATTAAAGGAGTGAGACAGTGTCATGTTGTCTGTTGCTGTAGCCAGCTTACCAAGCTTTTATATTCGAAAGTACTATTTTCACAATACCTTGTGTTAGTGTGTTACCATGCCAAAGCAGAGGAGTTCAGGGTAACTGACAAAATTTCTGATTCCAGCTCTGGCTTTGGCTCTTCATTGCTGTGAAGATGAAATCTCACTGTCATGGGGTTGCTTTTGCTCAGGGACCTGGATGAACTTGCTGGGTAATGCAAAAGAATGGGGTGGTACGGTGTATACCTCAAGGGGATTTAATACTGGGTGAGAATAGCCCATGAGCTAAGTTGTATTATGTTAATTATTATATAACACTGTGTTTCATCACTACCATAATTGCTATATACCATAGATGAAAATGGTGATTAACTAGAATGTATTGGAAAGCGTGTAACCTGAGCATGACATAAATGGTATGGAATAAGGGGTGGATATATGTCCTGGTTTCAGTTAGGACAGAGTTATTTTTCCTCCTAGTAGCTGGTAGGGTGCTATGTTTTGGATTAGGATGAGAAGAGTGCTGATAACATGCTGATATTTTAATTGTTGCAGAGCAATGCTTACACTAAGCCAAGGACTTTTCAGCTTCTCGCACTGTCCTGCCAGTGGGCAGGCTGGAGGTGCAGCAAGAGCTGGGAGGGGACAGACCCAAGACACCTGACCCCAACTGGCCAAAGGGGTATTCCATACCATCTGATGTCATGCTAAACAATATATAGGGGTGGCTAGCTGGGGTGGGGGGAGCAGCTGCTCGGGGTTGGGCATGGGTCAGCAGGTGGTGAGCAATTGCATTGTGCATCACTTGTTTTGTACACACTATTATTATTATTATTATTATTTCCTATCTTAATAAACTGTCTTTATCTCAACCCACAGGCTTCACTTTCCTGTTTCTCTCCCCCATCCTAGAGAGGGAGGGGGGAGGGTGAGCAAACGGCTGTGTTATGTTTAGCTGCCGGCCGGGTTAAACCACAACACTCACTTTGTCGGAGAGCTGTAGCCCATTACAGCACATTGGAAGTGCTTGCCAGCCACTACCCTTGGCTTTGGGCATGTATTATAAATGTTCTGGTGTGTGACTGAGAGTAGGGGTGTACAGTCATAAGAGGATCACTGAAAACATTCTCTGCTGGACTCTTCTTTTGTTGGTATTGCCTTTTTTCAATGTTTTCACGAATCAGGGAGGAGGAAGAACAGGGAGCTTGATCTAACATCTGGAGCCTTTGCTTTATATTCCTACCCAAATAAGGTATATGCTTTAGAAAACAGAACCAATTATTTACTTTAAGAGCCAAACAAAAGATGCCGGAGAGGGGGAGGAGGGAGAGGAAGGACAAAATTTTAATATGAACAAATACTATCAGTTATTTACTTGTATTTATGTCATCAATGTATCAACATTGTGAATTAAGAAAATTCAGGATATCTTTCCTGAAGTGTCTAATGATTCTTTTATACAGGTATGGAAAATACCTGATACAAACAATGGAATTTTCTCTTTGACTACTTTTGTTTGCACAAATATTAGCTAGGAACATATTTTAACTCAAGGGCTTGCACCAGAGATGTTGGAGGATGCATAGGCTCAGAACAAGCCGGGAGAGCCCCAGCTGTTCAGATGAGTTCCCAGCTGGCCGTCTGTGTGATCTTGGGAAAGGCAGTCACTTCACGTCTGTTTTCTTCCCCCATTTCCTTTGCTTATCTAAGCAGTAGTCTCACTGTATGTAATGGGGTGCCTCCCATTTGGCCTCCAGTTGTTGCAGCAGAACAAACTTCAGCTTCCTCTCTCCAACCTTTTGTTTTCATTTTCATCTTGTTTGTTTTCACATTTAGGAAAATGTATCCCACTGATGCCCAAAAGTGTGTGCTTCTGGCTGGGCACCAATGTGATGACTGTCAGTGAACAGGGCAAAGAAGAAAGGTAGCTCTACTAATTACGTGTAAGCCTGGGACAAACATGGCACCCCAGAAGTCATCTTTACCTCAGAGGTCCAGGGGACATCTGACAACACCACCAACAGTGGGTCTGTTGGAGCTGTGTACTACGTGGCTTGTGCAAAGACTCAGGAACTAAGGGATTTAATTGAAAGCTGTTGCAAACCTCTTAGTGATCCGTGACTTCACTGTATGCAAGTCCAGAGGGATGCACTCTATCTTCAAAACTCTGATGCCACCAAGTTTCATTCTCTCACCCCTATCTACTCAAGCTTGAGAACTTGAGTAAGATGAAAGCATTTCAGAAGAACAGAACAGACTAAAGTTTCCATTAATTCCGTGTATCCTTGCAATAACAAGGAATCCATTAGTGAGCCTGTAGCAAAGAGATATGTCAGTCCTTTCTTTTCAACATTCCATGAAATCTATACAATTCCTTTCAGAAGCTGGATTAATATGTCTCTGTTTTAAAACAGCATTTAAACTAATGATGAGTTCACCGACTTCATGTGAAGCAACAGCACATTGTGATCTTTAATTGCTTTCTCTCTTAAGAAATCTCCTCTTATTTCAAGACTAAATTTGTTTAACTTCAGTTTCCAATCACTGGAAAGTTTCTGACTTACAAAAAGAACAGCTTCCAGACACTGGCTGAAAGTTGAGGTTAGATAAATATACATTTGTCAGTAAGGCTGAAATGCTCCTGCCTAATTATTTTCAGTTTCTAAGCATAAAAACATATACACTGTGATCAAGTTACTTTTCATCCTTCTTTTCATCTAACCTAATAGGTTGAGCTTATTTACCCCCTTATTTTCCAGTCCCTAGTTTTTTTTGCCCATCTGTTGCTGGATTCATTATAGTATTTTGAGCAGACATTGCATTTCAGTACTGATATGATGCAGTAACTATAAGTGTAACAGTCTCTTTACACAAAATAATGATGATTTTTATAACTGCTGATACCAAGACAACAACAACTTTTAGGTCATTGATCGCCTTTTAAATGCTTGTAAATACCTAAACATTTAAATGTTGTTAAATATTCTCTCTATGCCTTATCTTCTGCTCTTCTGCTATCTCAGCAAGAGACAGAACTGAATTTGGAGGAACACTTTCAGTTCCTTACCCTAGAAAGGCTTCTACCAAGGGGTGATTGTTATTTTTCTTTCTGCTAAAGAACACTTTAGTATATACTGCCTGTATTGAAACTGATTTTGTGAAGAAACATTATAGAAATGAATGTGTACTCCATAATCTGGAAAGTAAAATGTCATTTTCAAGGCTGTTAGAATCATATTCGGAAATGCAACTCTGATGAAAACTGCTGAAAATGGCTCCTCTATGTCATACACTCATATGAACAACTTAAATTGCTCATTCTTTTTATTTTTTTTTTTTTTTTTTTTTTTTTTAATGGATGATTAAGTCAAATCCAGGTAGGTTAAAAAATCCCTAGAAGTGATAACTTACAGTGAGTTTGTGTACCACATTTTGGTTTCTAAACTATTTGTTTTTGTTTCTAATTTATAATAGAAATGCTGAAAATAAAGAATTTTTTCAGTTCAAGTACTATCATTGGTATTCCCGATTTGTTGGAGGTGAAAACAAATACAGACATTAAAGTAGTAATATGATAACAAATGTATTATAAATTCTAAAAGAAAAATGTATAAAATCATTTTGGCCAAGTTCAATGAATAATTTCAATGAATATTTTGTCTTTATTGCCTTCCAACACCTTGTTTTAATTAGTTAGTGCATGCAACAATTCTGCTGAAACAATATAAGGAAAGCAAAGCCAGTCACTCTATATGAAAATAAATAAATAAACAATCCAGGTGGCCTTTTTGTTATTTTAAATCCATACTTTTGCTGTGTCTCACATCACAGGATATTTGATTATATGATCTCACACCTGTAAGATTTAAACATTTTTAGGTGCATTGAAATAAAAGTAGAACTGGATTCTAGTTCAGAGCCTCACCTATAGAACTGGTCTATTATTCTTATCTCCTGAGTGATTTACTATTTATTAGTAGCATACTTTTTCATGAAGTAAAGTTCCTTTGGTGCTCAGCATAAATCATACTGAATGGAAGTTAAGCAGAGTTTTTTGGGTTGGATTCGTTACAACTTTCTTTAGCAGTCTTAAAATAATAATAATAATAATAATAATAATAATAATAATAATAATCCTATTCTAAAATTGATGTTTGATGTTTAAGCTTTTTCTGTAAATACTAGACAAAAATGGCACATAGAAAAATTCAACCCATCCAAAAATAGGCAATAGGAAACACCAAAATCTATTCAGCAATAACAGAAGAAAAATGCAGAAGCAGGGAAACAAACTCATAATGCAAATGTTTAACAGTTCTACACAGCACAAAACAATGAGTTTCCAAATGATGAGTTTCATATTGTAATATGCGCATGTCTATGAACAACAAACTCTCTGGCATATGCTCTGTAGACTATTTGTAGAAGAATTTGCTGTGTGAAATTAAAATGAATAATGGCAGTGAGTGAATGTGTATTACTGCTTGTAGGATAAGGCACCTTGAATGTGTTGCTATGTATAAAGTTAGTCCATCAAGTAGTTAAATCATTTTCTTCCCCTTATTTAGTGCCTCTTACACACAGGAGAGCTCTTGCTTCCTTCACCTTATCCCCATACAGAACTTATTATACACACATAGGTCCCTCATTCAGTCCATATGCTCCATAGTGCTTTCCAAGAGAATTATAATAATGTGGTTCCAGCTATCATGCCAGTATAATTAACCCCTAGTCTTTTTACTGTATTTTGATACACTTGAAATATTACCTACACTTAAAAATCTCCGTGCATTAAAGAGCCCCTTTCTACAAGCATTTTTCCTTTCTCTAGTTCATTTCAAAATAATCACCAACTTATCAATATGCTCAATTTGCAGAGTTAATGGAATCTCCAAGGACTCTTGAGGATCAACCCTTTCATTATTTCTCATCAAATAAATAAATCAAGGAGAAACATCAGAAGATTCTAGCACCTGCCCAGCATGCCCATGCTGGGGAACAGGGAGGGAGTAAGCTTCTCCTAACACAGCTCCACAGTTCAAGAGGCTCCTCACTGGGTTTCTGGGCACCACTGCTCATAAATCTCCTCAAGCTGAATTTCCTGCTGTTGTTTGCAGCCTGCTCTTTTCTCTAATAATGCACCTCCAGAGTGCCATGCTCCCTGCCCCCTTTCCAGGCAGATCTGGACACTCCTGGGTCTCCTGGCTCCTTCCCATCTTTCACTGCTGAGCCACTAAGCATTGCCAAAGGTGAACACTGATTTCTCTTCCTCTGCTCAGCTTACACTTCCATTTTCACCTCATTCAATGCCATGCTTTGGTAAAGTGTGCATCTGCTGGAAGGGTAGTCAATAGTGCGTGCTGTTGGCACCTGTCCAAGTGGCAGCTTAATGCCCACCCCCAAGCAGTGGCAAGAAAAAAGATGGTTCTTTTAATTGCACTGAATAAAGGAGCTCTGCTAAGTACAGATTTATGGTGTTGAAACCTCAGGTCTTTGTTACTGCTTTCTCAAGCTAGGGTTCTGGGCTGATAAAATTGTATAGTGTAACATGAAGGTTACCATCTAGTCCCTGTGATTAACAAAAATAGAAAAATAAGATTTTTTTTTTAAAAAAAAGAAAATAAAATATCAAAAAAAAAAGAAATAAACATTTCTCTAGAGAAAAAAAAAAAAAAAAAAAGGTGGAAAAATAAGGAAAATCCAGTGTACAAACTCTGTTCAGTAACAAAAGTAATAAATATTTCTTTAAATGAACAAAAGTTTAAAAAGGGCAGTGTTCTTTATTCTACTTGAGTCAGCCTTTAAAAGCACCAATGAAAATTAGGATTTTAATAAACTGTTGTACAAGTAATCTACTTCCTGTCCTCTATTTCTCCTTTTAATGTGAACCATTACACGGTGGGTGTATGTGACAAACAGTGAGAAGGACAGGGGGAAGGGGAAACACATGCAACATACTGAACAAGTTACATCTTGATGGCTCTAAGACATTAAATAATTTTCATTGGAAGAAATAGCATTGATTATTGACGTAGAATAATTCTGAGTAATTATGAAATATAGAAAGAAAAAAAAAAAAAAGAAAAAGAGAGCAAGTGTTTTCTTTTCTAAAATTAGCTCCTAGATACCATCTCATTGCTTTCGTACACTATCAGAGAAAATTAAACATCTGTGTCCTTAGAGCTCTGAAAGAAGAATGAGGTTGCCCTTTTGGTCTGATGACACAATTAAAGAAGGAAATGAAAGGTTCCTCAGCATCATCCATTATTTTGTTTTGTAAAGCTGGTTTACTGATTCCTTTTTAATAAGAGAATGAAAACAACCTTTTAAATATAGATTCCTTTCTGGAAAATGTTTATTTATTGGTTTGCTTATTTATTATTTATAGGCAAAAGTGTAAAATATATTTGCTTCTGTTTTAGGGCTTTCGTTTTCTAATTTTCCCACATTCCCCCTTTCTTTGTGTGCCATGAGTTCTCCACCATTTTAGTTTTGAGGTCAAATGATGAAGATTAAAAAGTAGAGAACGAATAAGTTAGAAAAATGTTTAGAAAGGAAAATTGTGAAAAATGTTGAAATAGGTAGGTATTCACATTTTCTAAGGGAAGATCTTTCCATTGGGTGTAGGTGCCTGGGTGTTGGCAGCAGGGCCCTGTAGTCACAGCCTCTGTGAGGAGAGGCTGGGGCCGCCTCATACTGGACAGAGCTGGTTCTAACCAGCTCCAGCCAGCTCCTGCTACCCCACCTCAGGGCAGAGCTGGGCCCATCAGCCAAGCTGGTGGCAACTCCAGAGAGGCAGATTTAAGAAATGACAGAAAATGCTGGAAAGGCAGAGGAGGACAGAACAAAAACGAATGAGAAACATGATAGGGAAACCCAAGGCCAGAGGAAGAGGAGGTGGAGCAGGAGGAGCTCCATGGCAGAGCAGGTATCCACTGTAGCCCATGGAGGTCCCCACAGTGCATCAGGTGGAGATAACCTGAAGCAAACTACAGCCCATGGAGAGCCCATGCTGGAGCAGGCTCTTGGCTGCATTTGTGGTCTTTGGAGAGGAGCCCACACAGCAGCAGGTTTTTCTGAAGGACAGTAGCCCACAGGGAGACCTTACACCAGAGCAGGAAAATTGTTTGAGAGGGAAGGAACCATAGAGAGCGCTGAGCCTTCAGTAACTTGGTGACTATCACCTCTTCCCCCTGTACCACTTGGAGAGGGACACCTGGAGTGAAGGAGTGGAGTCTTTTAATCTGCTCTAACACTTCCTTGAACCTATTTGCTTGGCATTTAGAGCTAATCCACAGAAGGGCATTGAAATCTCAGTGCTCAGAATGACCACTAAATTCCCAATCCTAAGGAAGATACTGGTTTTCCTACAATGCAAGGAAAGAGTTAGCAAACTGGAGTCACTACAATGATGTGATGAGGGGGGACACACCTAACCTAGATAAAAAATTGTGCCAAGAAAGTATGTCTTTAAATGTCTTTAATGTTTTAATGTCTTTAAACACAGTGGGTTTGACCTGATCAGACTTTTAACTAACCAAACACTAGCAACATCTGCACTGAGATGGGCATTTATAACCTCTTTCTATATACAAAGGAGGGCATTTGGCATCTGCCAACTACAATTCATACCACCTATCTCAGTCTATTTTTACTCCCTCCACTAGCTATTCAGAAAGCCCAGATGGCAAGCTTATACTTGATACCTAACCCAGAAACTCAAGCCTACATCTGATGGATGTCCAAAATTCAGCTGCTGCAAAATGCAGCTGTGGCCCCAAACAGGGCAGTCCCTTTATGACATTGCTCCCTGCTGTCCTGGTCAATCGTTAGATGCAGTCTAAATTATGGGCTTTTAATTTGTAAATCTTTATAGTTTGATTTTTGATTTTTGTCCCTTCAGTGCTACAACTGAAAGCAAGTAGGAGACCATTGCCAAAATAGCATAATGTAATTGGATCCAGTGTTTAGCAAATGAGCTAATGGCCTCAAGTCTATGCGTGTTTTTGGAACCTGCTAGTGGTTCCTCTGAACAAGAAATCTTATTAAGTTCCTACTATTTGGTAGTGTAAACAGGTCCTTAAAAACGTCATGCCAACTTCTCAGCTGGCAACATCAGCAAAGCATAGCTGAGCTCTCCTTTCAATGCACATGAGATCCTCTATTCATGTTTCTCAAATTTATTTATTTTTTTCCCATCTTGAAATTTCTGTCATGACTCCAATAGCAACACGTCCACTGAAACACAGTTCTCCAGCATCCGATACCAGCTGTCAGGCTGTGTTTCATCAGACTGAACTCTTTGTCCAAGTGCTACCAGCTGGCATTACTTCAGCCATCTGGGATCACAGTACTCTAACCTATGGGCTGGTGCAGCTCCAGCAGAGTCAGGACTTTATCCTTTCCACCAACAGAATTTATTAGGAAAGTGAAGTGAAGCAAGAGCCACTGCCCCTTATCAAAGCTTAAATCTTTCCAGTGCTCACAACCTCCAAATGTCCATTCCTGTCAGAGGGAATGCTGCTTCACAGCTCTCAGATGTTTTCTACTAACTGTTGGCATCATTTTAATTCCCAGACTCTGTTGTTGGAAAACACACTGTATAATGTACTCTGAGGACAGTGAAGCGAAGTTTCCTCTTTCTTCTGCCTCCCCATTTGTGGCTTCTTATGTGTCATCCATTGCTTCCCAGTCTGCACACTTCCACCATGCAAACTTTCACAAACTTTCTACTTCTTCCTCCCACTTCTCCCTCACTTCCATTAATTATATATCACATTCCTTCTCAAGCTTTATTTTATACAATGATCTCACTAAATTTTTTATAAGGCTCTGAAAGTAGGTTTGAAAATCTGTAGTTAGAATTGCCACAGGAAAAAAGAAAAACAACAACAAAAATACTCTCTTTTGATTCGATATGTTTTGGACATCTGGCAATATGGTGACCTTCACTTCCCCACCAAATTTTAATTCTTTATATGATCTCATTCGTTAAATTCCTCTCGGTAATCTTATTATTGTTATTGACTGCCAGTAGTATAATTAGCACTGTAGAAGAGCCTGGGAATTGCCACACTGGATCAAACCGGTGATCCATCTCTCCTAGTACCCTATCTCCAAGAGTGGTCAGTACCAGCTGCTTCAGACAAAGAAACACTACAGCTGGCAGTTTGCAGATAATATGCCTGGAAGCTAAGTTTCCCTTGTTTAGAATTGCAGACTGGCTTATGCCCTGAAGCCTGGAGATTTATAGACATCCCAGAATACTTGCTTATGAAGTCAGGTACTGTCCTTGCCTCATAAATTTATGGATTGGAATAAGAACTGAAAAGGAAAAGAAGGAATACAAACATTTAGGTCAATGAGGCAGCAGCTCAGTAATCATTATCCCCCAAGCTGCAAACTTACCCAAGGCTACACAGTGAGCTGGTAGATGGGGCTGGAATATAGCTTAGGAACTCCTGGCTCCTTGCCCTGAGCTAGTCTTAGTAGATGATGATACATCTCAAAGCATTTAAGATGTGGTAACTGTTAATTTTCTAGAATTGACCACTTACCCTTTTTTTTTTTTTTTTTTTTTTCCAGAGTACTTTGCAAAAGTCAGTACATTCCTTTAAACCTACGCTTTCAACCAAGTATAATAAACTTAAAAATTAAATAAATAAATAAAAATTGAAGATGTTAATTTTGGTAGTAATAAATCTAAAGTGTAGGACTTCTTGGTTAAAATTTATACTAACTTTGGGCTAACTCTATGAGAGACCAGCTTTCCCAGTAGAAATTGCTTTGGATATATAGGAAAACTCTTGATTTCCACACAACTGTCATAAGGCTTTCAATAACAGACTTATTATACATCTTGTGCAGCCTAAGAAAATATTTTCGTGTATTTCTAACTTAAAAACTCAAACTATACTTTTAAAAAAAAATTATTATTATTATTTTGCTATAAATATAATGGCTCTTGTGAGGAGAAAAGTATCCATTAACAAGGAATTTGCAAAATTGCCTTTCTCCTGCTAGTACAATGAAACTCTGTGTATTTGAATCTCAGTAGAACTGTTTGAAACCTGATGATCTTATTGTCAAAACAATTTCCAGTGTCATAGGTGTCAGATCATGGGAACAACAGGGTCTTTTTCTTACTCACCTAATACTTAAAGCACATTCTTATTCAATACTTCCCCCCATATTAGATTCCATTTATTTTCCAGAACTAAATGCTACAGCATTTATGCTTCTGTTGCATAAATACATGATGGTATATACATTACCTTCTGGTAAATAACACATTAAATAACCATCCATTTCCAACATACAAAAGGCCTCATTATTGCTATGTTATATGAATACAGTATGCTTTTGTTGTCTTTCTTAGCCTTTTCTCTTCTGCCCAAGCATGTCCTGCAAATTAAGGACATGTTCAATTAAAAACATTTTCTAGCTTTCATGAGGTGGAAGATGTAGAAATCAATTCCGTGGCAAGCTGGCTGATTCAGCAAGGAATCAGCCAGCCTGCAGGAGTCCCTTTTTAAATGTTTTCCTCTCTAATAAGGTAACAAGCCGAGAGAGGTTCAAAATGGACAGGGAGAGAGATTGGGAGAGTTTATGCAGATTAGCTGCTCCACTCCTGCAGGCTGTAACCCTTGATTTGACTTAATTCTTATGCTGCATCCATGGCTGCCCAGTTAATTTCTCCTTAACATATTCTATGTGTTCAGTACAATTCATATGTTGCAGCAAGACCTTTAGGTTTTCCCTGTTCCACAATAGAAAAAGCATTCAATTTTATTCAGTTCTTTCAGTTTATGGTTGCATTTGTGTAAGGCTTCATTCTGTACAGTTCATTCATCACTTTGAAAAATAGACCTTGCTGTTTTTTAACAACCATTAAAAACAAAGAAAACAAAACCAAAAACAACTGTGGGTATGAGAATTCAGAAAAATTATTTCTGGAGATCATTGTGACAGTTAAAGAACAGAGTACATTTTCTCTCCTTTCCTCTTTTCATGCACGTTGTGTTCAGGAAGAATTACTACAAACGATAAAAAATCTGTAATATTAAAATACTTAGACTGAAAGAGAATAAGCATGGAACTATATCATTGAAATCACAAGAGGAGGGTTTAATTTAGTGCAGTCTTATTTACACCAATATATTTTACTAGTAAAAGGGAATTATTGATTCAGTTTATGTAGTATTTGTTGCCTTACTCAGTAAGGTGAGCTCAGACCATCCATCTTTGTAGCCTGCTTTTCATTAGCCTTCTCTTCTTATTTTATTTAATATAAAAATCCCACAATTGTTAAATGTATAAGACAAAATTTAGTTGATTTTTTCTTCTTTTTTTTTTTTTTTTTTTTTTTTTAGTGAAGCAGGGGTGTCTGTAACATATCTAACACTGCCATTAAAATTTAACAGAACCTCAAATGAAAGAGATCCATTTTCTGGCTTTTGATGCATTTCTCGTTTGGCTAAAAAGTAACAAGCCTTCATAGAAGCTGTAAATCTGGCTAACAATGGTACTACATTTTTTTTTTCTCTCTCTCTTTTAGCCCATGCAATAGCTGTGTCTCCTTTCACCTAAGTGTGTGCTTCAGCCATTGTGCTTTCCTGAATTTGGAGCCATTTGGTACAGTGCTAATTTATTTTACTGACTGAGCACATGAATCCCTGCTTCAGAGGAACATGGATGGTGCTTTGGCTCAGAAGGGAGCTTGCACAGCAAGTGGAAAAGGGGTATCACTCTGAATGATTAATTGTAGTCCTCAGAAGGGTCTCAGAACACGATCATTCTTTATAGAAAATTGGATTAAAATTTGACACTTCTACAATTTTTTTTTTCTTTGTAGTGAAATTTTCATTTTTCATCTGTTGGCCAAATAATTCCATGTGCAGTCATCCCTAAATTAATCTTGAATTAATTTTTAAATCCACTGTCCTCTAATATATAATTCACCATAAGAAAACCCAGAGCAGTCAATCTTTCATTAGACATGGGGTGAGAAAGGGTCAGCAGACACTCCTGCAGTACTAAAAATAAAGGCACCACATCTGGTATGGAATGATGTCTGGAATTGTAATGCATATGCATCCACTTACTTGTTCTGCTGAAAACACAAACTACAGAGTGGCTGCATGTTGAAACATGAACCAGTGTAATAGGAGCTTAAACCCTGGAACAGACTGTTTGTGTATGTAGTCAATTTATTAGCAAATGTGCAGGCCTGCAGAGTACAAGAACCATCGTTTCAAGCCGATCTGTCACACATTTAACAAGCTGTTTGTAATACAGTCCATTTCATGTATAAGAGAAAAATCTTTCCCACAGGTATAAGAAATACAAGATACTTTTAGCATATGGTGAGCTCTGGTTTTGCAGGTTATCCTACATCAGAAGCTGGTGTAACATGTTGGGTGAATTTTTTGTTTGTTTCCCAAATCCTCCTTTCCTTTGTTGAATGTGCTGCAATAAAGCATGTTATAATAGATGTTAAAAATGAGATTCTGCATGAGACGTGTTTCTAATGTCAGGCACAACCATGCTCACTGAGAATAAATCTAGCCCTGGTGCAAACTGCTCATGCTAAGCCTTCTTTATATACTACAGCAGGGCTGAATGGGTAGAAATCAATAGCTGCAGAGAGAGTTACTGCTCCAGCACCACCGTGCTTCTGTGCCTCTACATCAAGGAGCAGCAGAAGCCGGGGGTACCTCCCCAAAATGGTACCCACCGACAGCAGCTAATGGGGTGGCAGTGGGGAATAAACACCCTGCAGCACTTGCACCATGCCTCAGCTTCTGGTAGTATTTGCAAATGCTTCTGGGAATTCAGGGATTTTGCTTAGAGGAAGCTGCTAATTCATTGCTGTTTTCTCATCTTACCTCCCCACCAGAGGGTCAAGCATGTCTCTATGGTGGCTCCAGGGACGGGAGCTGCAGATGCTCACCCCATGGGTTGTGACCGTACTTTACCAGCACCCAGAGAGGGAAAGCAGAGAAACCTGATGGTTTGGAAGAGGAAGGGAGGCTGCTTTCCTCCAGCCTTGCTGCTGCAGACAGAGGAGCCAGCCCCAGACCTTCTCTTGGGGCTAGGTTTTGCTCCCATGTGGGAGACAACTTCAGGTCCTGCCACATGGAAGGGATGATGGGAAGGATGTTTCTCCCCACCAAGCCCTTGGCTGATCTCTGCCTTGCCACATGGTTTTTGGGTGGAGGTGGCAGGCTGTCCTTACTGCAGCATTTTCCCAGGCAGTTGCCAGTCTTTCTTCAATGCAGTGACTTCATTTAAGCCTTTCTAGTTGTCACGGACAAATGCTTAGCAAAGAGGACTGCAGTTTGCAGATTGTGCCCAAGCTGAGTTATAATTTGAACCAGATTTGGTAATTGCATCGCATTTCACCTCCAAGTCAGAAACAAAGCTTAGTGCATGTCAGGTGCTAGTGATTACGGGCTGCCTCCCCCAGCCGGTGCCAGCCACTCAGCAGGGTTCGAGAGGACCACAGCTGCTGTGCATCACCCGGAGGAGTTCTCTCCCCAAGGAGCAAAGGGAAACTCCTCATCCAAACCTGCAGGGCCCAGAGCTTCTTCCAGCACCAGCTGGACCCTGTTCCCTGCTTCTTTCCCCAGTGAAATCAGGGAAATGATTTCAGCTTTAACCGCAGATCCCACAGTCACTACTGGCCCTTGTCAACAGTCTTAGTGGAGTAGCCAAAGGCAGTTCAGTGCGCTTGTGTTAGTGGGAATATTTCCATCTATTTGAATGGGTATTGTCTCAGACCGGGAATGAACAAGACTGTTCTGCTCCAAATCTGTCTGTACGAGGAGAGTGGGGCAGCACCAGAAAGCTCCTGCTGCTGACACCACAGAGTTGCTCAGCTTCTCCAGAGCTGTTCAGTTTGCTGGAAGGCATTCTCCTCTAGGTCCAGCCCTGCAAGGGAAAGATATTTCCTATCCCCAGTACCTCCCAGTTGCTCTTCACTTTCTGCCTGCCAGTTATCACCCCCATGGTTTTGCTGGCAGAGCAGTTGGTATTAGTGTTCTTTAATCTGTTTCGGGCAAAATTGATGGGTATAGCTCCCGTAGCTTCCATGGGTGATCTGAGCACACAAAAGTAACATCTACCACTTGTGCGGGTGGATCCAGAAGAGGATGTCTGTTCCCAGCTGCAGACTCCAGATGATGCAAGTTTTGCTCCTTTTTTACAGTAATTCCTACCAGGTGAAAATAGGCAGGTACCCCACTGAAAAACACCAAGCAGGAGAAATATTTAAGAAAACATATTTGCACAATATCTCACTGAGTAATATCAACACATATCATGTGAACTGACCCACTAATCTGTTGCCATCTGCATGTCACAGAACTTGAAGTCTTTGTACAGCTTTGATTACAAAAATGTGCATTTTCTCTCATGATGGTGATTGAATGCAGAGGGAACGTTTTTTTCTTTAGTGTTGTTTATTTTTCCTTTTTCAGGCATAATGGAGTTTTGAACAGTAAAATTGCTTTCTGCTTTTTCATAGTCATTTGGCTATTTGAGAGAAAAAAAGACACATCAGACAGTGTGGCACTGCTATGGGGAGAGGTATAAACACAGTAAAAAGCAATTTTAATGAGCATGTTTTAATATTTAAGGAAAAATGTGTTTTCACTTAAACTACCTGAAAATCCACAACATATCCATACAAGTCAGTGGTATTATTTACTGTATACTAAATGTGGAATACCTACTCCTGAAATGTCATTTAAACTTTGTACTTAAGAATAAATAAATAGCAACATTGTCCTGTGCCTCTCAGATTCTTCAATATCTTTCACTGCTGAAGGATGCCCTACTATGAAAATTACACTTTCGCTTCCTAATGACATCACACAATGCATGATATAGAGGGTTCAGGGTCCCCCGTCAGGGGTTCTCAGAGCAATTTTTGCTGCTGCTCATTTTTTATTTTTTTTTTTTATTTAATATCATTATATTTTCTTTGAAACACAACCTCAACAAAATGTAATAATGAAAGGAGAGCAACTGAGGTTGATCTCTGAGAAAGAGATCATTAATCGAGCTTTTTCTTTTTTTTTTTGAGGGTTGCCAAGGCATGGGGAGGAGTCTGTATTCTTCAGTTTGTTCAGTTTGTTTACATTAGTGGCCACAATTTGACACTTGGAAATTTTTCTGTGCAAGTTGGCAGCTATGACATTAATGGACTATTATTCATGAGGGTCTTACGAATGACAGAGTAAAACCATCCATATGTTTCTGAAACCCAAATACAAAAAAAAGAAAGAAGTACTGGTGCTAGCAATTGGAAAGTACAACTCATCAGAGGTCCTGATCTTGCAATAAGAGCTCAGTAAACTTTGAGGGCCCATTAAAGTGGATGAGGAGAAGTCTGGAGCCATAACAAGAGTTTTTCATGGTGTCATCAGAAGGTCTCTTTTTTAAAAAAAAAAAAAATATATATATATATATATATTATTTTTTATTCATGTAAGTATTTTTTTTTTCTTTTTTTAATTGCAAAGCTGTTTGGGAACGATGAAGAGGAACACTCTGACAGGGCAATTCATCTTATCTACCTGTATGTTTAACTTGCCTGTTCCATCTTTCATTTCAGCTTTAAGTGTCAAGCAACCATTATGTAGCAGTCATAAAAAGGTCCTAGAAGGTATAACAGTACCTATTGCTAGTTCAGCTTTTATTATTTGTACTGAAAATGTCTAAAAATACATTACACTCCAAAAATACCTGAGAGTTCTGGCTCTTAAAACAACTGTATTTCCATGGCATTTACCCTTTTCAGCAAGGGTGCCATTTGCTATGTGACTTTCTCCAAAAACAGCCATGACAAAACTGAATCCCTTTACATCATAGTCAAGTCAATTAGGGATTTAAGAGTGAGGGGAAATAAAACAGCAGCCAAATAACACGTTGCTTCTTGCTTTTTCTATTCTGACCAGAAAACTAGAACAGGCGGTGGGGCATAAGCCTAACAGCTCCAGGTCTGGTTGAAACAATGATCATCTTGTTTTGCTTTGCTGTGGCCCCATAACTGCACAGCAAATAAACAAGGTAAGTAGAGCCAATTCATTTGCTGTCTAGTTTTGATTTATGAAGGCAATAACTGAGTGAACAGGGGGATTTAAACCTTTTGGTTGCTTTTTTATTTTAGTTCCTTTCAGTTCTGTTTTAAGTTTAATTTGAAATAGTTTCGAGGGGAAAAACAGGGTGGAGGCTGGGGGGGAATGACTCTTACATCTTCATAAGGACTGTAATAACTAGCTTTAATATTTTGCCTTGTGTAAAGAAGTATTTTTGCTTCTCCTTATTGATTGATTAATACATTCTTCTAAATATTATATTAATACTCTAATTTGGATCTTTACCTTTTATATATCCAAAATACAGAATTTGAAGGACTGACTTTTCAGGATAAGAACCCATGGATCCAACAATACTTGAGAACTCTCTGTTCTCAGTGACTGTATAAATCATCCTTATGACTGATCTGTGAAGCTTATTGCAGGTCTAAAATTCAAAACTACTTTACAGTTTTTCAAAGGAGCTTTGCTAAACCCTGAATTCCTCAAGGAACTGCTTATGATATTTTACTGTTAATGATTAATATATATATATATATAGTCCAGTGAAACTAATTTCTGTGAACGTACCATGCATGTGTTGAAAGAATAAAAACTGGATTTGCCATTCCCCACAGTCTTGTGTACTCATTTATATTACTGTAGAATTTAAACACTGTTAAATCAGAAGAGGAATATTCCTCACCCATCTTGCCTGGTGTAAGCAAGCACATAGGATGTAAAGCAGCAGAAGACCTGGCGCCATACGTGTACATGCAGTGCTCCAGATAATGTGGTATGACGCTAATCTCAGCAACAAGCATACTACCAAAGAGCTCAGAGGAACTGAGGAGGGAGGCATAGCTATTACCCTCAGAAAAGGTCTGATGTCTGTGGTTGGTACAAGGCTCTGTTAACTCCCTGGGTAGCAAGAAATTCCAGTTTTATGTCAGACTGAGCTATTGCAGTTCAGTATCTGCTGCCTCTCTGAGATGCCTCAAGTCAGCTTGAGCAGTCCTATCTCCAGCTGTGGGGGCAACAACCAGTGGGGCTCAGTTCCCCCCAGCCTGGTAGTTAGGGCTTTTGAACAGACCCTCATAGACCAAAAGGCAAAATGCCATCACCATGACAGATGGAAGCTTTTGGACTGCTGTTGCCTGAGCTAAATGGGAGCAGGGTGACCATGCCACTACGGCACTACTCCCTCCGGGACAAGAGGGTCTCACAGCTGCTGCTGGCTTGGGAGCCCCATCTTTTACAGAAACAAAATGCAATCAGGCAGAAATATTTTTCAGCTCTGAGAAGCCACATCTGCTTGCTCCCAAGAACAACAGAAAATGGGCAGTGATTGCAGGGGGCTGATACTGTACCTACCTTGTCAAAAAACATGCCTCAGAAAACATGTTTCTGTTCTCATGATAACAGATCTTGTTGTAGTAGCTAAACCAAGCAATTCTCAAATAAGCCCAATGAAAATAATTGCTGGATAATTTCAATAGGTTTACAGTTGTTTTTCTCAAATTAAAACTGGAGACTAGGGAAAAATATATTCAAGAAAGATCTGTTCTTCAGTTACGAGAGAAAATATATGCCAAACTACAGGACTGCACAACAGTAAGTGAACCTAAAATCAGCAGTTAAATAAAAGTAGAATGTGGACACTAAATCTGTTTACATGGAGGCAACAGATACAAGCTTCATTCTATAACAAAAAGGTAAGTGAGCTCTTTGTAGATGCTCCTATATCTTATGTGAATTTGCATGTGTAGTTCCAACTCTGTCTATAATCATTATAGGTACAAATAAAAAATCAAAGTTTACAATCCATGCATACCCTGAGCAGTTTGTTACTGACAACATTATGCATCAATATTGTCATTTCAAATACTCAAAAAAATACAATTTGTGTCTCCAAAATTTCTGAAAGTAATTTAAAAAGCTTTTCTTCTTTCAGGTTCTATTATGTTGTAACAACTGATCACCTACAGAAAATATTCTCCAACCTTTTTATTTGACTTTAATAAACACAACTTATTATTATTATTATTATTATTATTATTAATGGAAATTTGTCCATATTACTTTATGTGCAAGCTATAAGTATACAAATGTACTTAAGACAGACTCAGTTATGGCTGTGGACAGTAGAATACCGTCAGTTTTGTGCATCACAGGATCACAGGATCACAGGAGCCAGATTTTCATGAGGTCCCTGCTGATGCCCCATCAAGTCATGCTGCACAGATGATTTCTGAAGTGTCTCATTTTAGGGTAGATTGTGACTTAGCACAGGCTCCCTCCTAACCTGTTTCAGAGGCTCAGTTCCTTGCTCAACACAGATCATTAATTTACAACCTAGCCTATCATTGCTATTAAAGTCAACATCTATCACCAGTTATTACTTGTATCACCCCATCACAGTAACAGTTATTTCCTGTTCTCAGCTTAATGAAATATCAGGAGACCCAAAATACCTTACTGTGAATGATTAAATGGAGAACGCTATATCAATCAGTTAATTCAAGTTTCATGAATATAAGACTCAGACTAAGACCCATATTAAATAAAGATCTAAAGAGCTATGGCACTCAGCTGACAAATGGCAGCCCTGACGGTTGAATCTGCAGCCCTGGCTGAAAGCGTTGGCTCCTAGGCAATGCATGAGAAAAATCCGACACCTCAAAGCAAAATTCATAAAGCCAAAACTTAAGCACTAGAATTTGTCTTATCCCTTCAGATTTCAAGCAAAAAGCACACCTTTCCTCTCAGGATTCATTCTCCATTTAGTACAGTTGACCGTTTCTTTCAAATGAAGTGTGGGACTTGCAATTTATTTCCACAGAGGAATCCACCATTTTATACAGTATTTTGACTGATGATTAAGAATCTTGATCAGATGGAGACGCTGAGATAATCTAGGAAACAGGATACCTAATTGTCAAATCCAGAGGTGGCTTAAGCTTGTCAAACCATTCAGCCTTTTCAAAAATGAGCATCTTTCAAGGATACTCAGAAAAGGAAGCAGATGTCAGTAGAACTTTAAACAGCAGAAAGGCCAGTCCTATACAGACCTGCTTGGCAGCTCCCAAAAACTGCTTTGGCCATATCTGAGCTAAACAGGGCTCCTGTGTCAATAACTGGCAACCAGCCCTTCCCGTAGAACAACTGTACCCCTTATCTATTCTGTGACCTGCCATCACAACATTTATCAGCATCCATCTTGATTTTTCTGCGCTGTTTCTTCCAGGCTGTAGGAAAGGCTAGTTAGCAATATCTGGCTCCACTGGTACCAGTTGGTGTCATCACCAGCCTCTGAGCTAGTCTCTGAAAACAAAAACGTATTCCCACAGGAACACATTCTCCTTTCATCCTATACCTTTTCTGTTTTGGTGCATATTGGTGAGTTCAAACTGTCCTCAGCAGTGGGTGAGCACAAAAGATGACTTTGTGACAGCCTCTGGCACTGGTTCTCACTGGCAGCATGCACGTCTGTGGGAGTTCATTGCAATCCCCAAGCAGGTAGCCACCCACCTATGGAAAGCATCCAGGCTAGACACCGGCTGGTCTGCTGGACCACAGCTTATTGCTGCAGGGAGCGGGGAAAGCCATCCACTGCCTGCTTTCACTTCCATCCTCTGTAATGCCTGTGCTGTCGTCACATTCATGCCCAGCTTGGCCATGAACTCACTGATCTCCACAGGCGTTTCGTGAATGCCAGCAGTGGCTGTGTCATGTGATATACAAAGCCTGTGGGTCGGGAATTTCAGCATGTTTGTTTAGAGGCGATCAACACAATCTCCCTGCCAGCACTGATAAAGATGGTGTGAAAACACACCTATGTTGCCCATGATGTTTCTACTCCTCCTGCCACAGCACATGTGGCTTCATTTGGCTACAGTGGCCTCTGCAGAGAGTTCAGCCATATTTTCAGTTATACCCCAATGCCTGGAAGGTGTTTTGGAGGATTTCAGAGCCCATCATTGCTGTCTATTTGATCAGCTCAAAACTACTTAAAAAATGCAATCGAGAGCATTTTACTGTGGCATGCTGTGCATTTTGTCTCTAATGAGAGGAGGAGTCTGTTCAGTCATTTTTCTAAGCACCCTGAGGACACCAAACCCCCAGTGGTCTGGTCAGACCCAAAACTGTCTGAGCAAAGCAGTCCTCTTTCAGCCATCAGTCATCTTAATTCCCAGTTTTCTGATGCATTCTCTCTATGCACTGTCTAAACTCCTGACATGCTTCTTTCCTCTGACCATGAGAAATATTTTTTTATTTGGGGAAATAAATAAATAATAAAAAAAAGTATGTATATTTTAAAGATACAGGAGGTTGGCCTTTCCCCATTAGTTTTAGTTGTCATACCTAAATATCATAACTATTTGAGTATTTTTGTGCAAATCTGAGATATTTCTTTTACTTCTGCAGCCAAACATATGGAGCTAGTACTAATCTGGCAGAGCTCATTATCTGCAACATCATATTAGTAAAGTCTAAGACAGAACTGAAACTGAATATCCTTTTTAAATTTACAGTTATAGATAATGTAGAACTAAAAGTATCAAATTACAAATACCAGAGCTTCATTTTTCAAAGTGGGAATCTGTGTTCGGAATACCCAAATCATGTTGTAAGATCACTTTTTAAACCTTAGAGATAATTTTCAATACTATTTACACTGATCTATGGTTCAAGGTTAAATACGACTCTGAAATCATATATTTAGTCAAGCTGCCTAAAATAGGTCCCTGGCTTACACCTCAGGTTTAGGTGTTGAGTGAAGCAATACTTCTCAGGTGTCTTGTATAACCAGTAGAAAGAGGTGGAGGCCCTGGAAGGCATCCAGAAAAAAAAAAAAAAAAAGAAAAAAAAAAAAGTATATATGTATATTTATATACTTGGTTTAATATATATGGTTAATTTGGTATAATATGTATATATGGTTTACTTTGCTTAAACTGTCAGATTAGAAATCTTCAAAGACATGCAACAAAACATGACATAATGTAACATAAAACAAAACATAATAATAATAATCATTAACAAGATACTTAAAAAAAAAAAAAAAAAGATAACTTTAAAAAATGCTTAGTTTTAGGTGCCAGTTCAGTGTCTCCAACATTACTATATAAAGAAGACTAATCTTTCCTTGTTTATGTAGTATAAGATTACTCGTAACCTTATGTGAAAGGCCTGGGCTGTCACACAAGAAGGCTGAGAGGTGGCCTTACTGCTCTCTGCAGCTTCCTGAGGAGGGGATGTGCACAGAGAGGTGGTGGTCTCTGCTCCCTGGTATGGCAAAAAGTTTTACCAGAGGAGGTTCAGACAAGATACCAGGAAAAATTTCTTTACTCTGATGGTGGCCAAACGCTGGAACAGGCTTACTAGAGAGTTGGTTGATGCCCTATGCCTGTCAGTGTTTAAGAGGCTTTTGGACAATGCCCTCATTAATATGCTTTACCTTTTGGTTAGCATTCTATTCTATTCTATTCTATTCTATTCTATTCTATTCTATTCTATTCTATTCTAT
>CM021733.1:101408626-101486814 GCA_011075105.1 Heteronetta atricapilla
ATTCTATTCTATTCTATTCTATTCTATTCTATTCTATTCTATTCTATGCTATGCTATGTTATGCTATGCTATGCTATGCTATGCTATGCTATTCTACTCTACTCTACTCTACTCTACCCTACTCTTCCCTACTCTACCATTTTTAAGAAGATGCATGTAACTTCTTATTCAAAGGGTACATGACAGAACTGTCTGTTTCTTTGTTTAGTGACAGCTACATTCATGGAAATCTATTTCCAAGAACTAAATGTAGGCAAGAATAGACTATGCTATCCAAGCAATTTAACATTAAATGAATAAGTGGTCCATTTGTATATCTGTGTAGCAAAACTACCAGAGGAAGTCAAAGTTCTGAGAGCATCTAGGAGAGCAGCTGAAGAGCAGCTGTGTTGGGCTTTGGGGACAAGTTCTCAGTTATAAGAGGTTTAGAAATTTGACTACAGAAAATTCCATCTTGTTTGACCCTGGCCATGTCTGAGGGCTGAGAGACACTATTTCTCTTTGTATTTTTAGAAACACTAAATAGCATTTCTCAACACTATTTAGAAATAGAAAAGGAGACCTTTTAAACAAACTATATGAGGGGTTATTCACCTCCATCATCAGCTTCTCATCCTGATTGATACAATTAGATCAAAGTGGAATACTATCATGAACTGTAAAAGGATATGTTTTCACCATACAGAAGGAATGGAAAGGTTTCAGGATGGCCCAATCTTTTAGATGCCTTAGTTTTCTGTAAATAAATAAGACTTTTTATTTTATTTTATTTTATTTTATTTTATTTTATTTTATTTTATTTTATTTTATATTTTCACCATATAGGATCTTCTTCCATGTAGCCAAGATATCTTCTTTTTATTACACATCTAGAATATGGTCAGTTTTCAGATAGGTTTTCTCTGATGAAATGCATGTATTGCAAAGCCATATGAAATCACTACATAGTGAACTCCTTCCTGGCATTCCTTTTCCCTTCTCTCTTTGTTCCAGATCTTCTGAATATCTTCCTTTTATAGCTATATACATGAGCTGTAATAGAAATGTAAAAAGGACCAAAAAAAAGAACATTATCTTTTTTTTTTTTTTTTTTTTTTTTTTCCATGTTCACAGTAATCTCTTCTTATTGTCGGTCTGATTGCCAGGCTTGTAGTGTTAGTTCTTAAAGAGGGAAGCTGAGGAGATAAAGCAAAGTAAAATACATTAACGTGAGCCTGGTACATATATATTATAATGGAAGTAATAATGTATTACACTTCTACAGTATTTTCCATTCAAAGATCAATGTAGAAAAAAAAAAAAAAGAAAAAAAAAGAATAAAAAAGAGAGCATGGTAATGTACTTTGCCTATTTCTGTGTCACAGATTCAGGAGGTGCTTGCTAAATAACGTAGACTAACACAGGATTGCACCATATTCTGCACTGTTTCTACTCCAACCCTGGATCTATGTCAGGGTCACCAACCTTCTCTGCTGTGTAAATAATAGATTTTTCACTGTGGTTGTTGATAATATATATATATATATATATATATTTTAAAAAAGTTACACCTCCCCCAGCAGTCAAGATTTTTTTTTCAGATTACTTAAAACATAAAAGATTTTTTTTTTTTTCAGAAAAACACATAAAAATAATGCCTAATTAAACAGAAAACAGAGAATAACTCCCTTCCCTACATTAGCTTTGAGATACTAAGAGTTCATGTTAAACTGTTCCATTGTCTCTTAGAAAACTTTGAAGATACATCTCCTACCACTGAGGCAATACTTTCTTCCCTGGGCTAGTGAGGGCTGAGCAGTATCAGGACATTCTTAACCTCTTTGCTTGAGGCCATGGCACTTGCAGTCAGCTTGGAGATGCATAGACTGTCGCTCAAGCAGCCCAAGTGGAGGTGACTTGTGGTTAGAACCATACTCACAGTATTTTTAGTTTGTCTCAGAACCCCTTTCAGTGTTTTATAAGCAGCAGAAAACTTCCAGGGGAAGAATTTTTTTCTGCAGCATGTGGTAGTTGTACCTTTTGGAAGATGTACCAAACCACACTCAGGGAAGGAGATGACCTGAACTCCCATCTCCATGAGCTGACACTTCCACTTCTATTGCAAGTCAGCCAGCAGAGTTTCGGCCAGCTGGAACCATTCTGAGAGCTTGAGCATTCATAAGGGACAATAGAAACCACATTTTTTTGGTCTGAATTTACCATTTTTTGAAAGTATTTCAAATGTCATCTAATATGCCAAAATTATACTTTTTTGTTCACCTCACAAACTAGTTCTCACTTCATGCTCCACTCTGAAGGCTTTGGCTGCTGCTGACTGAAAGCCACACAGTACAGGAGCCTCAGCAGGGGAATACCACAGTGGCAAAAACTTTGAAAGAGCCCAGAAGACAATTCTTAATGTGCATATTAAGCCCACAACAGTTCAACTTATTAATTACCCCCCCCCCTAAATCTCCCTTCAGCTTTGAAATGCAAACAATAACTTTTGTTCATTAAAAATGATTAACACTAATACAACCAGAGTATTTACCTAAGTGATTAATTTAGTTCAGTAACAATGGACATTGGCTGACTTGTATAATTCATCTAAGAATCATATTTAACCACATATATCTTCAAAACTGCTCTGCCAATATTGAGGAAAACTCAAACATGTTGGGTATGCCACTGAATGAATTGCATTGAATTTCATCAGCATGGACTCATTTGCATGCAGCCTGGATCTGATTCCTTAATACCTATGAAACATAGATGTTCACAGCATGTGGATACAATCCACTGTATGATTATATATATATATATATATATATATATAATATATAATATACACATTATATATAACATATATTATATAATATGTATATATTATATATATTTTATATATATATTGTTTCTCCTCTTTGTTCAGATATATATATACATATATATATATATATATGAACCTAGTCACAGTTCCAGGGAAAGTCAGCACAAGTAAAGGAAAAAAAAAAAAAAAAAACTTAAGACTTAGTGACTTCTGATGCTGTACTTGGATGACTGAACTTTATCTTGGTTCAATTTCTTAGCAGGAAATCAGAGATTTTCTAAATGACTCTACAGCTGAATACAAGAAAAAAAAATGTTAATGATATTTAATTTTTCAATAGTAAAAACATACATTCCTGCTAAACATACTGTGCTGTTATTAACTAATATCTAAAATTAAAATAAAACTAAGAAGAAAAACAATGTTTCAACGTTTAAAAATATATTTTCTTGTCATGGGGACAAATTATCATGCACAGCTTTTGTAAACAGAGTAAGATGTGTGCTGGGCTTTCTGTACATGTTGTGCATTAGCCTGAAGCCCTTGACTTTGTGGCCATGACGCTGACAAAGCTCCCTTAATAAGAGAAGTTTTACCTTTCCACATGGGCTTAGTGTGCTCACATCTGTGTACATTGTGAATGAATTGGAATGCTTTGTGATTCATGTCGTGAGTATCAAATTAGATTGAAATAAGAAGCTACCAAAAAAAAAAAAAAAAGAATTCAATGTAAGTGTGTATATTCACAATGTGGAACAGCAGCTTTTCTTTTCAGTGCTAGGCTTATCTTCTATCTGCAACTGCTTCATTCTGAGGCATGAACATTCATTCACATGAGATGTCTGACGCCATAAATCTCAAATTCTCTCCTTGCTTCCACTGTTGCCTCCATTGTGCTGGCTGTGCTAATGAAAAGCAGGTTTTTGGTTTCATATGTACGTGCATGTGTGCAAAAGAAGGAGGAGCTGTGTCATATAGGAACTCACACTGCTCAGCACAGAGATAGAAGTCCACTGAAGTAGAAAAAGTATTATAAATGCAATAAATCTGGAGAAAATCACTAACATGTAGAGGCTTTTTCTGGACTCATAACTATTTTTATAAATACATAGAAACTAAAATATCATCACAAATAAAGTAGTGCACTGTGTTATATGTTGTGGTGTTTACAGAGAAAAACCAGCTTTTAACTTGGAAAATATTTCAGAATAAAATAAATAAATAAATAAATAAAAAATATTAAAATAAAACAAAGTAAAATAAAATAATAAAATAATATAAAAGACTTGTGAAAGCAAGGACAAGCATTAGAAAGAGAAGGGGAGGGAAAGCTGGGGACATCTCATCTGCACATGTAAAAATGCAAATTTGATCCATGTCTTTCTTATCTCATGGTAACAGACTTGGCTCACAGAGCACAATAGCACCTGCAGTTCTATGGCCCAAAATAATGAAGTTCAAGAATAATTGATTGGATTATGGCAACATTTCTATAAAGCCCTGTGTTCATCAGCAGATGCCCACTACCTCCCTGGGAACCAATGGCATGAAAAGCCTGAAAGTAGGATGCAGCTCCCTGATTCTGGGACACAGATGCATTTAGGGGCAATAATAGTCCTCATTGTAACTGCTAGCTAATAATAATAATAATAAAAATAAATAAAATGGAGGATTTGGCAGTAGCTTTACAATTTTCTTCCTTCTCCAATTTCCTCCTTCTCCTCCTTTTGTCATGTAGGCCTGCAGTTGCCCTTAAAGAAAAGGTCTCTCCTCTGGGTTGTACCAGATTAGTTTACCTCTGTGATAGCCAGGGCCTAAATAATATTGATGTAGCTGCAGAGCTGGACCTGGTGGATTGATTTTCCCCAAATGTCCATAAAAAAACAAGCACTGCATTAACAAATCAGATCAAGTTCCTCTGATTTTGTCTCCAAATTAGGAAATTTGCCCTGCTTAAGGATTTTAAGAATTAGCCCACTGCAGCTGAGGGCCAGTGAACTGGAGGTGATGGTACACAGTCTGTCCAGTATGGATTCATCTGTCAAAACTTTTGTCCTTGCACAAGGAACAGCAGAGCTATTATAAAAGTGGGAAAATGTGTTTGCCTTTCCTACCTCACACGCAAGTGTGCTGAGGAAAATGCGGGTAGGAAGTGAGTATAAAATCAGGGTTGGGGGTGGAGATGACAGTGAGGAATATATGCAGCTGTAGTTTTATTCAAAAAAAAAAAAAAATCACACAGACTACAAACCACTTGCAAATAATTTGCTATCCCTCTACCATTCTGTATGAGCTGAAATCAGATACAAGCCAATTACCACAAATGCAAACATTAGTGCGGCCCGCTGCAGCAGCAAGCTGCGAGGAGCTGCCCCGGGCTTTGCCAGATGGGCAGTGTGACTGTGCTCCTCCAAAGGGGCTGGGGGCAAGCTGGGCCGGGGGAGGCAATTCGTAAAGGGCTCAGCATATGCCACTCGGTACTCAGAGGGGTATGGAGCTGTTGCAGTTTACCTGTCATTTTTGGCTTTCTGCCACATGGGCCAGTAACTCTGTGCTGTGGATATGAGGCAGTGCTTGTGCATTGCAAGCTTCCACATAATTATCCTCCCCTGTGCTCTTTTTTATACCCATTCAAGGAAACCACTCATTAGAAAAACAGCCTGCTGCTCTCCCTGTGGCCAGCCTGCTCCACCAATAAAGTTGTGACCAGGACTTCACTCCTTCCCACCGTTTCCTTCCCCCCATTTCCCCCCAGCATCCATCCCTGCACGCTCACAGCAGAGGGGTTGTGATCACATCTTGCCCTCATGCAGAAGTGGGATTCTTGCACTCACTATGCACTGCATCATGATGAAAGATGCTTTTGACCTTACAACTGCAGAAAACATGAGAGAGAGGTCAGCTCACAGCTCTGTGGATGAGATCAAAATCCCCCTTGATGTCAGTAGAATTTCTCTTTGGGGATCACATCACATGTAAGTAGTGGGACCTACTATGCAGTTAACAACGCGGCAACAAGGGATGATTTTTTTCTGTGATTATAGTTCTTCCTCTTAAAATGTGAATAAAACCCATTTCCTTTAATGATCAATCTTTTATTTTTTTATTTTTTATTTTTATTTTTTTTCTCCTATGGGCATTTTGGAGTAAAATGCTTATTCCATCTTTTAAAAGGAGCTTTCCTTGTTCCCCCACCCAAACCCCCTTTGACAAATCGAGTCTCCTATGTATTTGAAGATGTCGGAGGTATTTCAGTGCTGTGTTCACTTCTGAATTTGTAGAACTGAAAGCTTAGTGTAATGGAAAAGACTGCTGAAAACTTTGCTAAACAGATGATCACATTCCTGAGTTTGTTTTACTTAGTTAGCACTTTTGCCTGCTGTGAGGTGTTTTCCTTGGATGGTTACCTACAAATACAGCACTGACCTCAGTGTGCATGAAGCAGGCCAGCACGGACAAACAGAGCCAATTGGACATGCTCTATAAATCATCACCCACATCCTTCCAGCAGCAAAAATAAAAAAGAAAGGAGGAGGGGGTAAAACAACTGGTGAGTGTTCCACATGAGGAAATTGAGGCTATTTGGTGTCACCAGCTGGAAATACTCAGTGTTAAAAAGAAAGGTACTGGCATGAACTAGCTCTGTTCTGGATAAAGGTCTAACATTATAAATAAATGCTATCATCTTACAGACATACAGGCAAAAAATAGGCCTAGATATGTTCTCTGTTTTAAAATGCAGAGAACCTGAACCTGTCTCAAAAGACAAGCACAGAAATGCTATGACTTATGAAACAATACCTAAGTCCAACATAAAAAGCTCTTTCTTAGCAGACTTCACACTAGTTTTTCAACTCTGTCTGAACCATAGGAGCCACGAGCTTTTCCCAGCTCCTCAGTTCAAATGTGTCTGAGATGATTTCTACTTCTGTACTGGAACAAATCCCAGGTATAAGCCTAAGGTATCTTCTCCTTTCCGTCCATGGAGGAAGATTCATTATAGGATGAAGCAGGCAAAGGATTTCTGCTGCCCTTCAACCAAATTTTCAGTTGGGATGAGCTGTAGAGCAGGCTCTTGGCACATGCCACTGTGTGAAAGCTCAGCTTACAGTTAGGCTAAGACATTTTTTATTATCTTATTTAGATAATAAAAATTATTTTCCTGAGGAAAAAAATAAAAATATTGAAAAGAAAAAAAAAGAAATCTTCCAGTATGACAGTTCTCTTGACCCTTTGCTTTGGTGCATTGTGAAGGGACTGACAGTTAACTTACCTGAGTATTTAGTGATTTTTCTAATTGCCAGGTGACAGTATCAAAGTTGCTCTGATTAGTCCAGTCCACATTCCTACATTCTCCATAAATGAGTATTAAGATCTGAGAGACTATTCTGAATTCTCAGTCTTCTTCCTAGTTCATCCACTATTTTGAGTCAAATTTCTTTTGAAATTATTCAGCATGACCCTTTGTAGAAAAAGATCTATCCTAAGACGCCTATGTCAGCAAGAGGTATCATCAGTGAAAATCCCAAGAAAACATGCATCTCATTACTCTTGGAGATCTGGCCCAATTCTTATTCTTCTCCTTATCATGTCCTGCAGTATAGCTCTAGGAGTTCTTTGATCATTTTCTTTGCTAACACTCCCTTTGCTTTGAAGAGAGGACCTTGCTGTTTTCGACTTGGTGGTAGAGAACATATAATTAAGGGTTGCAACACTTTGGGGATGTAACCTTTTGGTTACATCTGCTTTAGCTAGGACAACAAGCCAGCTGGCATGTGGTTGCTCCCATCCACATGGTTAAATTGTCTTGTCTGTTCCCCACCACTACTTTTACCTGAAACAAGGTGACTGTGTTCAGATTACATACTGAAAGCAGTCCCTGGCTTGTGCTAACCCCTGACCTGTGCCTAGGCACAGTTTGGGACTACTAGTTGGCCATGGCCCAAACTACATCTGGAACAATGCTAAGAGTTAAATAGTAAGGACCACAGGGTGCCAGGGCATGACCCTTTGTTCTGGTTCATTTTAGTTCACTAATGTAGATACAGTCTTTGTGGATTTAGCCTTCACAAGTTGAATAAACATGTCATTCAGTTTCCCTGACTTCAGGTTCACTCAAGTAAAAGCATAAGTATGCTAAGCCTCTCATGCAACTGATGGAAAGATGTTTCCAGAGGATTCAGATCTTCTTATGTGTTACGATACACCCCTTCATACACACAAAGACAACCAAGCAAACAAAAAACAGCTAAATAATAAATAATTTATTTTTATTAAAAAAAAAAAAAAAAGTGTGAAGTAATGATGGAAAGAGTCAGTAAAAATATGGAGACATTAAGAAACTAACACACAAATACTTTTTTTTTTTTTGGGGGGGGGGTGACGGCACTGAAGTGGGTAAGCACTTCTGACTGTTTTGGGCAGATCACCACGTCACTGTTGCCAGGTGGTTCTAACCTATAGGAAAGATTACAGACATTTTCTTCATAAATCACTAGGTATAACATTCCAATGCATTCACCTCATCAACTGTTACAAGCTGGATATATAAAGCTGTCCAAAGAAATTTGGTGCAGGTTATTGGCAAACTCTTCTTAGATACACATTTGAGTTGACTGGGGGGATTGGGAGGGTATGTGAAACTTATAAACACTGACAATAATTCTTGTCCATCAGCAAAATGGCTGATGTCTAGAAAGTGTCTCTTAGAGCCATGGTTGCTGGTGTCTGGTTTGTCAATGGCTGTCTTTGGTTTCACAAATCCATGACTACTGTCAAACCACAGTAATTTACAGAGCAGGAACCCTCCTGTAAGTCTGCTGGCAGAAAAATGCTCTCACCAGAAGCCTCTAGGCTGGTATTCTGCTAGGTTCAGCACAACAAGATGTATTCCACAGGGAAAATGCTGAGGCCAACAATGATACAGTAACTGATTTCAAAACAAAAATATGTCTTAAATCAAAATGTTTGGAAAATTTTAATTTCCAAGTTTGGAGGGGATGAGATTGCTTTTTTTTTTTTTTTTTTTTTTTTTTTTTTAATTCCAGAGATGAAATAACATGAAGGAACAAAACCTAAAAAAAAGTCTGTGCACAAAATACATTTGTTGCTTCCATTCTTTTTTTTTTCTTACCCAAACTGTAAGTATCATTTTCTACATATTACTAGTTTAGTCATCTTCCAAGTAACATACTAAAATCAGTTTCATTCCTTATTCTGCTATTGCAGCTTCAAAATCAAAACTTGTCTTGAGACCTGACATTTGCTATTTCAAAATTTAGCTTTTCTTTTCACATTAATATTTCACATTCCCTTGTTTTTCTTTCTTGCTTCATCATCTATATATTGTTTGCACATCATAATGGTGTCATATAATGCTACTGTGTGATCTGTTAATAATTTTAATGATTTTCCTACATAACTCCCCAAATTAAGTAATTAGTAGGTGGTTTTAATAATTTGCTCTAGCCAGCAATGAAAAGTTAAAACTGTTAAATTTGTTATCACTTATAAAACAAAAGCCTGGCCAACTGGAAATATTATCACTTTTATATATGTTTAAGTTTGTATGCGTATTTTATATATATATAATGCATATATAAGCATGGGTAAAATTGATGTACAGTTTCAAACCCAATTAGATATTAAACAAAAATGACAAATGTTTTCAACTAAAGAGGAAACTAAGAAGTCAGGCAGAATTATTTATATAAAGGAAAATAAACATTTGGAATAATTTAGCAGGAAAGGTGACTGCAGCAAAGCACAGAAATGAGTTTAAGAGATACTTCAACTTTTCTCCCCAACTTTTTTACTGCAGCTTTTTTCCCCTCTTCTCTCTTTTCTCACTGTAATTTTAATGGAGGAGGAAAGGATTAAGAAGAAGCAGGGAAGTAGGCTTAAGATATACAAAAAAAAAAAAAAAAAAAAAAAAAAAAAAAGTATGCATATGAGGCCAGATGGCTTTTTCCTGTTGCTTAAAACATGTTATGTTCTTGACACAGGCCTTATTTTTAAACTAAACTGCAGGCCAATAAAAACAATTTTTACTAGGGAAATCATCCATGCCCCACTTATAGACATGACGCCTTGTTCAGCTGAATCATGGACTTTAGGTAAGGCAGCCCCACTTGGCAGGCTGACTCACCCCACCACCATGCTCCATGCATAGCTCACAACCTGCACATGAACAGCAAGAGCTATGTTGCTTGTTAAAGTGCCTTAAAGAGCTCCTTGTGTGGAGTGGTGCTGCACTGATTTCATAAACGCCACTGCTCATTTTTATCTCCTGTCTGTGTTGGGATTTGTCACCTCATTCTCACATATTCTTGGAGATGTCCTGGCTTGTGGCACCTACCTCCCATGGACTTTCACATTTTGGTGCATCACTTAGCAATCATATTTTTTGGACACAGCACCATGTGGAGCTGAAACTTTCTGAAGTGACTGAACACTCCTTTCTTACAGGATTCTTCTGACTCCTTAACATTGGTTAACAATCTCGGGGCAAATCTTTAAACCATGTAGTCAGGGCAGGTTTGCATCTCTCAGAGAGGTGGGATCAATTGGGCAAGTCAAGGCAACAGATATTGTTTAGATAACTCATTTTTCTTTGCTTAGATGTGTATTCCTTTAGCGATATATAAATGAAACAGTGTCACTAACTGGTCTGCTGTTATTTTACTACCTAACAGGCTGTGCATGTTCCAGCTGTCAACTGTGTGATCAGCAATCTTCATGGCAAGAAAAGAGCCGCTACACATTGGATTCCCAGCTATGAACAAGTATGTTTGGCTAAATCACATAGAGGAGCAGAAGTCTGACTCGCATGTTTTAAATAGCTGAAAGATTTTATCTTTACCACAGGAGAATTTTTGTTTCTGGTAAGTTATGAATAACAATATTAAAATACATATGGGTGTAATCCTCATCCCAGATAAGATCTTGCCCATCACACGGCTGTTTTTTCAAGTCTGTCTTTATCCCTCAGGAAATTCTAACTATGACAATATTGAAAATCTTTTAAAAATAGCAGTGATTAAAGGCATCTCCAAACAAATTTGAGCAATAACAACAACAACAAAATAATAAATTGAAAGAGGCAGATTTTAAGTTGGGGAAAACTAAGGTATTAAACATATGCAGTAATTGAAAAGCATATTTTAGGGTTTACATATGTTCGAAAAAAGATGGGACACACTCAGTGGTGCTTTATGTAAAATACATTCCATATCAAATAGTCTTTGAAATTCTCATTTAAAGAGTCTTAGGGTATGAGTCACAAAGTGATAGATGAAATGTCTTGTTTATCTGTGTTAAGTAAGATTAAGATTTACAACTATAGGGTTTATAAGCATAAACTAGATGATGGCAACATTGATTTTCTTTCATTCATTGTAATTTTAGGAGAAAGGATGTTCTGAATGAAAAGTATTTACTTCAGAAAGACATTGGTAACACCTTCCTTGAAGCAGCAAATAAAAAGGATGACCCTATAGCCACACATTTAATCCCCATCATTACTGTGATCCTCAGTGGCCATGAGGAAACTAAAAATGAAAACATCAAGCAATTGCAAATCAAATCTCAAGAATTAAATTAAAATTTATTCTATTGATTACAAAGCAGAGAAAAAAATATACCTTGGTCTCCAATTCTCTGTAACACTTACTAGTCTGCTCCACTTCCCTGATGCTTGTCACCTTTTTTTCTCTAAAAAAGTTTAACATACAAATACAAGCAAAACTTTTTTTACCCAAAGTCCTATATGGTTCTTACTGAAAAGAATAGAAAACTTGCAGTTGTCTTCCTTAAAACAGTACTCGGACATTAAACTGCCAAGGGAGCTGTTCCTAGTAAACATGATTATTGATTACTCAATAGCTTAATTTCTGAGTTGGGAATTAGGATGTTGATGGAAACATTTACATGAAAAAATGTTTGTTCATTCAAACCAGATTACCCTAATTTTAAGATTAATGATGACTGTAAGAAAAACACACAATTCTAGAAGGTAAACAGATGACCACAGAGAAGTAAAATTAGCTAAAATATTATTTACATTTTCATTCAATTACTCATTGGAATATCTGTGGATGAAATCACTCCATAAAAGGGGGAAAGGGAAGGTTTTACTCCCTTCATTCAGAACAGAAGAAAGGAACCAGGCCTTGCATTTTTGTATGATACCAGCATGTTCTTATACAAGAACTAAGGATAAAGAAACAGTAAAAACAAACCAATAAAAAACAGCAAATATCCCCCAACTCAGAGCAAGGCTACCTATAGCCCTCCAGAGTCAGTAGACTGCTTCTTCACTCTCTATTTCTTTCCTGGGGCTATAAACAGTAGGATGTGTAGGTTTTAAACGTCTGCTAGCTGCCATATTTCCAAAGGGCTTAGAATTAATTCTCCATCTCATGAGGTGAACACTGAAGACTGAAGGTGCCTGAATTTCTCTGCTGTATCAGGCTGATAGCAACAGCTCCTCACACCCGTGCAAGCTAATGTTGCCCTGTTTGATATCAGCCTGAAAAAAAAAAAAAAAAAAAAAAAAAAAAAAGTGAAATCTTTTCAGTGCTCAGTATAACAGAAAGTTTTTAAGTTTTTGTTTGTTTGTTTGTTTGTTTGTTTTTTCCCTTGTTTTACATGTTGCAGCCCTATTTACACGTTAGGAAGTACCTGCTGGGAATTGGGTCTCTTTTGTTCTGCTGTGTTTTTCACAACCATATGATATTGTGGGTTAAAGTTCAATTCGCCATCCACTGAAACTACAAGGCACTTTTCTGAAGTGTTCTTCAGCCAGTCATTCCCTATCTTGTATTTGTATAGTCGACTACTTTACTTTGGTAAAGTATTTTTCACTTGTCTTCATTGACTTTTATTCCAGGCTCACTCTCTAGTTGATAGATATCAATTTGAATTCACCCTGCTCTATCTTTGGAGCTCTTTCTATTGTAGTCACCCTGACAATGTAATAACCATCCTCTCTAATTTCCATCATCCCCATTATTAATGAAGTCACTAAACGATTTACCAGCCATGGGACAGATTTTTTCTGAGGTCCTCTTGATACATCCTTGCAGTTTAATGACAAACCATTTATAACTATTATTAAAGGACAGATTTTCAAACAATTGTGCTCCCACTTCAAAGTAATTTTATCAAGCTGGTATTTCCCTAGCTCACAATAATGTGTTTATTCATTTACAAATATGATAAGGCATAACACCTTTTCCCCAAACATCCTTTCCTTTAATTCAGAAGCCTTATTACAACAAAAATGGATCTAATTGGCCAAATGAATATTGGCACTGAGGTGGAAATTTGTTTCCACTGACTATTCAGATAATACATCTAATGTAATAGATGTATTTCAGCATCATCTAAGGACATTAAATATATTTACATTTAGGTTTATACACATATGTCTTCTAAATTATCACTATAGTCAATGGATTTTCAGTCAGTCAGTCCATGCAGCCATTCAGCCTAGAGAGCTGTTTATCTTACATTAAAGAAGTTATGTACATTTGATCAAGTTTGCACCCAAAATCTATTGATTGCATTGGCTAAATGTCCATTGTGTGTAATTGGAGCTTTGGCATCAGCTGATAGGAAGACATTCACATATAGATGTTTAAATTAATGTGTCCTAATCTGCATATGAACACTGCATCACATTTGTTACAAATCCATGTTGCTAGCTAGTATTTACCGTTTTCTAAGTGCATACAAAAAGATTGCTTAATAATCTGTCATCTTTTTTTTTTTTTTCAGAAGTAAAATTTACTCCTTAATGTCCTGTGGCCACTTACAGAATATGAACATTGTGGTTGTGATTTGGTTATATAAATACAAACATTTGGTGCTACTAGTAATGTCATAAGGTAAGTGCTGAGATAGCAGCAGCCGCTCCAGCAGAAGATGAAGTGAAACAATAAGCATCTGTCTTTTGTCATCTTGGACAGAGTATGTGGTTGTTCAGTCATCAAAAAAGACATTAGAAGCCCGTGTTTAGTCTGTTTAATAAAGCCTTGTGAGAGGGATTCAAATCACTATATGAAGGTTCCTTCCTAACTGACTAAGGTCAGTGTAGCTTCATTTAGCAGAGAGTTAGTGGAGTCCAAGGCAAAATTCATAACATCTTCAAATCAGTGTCTAAACCAGGCCAAATGAATATTGGCACTGAGGTGGAAATTTGTTTCCACTGACTATTCAGATATGGATACCTACTCTGTCTGAAACTGAGTAAGGTCTGAAACTAAGTAAGGTCAATTTCAGCAGTTTGCTCATTTTTAGTTTTCTGGCTGGTTTTATAAAATGGTTTCAAGCAGTCCCTCTGATTTCATCAGCAACAAACTTATATAGGGACTCTCCCATTTGTTTTCCTTTATTCTGGCTTGAATTCTTACCCTCAGAGTGCAAAGGAAGATTATGTTATCCAAAAGAAACAAAACAGCATCAAATATTTTTGCTTCTGCAGCTATGATTCTTTTCCCCCTTGAATACTGAATCCATTGTTTCTTCATTTTCATCTTGCTGCTAAGATGCTTACGAAATGTTTTATTGTTTCCCATTTTATTGCATGTTCATTTATCTCCATTCCATTCCTGGCATTTTTATTTTATTTTTTAATCTGTTCTAATATTTCACAAACTAATGGTTGCTGCTTGTGAGAAGGCTCTAGAGGCTGACCAAATATACACCAGAAGCTGGACTTTAGAAGGTCAGTAGGATATAAAGGTGACAGTTAGCTGCTATAGGGTATCTGGAATTAATAAACTAGATAATAGAACATAATTTACTGTACTTGCAAATTGATGAAATGTCACAGCCCCAAGTGCTGGGGACCTTCAGCTCCTATAGAGCACCATGAACACCTTCAGAAAAACTGCTTCCACTGCTTGCAGCAAGATTGTCTTTTGGCAATATAGAAATTCTTCCAAGAAATCAAAAGCAAATAACATTTCAGCTGTTACTGAAAAGTATTTTCTTAGACTCCTGAAACAAGATGAAGTCTGGCAACACTATGGCTACCACTGATACCTTTATGTCTAGGATCTGTAAAATCTTCAGGAAGGAGTGTCACCAAATGCAGACAGGTAGAGATACAAATACCAACCCATACTGAATTGCTGAGAGATAGAAAGGCAATTTTCTAAATAATAACTCTCAAACAAGTAATGGCTAAATAATAATGACCTCACACCTCTTTTGCTTGAAATAGGACCTATAAAAGCTTTTGGTATTTGTAAAAATTTTTTCTATAACCAACACAGAGCAAAACATCTGGTGCTTCAGATTGACATTATATACAACAACTGCAGAGGTTTTCTCCTGAAAAAAATGTAACAGTTCTCCTCCTAATTAATAACTGCAATTACTCTAAACCTGTCATAAGACTGTAGAGTTTAACTAGACTATAAAGAGGTATGTTATAATACTTAAAATGTGTTTTATGAGATATTTCATAACAAGTTATAACTGTAGACTTATCATTGTTCCAGCTATGTTTGCAATTACACTAAAATCAATATTGTGCTTAATTATACACCTAAAAATGCAAATATACTAAAGGCAGCCACAGGGACTTTGTTTCAGATCAAATCAGTAGGACAGTAAAGTCTAGAAGTCAAAACAATAAATAGAAGGGAATGAACAAGCAATTAATAGCAGTTATCATCATTTTGTTATCATCATTTTGTTAATTGTAGACTAGAAGTGTCCCTTCAGTATTCAACGACCTTTTCAAGTCACAGACCCCATATTCTGCCAGTCAGTTTTACCCTAAATATAAAAATCTGTCAATTCTTTATCGATTATATCAGTAAATAGGTATATTTGTCTCTTTTCATAGATTTCATTTAAACCACTTCTAAAAGGAGAATATTTCCTTGATTTGGGAGCTCTCTGAATGCATCATTAAGTGCTAGAAGATGATGTTCTGGCTCTGGGACTATGCAGAGAAGTTACAATAACAGCAACAGTTGTTTTACATTACATGAGAATTTACCCAAAACAGATGGCTTGACCTGTTGACTTCACACTGGATATATGTCAGAAAATCATGACAATAAAATCGTATGCTTCCTATCACAAAAGTTAAGGCTAGACTTGCACTTACATGGATATAGAAGAGATCTTGTCTTTTAAAGCAATCCATGCAGTTCAGGACTCTCGGGCAGAGTCATACAAAAAGATCATGAGCTGTTCCCAATAAGTAGTACCTTCTCTATTGTTAAATGAGGGCCTCAGTCTGCAAGATAAACTAGTAGTATTATTGACATTTACCTCCCCTGAAAGCAAACAAAGCAAAAATAAATCAAAGCACCAGTGGCTTGTATATGTGTTAAGTCATGAAAGAAAGACTAGCAGGTTTTCAAATGGAATATATATATATATATATCTTTCCAAAAACATATTTTTAGTGACAATTATACTTCATTAAGAAGGAATTTCCTATGAATAGACTGGAGAAGCCCACTTTCTTGGTAATTCCCTATGCATATTGCATGAAAGTAGCAGCAGCAGGAAAGTAATGTCTCTGTTTTCAACTCCCTTCTCCTGCCCTTCACAGTAGGTTTCTTATGCTCCTCTTGTTCTGTACGTGCTAACCACACCTAAACATGTGTCTTTTACTGGTGTTTGTAACACCATTTGGCTTTCCAACAATGAGGAATAGACTACTTCCTAGGGAAGCTACCATCCTCTGCCACTCGATGTCTATCATATCTGTCCTACTGATACATGCTGGATAGATAAATTCATAATGATTCACAGAGGTCTAACAACAGACATGGTAACAAATCCCAGTCCTGAAATCTTTCAAGGAAATGCTTCAGGAGTTCTGACTGAAGGAGGGCTCAGAGGTCAAAATCCTTGAATATAAGAGCCTCCCTCCCTCATGTACAGTGTAATGATGGCAACAGAAAATTGGTCAGAACTGAGGCCTTCTTTTTACTGTTTTCTAGGATTAGTCATTTGCTATAGACCTATATTCTCAACACACACACACAAAAAAAAATGCTTTTGCTGATGTATGGAGCATATTACTCAGATCATGATAAATTCTGAAGTAACACTAGAGCTAGTATATCTAGCAAGACAATGTTTAAAACAGATATACTATTTATAGAGAAATCAAGATTATACTAATCAAGATTATACTAAAAAAGTAACATAAAGGGATGTGATCATAGGGCAGGAAAGTAGTCAGGAAAAAACACATATCCAGTGAAAGAAGATGAAAGAAGAGAATGCACAGGGAAAAAGAAAATAAACAAAATGAAATAAAATTGTATGAATTAAGATAAAATGATCAGAAGGAGAAAACAAATAAGAGTACGCTTCAGGGACAGAAAAAAAAAAAAAAAAAAAAAAAAGTCAAATATAAAAAATCTGCATTTAGACTCATGGCATTGATTTTAACTTCAGCCAGTTCCAGCATTTCTCTGAAAAACTTTCATGATTCAGTGTGGTATGAGAAGAGTGAAAGATGATAACCTCAAATAGTGAACATTGATGTCATTTGAGAAAAACCTTTTCTTATTCCTCTGAACAGAATTCAGCCACTCGGCTGTTGTGGTTAAAAAGAAATACTTTCCACTAGACTTTTTTGTATACTGACTGAATTATAAACACTGAAAGAACTAAAGCCAGTGTCTCTTATGCAAGGATGTATGATATGTGCTGTTCTACAACTGCTGTTTTGTTTTTAATTTGCTTGGATTGATTTGTCTTTACTTGTTCATCTCCCAGTATATATGATTTCTCAAAGATCTACTGATATCATCCAGGGGCTAACCAAGAAAGAAGAAGTTGTTATCAGTAGGGAAAATAGATTGTATAAAAAGAGCCTTTTACAAAAGACAAAATAATATTGAAAAATATATGACCCAAAAGAGCTTACAGATATCTTGCAAAGGAGTAAATTTAAGGCCTGAAACAACCATATCCAAATCCATGGTGTGGTAGAATTAAGAGATGATTTTTATGAAGTGAGGACTGACAGAGGATCATGAGATTTAGCAAATAATCCAACTTCTGGACCACAGAAGAAACTCACAGATTTGAAGAATTTATAGTGAAAAATCTCAAGATGAAGGATGATAGAAGCTTTTAGCTCCTGTGTGCTTTTTGTGAACACTTAAACAGTGTCAAGGGCACTGTTCCCAACACAGTGAAACCTGCCATATGTTTGCACTTCTTAAATGTGTTAAGATATTCACCTCTGGCATGGAACATCTTGGGACAATGGAAAGTGTTATAATATCAATTCATCTTGAGTAAAGAGGCTTTTCATTTTACCATCTGCATTTAAAATGTAGTAGTGCTTAAGACTTGCAAAGAAAAGGAATAGCAATGACATATATGGTCCAGAAACAGCACAGGACCCCATGGGACACCATGGCTTCAGCAACATCCTTATGTGTTTACAGTCCAACAGGAATGGTCAAAATGTCATCAAAACAGGCTTTGTGCCATATATAGAAACAGTAATCCTCAAGTGTCTGGATAAGATGTGTTTTCATGTAAGGCCCAAGATTAACTTCAGGCTGTAGTTCACATTATCTGTAAATAAGTCTGATATAAGAGTTATTGCCCTCAGTATTTAATGCCAGAGTTCACCAATACCCTCAGAGAAACCATACAACACATGCCATGTCAACTCTTGAGAAAATTTCTAATATACTAAAAACCACTGGCAGTGGGGCAAGTGGTACAGATGTCAGCCTCCTGTATTTGCCTGGATGTTAGTGCTCTCCAAATTAAGATTAGAAAGGGCTAGCTTCTAAGAAAGAGCAATATCTCATATGCCCACCTGAGACTTCTCAGAATCTGGCTTTGACTTCTTATTTAGCCCTGGAAGTCCTCTATAGATTGCTTAAATGGGGGCTGACTTGGGACTTCAGCAATCTTCCCTGCTAAGTAAAACCCTTCAGAAGTATTTCATGTTAAGAGACAGATTGTCTATTTCAAGGAAACACATTGAAATGGTAGAAGTCCAAGGGCAAAGCTTCACTGATCCACCAACCCCTCCACATAGCTCAGCTCACCAACCCCTCCACAAAGCTCAGCAGTTTGACCCAGCAAGATCTCATCCCAAACACTTTTTTCAACAATACTCACCCTTCCTTTTCCTGCTTCCCTCTGGTGACGTTCTCACAACATCTGGATCTGTTCTTAGTTAAGGACAGGAAAAGAGTGGAGGGAAACTGCTGTTATTAGCCTTACACATCAGTGCCACGGAAGATCATAAAGAGTTTTCCTATATTTTTACATTGTGAGTCTGCACTTTCACTGTTTTCTGTCTCTTTTCTGTCTCTTCCAGTTCCTGCAGATCCCCCCAGTTGCAAATATTCTCACAGTAAACTGAGCTTTTCCATCAGACACAGAACTATGAAACATATAAAACTCCCCAAACTCTCAATTTCCCTATAAGTTACAATAATTCTTGCAAAACTTTGTATTTAAAATAACTGTATTCTATATGTATATGTATATTTCCCTGCATTACATAACAGGAAGAGAGATCTGGTATCTAACACAAGGCTAAGTGTGTTGAGGGTCGGGGAGAGGGGGGGGAGGGTTCAGTGAGCTACAATAACTCCATATGCCAAAACTTTAAAGTAGCTCTTTTATTATTTTTTATTTATTTTTTTTATTTTTAATGTAGGACTAAGGCATATACAATTTTCTCCATAAGAATTTTTAACCTGCTCTCTCCCAAGTTTCTTATAAGCAATGTAAAGATCTAAAACATACTCTTGTTTCAAACAGAATTTTAGTCTGATCCCATCATCTTCATTTTGAAATTTTATTTCCCTACATCGATATATCCAGTAAGGTAAGGTAGGTGTTTGCATTGCTGTTTTTTCATAATGAAATCAAATTAGCATATTCCTAGTTAACACATTTGGTTATTAGAATTTGGCCCTTATCTTTGCGCTAAAATACACCACATGGAAAATACTTTTAACCAGCAATTCATAACTTAGTTTGCTTGGGTAAGCGCACTTGCTTACAGTCACAATCATTACCATTTTTTTGGTAATAAAACACTTAAATGCTTATCATTTAATAGCACTTTCCTGACCTATAACATCTGACACTTCAAATCTGATTCAAACTCTGATTCTCTGTTTTCCTGCCTACTGAATTCAAACTTCAGTTTTCCATTTAAGATTTTGTTCAGTTCTTCCACAGACAAATTTTGCTTCTCAATTCATCTATATACATTTTCTTGGCATGTGAAAACAGCTGGGTGACTGGAGAGGTTATTATGAAGACACTATGGGGATGAGATTTGAAGGAAGGATGAAAAGAGATATTTATGTCCCCCAAGCCCAAAAGAGATGGAGGAGGTTGAGGACAAAGAGGAACAGCAACCTGCTGAGAAAAGTGCAGTCAAGCATTTCCCAGGGAAGAAGGTGGCAGTGAGAGCAAGCTGTTTTCTGAAAGAGGCTTTTAGCAGTGGGCTTTACTGCCCTAGATGCCCTGTTAGTGTCTGTATTATTTCCTCCTCCTGTGTATATGCCTTCTCCAAGCTCCCCTCTTATATCCTGCTCCCCAAGTTGTCACATTCACCTCTTTTTTCCTTATTATTATTATTATTATTTTCAGCAAAGACTGTTCATTCTAAAATAAATAAATAAATAGATAAATAAATATAAAATATTGCAATGTATCAGTAAAGTATTCCCAGACCAAAGCTGACTCACTATAGCCAGATGCAGCCAGCCTGGCTTCCACCTTGGCTCCTGGGCTTAATTTCCCCTTGGCCAAGTGCCTTTGCAGCTCTGAGTCAGTTAACAAGAAAACATGGGGAGAAGACATGCACACGGACGGAAGCCTGGCTGAACTTGGACAAGCTGTAGTTTTATTAAAGTCTTCCAATTTCTCCACTCATCTTGGCTTTTTCTTGCCATTTAGTTAGCTTTTTGTTGTGTCATCTTTCTGTACACTTTGGCTCCTCTCTGCTGGCACAAAATGCTCTTCTGCCATAGCTGAAAATGCTGAGCTGGCCTCAGGGGTCTTGTGAAGAATGTTGCTCCATTGCTCCATACAATTTAGCTCAGTGTTATTGCTTGTAAAATAATCCACTTTTAAATACAACCACCTTACAACCACTTTACTGCCTCCCATGGCAATGAATTCCACATGCTCCTTAAAGACCCTGTACTTCGTTTTATTTATCAGCCATAGTAATCTTTGTGTAGTTGTTCTGGAACAGCTGAACAGGGGGAGAGAGACACTCATTTATTTTAACATTTTAATGTAACTTCCATATTCTTAATGCCTGTAATTAGCTACCTTTTACCAAAGATAAGGAATTCTATCAAGCTATTCCTAATACTATTTTAAAATTAACCAATAGCCCTAAAATTATTTAATTAACAAAATGCTTTCTACATCCCCTCTCATACTTTTCATGTTACATCAAATATCTTATGTTTGTGTAGTTATGTTAGCTTCATTCACTGATTAAATCATGATTTTGCATTTTACTTTATTAACATATTTATATTACTGACTTATTTTAAATAATCCAAGTTTTTCTTTTGAGAATGATGCTCTTGAATTGGTAGGGAGTGAAACTAATATATGGCCCACTGATCTCTAATAAATGTGCCTTAGTACCTTCCCCATTGTATTTCAGTTGTCTAATGTAAATATGAAAGCACTGTAATTCATTTATTTTCTGGGGGATTTGTTCCACCAAGAATTTCAGAACAGTTCTTTTTTTCTACCAGGAAATCCACCTTGACCTACGTTGCCAAGACCCCTTCTGAGACAATTTGAACAAATTACTTTAACAGCTTGAGTTTTCATGAAAAAAAAAAAAAAAACCAACAACCAAACAACAACAACAACAAAACCAAACCTTATAATTTGACAATATGCATTTACACTTGTTTACTTATTTATTTATCCTTACTCCCATCAAGCCTGGGCTCTTCTTCATCTCTTCATCTCCCTGACTTTAACACAACTCCTTTTGAGCAGAAAAAGAAGAAGAAAGGAAAAAAAAAAAAAAAAAAAAAAAAAAAAAGGTTGGGAGATAAATGGAGAATGAATGCCAGAAATATCTGCCTTGGCATGAGGTCAGGCACCAGCAGACCACATAGCCAGCCTGAATAGGCTGGAAGGTGGCAGGGACAGCAGAAAGATCAGAAGGATGTATGCATACCTGATGGCACCAAGAGGAGGTCATGATTCTCCTCTCCATGTCAGAAAAACATATCCCAAAATATTAGTGTTTGAGAAGTGTTTGGCCAGGGCATAGATCCGTCTTGGAACAGATCTATGTGAGGGAAAGATCCACAAAAAAAGGGTCTAAACAATCATGCATGAAAAGCAGATTTTTCTCTTTAAATACACCCATATGAGGCAAGTAAAACCTCAGATTTCTGACTATTAGCTTCGTAATCTGTTACTCTTTCTACAGACAAGTTTGCTTGTTTGTTCTACTTGAATTCTCAATGCTGTTTAGTGTTGATCTTTTAAAGATTACCTTAGACTCAATACAAAGTTACAGTCCTTTCAGAGGAAGAAAATCATACATCTCTGTACCACACTGTGCAACTTCAATTATAGGAATAACAACAAAAAAGCAATAGACAGCTCACAGACATCCAGAATACATTTTTTTTTTCCTATTAAAAAAAAAAAAAAAAAAAAACCATTAAAAATATTAATTCCCCATATTCTCAGTTTGGTTTTGAATGAAAAGTACAGTTGATTGAAATGTTAATGAGGGAAAAACGAGAAGAGCAAGGAAAAGATACTATGCATCTACAAAGATGGTTTTGCAAAGACACAGAAAAAGCTAATTATTAGAATGTCTGTCATCAGGCATTATCATGTCTGTCATCTGTTAGTACCAGAAATGCTGTGTGGTGACCTCCTCATGTATACTAGAAACTGCTCACTTGCCTGTAAAGAACTTATTTTAATTTCACAAAGATGAGTAAACCGCTTTGAGGATTTTTAAATTTTTTTTTCTTCTTCTTCTTGAAATTTTCAATATTAAAAAACAGGCTTTTTAGTATTTATTTATTTAAAAACATCATTGATTATAGGCTGTGGAGATTCTCTGCTAATGTAAACTATAAATACAAGTCATACAGTCACACTAACTTTCTTATGGCTGGAATTTTATACCATGCTAGAGTCTTTTGGTACTAATGTGGTACTAACAGAGCTTTTTTTTATTGCTCTATTTGTAGGGCTGGGGACCTGATAATGGTACTGCTAATTGTCCTAGTGACAGCCTAAACCAGCAGCAAGCCCTGCCATTTCCTGTTAATTCACCTCCTCATTCTCCAGACATCTATAACAATGTTCATCTTTGCTGGCAACACAACCACACAAAAATCCAGCTTTTTTGTAATTTCAGTGGCGAATACGGCAACAGGGGCCTTAACTCTGTTTACGAGGGTAAAGGTCTATAGGCCTCTGCAGTTTAGTTTAGCAGAAGACAAAGTTAAATGTAGCAAGCATGCAATTACTGAATGGCGGCTTTATTCAAATTCTTCAGAAGGACAGTGGAAGTGTTATTATTTGAAAACAAAATGAAAGACTATATGCTTCCTATATAACTTTGCTAAGAGGGAATAAAGAACTTAAATAGAAGTATAAACAAATCAAATTGATCTAACGTCTCTGGAAAAAAATATATATATATATCTTTAGTTTAACAAGCATGATATCATTTGGGAAAAAAAATAAGGAAAAAAAAAAAAAAGCTCCATCCCTACTAATAAATAAGTCTTAGATCTTCATGTGTTTTGTCAAAGAATTAACATTTTTCTGGAAATCTTAATCTTGCAAGGATACATTTCTGTGTGGCTCATTAAGTAATATGATTTATCTATTGAATTTAATAGTGAGTGATGGCCACTTCTGCAATCTCCTGGGATCCGATAATATTGATTGAGTTAGCAGGGAGGTGTGAAGCTAATAATAGCAGAAATTTCAAGTCTTAGTTCTGAACATGGATATACAGCTTATTTTTTTTTTCTAAAAGTTTCCCTGAAAGGGGTTCACACTGTTAACAGCCACTTCTGAGACAGAGCACAACCACAGCTCCTCTCCATCACCCTGTGCCACCACTACACGGTGAAAGATGAATTGTGAGGTGTTTGTCTAGGTGCAACTTCAGAAAAGCTTTAAAAAACACAGAGGTAATGAAAGCTGAAACGTTGAAACATATAAATTCATCTAAAAATAAGAAAATATGCAAATATGAGAAAAAGGCAAAAGAAAGTTGATTTGTACATGGACAGCATTAAGTAAGGCTGATGTTAAGCCTCATTTGAAGGATTTATTAATGTGTTTGTTTCCTTGTATTGTATCTTGCATGTCAGCTAATCATATCCTCATGTTTGCAGAGGTGGAATTTCTTATAATTAGTGGAAAATATAACAGCTTTATATAAAAGAAGCTTGCAGTAAAAGCTATTTGACATTTCCATGCAGGTTACAATCCTGATAACATTATACAACATAATCTAAGCCAGGAAAAATAAATAACTAGATAGATAAATAAATACATGAATGAATAAAAAGGAAGAAGAAAAAATGAAAACTTTTTGTCTTGGTAGTGAGGTACCCTCTTATGTCTTTTCACGAACCATGATTTTATGGCCTTGTTCCAACTGATTCTTCATACACTTTAAGTATTGGCAAATCCTGAACATATGTAAGTCAAATAATTCTTTTCAATCTTATTTCATTTTTCATATTCAATGGCTGTGTATTAAAGTAATAGAAAAGAAGTGTCTGAGGACCATACAGACAAGGTTGCACAGGAGACTGGTGTATATCAGCCTTACAAGAGAACATTGTGTCCTTTAGAAAATGTGAGCAACTTATTTTGGGGCAGATTTTTATTAAACACCAAAAGGTGCATGGAGGTGTGGTGTTTAGACCTGTGTTCTTGTATATATATCCAGTCTTTATTCTTACAGGGCCTCAGTTTCCTATTTGCAAATGAGAAATATTGCAAATCTTGCAACCACAATTTGAAACCTAATTAAGGTTCTGAGGGGATACTGTGCTAGAAGTGTAACGATCTATGCAGACAGCCTTTTAAATTAGAGGTATTCAATGCCTTGTTGGAAGTGTTCATCACTTTTCAAGAGCTGGCCTTTGGGTTCTTTGTCTTTGCCTGCTTTTCCCTTGACCAAACAGCCTCCTAAAGACCCAGCCAACCCCTTCCTTCTCCCTTCAGGTTATTCAAATACATCTTGGAGCAGTGTTCAGGCATCTGGCTAAAAGTGGAAAATTATTTCCTCCAACGGAAACCTTATGCCAGTGTGGAGACCACATGACTTGTCATCACATGGGCAGGACAGGAATGACAATCCCATTGGTAGTCGGAGATGCTGAATCTGTGACTTACCACAGCCTCTGCCCTGAACACCACTGGTATAGAATTATCTCCAAGTGAGATAATTCTCACTTGGTATGTTGTACTCCAAGGGTATGTTGTACTCCATAACTCCAAACACTTCACCATGCACAGTTATTGCTAATGGTCTCCTAGGGAGACAGTGTTTGACATGACTTTTTAACAATGTGGAGTCAGAGCTGATTGGCAAGCTACACCCAACACAAATTTTATTTTTCCTTTAGAAATGGCCTTCCAAAAGAACATTAGCTGCTAGAGTTTTTGCATCTCTTTCCTGCAGCACTTGCTTTCAAATTCATTCATATATATGTTTTTGACACAAGGAATGTCTAAAGCAAGCAACAAATTTTGTGAGCTAGTCATATAAAAAATTAAATTTAAAATGTCACAAAGTAACAAACACACACACATACAGACACAATGTGGAAAACCAGTGAGAAGCCCCCTACTTAAAACAATCTACCCTTTAAAATATGTAATGTTTTCCACCTGGAAGATAGGTATACTTGTCCTTTTTGTAACAAGGATGTTTCTTCTTTCCATTCGTGAAAATAGCACTAATTATATTTTCTTGCTTTTCCCAGTAGCAAAATTGTATGAATAGATATATGAAAATATATCTATATCTATCCGGGTCCTGCACCTGGGACGGGGAAACCCTGGCTGCACATACAGACTGGGCGATGAGATGCTGGAGAGCAGCCTAGAAGAGAGGGATCTGGGGGTCATGGTAGACAGCAAGTTGAATATGAGCCAGAAGTGTGCCCAGGCAGCCAGGAGGGCCAACCATGTCCTGGGGTGCATCAAGCACGGCATCGCTAGTAGGTCGAGGGAGGTGATTGTCCCGCTCTACTCTGCGCTGGTGCGGCCTCACCTCGAGTACTGTGTGCAGTTCTGGGCACCACAGTATAAAAAGGACATGAAACTGTTGGAGAGTGTCCAGAGGAGGGCTACGAAGATGGTGAAAGGCCTGGAGGGGAAGATGTACGAAGAACGGCTGAGGGCACTGGGCCTGTTCAGCCTGGAGAAGAGGAGGCTGAGAGGAGACCTCATCACAGTCTACAACTTCCTCATAAGGGGCTGTCGAGAGGCAGGAGACCTTTTCTCCATTAACACCAGTGACAGGACCTGCGGGAACGGGGTTAAACTGAGGCAGGGGAAATTTAGGCTTGGCATCAGGAGGGGGTTCTTCACAGAGAGGGTGGTTACACACTGGAACAGGCTCCCCAGGGAAGTGGTCACTGCACCAAGCCTGTCTGAATTTAAGAAGAGATTGGACTGTGCACTTAGTCACATGGTCTGAACTTCTGGGTAGACCTGTGCGGTGTCAAGAGTTGGACTTGATGATCCTTAAGGGTCCCTTCCAACTCAGGATATTCTATGATTCTATGATTCTATGAAAACAGACGACTACAACAGACAAATGGAGAAGTCACACTCAAAACCCCATTCACTTCACTAATTATAGATGATTATTATAAAAATGTGTTGGTGCTTACTGTGACCTGCAAGTGGGAAAATAGTGAATCAATCAAGATTGTAATTATGTTCTAAATGTCCCTAATAACCAGAATAAGATGGGCATTTGGCAGATAATTAACTTAAAAAATACAAATTTGTGTTGGTTTTAGATAGATCCCTCAGAAATTTTCCGTGCTATAGATGATCACTCCTGTGTGAGCGTCTCCCAAACATTTCTCCAGTAATGCAATACCATCTCGCAGAAGTATGAAGTCAGTGAAGAGAACAATGTTTCCTGACACTTCCCCAAAGCAAAGAAGTTGATGTTAGCTTGCTTGTTGGAGCATGTCCTCTTCCCGGAAGCCAGACAAGAAGTAACTGCCTGTGAACAGGCATTCTCCCTTCACAATAGAGAACAAATAGTTGTACCAAATGACCAGTAATGACTGAGACAATGCCAATAATACTCCTCATAATCATCGTGAAGACCCTTAGATTAAATTTAAACCTGGTCTTGTTAGTGAAATACTGAATGGTTTGGTGTCAAAATTTTGCCACTAACCACCAAACTTTTTATTCCATCAATGTACCAGTCTCTTTTGCAAAACAGTCCTGAATCACTGACTAACGTGAACCTGTACATTCCTGGCGAAATTTGTTCTTTTCACAACTTGATTTTAAATTAGAAAAGATTTACATTATCATACTATTCTTTTTTTTCATTTATTACTCTTATTTTGCCCCTGAAGATCTATATTCAGCTATGTTGTGTTAAGTTCCAATTAGGTTCTCCCACCTCATTTCTCATTTTTATTTCTTTTCAACATTTCTATCTCTTCACATCCTTCGTTTGCTTTCAAAAATAATGGAAAAAAATAATTCAGTGTAAATTGGCTAATTTTCCTTTCCAAAAGGTGATGGAATTCTGAAAAGTTAGATATTGTCAGTTATTGTCTTATTTCTTTCTTCACTCCATATCCTCTGTTTTTTTTTTCTTTTTTTTTTTTTGAGAGAGAGAGAGAAATTCAACACTACAAAACCAAACCCAAACCAAACAAAACACATGCACAAAAAAAAACAAGAAAAAAAAAACAATCAAACAAAAAGAAAAAAAGAAAACAAAACCAAACCATACAAATGATAAAATGACCATCTCAAAAATGGCAAACATGTTTCATATGAATAGAGTCAATATGAAAGGGAAATAATGTACTTTAAGAACATTTCCCCCAAAAATGTTTTAAAAAATGAAGAAGTGCTTTGATTTTTTTTTCATAAAATTATTTATATGGCATTGTTCAAATTATTGGAAATGAACAACTTTGAATAATTTATGTTCTATGTCACTGGAAACAGAATTAAAAATGACCCAGTAGAGTCATGAGGCAATAAGTTACTTTATTACAGATAAATAGATAAATAGAAGACACAAAAACATAGCTGTGGACATGTAAATAATCTCTTGCTAATTTTACACTTTTGTTTTGTTTGTACACATACCATGTATAGACATGAACTAAGTTTTTAAAACTATCCTCTTTTTAGGGATGAGTTCATCCTGAAACTCATCTATGTGTAGGTTGAACAAATGACAGTGTTCCTTCTGCAGCGTGCAGCTATGAGCTCTGGCAGCTTCTCTGGACAAGATCGGTCATGTCCATTCTCATTCTGATGGAAAGAGTTCCTATAATATCTGAATTCTAGTTTTGCTTGTCTACTTTGAAGGTAACAGAGAAAGGGTAGAGTTTTCCACCATCCATATACATTTTATAGGTAGGTAGGCACAGCAAGTGAGACTTGTCCTTACTAACTTTACTGTTTCCAGTTCATTTCACCTTTTGCTGATTATATCTTAGTGATGATGTTTAGGGGAGTATCCTAAACAACTTTTATACTCAAGATAGAGAATGACTTACTAGACACAAGTCATCCAATATATGTTACCTGTTTACACATGCATATATTTTATGCACACATGTATTTTACATATTTAGCACACAAACTTTAGTGTAAGACAAATAATATCCCAGAATAATCTACTTCTTTTTATTGACTACTAAAACCTCTAAGTGACTACCCAGGTAAAGACATTTTTACAGTGAATTTCTAAATAAATAAATAAATAAATAATAATTTAAAGAAGTCTCGGAATTCAAACACTTTCTATTGAAACATTATTTTGTTTCCTTACCTAATTCATCCATTTCCAGTGAAAGACTATTCTCCACAGTATATTCTAAGATCTTTTGTGAAGCTTAATTATAGATGAGATGATAGAAGTTTAATCAATCCCATTAAGACACTATTTCATACTCAGACTGGCTCACATTAAGATTTTCTTTATAAGACCTAAACTAAATAAAATATTCACTGCTTATTTTCTACACTCCTGATTCTCTTGGTCTAGTTTACATGGTTCCTTCTTTGGAAGTGTTTAGAGCTTTCAGGTCTTTGTGGAACAAGAGACCCAGAATACTAAAAGAAAGTAGTCAGACAGCTTTTTTTTTTTTTTTTTTTTTTTTTTTTTTTTTTTTTTTGTCACTGTAATTCAAAATTGCATTAAAACAACTATTTAAAACTTCTTCAGAATGTGAGAATGATGTGTCAGGACTTCAGGAAAGCAAGTCAAGATTTTTGAATCAATTTAGAGTACGTGGCAAGAGTCAATGCACTTCTGGATCTGCCAATTAGATGAGACATAAAGCTGAGATCCTGGTTTCTTCTGGCTGTTGAAGACTCCTGTGCCTGTTTTCCAAAAGTGAAAATGATAACGGCAATTTTTTGTTATGCCCAAGTAAAACAATACCATTCTCCTACCGTATATATCTGAAATATCTGAGGTGATTATCACAGTAAGGAAAATTATGGAACATGATTTCTGTAGGTCTTGAAGTGGTCTTGTATCTTAACAGCATCAGGAAAACGATTAAAGTATGGTAAATGTAGGTAGGTTTTTTCTTTGAATGCTAACAGTTATGTGTACATTTGTCTTTCTGCAACCAATACACACACTGTTCAAACAACCCTCTGTCACCTTCTATTATTGCATATAGTGCTGTCTGAGCTGCATACAAGGGGTGGTTTCTTCAGTGGAAAATCACGATTTTATGGTAGCTTTTTTTTAAAAAAAAATATATATATATATCTAAATACTTCATACTTAAGTAGTGGAGTCAATATATTTAATATTGACTTAATATTATTTAATAATATTTAATAATACTTAAGTAGTGGAGTCAATATATTTATGAATTTCAACTCTTTTTATTTGCTGAAGAAATCACTTTTTTTGAAAAAAAAAAAAAAAAAGATTTGTAAACTATTGCTCTTATAATGAATCATTATTTTGGGTTTAGGATTATAACATACTCTGAAGGACTGTCAAGTACATGATAATTGTGACTGGTAAGTTAAATCCTTCTGTATTTAACCTTTTAGTAGTAATTTGCTATAGCTGTAATGGCGTAAGACTAGTGGCAGTCTAAGTGTTGTATACCAATGTACTATCTTGTGTTAGACCAGCTAGTTAGACAGACTTTCTGGCACAACTCTGAGAACTGATAATGTGACTCCATTTAATTAACTCCTGATAGTCCATGTAATTTATACATCTACACTGGCTGCAGCATCTGCATTGCCTGTTTTACAGCATATTTTGGGGATCTCTTTCCAATAATGGCACTGGCCAGAATAACCGTTGCGCATTATACATTATACTACAATGTCTATTTGAAATAGTTTGTTACAATTTCCTCTGTGTACAATCTATTTCAGACTATAGGTGGGTTTGTGTATGTGTGGGTGTTTGTTTGTAATTTTTTAATCACTTGCTGAATTCTGTGAAGTTGACAATTATTCCAGAATAAAGTAATTTCTATTCTAAAATACACTGACCATGCAAAAAAAAAAAAAAAAAAAAAAAAAAAGGTATTCCGAAGTAAATCCTGAAGACTAATTCATTCCATTAGAATTATCCTAATACATTTTCTTGACAAATTCAGAGACAGGAACAATGAGTTCCAAACATTGTACCAAAATGTGTTAAATATATTTTATAGCATTTCTGTTTTTACATTTTTTACATTTATTTACAAATGAAACATAAGACTAGGTATTTGTCCTGAGATTTCTTCCTTTGGGCTAACAACTTGTTATTAAATATTTCATGACATTTCACAAGAGTTAGTGTTAAAGCCAATGTTTTGGCCAAATTCCAATCCATGTAATTATATTCTGCTTCTGAAGTTTCAATTTTATGCCATCCATTTTTCTTCATTACTTCAAAATACTAGGCTTTGCTTCTATGTATTGTTATATATCTGAGGTTATTTGTCCCGGATACTAGTGGGGGTGGTGGTTTTAATAAATACAACCTGTCTCAAAAGAGTAATGTAGGGATTAACTATTAGAATGCCACTTTAAAGTCACCACATGAAAGATGTAATTGTAGTTCAAAATATTACAGTTACTGCATTGTTCTCCATCATACATTTTCTAGTTAATCACAGGCTATAAAAATATATTTCTTTCTTGATGAAGTATGTCTCTTTCTTACTTATTTGAAAACTTATGTCAGTCAGGTGAAATCCCTGGTGACTAGAAAAAGGAAAACATCACTCCAATTTTTAAAAAAGGTAACAAGGAAAATCAATGGAACTACACACTGGTAAGCCTCACCTCTGTGTATTGCAAGATCATGGAATAAATCCCCCTGGAAGCAATATTAAGGCACATCCAGGACAAGGAAGTGATCTGGGACAGCCAGCATGGCTTCATGAAGGGCAAATCATGCCTAATCAATCGGGCAGCCTTCTATGATGGAGTGACTGCATCAGTTGACAAGAGAAGACCAACTGATGTCATCCACTTGGACTTCTGTAAGGCTTTTGAAGTGATCCCACACTACATCCCTATCTCTAAATTGGAAAGGATTTGAAGGGTGGACCATCTGGTGCATAAAGAATAAGTTCGATGGCCACACCCAGAGAGTAGTGGTCAATGACTGTATGTCCAGGTGGAGGCTGGTAATGAGCAGTGTCCCTCAGGGGTCTGTCTTGGGACCAGCAATTTTCAGTATCTTCATCAATGACATAGGTGATGGGATTGAGTGCAACCTCAGCAAGTTTTCAGATGACACCAAGCTGAGTGATGCAGTTGATACCAAAGAAGGAAGACATGCCATTCAAAGGGACCTGGACAGGCTGGAGAAATGGGCCCATGTGAACCACATGAGGTTCAGTAAGTCCAAGTGCAAGGTACTGCACCTGGGTTGGGGAAATCCCAGACAGGAGTACAGACTGGGAGAAGAACTCATTGAGAGCAGCCCTGCAGAGAAGGACTTGGGGGTTCTGGTGGACAAAATGCTCAACATGAGCTAGCAGTGTGAGCTTGCAGTGCATCCTGGGCTGCATCAACAGAGGCATGACCAGCAGGTCGAGGGAGGGTATTGTCTCCCTCTGCTCTGCCCTTGCGAAGCCACACCTGGAGTAACGCATCCAGTCTGGGACCCCCAGCACAAGAAAGATGTGGACCTGTTAGAGTGAGTCTAAAGAAGGGTTACAAAGATTATCAGAGGGTTGGAGCATGTCTCCTATGAAGAAAGGCTGAGATAGCTGGGGCTGTTCAGCCTGGAGAAGAGAAAGCTCCAAAGAGATCTCATTGAATCCTTTCAATACTTAAAGGGGTGTTATAAAAAGGATGGAGAAGGACTCTTTACTCAGGTAGATAATGATAGGACAGGGAGGAATGGTCTTTAAAAGAGGATAGATTTAGACCAGACTTTAAAAGGAAATTCTTTACTATAAGGGTAGTGAGACATGGGCACAGGTTGCCTAGGGAAGCTGTGGATGCCTCATCCCTGGAAGTGTTCAAAGTCAGGGTGGATTGTGCCTTGACCACCCTGATCTAGTGGGTGGCATTCCTGTCTATGGCAGGGGGGTTGGAGCTAGATGATCTTTAAAGTCCCTTCCAACCCAAGACATTCTATGATTGTATGATTTTATTATATTTCTGTTTCACCTGAGAAAGAAGAAATGGACTGGCTTGAGCCTTTGCAAATCACAAAGTTTTTAAGAACTGGACAAAAGTTTCATCGATAGATAATTTCAAATTAGTCTACCAGATTCCAAATTAGTTTTCTAAATCTATTTCATCATCCATGCTTTTTTTATTTTATTTTTATTTTTTTAATTGTTATTGATCAATGTATTAGCTGCAAAAAAACTTTGGAACAAGGTTTTTGGGTTTAAACTCACTTTTCAAAAAAAAAAAAAAAAAAACAAAAAACTAGCAGTTGCACAATACATTATTGCTGATAATCACCTTGATGGAACATAAGAACCAAAGGTGAAATTTCATCTCTTATAGAATAATAGATATTTAGTTATCATTTAATTCTGTTTTTGATGTACGGGCCTTCTTTGCACAACAATGAAATTTACCTTTAATCAGGAGAAAGACTAAATGACTCCTTTGAGAGCCTTTGCAGAACATAGTTAACACAAGCTAGGCAGAGAGGGAGGAATTGTGCACTCTGGTGATCAGCACTGTATCTCTTCTGAAAAGAAGATGTCAGTCACCAAATCTGTCAAGATGGCATCTTCCTCAAACACAAAATCCATTAGCAAAAATAAGTTCCAGCTAGAAAATAATGACTTTTGTGGGGGAAGGAGGAATTTAGCAGGGGAATTACAATTGTAACTAGTGTTTTCTCTTGTTTTTATCTCTTGTCTATCCTATCCAAGGGCAAGTAAACAGCGTCCTCAGGGAGTGATCAGCTGCTAGTGAGTGTTGCCTTAGCAAAGTGGGACCGAGTGAATTACCTCTGCGGTGTTTTCCATTCCAGCAACAGCAGAACAGAAACTCTGAAATCATCCCCTGCTTTTAGTCTCCTCTTGGTTAGTATACGAGCAAAGCTGCAACAAAGAGAAGATTTTAATTCAAGATTAGGAATTTCATGCATTAATGTAATGGTTCTTCAATTTGCTGTTCAAAACATGAGTAAATAGAGAACTGAGGGAAAAACAGACCTTTAAATTAGGTCTCAAGAGGAAGAAAAAAGTAATCCCTGCACATTGCAAATACAGAAGTCTATATTCCATCCATTTTATTTGCTAAACAAAGAGAATGATAACATGCACTTCATACACAGCTGACTGAGAGACATCATGACTGACTCTTGAGAGCAAATGCTTTGGGGCTGCACAGAGACATCTGATGAGTGATAACGTTTTCTCCTTAACTCTGGAACTGTTGAGCTTCATGAACTTGGCAATAGTATCCCTGAGACTGTTTAGGGCTGGAAGCAATTACAGCATTCCCTTCCTAACCTGCCCCCATTAACACCCTGTTCCTCCCCTCCCCCCCCCCAAAAAAAAAAGAAAAACAAAACCACAAAAAAAAAAAAACTGTGCAGACAGCAATAAGGATGTCTCCACTAACCTGGGTCATTTTCTATTTACAGCTCAAGAGCAGACAGAGAATCGAAGAAATTTGAACTGTAATTCAGAGCAACATGATATGAAACCTGCTGCTTTTACTTTGAGTTTTCTCCAAGCAAAAGGATGAGAAAATTGGGCAGTTTAAATCTGGGCAGTTTACTTGTAGCAGTTCAAATGTCATTACCCCTGAATATCCACATTGCAATCCTGTTTGCTTTTTTTGTTTGTTTGTTTCTTTTGTTTGTTTGTTTGTTTGTGGTTCTCTTGTTCCTCTTTTTTACCCCTCAATTTTTCATCATTGTTTTTAATTTCCTAGTTTCATCATGACACTTTCTGACAAACTTTCTGTTCCTGCAAGGTGCACAAACATGCATATGCATGGACTGAGCAAGAAAGAAGCAAGTGGCTGTCAGAAGTATGCTAATTGCTCTACTTAATGTATGCACTATCTGCTTTCACATTAAAAGCATAGTGCCAATCATTTAAATGCAGGTAATCAGTAGGATTGTGAGAAAAAATAAAAAATAAAGAAAGAAAACATCTGGCAAAGTAGTCTGTTGATTTTTTTATTATTATTATTTATATTGAATATTTTTCAAAACAAGATGAAGGAAGGCAACCCCTTCATGGCCACAAGTTTAGGAAAATATAAAATATAAAATTTGATGGCAAAATCCACATGAAGAAAAGATTAAATACTTCAATTTCATACCAATTTTGTTCTGGGCTCGCAGCCTTCTCCTTTTCCTGGCTGCTGGTCCCATTCAGCTAAAACATCTATGTCACTATATATCAGTGCCAGCAACTCTGGGGATAGGTTTCCCTCCACCCTCAGTGAACAAATGACAATGAGTTTGTCACCTCTCCCTAATGGAAAAAAAAGAGTCACTGACTTACCATGGTTTGAGTCAATGGTGAATTGCTTACTGCAGCTCTGTTAATGATTCTGCTCACATTTATAGACTTAACAAATACAAAAAATATAATATTCTTGACAAACAAATCTGATTAAGATCAGTTACTGATTCTGTCTCTCTCTCCTTCCACCCCACCCCCCACCTTGTATGTATATATATGCATGTTGTATATATATGCATATATATATATATGCATGCTTGTATATATATGCATGTTTATATCTAAATAATTGCATGCCCTGAAGAAGGTTTCCTAAATACAGAATTAAAAGCTTGAAAGACGTAAATGAAAATCAGTCAAAACTTCTTCTTCAAGAAGTTTAACTTTGATGAGGACCTTGACAGCTCCTTTCAAAAAATGAATTTTAAAAAACAATTATTTAAAGGAAAAGATGTCTTCCTTTTAGGGAAGGCAGCACAAACATTTAAGTATTTTCTTTAAGGTTTTGTAATTGTATATTTTAGTTATAACCAATTTTTATTTACATCTACTAAATAATTTCTCAAACTCTCTAAAATATATAGATTTTAGAGAGATATAATATCTTTAGGTATAATAGGATTACATTTATCTAGAACTGCAGGAGGCAGAAGGGAGAATTTTGGAGAGTAAAAAATACTAAAATGTGCCCTTTAAAATCAAATACTAAGCATGAATTTATCTTGATCCAGACTCTGTCTTGATCCAGACTCTTCATCCTTAAATTTAATTTACATCCAGTCTTCTAAGATAATCATGTAGTAAGATAAGATCTTTTTAACCCACTGTAGAACAATTGACATAACAAACCATAGTCGGAAATGCTAAAAATAGCTACTAGCCAAAAATATACTTGATGTGTATTTTTTATTCTTTCTTTTCTTGCTAACACATACACTTTCCAATTTATTTCTGCTTATTTCATTGTTGTTTTTAAGGAGCACTGATATAAAAATGTTTTCTTGGCCTTGCTTTACGTATACACATGTACAAAACCACAAACATGTATATTTTATTGTGATGGTTTTACTCGAGTGGGCAGCTTGATAAATAAATAAAACTAATAAATAAAGCTAATAAAACAGTGCTTGTATCTCATTATCTTCATCACATCCCTACAATAATAAATATTCATACAGAAAGAAAAAAAAAAAAAAAGTGGTAAAAAAAAATCCTATAGTACTCAATCTGAAGGGTTCATTGTCTTGTTAAAAAAAAATAATAATAATGATAAAACAATTATTACCTTTGTGATATCTATATCTTTATATCTATAAATGCCAGCACTGGGCTTAGTAATAGGGTATTCCAGGATCATATAAGTTTTGTGTAAACCTGATGTGGAAGAAAGGGTGTGCAATGGCATTTAACAGAAAGAGCATTCCAAATATGTAGCTGCCTTCAGAATCAGGATGGGACTTGACTGTCAGTATGAATGAGAATAATTTCATACATGGCCAAAGCAATAACTCCTTTTGGCCACAGAATGAAAATGAGTGGGACTTTATGCTCCGATAAAGAAAAATCTAGTACCTTCTATCAGCCCTGTGGAGTAAGATTTCACTTCTTCATTGTAATCATACCAGCATTTTGGAAGGACACCAACTATAACTTGTCTGGAAGGCGTATAAAAGTCTAAAGAGTTTGTCAAAGCATCATAGATCTTGCCATTGCAAGACACATGCCATTGCAGAGCCATGGTTCTGGAATAACTGACTGGATAATGAATTTGTTGTTTTAATACCCTACTGAGAGACACAGACTAACCTCTCTGCCCACAGAAAGACAGTGAAAAAACACAGAGCTGAACACTGCTCAGCATGAGTGCTCCAAGGTGATGGCTACCTCCAAAGGACCACGGTGATCTTCTGCTGATTGCTTCTGCTGGATCTGTCAGCTCAAGGTACACCCCATGCTGCCCACTCATGTCTGTTTCCAGACCCAAACGAACATAGCTGATCATTTGGAAGGTGACTGTTACACCCAGTAGAATAATAGAAAAGCACCCAGCAGGCTTAGGGGTGTTCTGGAGCGGCTTTCCTCTGACTTATGCAGATTGCTTTTCACTGCCCTTCCTCTGACAGATGAGCACTTTTAAAACCAAGCAAACAGTGTGTCCAAGTATGTCATCAAATGACCTCTTGCTACCATTATTGATGAGTTACACCTGTCTGCCAACAAATACACTCCTTATCACTGCCATGTGAGTAATCAGGTAAATAAATGCTTGAGTAAACAAGTCTGCCCAGCGACTGGCCCTGGCAGCTATCTCAGCCGGATGCAGATGAAGACCCTCTACAGCTAACGTGGAGGGAAGGCCCTCTGGAGAATTAAAGTGGCAGAGTTCATCACTGGTGGTTTTACTGCATTTCCAAAGGGCTAGTGTGATAACTAAACTAAATTTTGAAATTGAACTTTACAGATCACAGTTATCTGTAAGTCAGATGCTGTCACATGACAAAATAAGTGTCATTCCCCCCCCCCAAACCCCCGAAATTCATGGAAACCAGAGCATTGCTATCCCTTTGGCTAGCTGGGGCAGGCAGACTGACTTCAGAAGTCACCATAAGGCCAATGCAAGAAGATGGACTCCTACCATACCTCTCTTTGACAGACCTTAGATTAAGGGTCTTTTTTGCCAAAGGATGCATTGGGTTGCCCTCAAGCCTGGTCTCTGAGTACTCTGTGCTGGCATAGCTGGCATCAGAGCAAATATAAATTAGACCTTCTATTTTCATAGGAAGAGGATATCTCCTCACCTGATAGTCATACAGTGGTGAGACTACCTTAGAAACAAGAGCTTAACAGCTCTCAGGGGACTTACTCCCTGGAAACATTTTGGCTGGAAGCAAGAGTATTTGGTGAATGACTGTCTAGGCAGTATCTGAACTGGGGAAATAACCAATACTCGCATGTAGATGGTGAGTGTTTATCATGGATGCACAGAATACAGAAAGCTCTTGAGGGCCCAGCTGAGCAAAGAGGGGAGTCAGGATTTGGAAGGAATCCAAGGAAACACACTCAGAATAAGGATGAGCAAGGAAAAGGATGGAGACAGAGTACTGGCCTCCTTCCCCACCCACCCCAATGCACATCAAGAATACAAAAAGGAGCAATCTCTGTCATCACAGGCACTTTGTGCAGTTCTTTTCCAAATATTCCCAGAGGAAGTATGGCTCTGCCCTGCCCTTGCTCTTAGCCCCTGTCTAAATAGCACCATTTAACATGGGATAAGCAGAGTCAAGGTTGCTTTTTTTTTTTTTTTTTTTTTTTTTTCCTCTCTCTCTCTCTGCAAATTATTGCTGAGTTCACTACTGAAATTGATAGAGTGAAGTGTTTGTTCTGCTTACCTGCTCAAAGAACAGGTAAAATACTATCTGAAGTTCATACCACAAATATATTTTGTTCTTATCTTTAGTAAACATTTAGTAACAGTGAAGCTCTCATTATCAACAAGAGCTGTGTACCTAAATCCCTTCCCTCCCACCCTGATGTCTTTTACTCCAGAGCTGATAAAACGCTTTCAATTACAGAGCTCTACTCACAAGAAGACATATACACATGAAAAACCTGTGTGTTAATTGTGTGCTGGAGACTCTGTACATTATATTGCATTAGAGGGCTCATAATAAAAATTAGTATGAATGATTGGTATACCAGCATGAGAATAGCTTTAAACCTAGTGTGCATTATTGCAGCATCTGCTGCTGCTGCTATAAATAAATGTTTCTAAACAATTCCTTATTCTGAACCTCTAATTTCAGGAATATAACCTGGGTGTAAAAAAATCCCTTTCATCTGACATTTACAAAACTACTAAACTTGAATTTAAATGACTTTACTGAGAATACACACAGATATATGTTTAAAATCTTCATCTTTATGCATAGGCACACATCTGTCGATCTATCTATCAATAAATATGGGTCTTAATGTCTTCAGAAACTTTTTCTAAAATTAGAGAAAAGTCTCTTGATTTTCTAAGTAACATTTTTAATAGGAAAATTCAATGCTGGAGATTTGTTTTGTTTATACATAAAGAAATTTTGTCATATTAAACAAACTAACTAACTAAACAGTTTATCATGTCTGAAAACTAGGAATTACTTAGTACTTTCCTTGTCACAAGTGAAAATGAGCTTGTCCATGCTGTTTCAGTGTTAACATTGGAACTGATCTGTGCAGCACACAATTGGGTGTTATCTTCCTGGCAAGAGAGGCTCAGGAGCACAACTGTTCTCTACATTTTGAGATTTGATGCTACAATTTATGGGAAAAAAAAAGTGTGATCTGGAAAAAATAAAAATAAAACTAAACAACTCACAACTATATCAATGCAATTACTTTGCAGCAGCACAAAGAGAAAAAAAAAAAAAAAAAAAAAAAAAAAAAAAAAAAGTTTAGCTGCTAGAATCAAAGTATGCATCAGGTTCCATGCGGAAGGAAATACCTGTGACCCAGCAGGATGTGGAGGGTCAGGCACTCTGATTGCAGATAAGGCTGAGCCAGCCAGCACACAGTGCATAAGGTCAAAAGAGACAGGCGTGCTTAGCCCTGAACACTGCTTTAAAGAGCTGCTTGTCAAGGTGTTGATATAAATAGTCCCTTGCTTTTCTCATGCACTAGCTCCATATCCTGTGTCCATCCTGCACTGGTGTTGGGGGTACCTGTTGGGATTTTGTGTAGGAGGAAAATACAGGAAGTGAAGCACTTTCTACTAAAACTTATTAAACAATGTGGAGTTGCTTGAGAAAATGCTTCACAAAATCATTGGTTATATATATATACATATAGTGTCTTTTATCCACAGATGTTTAACTTCAGTTGTAGTCATGCAGTCAAGGAGCATTAAAAATGATCAGTTGCATCCTGGAGTCTCTGAGCAGAACACTATTCAGTAAGGAATGATGTACAGGCAATATATATATATATATATTATTAATATATATATATATATTAATATATTATATTAATATATATATATATATAAGAAATACTGAAAATATTGCAGATAAGAGGAATGTCTATGGGCTGAATCACATATTCCTCAAAAACTTACATTTATCCATTTTTTTTTTTTTTGTCCAGACAACAATATTGCTTAACCAATTCTACTTTTCATGATTATTTTTCAAAGTTTTTAATAATTTTTCAGGACACTTATTTTCCTTTATCTCTAGCAAATTCTACCCCTATTGTGAGCTTATGGTATCCTACATAATAGATATAGAAACAAAGCAAAAGCAAAAACAAAACAGTATTTCACTTAAAAGCATTCTATTTTCCTGATAAATAAATAAATAAATAAGCTATACACATGCTGAGCCACAGTTCACATCTATTGTATTCAGACTACATTGCTTATCACATTAAACTGTCCTACCTTCTTCTTTCTTACAGGGGAAGGCTCATACTGGAGAGATCACTACAAATGGTGTATTTTTACACAAGATGGAAAATTTAAGGGGGGGGGGCTGGTCTTGAACTGCAGGCTTTTTTTCATTGGGGTTATGATGGCTTGTCAATTTCATAAGCAAAGAGGTACAGAATCCATCAAATATTTATTCTTGCCCTTTGTTATGTGCTGCTCATCTTCTAAGAAACCAATCCATTAGAGAAGAGTATTTGGTCCAATGATTATGAATTTTGTATTCGAGTTCTTGGTTTGTAGTTTTAATGCTCAAACAGTTGTTCTTGAAGTACTATTCCTTAACTAACTAACTAAAGAAATATTTTTCATCTAATTTAGAAAATTTGTGATTTCTATCACAATTTTTTATTTTATTTTATTTTATTTAAGAAACAGGGCTGTTTTCCCAACATCACAGGTAAGGAAAATCATATGGTTCAAAAACTACAGAAGAAGCTACACAACGCATGAATAGGAAATAAGCTGGGAAAAGAAAAAAAGGGGGGGGGGGGAAGAAATTCAAAGTAATGGTTTAAGGTCCTTCTCCATCAAGTGGAGTAAAGTTGCTGCAGCCCCAGGTGAATATTATTGCCAGAGAGCTAATGAAACTGTCCATGCGTGCTCTAGCCTAAGCAGATGAGCCTAACACTCTTATCATGTACCATCTTTCTGAACCCAAGTGAAAGGGGACACAGATTACTAATCCACTTGGCTTGAGATGGTGGCAATGTGAAACTGAACCTATCACTCTATCGACCCCTATTGTTGGGGTTGCTCTCCCACTGGGTGCTCGCCAACAGCTTGGGCATGCTCACCAAAGAAGTTAGCAGTCTGCAAAGACTCTACAATAGTCTGAATTTGGTACTTGGTTGTTAACCTACCAAATATAGTTATTGCACTGTGAAAGAAAAGGGGGAAAAAATTAGGGTGAAAGGGTGGGGGGGCTATGAAAATGTATGACATTGATATGGTAAAGGAAAGTGAATGTATTGGTTAAATACCTACTCTGGTATGTATACTGTTGGGATAACAATCATTATTTATCTGTTAGACATTTATGGCTTCTTCAGAAATTTTATCATTATGTAAATTCATTCTTGGACACCTTATAAAAGTATAATTTTGACAGTGTAATAGTCCATTTAAAAAAAAAAGAAAAAAAAGAAAAAAAGAAAAAAAGAAAAAAAAATGCTTCAAGAAAACTGAACTAGAGATTTGGTGGTTTGCCATCTTAATGCAGTGCCACTCAAAAATACCAGATCCAGGTTTTGAGACCTTGAATGGTCTTTCATGATATGAAATCAGAAACCAGTCCTTCTTCTTCCTTCCTGAAAACACATGTTAAAAGTGGATTGCTAATTTGATACCAGGTTAATCCAACTGCTTCCTCTCCATATATACATTTGGTGAATTTGAAAGCCTTTCTAACATCACTAACAGAAAACGCACAATGAAACTGAATTTCAGCCATGCATTTTTCCTCCTCAAAGCACCATGAGAGATAATGTATTAATCTCTTGCCAAATTCCTATTTTCAAATCAAAGCTGTTTTTAGTTATTTAGTTGCATGAGGACAGAGAATGTCTTTTATCACCTTCTAATATATTTCATACCCGTATAACATAAAAAGCAGATTGGGCCAAATGTTCAACAAATTAGGGGAAAAATATTGGTTTTCTTGTTGTTTACAAGGTGAAGTTTAAATGTGTGAAAATATTTTAAGATAAAAATACTGCCATTCATCTATATCTAGGAAATACTCCAAGCAGACTTCTGCAATGAGATGGGTGCATACTGTTTTGCATAACATATTTATAAACCCAGCTTTGAATAGTGGTGGTGGCTGTGAAGGATAACCAGGAAATTTATACACTAGCATAATAATAATTAACATTAAAAAGATCTGCAGCTCAAAAGATTTACCACTGTATTTCCGATTTGTAGGTAGAGTCTATAACAAAATAATAATAAGCTGAAATGAAAATCTGCACCTGTGTTCATACTTACATAATGTTGTACTAATTAAGTTTGTCATAAAATCTAATGCTTTAGAAAAGCAGTTTATTGTTTATGAAAAGACATTACTAAGAAAACTTCTTAACCTTGTAGCATTCTAGTTACCACTATTTGCTGAGTTCTATGAAAAACAAATATTGCATATTTATAATAGTTTTTTGTACTTCTTCCTTAATGCTCTAATATGAAATTGCTATTGTAAGATCCAATTAAGCTTCTCTGAAATATGTGTTGGCAGGAAAAAAAATAAATAAATAAAAATGTTTGTTGAGTTTTTGGGTACATGTCATTGTTGTGTTAGGATCTTTCAAAGATTTTTTTTTTTATTATTTTTTTTTTGTCTTTTTGCTTATGCTCCATTTACAAAGGGGCAAATGATTGAATTCGCTTCACTGAATTGAACTTATACAGCTTCCTGCTGTGTTCTGGGGAGCATTTATGGAACACCACCTGGAGGGCAGCTGCTCTTTTCTCCTAGTCCTGAATATCATTAAATTTCAACAGCAATATGACACACTGTAGAAAATTTTGTTTTAAGGCTGCACTTTTCTGTGCTGTTGTTGTCAAGAGTGGAGAGAAGGGGGGGTGCCATTTCTTGAAAGAGATAGCAGTAGTTTTCATTCCTTGTCTGCAAGTGCCCATGACCAGGAAAAGCAGGATGACTAGAAGTATAAAAGTAACTTTTTCTTTTTTTTATTTTTTATTTTTTTTAATGAAGGAAAAAAGAAAGAAAATAAAAAGATATGCATTTCAAAACACTACATCATCTAAATGTAAGTACCTATGGCTTGTGCTGAAGCACTCATGATTTAACTTCATATTTGTGCTGCAGAATGTCTTTATTTAAAAAAGAGAGCAATTGCTAACCTTATCTTGCACATGTGGCTGACATTGGAGCTGCCCTAAGATCTCATTTTCTTGTAACTATTTGCTTAAGCATTTCACTAACAGATGAAACCTGAAGAGAACATTGTAGCGAAATGCTGTGAAACACTGCTTCATGCCTATGCCTTCCAAAAGGGGCAAGTATCTGTGGCTTAGGCCCTTACTGTGTTTTGCACACTTTAAACTGTTTTTTTTTTTTTTTTTTTTTTTTTTTTTAAATTATTTTCATTGCAGTTAAGAAACCTTTTGTATTATGAGCAGAGGTCAGATGGGATCAGTTTATGGCAGCTCACCTTTATTGCTGTGCTTTAATATTTTTCCCCCTCTAGCTTCCACCTTGTAAGTGCCAATCCCAATCTGAAGCAAGAACTGCATCCCATCAGGAATTCCAGCCTACAGCCCAGTCACTTGTATGCTTTTCATATTCCCTGAAGTCCCAATAAGTTATCTTGCTGATACTAGCAGGAAGCTGGCAGAGTGATTGGAAATAAAAATCTATATACAGTGTTACTAATGTGATTTCTTTACTTAGTGCCTTGATGTAAAAAATGTGTATTATTAATTAACTCCTACTTCTGCACACTTCAGTCTCTACATTTCCCTTCTCTCTGTGTTGTACCTTTTCTCCTTACCCTCTTTCACATTTACATCAACACCCAATTCTCCTCCCCTTTCTTAACCATTAGTTAACCATTAAAACTCCTAATAACAACACTAGTGTGGTCTCTGAAAAGAGATGAAGGATGAAGTGCTGAACAATTTGTTACCAATTAATATTTTTCTGTAATACAAATGATTAACATTTTCCTCCAAAGCAAAATCCAGAAACATGTGATTTGGTCAAAATCATGTTGTTACTGGAAAAAAAAAAAAAAAAAAACACAAATTAAAAAAAAAAAAAAAACCAAAACACATAACTTTCAAACAGCAATGAGAAATTTTTACTAAAAACAGAACAATCTTGATTAAAAAAAAAAAAAAATGAATAAGCATTAAATTCCTCTTTCTTGTTGAATTAATTTAGAAGTCTACTTCAAACAGAAAAAAAAATATATAGAATTTATATTCAAATTTAAATATCTGTGCTCTTACATTGACATGTCTAAATCAGACCTTTTATAGTGCTTTTCCTGAGCAGCAGGTCATCATTTCCATTTTATCTGGGTAGTCTTTCAAAATTCACACTGACTACAAGTATCTGCACGCTAGGAACAATAAAGGACCACAGGCCTTCACACAGAAGAGTGACTTTACCTGAATTGGACTAAGTAGTTTAACAGTAAAAAAACAGTATAACTTTTTTTGCTGCATGGAAGTGACTTATACTAAACTTTCTTATAGAAAGAAAATTTCATATTTGAAACAACCTTAATCCTTAGTTAGTCTAAGGACCTGATGGGGATCAATGCTGACAAATCAGCTATGACCACTGAAATTATACAGAGTAAGGGCTGCAGGACTTTCTGCTAATTTGCAAGCCCAGATCCAAATACAAATAAAAATATTTTGTTTTCCTGGGACAACCAATAATTAGCCATCCTGAAAGCCAGGGCAGGGGGCAGGTAGGAGAGAGGCAGAATGTGAAGATGCTAAACTGCTCTCTGAAAACAAACAATATTTCTCAGTGTTGGGCCCACATTTTTGCAAGCTCAGTGCTCAGGAAAGCTAGAAAGGCTTTTTTTTTTTTTTTTTTTTTTTTTTTTTTCTGTATTACAAGAAAACTCATACATAGTGAAGCCATTGAGTCTGTCTATATTTCTTCTGCTACAGCAATCTTGCTGCAAATGAAAACCTGTATCCGATGAACACCAAATAATGGATTTTCGAACTAGCACTGAAATGGAAAACATCTTTCTGGGTAAGACTGGTGTCTAGATAAAATGTAAATTCAATCACTCTGTGAAGTGATTCTGAATAATCAGAAATGCATACAGCCAGTAAAATACATTACCAGAGTAACACAGAAATGGAACATGACAATATTTTCTTTTTCTGCTTGAGGATAGAAGTAGATGGTTCTCCCAGATAATAATCCTGTTTCAAGAGAAAAGTGTTCACCTTAAAATAAATAAATAAATAAGCATGCTTCTATTTAATCTATTTCACTAGTTGGGTTGGTCTTTCCCTGGCTCAAAATGGGAACAATTGCATTGTAAAAACTGTCTTTTCAAACAGGACTTCTCTGTGTACATATTCATTTAGACTCAAGACTGTGTGGTGAAGAATCCACAGGACTATTATCAGCAGGACTATTCCTGTACTGACAGGCTCACTCTGTAGCCTTAGATAAATTATCTTGCCATTGGGCCACATCTTCCACTCCAGCTTTGGTTCATTTATGCCTAAATTGCTGAAGTAATAACTTAGAGAGAATTCTGAATTTGTGTGTAGCAGCTCAGCTCTACCCTTTCTTCTCTTGCAGTTAGGGAAGCAAAAAAGAAAGGAGATGCGAAGGTGTGCAGAAGGGGCTGAGCACAATTCTACTAATCTCATTCACATGAGAAATGATTCCTTGTAGTGAATCTACAAGGTGAAGAATATGCTGGACTATGTTTGTATCTGAACGGAGGCTTCCGGCATAAGCCAAGGATTTGGGTCAAGTCTATGACAAAAAAAATGGCTTCCTCCATACACTACTTAACCAGCAGCACAAATATTCCTGTAGGTAAGGCAGCCAGTGGGTTAATCAGGTCCTCACAGCTAAAGCAGAAAACAGAAATGGGGAATTTGTTTCTAGATCCCTGTACCATCCTTTTCTGACTAGTACCAATGGTGCAGGGAGAACCCCAAAACTACAGTTCCCTTCTCTAAATTGCTGATAATAATTCCTTACCTCAGATGCCAGCTTGATGTGAGATATAAACTGCTGTGCAAATTGCAAGTGAAATTAATTAATTATTAATTTCTGGTTTATTATTGATTGAGCATTTTGTCAAACAATCCATATGATAAGCTGTAATAAACGCTCTCTATTCACTGCTCTGACTTACAATTCCTAATGCGGCAAAACTGAAAAATAAGATCAAGTCTCAGCTGACTTACAAAGATCATTAGTAACCATGTCTTGTATGCAAGAACTGGATTCGGGCCATGCTGACACAAGATGATCAGTTTTCTATACTTCCAGGATGCTGTAATGAAATGCCTGATTTGATGAATTTAGAGGCGTTATGATATTTTCATCATTGTGTAATAAAGCACCAGGAAACCTTCAAGCCTCTAATGTTATTGAATATGTTGGTGGTGTTAATACAAACAGTGTGCAGTTTGCAATGTAAGAGAAGGTAAGGGGAAGGAAAAGGACGGACAGTTTGGTTTTTGGTTTAAGGTGAACAGTCTTTCCAAGTTAATATGTTCATCACCATCATAAAATGATTGGTACAGTCAGGGTTTTTCATACACTTGGGACTTCTTGACATATTTCAGAAATAAGACAAAGCAGATAGAATAAGGAAATGTTTCCCATTTTTACTACAAATAAAGCTTATTAGAGGGAATTGTATCTTTTATTTGTTTGTTTGTTACCTACTTTTTGGTGAATGTTTAGTGATTTTGTTGGATATTCTTTTAGAACCCAAAAGAACATGAGGTCATTTTCATAAGTATTAGTAATGCACATTTGCAGTTATGCAGTGGCTTTTATTTTAAGTCTATTATCCAAATCCACAACAAATTAATAAAAATGGAAAATTAAAGCCAGTATCAACTAAGTGTTTCTTTCCCAGAGTCCCAGTCACACTCAGCATATTTAATTCATTCCTGTGAATTCAGCAGGGCTTTGTGTAGGAATAAAATAAACAACATTTCTATGTGCCTTCATTGTTAGCTACTGTAGAATTTCTCGTGACTGCTGATATTATTTATTACTAGAAGGCCTGTTTGTTTGTTTTACATTTGGAAAAATAAAATAAGCAATGAAACATTTGTTAAATTTATTTCTTTTTGAAACAATGGTAATAGAAAGATTTACATAGGCATAAAAAAACAAGGATATAAAGAGCTTTATAAGGAACTTCATATAGCCTTTCTTTCTTTTTTTTTTTTTTTTTTCTTCCTCTCTCTAAATATACAAGCAATAGGAATATTATGTGGTTTGCTTCCTTGTTTAGCAATGAAGCTCTAATTTCCCTTTCCACTGTACAGTTGTTGCACTGCTTTCACTCAGATTTTGCCAGTGCAAGCCCAAGCTCAAGGTTGCCAGCAGGAAAAGTCTGCCTGGAGGGAGAAGTCCAGGCAGCCCAAGAAGCCCAAATCCCGAGCTTTTGCAAGCAGAGCTCTACCAAGAGCAGGCAGAAGTAGCTCATACAGGAACACAGCCAGGGCACCTGGTGGATGCATTCACACATCACCCCAGTACTCTCACAGTTCCCAGATTAAAAGCACTGCAAAGCAAACCTTGGACTTGTTCCCTGGTGAGGAAGACTCCTGGTTGTTCTGATAGGAGAGGTCATGTTATGGCCATGCCCTTGAGTATCTTCAATTATATGACTGGGGAATGACGTGGGACAAGGTATCATTTATGAGCAAGACCCTTCTTAGCAAAAGTCCTACAGAATTTTGCAGAATCCTGGTCAGTGCAGGAGCCCTGCAAATGAAAATTCTTTCATGTGCATGTTGCAGAGTGGCTTCTCTGTTGCTCAATAACAGTATACACAAAGGGCAACCGATTAGCAGATCCTGATCAGGCATGCACATGGGACATGAGACATGGTAAGTGTCTTCACTGTGGTTTACGAGTTTACGTTGCTTTCTCCTGGAAGGCATTGGAGCCAAAGAAATTAGCTTATTTCTATTCAATAGGTTCAAATGCTATTTGTTAGTAAGTGATGGTCAGAACAGTACAGCTGCTCCACCTTTTCTCAGTAGGGAAGAAAATGTAAATGATAAATCTGTGTGTGTGTGTTTCTTTTCAACTGTGAACATGCTTTATATCTCTAACAGTCATATTGTCTCTAACAGTCTCCCCCTGTACTCGGCTCTGGTGAGGCCGCACCTCGAGTACTGTGTTCAGTTTTGGGCCCCTCGCTACAAGAAGGACATTGTGGTGCTTGAGCGAGTCCAGAGAAGGGCAACAAAGCTGGTGAGGGGTCTGGACAACAAGTCCTATGAGGAGCGGCTGAGGGAGCTGGGCTTGTTTGATGAATTTAGAGGCGGGGTTTGATGAATTTTAGAGAAAAGGAGGCTCAGGGGTGACCTTATCACTCTCTACAGGTACCTCAAGGGAGGCTGTAGCGAGGTGGGGATTGGTCTGTTCTCCCACGTGCCTGGTGACAGGACGAGGGGGCATGGGCTTAAGTTGCGCCAGGGGAGTTTTAGGTTGGATGTTAGGAAGAACTTCTTTACCAAAATGGTTGTTAGACATTGGAATGGGCTGCCCAGGTGTGGTGGTTTGACCACGTTAGGCAACTGAACACCACAACTGCTCTCTCACTCACCCTCCTCAGATGAGGAGGGGAAGAAGTAAAGGGGAAAAAAAAAACAACTAATGGGTTGAGATAAGGATAATTTTAATAAAGAGAAAAATATATTATCAAGGAAATATTATTATTAATTAAACAATTATTAACAATATTATTATTATTAACAATATTATTATTAATTAAACAATTCAACTAAAGGGAAAAAAATACTCTCTACTTCCCACAAATAAGCTATGCTTGACCACGTCCTTGAAGCAGGGCCTCAAAGCACGTAGCCGGTGTTCGGAGAGGAGGACAGACATTTTTGCAACGAGAGCCCACCTCTCCCCTCTTCCTCCTTTTTCCACCTTTTATTGCTGAGTGTGACATCATATGGTATGGAATATCCCTTTGGTTGGTTTGGGTCAGCTGCCCTGGTGATGTTTCTCACTTTTTTTTGCCCACCCCTAGGAGGGCTAGAGAAAATCCTAATGCTGTGCCAGCACTTCTCAGCAGCAGACACAACACCAGTGTGATACCACTGCTGTTTTAGCTACTGTATGGGCTGCTGCAGGGAAAGTTAACATCCCAGCTAGACCCAGCACACCAGGGAAATGGTGGAGTCACCATCCCTGGAGGTCTTTAAAAGACGTTTAGATGTAGAGCTTAGCAATATGGTTTAGTGGAGGACTGTTAGTGTTAGGTCAGAGGTTGGACTCGATGATCTTGAGGTCTCTTCCAACCTAGAAATTCTGTGATTCTGTGATATTGGTACAATGTACAAAGCTATACCAATGTTACACATTTTTGTTGATCCCTTGCTAAATTTTCACATTCTAAGAAGCCTGCTGGATTGAATAATTTTTTTTCCTCACTAAAAATAATAAGCAAAAATAATGCAATAGCTATTATTATTATTCAGGAGTTGATAAAGAGAAGCTTTAAGCATATAGAGTAAATTAAGTATGTAATATAACAAATCTCGTGTGACTCATAAGTAGTTTCCACCTAAGCAGGTTAACTTGCACACATATGAGTGTGAAATATTATACAGTGAAACCTGTGTGTCCTAGGAGACTACCCTAGGGTACTGACAAATACTTTACAACATCAAATTACCCGTATTAAGCAAACTGGCTCTGCAATTTAACCAGAGATGGTCTATAATTGGTTCAAGGTACAACATTTTTTCCTAAGAGACCCACTAAAGCACTATGGATTTCAATGTCTATAGGCCAACAATATACATTTATAACATTATTAATAAACTCTGTCACTTTGAATCATTTTCAATACTTTGAAAGACTTCCTATCAAGCAAACAAACAACAAAAGGAACTTTAAAAATAATTGCTTTCTTTTTAATTTCATGTAATTGTATATTGAATATTTCATTAAAATTAAGCTAAAATTAAAATTATTTTAATTCACACATATTTCAAGTTTTCAGTAGAAACATGTAAGCAGCTATGTTTAAACAAACTTAGTAACAGTAATTTCTAATACCAAATATCTGCAGTCTAATCTCTTATGGGATTCTTTTAATTTTTATCTATTTTTTTCAAGTACAATTTTCAGACACTTTTAATAAGAGACATCTCTTCTAAATTGTTCTCCTGCCCTGAAAGTGATTTGGTAAAAATGGCACTAGGGGCTCCAGATTCATTATCACACTGATTTTCCTACCCAATGAGCTCAGTTTGCAAGTAAATTTCTAACTGCCAGCTGCACAAACTCAGCCTGAGTCCTGGATCCCTTCCATCTCATGCATCACCACCAGTAATAAATATCCTGTATGCCAGAATATGCCCTCCATGGCATCTGTGCAGTCCCAGTGCCATCCGTGAATTTGCACAGGTGTTGCTGGGGGCAGACGTTCAGATCAATAGGGTTACACACAAGTGGCTGAGGAAACGATCTGTCAAACAGAACTGCTAGTACTGCAATGATCTGTGGGGTGGAAGGAACCCAGCCTGACTTGCAGAGCCTTTGAGAGGTTTTAGTCTCACAACTAGGAACAAAATTATTATTTTGTCTTGCAAAGAAAAATTCTAAAAGAATTGCAGTGAATGTGGAACATCCCAACATTATTTTTATGCCATTTCTTAGAGCCTATATAATGCCCAAGGAACACATGTGGAGCTTTTTTGTTTGTTTGTTTTATTTTTGGTATTTTGTTGCCTTTTATTACTATTTTTTAAGAGCTATAATTTTTCTATCAGAATGACATCATGAAAAATGTTGTCTTGGTATCTTAAAATATCTCCTTGTCTAAAATCAAAGGGCTGTGAATAAATGATCTTACCAAAAAGCCCCAGAGAAACAGGGCTGTTTCACAACAATGTTTTAGGGGGGTATAAGAGAGCAACAACACACTTTAGGGTGCTAGCCTCTGTCCCACTAAGTCAATTCTAGCCTTCTGTCTTGCACACAACATACCCGGTTACTAACTAATATGCTTACTAACTGCTCAATTTGTAACTCCTGGGTTGTTTCAGTTTACAAACAATGCCCATGGTTTGTCTTTGCTGATCATGTTTTAAAAACATTGGTCAAAGGATGTTGTTGGAGTTACCTCCAAGCAGCGAGCAATTCAAGGGCAGGTCTCTGGTCAGATTTCTGTTACGTGACCAGGCACAGACTTTCATGTCTGTTGGTGACTAAGCTGAATCCTCAGCTCCAGAAGGAAGTGAGGAAGGAGGAGCTGATCCTGCTCACACTGACAACTTCACTGGGCTTCTGTTGGACCCCTGAGGCAACCCCACCCAACAGCAGAAGGCCACCCTGCCTGGAAAGTCCCCACATCCTGTACTGGCCCGCCAGAGATCCAGCACCATGCTCACCACAGATCTCTGAAGCAAGTATTTTTGGCAAAATAAAGATTTCTGCACACAAAATCAAAGTTAAGTATATCTGGATACTTTACTCTTTATTTTCAAATTTGATGTAAATTTAATTTATCTGGATTTTGATAAGACTAGTTTAGTAATCACAGATGTTTACTCCATTTCAGTTAAATGAGTATACTTCACCTCTCATTCTGAAATATGGTTGTTACACATGGTGGTTCTGGGTGCCTCCATACCTTCATTTCCAAAGAAAAAGCTTTGTGGAAATCACAGTCCTATCAATTTCTACTCCAAGAACATGGAGGTGGCTAGCATACAGTAGCTGATAGGATGGAAGAGAAAACCATCTTTCTAGTGATGACAAGGACACTGAGTTTTTCACATGAATTAGCAGCTTAGGATAAAAACTCTAGGGAATGTAAGATTCACCAACTCATAACTCCCTCAGGCTGAGGGAGCTGGGATTGTTCAGCCTGGAGAAAAGGAGGCTCAGGGGTGACCTTATCACACTCTACAGGTACCTCAAGGGAGGCTGTAGCAAGGTGGGGGTTGGTCTGTTCTCCCACATGCCTGGTGACAGGACGAGGGGGAATGGGCTTAAGTTGCGCCAGGGGAGTTTTAGGTTGGATGTTAGGAAGAACTTCTTTACCAAAAGGGTTGTTAGACATTGGAACGGGCTGCCCAGGAAAGTGGTGGAGTCACCATCCCTGGAGGTCTTTAAAAGACGTTTAGATGTAGAACTTAGCGATATGGTTTAGTGGGGACTGTTAGTGTTAGGTCAGAGGTTGGACTCGATGATCTTGAGGTCTCTTCCAACCTAGAAATTCTGTGATTCTGTTATAAAAAGCACAGCTGATGCGTCTTTTCACTATTTTACCCTGTGCTTACCTAATGTGAAGTAAGAGCACAGCTTATTTTTATTTTCTCCTTATAAAGAAAATAAATTTCTCCTGTAAGAAGCTTACATTTATTTCAGAAAAGATCTCTAAGAAATAAATGTGTGATCTAACCTCAGGTGTGACTCCTCCAGTCAGAATTCATCATATGCTTCCCATTAAAGCAAAACTCTTAACACTGTAATTCTTTCTTTTTCCTACAGCTTGTGATTCCCTCCACTTCCCACACCTTGCAGAAGGTGTGTAACTCCCGTTTTTCACATGTACCCCATGCAAAGTCATCCTGGGATCTCTAGACAAAAAGTATGAAACACAATTGAAAACAGACATGAAATAAATAACAGAAAGTAAATTGCACTCATAGTACCATTTGTCTTCAGAAGTAGCACAGTAAAAATCTTGGCTTTTCCATTTGCTATGTTTTGGTAGCCAAAATCTTGCATGAAGTCTGTCACCTGTGTCTTAGAAACATGGATCACTTTTTCAAGCACTGACCGAGGCAGATGTAAGCACACAAGACCACGTTCAGAAGGCCTATACTCCTGCGTGATGCATTTTCTTCCAGCTATCTTCATGCTTCAGAGGTATCTTGTCGACTTCTAGACTCAAAGACCTCAGTGCTTTTACCAGAATTATATACTCACACTGGTCTGTGCTTGGGATAACATCTCCCTGAAATAGGGCACTAGGGAGTCCAGTGTGGACACAGATTTTTAACAGCCTCCACCCAAGGGGCAGGCATTGAGCTTTGTAAAGCATCCTGTTTTACCTGTTTTCTCCTACTTTCTGGGATAGCCCAGCCTTCTATTGACCTAGATAATGGAAAGATGATTATTCATTTGAATTTCAAAAGAATGAATAGTGGGCTGTTAGCTCTGATTGCTCCACTCTGATAGGAATATACACATGCACACATACAATTATTGAACTGCTTTTAGAACAGTAAATTATTTAATTTTAACAGTAATATCTACTTATTCATGTACATGTTTTAATCAGATTTCCAAAATCCTCAAGATGATTTTTTTTTTCCTTGAGTATAGCTATCAGTCTGTTTTCAGCTTCATTATCTTCTTGGTACTATCCTTCAAAATAAAGCAAAACAAAACAAAACAAACAACAACAACAACAAAACTATCAGAACATAACATTAACAAGCATTAACAAGCAGGAGAAAACAGTAATGCTGTTTATATTTAAAGGATCACCTTGAGGAAAAATTGTAATGTTGCCAAGACACTTCAGAAAATGAGATATAGTAGAAAAAAAAAAAAAATAGCATTTATGGAAGTTAAGTGATTCCCATAGTATTAATATTCTCAGTTACAGGGACACAAATGGATGAGAAGAAACATCCCAGATAAAGTCTGCTGTAATGACATTGTAAAGGAGATGGGGCTGCCTTGGCTTCAATCCACTCTGAAGCTTTATTAAAAATGATCTCTGGTGATCTCAATGAGTTAAATGTCAGATTCTGTCACCCTGATTGATGAAGACCTAGGCATGAAAATGTCTTATCAGTATTGACTACATGGTTTCCATAGGAATTAACTGAAAATTTTCTAAAATAATTCACAGCTCTTAGAAAGTGATGATGTGACAAAATAGCACTATTTTATGAAAATACATAGGTTTAATTCTTTTAATAGGAAATTAAAGAAATGTTCCACTTTCATCAGCTTGAATTTTATGCAATTAGATGACATAGTGGCATCTCCCCTAAATGCTAGGGCAACCAACAACAAATTAAAACCTGTTGGTGTGTTTCATTTTGCAAAACTACACCAAAGGCTCCTCTTACTTCCATATTGATTTAAAAGGCACAATATAAATCTCAATTTCCCACTGACAGATTTTTTTTGGTAATCTGAATATTGACATTTACAGAAAAATAACCGTAATCATAAAGATTATCTGAGAGTCTTGGTACCCTGGTATAATTTTAGTAACAGAGCCCCAGCAGCAGTCTTCCCTGGAGGCAGGCAGCGGGCTATGTATCTCCTGAGACTCCTGTCCATGCCATCATTACGAGGAGCATGTTCTCACCCTTTCTGAACTCCCCATCCCACAGATGGCTCTCCAGTGTGCCTGATTTGATCCAGCACTTGCCCCTCCCAGAAGGAATGCCCTGCCCTGCCAGCAGCCCTCCCCAGACTGACCACAGCTGTGGCATGAACTCAGGCACTCCCGAAGGTGCTGCACCCTCTCCTCTCGTGGTTTCTCTAAATCATAACATTTGATGACAGGCTAAGAACCCTGCCAGGCACATTTTCCATTTTACCTCGTCTCCCTGAGGACCAGCATGATTATGGGGCTAAATCGTACCACCAAGTGTAGTTACAAGGGGAGAGCGAGCAAGCCTCTGAAGAAAAAAATCTTCCTAGGGTTCCTCGTGGCAAAGCAAAATGGCATTTTTCTAAATCCATCTTTGGAAGGGAGAAACTGAGTCTTCCTGAGCTATATGGCCTTTCCCTTCCCCTCACTCTGTAGCCCTCGCCAGGGTCAGGCAGGGGAAGCAACACGACACCATGTGTTGGCCTCTTGCCTGCTCCTCCAAACTGCTCCTGACCTCTGACAACGAGTGAGACCTGGTAGCCCTAATGCATCTGTAAAGCTAAAAGAGGTGAGGGATCTTTTTTTTTTTTTTCTCTCCTGTAACAGCACTCGTCACACTACAGCCTTATGATATCATAGTCACATCATCCCAACACAGTAATTTTGCTGCAGCCTGAGGAAAATGAACCACTGTGCTAATTAGGGACTGATTTACCAGTGGATCTGCTGCCCCATTAGCACCAGTTCTGACAGAGGAGAGGCCATGCCATCTCAACTCCATCGCATCTCCTCCATCGCATCTCCTCCAGCTAGCAACCATCACCAAACTGATTAAACTTTTCTCTTGCTAATATCTGCACATGGTAGCTAGGAAAACGCGGGGGGGGGGGGGGGGAACCCACAGAGCAGTGCTCAAGCTAATTTTCACCACGGGTTTCTCAAAGCAAAATGTCCAGGGACGAGGCACCATCGGATTTCCCGAGCTCCCCGCCAGAAACCAACGCAACAGCGCGGGGTCTCTGCGATAATCGCGACATCGCTGCGCACCCGGATGCTTTCCGGAAAGCCAGAGAACAAGAAGGCAGGGCAGGCTCAGCCCCCCGGGAGCTGCCACACACCTGGCTTTGGGGGAAAGCCAGCTTCACCCTCCGCGGGGGCACCGGGGGCTCGGGGCACCGCGGACCCCCACGTCCCTCAACACCAGCACTTCGCGCCTCCCCCGTCCCCCGGCAGACGGGGGGCGGCCACAGGGCTCCCGGCCCCGACCCGGGGAGCGGGGCTGCGGGCACCGTCCCGGTGGGGACGGACAGACGGACGGAGGGATGGACGAGCGGGCGGCGGAGCTCCAGCGCCCCCTGCCGCCCGCTGCACAGGGCTCGACAGCCTCCCGAGGGGAGCGGGGCACGGGGGGGGGGGGGGGGGGCGGGGGCGGGTCCCCCCCCCCCCCCCCCCCCCGGGCGAGGACCTCCGGGGGTAAAATAGCAGGGGGGGAGAGGACGAAGGGGGTGTATGGGGGGCAGGAGCCGGGCCCCCTCCCCCGCCGCCCCCCTGCAGAGGGGGGTGTGTCAGCGTGGGGGAGGGGAAGGAGAGCTGATAAAGCACGGGGGGGCGTGTCGAGGGGGCGTGCCCGAGTGCCGCCATTGGCCGCCGGGGGGGAGTGATGTCACCCATATGAGAGGCTGATAACGAGTCGGGCGAGGAGCCGCGAGTTTTGCAGAAGGGGGCAGTGAGTGCGGCGGGGGCAGGCCGGGCGGCGAGGCCGGGGCACAGCGCGGCGGAGCCCCCAGCGCACCCAGCCCGGCCCTGCCGCAGCGGGCCGAGGAGGAAGGCAGCGGCAGCCGTCCCCCGAGGCTCGCCCCCCGCCGGCTCCACCTCGCAGCAGCGCGGCGCCCAGCTCGGCTCGCCGGGGCAAGGTGCGCCGCCGGTGGGAGCGGCTTTGTTGGCTCGGAGGGGAGCGGCGGGGAGAAGCCGGGAGAAGCCCACCATGGTGCAGCAAGCGGAAAGCGCGGAGAGCGAGAGCAACCTGCCCCGGGAGGCAATGGACACCGAAGAGGGCGAGTTCATGGCTTGCAGCCCAGTGGCTTTGGACGAGAGCGATCCGGACTGGTGCAAAACGGCATCGGGGCACATAAAGAGACCGATGAACGCGTTTATGGTGTGGTCTAAGATCGAGAGGAGAAAAATCATGGAGCAGTCCCCGGACATGCACAACGCGGAGATCTCCAAGCGCCTGGGCAAGCGGTGGAAAATGCTGAAGGACAGCGAGAAGATCCCGTTCATCCGGGAGGCGGAGAGGCTGCGGCTCAAGCACATGGCCGATTACCCCGACTACAAATACAGGCCCAGGAAAAAGCCCAAAATGGACCCGTCGGCCAAGCCCAACGCCAGCCAAAGTCCGGAGAAAAACGCACCCACCAGCAGCAGCAAAGGCGCCAAGAGCTCCAGCAAGAAATGTAGCAAGCTGAAATCCTCCTCCGCTTCCTCACCCCCCAAGCCGGGAGCCAAAGCCGCCCACCACGGGGACTACGCGGGGGACGAGTACGTTTTCGGCACCCTGAAAGTGAGCAGCAAGACGGTCAAGTGCGTCTTCATGGATGAGGAGGACGAGGACGAGGAGGACGAGGACGAGCTGCAGCTGCGGATCAAGCAGGAGGCGGACGAGGAGGAGGAAGACGAGGAGCCGGGGCCGCAGCAGCTCCGGCGGTACAACGTGGCCAAAGTGCCGGCGAGTCCCACCTTGAGCTCCTCGGCGGAGTCCACCGAGGGGGCGAGCCTCTACGAGGAGGTGCGGGGCGGCGCCGCGGCGGCGGGCGGAGGCAGCAGACTCTACTACAGCTTCAAGAATATCACCAAGCAGGGCCCGCCGCCGCCCCAGCCTCCGGCCGGCCTCTCCCCGGCCTCGTCCCGCTCCATCTCCACCTCGTCGGCCGGTAGCGAGGAGGCGGACGACCTCCTCTTCGACCTCAGCCTCAACTTCTCGCAGCACGGCCACGCCGCCGCCGAGCTGGGGGCGGGCACCGCCGCCGGCAACCTCTCCCTCTCGCTGGTGGACAAGGACCTGGACTCCTTCAGCGAGGGCAGCCTCGGCTCCCACTTTGAGTTCCCCGACTACTGCACCCCGGAGCTGAGTGAGATGATCGCGGGCGACTGGCTGGAGGCGAATTTCTCCGACCTGGTGTTCACGTACTGAGCGGGGACGGCGGCGGAGAGGGCGGGCGCCGGTGCCGGTGGCGAGGCGGCGGAGCTGGAGCGACGCCGGTGATGATGATGATGATTAAAAAAAAGTCTTGTTTTCTTTTTTTTTTTTAAAAAAAAAAAAAAAATCTCGAAGTTAGTTCCGAGCCCGGGAGTTGTGATTTTTTTTTAAAAAACTTTTTTTATTATTATTTTTTTTTAATCGCATTTGGTGATCACAACAACAGCAAAGGCAAATGGGACTGGGGGAAAAATGATACAGAAGGCGCTGTTTGAAGCTTGTCGGTCTCTGATTGAAGTCTGGAAGATGGTCTGCAAAGAAGTCTTTTGGCAGCACAACTGTTACTCAAGGGGGTTTGTGGATTTTTTTTTTTTTTTCGTGAGAGATCTTAAAGAACTGTTCTTTTTTTTTTTTAATTATTTTTATTTTTCCTAAAGGGACCATTGCAACTTTTTTTGGAGGGAGAAAACTGATGTCTTCTATGCATCCGATTCTTAACAAAGCTGCAGGGAGCTTGAAAAAATGCAGACTGTACAAACGCTTACAAATAACTGAACTGACTTAAGATCAGAGTTTACTTTTCAGATCAAATTGTTTATGGTTTTACAAATGTGATTTCTACTTGCCAACTTTTTTTTTGTAACTTGTTCCCTTATACCTCCTTGATTGAATACCAGACAGCCTAGACCTCAGTACAAAAAGGTATTGAAACATTTTTGATACATAACAGACCTCAGTCTTTTTTAAAAATTAATATATTTTCAGGCGTATTTTTGTACAGTGAAAAGGGAACATTCTTGCTGTGTTTTTTCAGTAAGACTTTTCAGGCACTTCTTCCCTTTTATTTTCTTTTTTCTCTGTTTTTAGCATGCAAGTTTGTTGGTACGTTACGTCCTGGTTTTAAAAGGATTAAAATTTTAAAAAAAATAATCCTTGCATCTAAAGGCCTTGTGGTTTTAAAAAAAAAAAAAAAAAAAGAAACAAACACTTTTTTGTACAGCTATAGTTCAGATTTGTTCAATATTTGTAGGTAAAGATTTATTGAAAATGGTGATATAGACCTCAGAGCTGTTATCTTAGTTTAAAAGATTGTATATGTACTGTACTATAGTAGGACTTTATGTATCTCATACGCTGTGATATGTGGATGGGGCCCCAGATGGAAGGTATGAAACTGGATTCTCGATTTTAGCAAAAAAAAAAAAAAAAGAAAGAAAAGAAAAAAGGCACATAGTTAAAGTTTCTCATGTTGTGCAATATAATCTTAAAGTACAGACCATCTGCATATTTTGTAGCAAATGATGGCAAAAGCAGACTTGTGCACTGTCAACATCATAGCCTGTTTTTTTTTTTTTTTAATGCTGAAAGTCTGTATCTTGACAATTTTAATAAATCAGCTGGAACTGATAGAAACTCGTATCGCTATTAGTGTCTGTAGAAGTAATGCTGGAGATGCCGTGTTGTCACCCCTCGCCCGCGGAGGAGCAGTAGCTTGTAGGCTGTAGCGCATGACCAGAGCTTGGGGGGGGGGGAGGAAGGAAAATAAGGATTTCTTGCCTTTTCCTTTTTCAGATATATATATTTTTAATTGTTTTCCCTCCTTTTTCCTTACCCTGCTTTTTTTGCTCCGTGCTGCCCCTCGGGGCGGGCGCGGTCCAGACGTGCCCACGGGCCGCCGGGGCGGACCAGATGGGCCGTGCCCGTGCCGTGCCGGACTCTGCGGGGTGGTGCGGTGCAGCAGGTGGGCTCACCTCGCTGCTTTTCGGCTATCTCGCATTCCCCTCGGCCTCCCAGCATCTCTTGGGCTCCCCCAGGGCTCGCCTCACCCCCCTGCATCGCATTGCCGGGGTCCGCGGGGCAAGTGCCCGCTCTCCCCCTGCTGCCCCGGGAGCAGCTCCCCCTCTCCCTGCATTTATCATTATTATTCACCCCTCCTTCCTCCCGTTCTCCCCGTTTTGCTGACTAGCTTGGGCGAGACTTGATGAGGGATGCTCTCTGCCCCCATCTCTGCCTTATGGCAGCCCTCGGCCTGCCGGGACCGCTCTGGCCCCTCTCTGAGGGGGCATGAGAAGGAAAGGGAGGGGGTACGAGCTTCTGTTGTAGGTGAGCAGACTTTGGCAGTGTGCGGTTTTGATTTCTTCTAATATTTTTTTTTTTCCTTAGGAGCCATCAGATTTCAGTTACGTACTCTGAAATAACTGCTGATGGCAATAAACAGACTTACAAGGTGGAAGTTTGTTTCTCAAGATGTTTACTTTTTATCTGATAGGCATTGGTATTTTTTTTTTCTCCACTAATTAATGATCCAGCTGTTTACAGGGACAATTCACTGTGCTGGTATTTTGGTGGCAACCACTGCTACAGGCTTTCAGACTTGCTGAAATGAAAATCCTGCATACACATTTGTAAGGCATAATAAAACATAACATTAAAACCTGCATGCATGTTATGTTTAATCAAGGACAACTCTTAGGCATTTAAGTGGTGAGATATCTTACTTTAGGTTAGTTAAATGAACTGGTAGTAAAATGATTAATATAATCTGATCTCTTTCTAATAATAATAATAAAACACTCATGATTCTAAATAAAAGTTGTTTGGCCTAAATCTTTGCTATCAGAAAAGAGATATAGCATATCTGGGAACTCAAATTTATGTCTTGCATTGTGATAATTCTTTATGAGAAACTGTGTTTTAAAACAAACTTAATTACAATATACAAGATATCCTTGGCAATGGATAGTCCTCAATAAAACAGAGTTTCTTGAATTTTCAGTTTTTGGTCTCAAATGATTAGTGTGTTCTCCATGTAATAACTTAGAAATCAGATTGAAACAAATGACATTTATCTCTTCTAAGGCAAAAGAGTGAAAGAAAATAAATACACTGAAGTGCTCTAGCCTAGCCATTCACTACTACCCTGCTTTTGAGAATCCCTTCTTGGGCTAGGGTGATGGAATTAGTTGATCAGGTTCTAAGTCTTAAAACTGAGCCAAAATTCTCTTAGTAATTCTGCACGCTGTCATGAGAATATGGGGACTTTTTCTTCTGATCCCTTTCTTCTGATATGCATCCTTGTTTATTAAAGTAATAATAGGCAGTGTCATTAAACATTTGTGCTTTACAGATGTTCAATGAGTTATGAATGATTATGGTCGAATCTAGGCTGAATTTGGTTTGCATTGTAATTAGGTCTGTCTCAGCCTACAGGAGTTTTGACTTGCGAATATTTTTGGAAGATGTTTTTTAAACTTACCATTTAAGATATTAGTCAAGGATAACTAATTTAAAGAATCCAAGTATAGAACAGTTAGGCATATTTTAAAAGAGCAACAGGTCTACTTTAGTTAAAGAGTATAATACCCACTCAGAAGTATATCTTTTCTTTCTTCTAGTTGGGAGTGATACAATACTATATCAGAGGAATATTTTGAGTGAAGGTGTATAGTGCAGGGAGATATTTTTTGTCCATGAAGTTTGACTTTCATTTATTTCAGAGTTTATTGTTGCATATTGTTCAAGAAAAAAAAAAAAAATAGGCAGAGTTCTTTTTAAGCCACTACACTGTTAGGGCTGAAGTGTGATGCTGTTGAATGCCTAAGCTCCTGCTGATTTCAATGAAAGTAACATAAAATCTTGTAATCAGGAAAAATAGTGTTTGCTAAAATACTCGTATTTTTGCTTTTGTTGTATCTAATAATATTCTTATCTTCAGATCCTTTTTAATTTTATTTTTAGTGTACATAAGAATCTTTTTTTGACCTGCTAGAGCAGTCCTGTTGCAGGCTTAATATCTCCCATGGCCTTTTTTCACATTTTTTTGCATTTGTCTCTGTACAATACTATTATGAGTAGAATAAGGCTTAGTGATAAGAGGGAGAAAAATGATTTTGTTTTGTTTTTGGAAAGACATTTTTCTTTGTAGCACTGAGGATCTCAGCTCCATGTAAAACTAAATCAAATATGGTGATTCTTTTTAATTTTATAGTAAGAATTTTTGTTAAGTTCCCATTTACCCCCTTTGGTTGTTCTCTTTCTACCCCTTATTTCTTTTAAAAAACAAGTACACCTAAGAAATATTTTAATTCCTTTAGTTGAATTGTTTACAAATGTGATGGGAAGACTCATTCCAAGCATCCTGTATGTGCTACATGCTCTTTAGGCATTCACTGTCATTCGGGTTAAAGATCTCCAAGTCTATTGAATGTGATTTGCATGCATACAGTCTGATCCTTCCCACATGCCTGTTTGAGGAAGGTGCAACTCTGGTGTTACTCTAAGGTCCAACTGGTGTGGGGTCAAAGCTAGGGCCATATACTTTTTAGGTGTTTGATATTGAACACAGTTCATTAAATTCCTTTTTACATCTGAACAGTTGCTGCCTAGTAAGGCCTTAAACCTGGAAAAAAAAAAAAAAATCTCATTGAGCTCAATGGGAGTTTTTGCCTCAAGGGCTGCTGGCAGGATAGGCGTCTCGGTTCTTCATAACTTTCATTTGTAAGCATGGCCAGAAAAAAAAAGAAAAAAAAAAAGAAAAAAAAAAAAACACAACAACTTAATTCAATGAGTTGCCTTACATTTATCCTTCTATATGGTTCTATTCCTTTGATTTATTTCCTTTCCCCTCACCCACATCAAAGGCTGTGATTGTTTTTTCTTTTTTTTTTTTTTTTTTTTTTTTTGCACACTACCTATACCAATTAACTGCCTAATTAGTTTTATCTTCTCTACATGGATGCAGTGAATTTGTAAGAGAATTTCACAAGCAAGTAGTTTTTTAGTGAGTTTAAAGTAAATAGAGTTTTAAAGACCTATTTTTATATTCAATATAAAGCACAAATGTGCAGAAAGTGTAGAATGACAAAAAGGGAACAAAAGTTCATAATATTTCATGTATAAAAAGTAATACCTTCTTTGGGTTGGGATTCTCTTAGAAAACCCAATACTTTGCCAGTGCAAAGATAGGAATATTTTAAAAACTCATAGAAAATTGTGATTGACAGCAATTTCAAAGGAATGACTTCTGTAGATACAAAGAAACCCCTAAAGCAATATGGGTAAGAAGGGGTGAATGGTTTTCAATGATGAACAACAACCTGGAAGTGTGAGAATGGAGGTTTCGATCCTTATTAATTAATCATATTTCTTCTTTTGTGGTTAGTTGCAACATCTGGATTTTCTGTGAAGTGCAATCTTGTAGGATGAAAAAGTGCATGGCAGTAAACTTCAAAGACTTGCAAATACTCAGAAGCAGGTTTTATTTAGCATTATATGATATTAATTAGGACATTTCGATTTTGGTAACTACAACTTCTAAGAAAATCAAGACCCTAATTTACCACTTGAAGAAATTTGGTCAACTAATAATAATTAATCCAGGAACTCCCATTGTCACAGTTTGTTTTTGTTTCCATCGTCCTGCTTATCTCCAAAACCAATTTGCCTCAACTCCTGGCTAAACCAGGGAGAAGAGTTATATGCCATTGTTAGTTCATTTACAATTTGTATCTGGTTTTGCTCTTGTACATATGTTGATGTTTTGGAGTCTTTACATAAATGCTGTGATACTTTTTTTCTTCTTTTTATTTTTTTGGTGGGCTGTTTTAAAATGGAGGCCTGTTTTCCAGTGTGGGACTTTTGATGGTTACAACATTTCAATGATGTTGCATGATGGCCACAGGTGGGGGAAATTGAATGTTTTAGAGCAGTTTTTCAAGCATGACACTTTTAAAATATGTAATTTCGAAGACTTTTCAAGGCCACATGAAATTAGTTTTCATAGCCACTCCAGGTCTTGGGGGGAAAAGCTGAAAAGTACTTTTGTTTAGAAGTCTGAGTGATGGTGGGGGGGGAAACCTTTTCTTGAGGTTTTTGCATGCCAGTGCACGGCCTATTGCTGTGAGAGAAGGAAGATGGTAAGGCTGCTTGAGGTGATGCACTGGAGGACAAAGTGTTTTCTAGCACTAGAAAAAGAAAATGCATGGCAAAGTTTTGTCTTCTAGTAGACTATATAGCATGCAGAGTTTAGTATGTGTCAAAACAGTGTATGACATTGCTGTATCAAAGTTGTAAAATTAAGCATTATTTATTGAAAACTATGTATTTTTTTTGTAAAAACCTGATCACCTAGAGGATTAATATCAGTGACTTGTGCTAGTGCTACAAACTTAACCAGCTTCTTTACTACAGTACTTGATATGCAGTGTTAATGCTCAGGGTTGAAACCAGTCCACTCCAATGTCTTTTTTTGCAAGAGTTTTTAAATAAAGGAACAACATAATGCAATTGTTCAAAGGACTCTAATAAAATTGTGTGATCAATCTTCCTATGTGTTTTTATGTGGATTTTTTTTTTTCAGTGTTGCATTTTGTAAATGCAGTTCAGCTATTATAGCGAATCCATTCTTCATTCTGTGGGCACCCAAAGCTGAAAAAGCTGAAATTCAGTTGGAATAATGTGTCTTTTGAAAAAAAAAAAACCCTCAGCAGATAGTTATGGTCAAGGTAAAGAGGGTAAGTGCTGTTCTGGGCACGCCTGAGAGACACTGAAACAGAATGAGCCAATTAACTTTTTTTTTTTTTTTTTTTTTTTTTTTGTTAGTACTCTGGATAAAACAATAAAATATTTTATGATAAACATTAAAAAAATTACTTTAAAGTTGACCATGGAAGAATGAAATAAGATGGATTACATGCCAGCAAAACCCGTTTCTATCTGTATCCTTTTCTACAAACAATTTACCATCTAAATGTATTTTGGCATAGAAAAAATCATTCTGTATTAAGATTCTAGTTATGAAAATGTTTTTATGAGAACCCTGTAATCAATTCTTGGAACTATAAAAAAGGTGTTTTTAATGTGTTTATGTGGTGAAAGTTGTTTGTATATTAAATATGGTTTTATAGAAATGATGGAGTTATATTGTTACAAATTAAAAATCTGCAATTAACACGAGACATCTTTTGCTGAAACAAACCTTCTAGAGGTCCTGTCTGTAGACATATGGAAATATTAAAAAAAAAAAAAAAAAAAAGAGAGAGAGAGAGAATACAAGGCACATCTCCTTCCTGCTTGTATTTTGTATCTATACTTCTGCAACTTTACCTAAGGGTGAAAATATCAACTGATAATAATTTCCTTCCCATCAAGGGGTTGTAGGTTATTCCTAGAATCCAGGAAATAATAATAATAATAACAATAATAACAATAATAATAATATTGACTTCAGCTTTAGCTGATACAAGCCTTTAAATCTGAGAAGATTCAGTTCACCAAATAAAAGGTTTCAGATCATTTTGCATGAATCTTGAGTATAGCTCTTCCTGTTTCCTGCGTTGTTATCACAACACCTGAGTAACTTCTTTCTCCAAAACACATTTCTCAGTTGACAAGTAATTATTTCTCTTTAATTTACCAAATTTACTGAGAACACTGAAAACAATCTATATAATTTCAAAAGTCTGGTCTAGTAGTATTCTGTTTTGTGAATGGAGGTGTGTAACTGACGTGACATAAAAGTTTGAATTTGATGCATCATAGTGAAGATAGGAACTTTAAGCTAGTCATTCTAAATCAGTGAAATAAAATATTTACAGCCATCACGCTTTCTGTATTTATGAAAAAGGTTTTAAAAATACTTTTTAAGATACTTTAGAGGGATTTGAAAAAATGCACTAAAAATATGTCATTTATATATATATATATATACATATATATATATATATAAGTTTCCATAGTGTCACTACTGTATTGAAAAATGGAACTTCAGTTCTGAATTATCAGGTCCTGTTATTGCCAGAGAAAATTTCTGCATTACATGTTGGGAATCTTTCCTATCCCATGCTTGAAAGTGTTTCTGGTCTGATAAACTACAAGTTATCACATCTTAAAACTATCATTTTGGAGGTAATGTGTGGCTTGGGTGTTGGCTGTTTTATATGAAAGAAAGGCTTAGGAGCACATGGTTGGGGTAAAGAAGTACAACTCTGACTTGTCATTTCACTTTTGATTAATATGTTCTCAAGTCTGAACTTCAGGACAAACCCTAGAAGTTCATGAAAACATGGAATGTGGGTAACAAAGACCCACAGATATACCCAAACTCATTTGTTATTCTTGGAATTTATTAAGTTTTGTGATAGCCTTTCATAGCCTATTAAAGTTTGGTAGAATAAAAAAATCCACCACAATACAAATATCTCCTGCTATATTAATTTCCACCATGGTTGAAAGAACTTAACACTTTCCCTTGAAATTTGGTGTTTACATTTACTGGCATAATTCTGACATTTGCATGAGCTAAAGTGTCTATGATAGATCACTTTTTCTGCTACTCAGAAAATTCAATTAAAGACAGTGATTATCTTCAAAATTTACTCATGCATATCCTTTAAAGTATATTTACAAGTTTTATTTTTTCAAGTCTTAATATTAACAAAGAAGGATACATAGAGAATGGGGCAGGAGTTAGCTGTAAGCAAGCACAACAAGCAGTTCAAGAAATACATAGCAAAAAGGAAATTTAAATCTGAATTGTATTTATTCTGTTAAGTTTCGTATATTACTGTGGCATTTTGTCATCTAATATTGTCCTGGTTTCTGCTGGGATAGTTAATTTTCTTCATAGTCTGAAGACAAAACCAGGACATACATATATTAATAGTTTTCATCTCTAAGACACCAAATAGGCATCAAGTTAAAACTCTGCAATAGCTTTATGTATGTTCAAATTACATTTTCAGGTTGGCACTAAACTAAGAACTAATTTTAGAGGTTACAAAGATGTTCTTACTTACTTAGTATTCTTACTTACATTAATAAGAACTAATTTTTGGTCTTACACTTACACCTAGTCTTTACTTGATGAGATACTGCTGGCCTGCATGTCTTTAGGGTAATAGTCCCTGAATATCTATAAAGCCTGCATTTCATTCACCTAATTTCATTCACCTTGTTTGTTGAGTTTTAGTTCTCACTTTTTAGAGATAAGAACCAATCTTTTCCGCTGACAATATAACTGTTGTGCATAGCCTTTCATTCTCTTTTGAAAGATAGAAAAAGGGTAGAAAAATCACTGAGAACTGCCCACCTTACATCCATTTATGTCCTTGTACTACTGCCTCATTTTTAGGCTGTGGACGGCCATAGCCTAAACCAATTCTGCCATTCTCAGCTCTGTGTGGTCATTCATCAGCTGTGGGTTATCAATAGCTCTGCAGGCAGAATGATTCATCTGAAGTCATCTACACTTATGAAAACCATCTAAGTTATCTACTTAAACAGTTAAAACTAACCATCCTGATTTTGCCTGAAGTTGGTATGAACAGTGAAGTTTTAGCATCTGTAAAAAGCAGCAGTAACCATGCTCCCTGCCACCTCCCAATAACTACATGTTTAAAATGTAAACCATAATGTAGACATGATAATCTGAGACTTCTTCAGCCCCCCAAAAAAGTGTTATGGCCAGACATTTTTGCACTTTTTTTTCACCATATCAGTCAGTCAGACATTTTTTTTTCTTTAACCTTTTCCTGAGCATGTATTTTATATATAAATGGATAGGTGTGAATATTGATATATATCACAGTCTTTCATGCACAAACACAAACATTACAACATTACTAAGGTAACTTTGTCAGTCTTGTAATGTTAAGAAACAACATGGGAAAAATTTAATTTTCAACTTTATTCAAATCCTTTTTAGTGAATATGGTACGCATGAGAACATGTGTACCAAGCAATGCTGTACCTAGAAGTTAGGCATCTGGCTCCAGCTGCTCATCCATGGCAGACGTCTGGGCACAGCCTTAGTGCCTTGTGATGAGAGGTCTGCAGCTTGACTGTGAAAATGGGAGGTGTTTGGTGTCTCAGACACCGGATTTAGGATTTTATGCTGGCCCTCTCTATCTGCTCAAGACCTCAAGTTCATGGTTTATTCTAATTAATTTTATTCTAATTCATTCATTTAGGGAGCAGAAAGCACAAGAAAGAGATGGAAAGCATATCTATGCTAAGAAATTAAACAGCAAAGCTCTGGAACTCAGTTGTTTGTATCATTAAATTGTTAGAAAAATCCCTGACATGGTTTTGGCTGGTGAATACTAGTGCTCTTCCAAAAAATCACTGGAACAATTTGAAAATTAGCATGGGCCAAAGATCATTCCCAATAGGCAGTTTGGATTAATCCACTCTGTTTTGGAAACTAGGAGAGTTTACTAGCGTAGATGTGGCCAGATCATGCCAGCTGGCCTCAAAAACAGGGAACAGACCCTGGAATAATTTATTAGCAGAGATGTGGCTATAGGTTATAAACCCTATTCTGTAGGACTTTGACCATAAAGTCACTATAATTTTGGAGAATACTTTAGCCTTAATCTATGAACTGAAATGTAAAGGTCATGAAGCTAAAGGCAAAGTGAAAAGGAATTAGATTTTCTACTCTATTACTGATACATAATATGTATTGGTATTTGTATTGTCACTTCTGCAAATGGTGCATTTCTGTTTAATTGTCATGGGGACTAATCTTCAACAGCAGTAGTGCACAGTGAGACTGACCACAGATTTTTTTAAACATGGTAATTTCAGATGGAATTTAAGAAGAGGAAAATGCTCTAGCTAATAAAAATGACAATTTATGCTGCAGTGCCTTCACTCCCAAGAATCCAAAAACACTTTACAAATACTGTTGGCCAATTTTGAGCTAATCTTGTAGTCAAAATACCTACTGAAATCAATTGTAGAATCACTTATATTGAATCTCCTCCAACAGTAGAGCTGAGTGAGAATTTTATATGTTGAACAGCTGTAGAACTGGAGCCTTGAAATTGCTATTTAAATTATAAATAAGAATCATACAGTGTATGTTCTTCTAGCACTTTAAGAGTTAATTTAGACAATATTTTCATAAACTGCACTCTTAGGAAAAGAAATCAATCCAGCTGGACTAGATAAGAGGGAATCATTAAGCATTTTTCCTACTTAAATATTAACATAATTTAGTAAAATTGATTTGGTGTCCTGAAAAGGGAATGCTCCTGTGATCAGCATATCAGTGTTATGGTCTAACCCCAGTGATTACTCAATCACACACACACACAAAAAAACTGCTTCAAACTTTTTATTTATTTGTTATTTATTTATTTATTATGTTCAGGATTGGAGATGAAACAAAGGCTAAAAAAACATAAAGGAAGATTCAAGTTTCAGACTTATTAGGGTTATACCAATATCAAACAAAATGATACATCTGCAGTGCACAAGATTTCACAACTTTTCTGATAATCAATGGTTTCTTGCTCCATGCAAGGTCTTCTGATATTATTCACTGAACAAATGTTATCTGACTTTGAAGAGAGGTATGATAATCTGAACAAGATTGCTGTGGCTAGAAGGAAAAACAGAGCAGCATAAGCCTTGCTAGGGAAACAAAACAAAACAAACAAACAAAACTGTTAAAATGGGAAAGAAAGACAAGAAAAGCAACTTGCTTATAGAGTTGCCCACTGTGTTCTATAGACTCTTTTAGCACCTAAAACAATAAAAGGGCTGCCACACCAGAATAATTTCCAAAATGCCCTCAACACTGGGATTATGAAAAATTATATGTGCTGCTTAGGTCATCAGGATCAGTCTTAGCCAATGACATTTCTTTGAATGGACATGCCCAGGGCACCAGCCAGCAATATGTGCTGTGGCTATGTGTTTTCTTTCCCACCTTCCTATGGGGCAGGTGGCAACCTCAATCTCTGGAAGTTAAAATATGAATCTGCGAGGGACAAGGATGGGGATATGAAGTTCAATATCCATATTGGTATTTGCAGATGACTCCTCTCCTAAACCACTAGGGGTGTTTGTAGGGTTGTATGACACTGCCTTGCACTTTTGGAGAATGAGACTTTGGGCCAAAGTGCTATTACTCCTCCCTGACACTGTCATTTTCCTTATTCAGCATTTCAAGAGAGAATTTAGTTATGAAAGCTGATGAAAAAATCGTGGCATATTTTCTTTGGATGCAGATTGATAGAGCTCTGTTTGATTGTCTGTTATCAGTTAGCCAGCAGTAAAGTTAGACCAGAAGCATATTTCTTCCATCGTATCCCAGAGTAAAGAATTTAATTAGTGTGAAAACACTTCTTTCCAGTCACACACAGAAAGTCACTTTGCATGAAATTGGAGACAAAGTCTATTGAATAATGACCTGATATTGAATGAAGATTCCCACTACTGTAGGATTAGTAGGCTTAACCATTAGCAAGTTTCACAAAATGTTAATAAAATATTTATTCGGCTATTACTTTTCTTGACCTATTTGTTGAGTTCACTAATGGATTCAGGCTTCCCAGAAAGAAACTTACACATTACTTTGAAGCTTAGCTAGCTATTTTCCTCAGTGGTGATACATGAATTTTTCTGTCATGTATATACATATATGTTATAAAATTAGGAACATACATATCTATATACAAAGTTATGAATATCTAAGAGGAAAAACAGTAATCAATTTTAACTTAAATAGTTTCATTTTTTAAATAGTTCAATAGCTTTTAAAAAAGATTTAAGAAATATTCACTGATTCATCCAACATCCGATTGTTTTGTATATTGTATTAAAAATCACAAACTGTTAAGTGTGCACCTCATATTAGGATATTATCTAGTCAAATCCACACTCACAGAATAATTTCCTGATTATTTATTAAACATATATAATATATATTTAAATATATTTTCAATTTAATTTGCATGGGCTGTGGTTTAAAGCAGACAAGTAATTTAATCTATACTTGATGTATTGTGTCTTACAATTGAAGAAAGAAAACATTTTTAAGTTTGACTCCAACATTCTGCCAAGCCTTGAAACAGGGGGAATAATTGAGAAGTATTGGGGGGGTGGGGGAAGGGGAAGAAGGGCAGGGGGCACTGAAACAAAAAATATGTATTCCAACAGAAATTGTATTTTACTTCTCTTAAATGCTAGGCACCAATTCCCAGCTCATGGAAGTTAGCAAGGGCTAGAATTTCTCCTTGCCTCACATGAGGTTCTTGTAACCTGCTCATCTGGGCAGTTAGTGTGAGGGATGGATTTCCCATTGCCCTCCAAAATCCAGAAACATATTCTAATCATTTTTTGCCTTCCTCCTTTCTGGTAACCTTGCAATGTGAATAAAATTTTATGTATTTCACATATGTGATAAATAGAATCAAAGGTAAAAAAAAAAAAAAAGTAACATTAAAAATGTAACTACTGACTTCTTACTGAGAAAACCAGATAGATATTAACAACACTCCCTCTCTCGTCTTTTGCTTTGGGAAAGTGAGAGCAGAAGAAGTCGTGTGTTTTTATGTTTGCCTCCTCCAGTCCTTTTGATACTCGCTTTATTTCACACTATTACCATTTAGCCTTGGATTGATTTACCTCTCCCAAATCAAGTATTAGCCATCAGACATGCAAAGTATTATGGGAATATGTTGAAAACAAGACATAAGTGAATGTCACAAGCAGAATAGTTTGTCTATTATATGAAATAACAATATAAGAGCAAACAAATTTGAACAAGCAACTGTAATTTTCCTCTCTTTTTCTATAAATATATATTTTTGAATAGATGTCTCAGCAACTTCTGAAACAAACATTTATGTAAACAATATGGACTACTTAAGAGGCATTAGAAATATTAGAAGGTGAGACATACTGCTACCTTTTCCCGAGGGTGCAGCATGTGTAATACATGTGAAAGATGACATCATCCACAGAGGAGACTGGATTCATAGACATACTATAAATAAATCATTCAATAAAATGAAGAACTAGCAGAATGGACAAGACAGTCATATATTTTACATGTATTATTTGTGCAATAATCTGCATCATCTTCTAAATCTTTCGTTTCAGAGGTAAACACAATACATATTATCATCTGAAAAAAAAAATAAAGATATTTCTTCCTTTAGATTTACAGATAATGTTGTACAGAATGAAGCTAAATAAATCCAACTCTATACTGCCAATTTTTGTTTTTCATTTTTATAGACTATTTATATAATTATAAATATTACTATTTATTTATTTATCCGTTTATTATAATAATTATTATTTTTCAAATGTATCATAGCAATACTCCCCAGGTCCCAGAGGGTGTGGAATAACCTGCAGGCAGTAGGGACGTAGTGCACAGAGGATGGGTGTGGCTGAGCTCCAGTGGTTCTAGAGGTCCCTCTCTAAGGCCAGCACTGTCAGGTCCATAGGATGCAGGGAAAACCATCAGTCCTGTAAACCCCATGAACACTCTCCCAAGGCTAGTCTCAAACATCATTTTGGGATATGGATGCCTGCATTTTTTGGACTTGCCAGATTTAGGGCTGAATTCAGACTACCTATAACCACCTTGGTCTACACTGAGGGAGCTGAAGGACTCAGGTGACTTGGCTGTACCTAATCATTTCAGCAGATGAAAATCCCATGAGGGATTCCCAGGAGGTTCCTCTAGCACACACAAAGGGACCATGGAATGTGCTTAACTTCAGCCTAGCAAGAGTCTGGGATTTCTGTTAATTGAGAACCACAGAGGGTTAAGAGCTAAATCAAGCAAGTAACTGTTTCGTACAATTCATATGATTTCTTTTTTTGCAAGATCACTTTTCTGAGGAGTGGGATATGTCTCCTGTGTCTTCCTCAGGCTGCAGCTCTCAAGCACAGCCCCTGTACTCGGGGATGGGACATATCCTGCCCTGTACTGGGCCATCACCACTGAGTATGAGATCCATGGGGGTAGGTGAAGCAAAAATATGTGCAGCAGCATTTACTCTCTTCCAGTTATTTGCATAAATTGTGGCAGCATCAAAGGAACGTGTCTTCCTCTTGGGGTGGAGGGCGATGAGATTCCTGTTTAAATTTAGTTCCTGTGGAAGTGCATTCACAGACGAGGCCTCTGAGAATGCTCTGTCTCCCTCACTGCTATTTACAGCATCTGACCAAGTGCCAGAGGCTGCAACCTGGTAAATGTAAAGATAAATTTGGATACGTGCTTTTCTGAATTGGGACCTTTCAGTTGATCCACAAATTCTGGTTATAGTGGAGGCTAAAGTTATAACGTAAATACAGGAATAATGAAATAAGTGGACATTGATTGCTTATTTTTATTCTATTTATTTATTTATTTATTTTACTTTTTAACTTGATTGTGCACTGTGCTGCTATTTTCTTTATACAGCTTCAGATCTGACTTTTCATCCTTTCTTTGCCCTTTCTTTTCACCTCTCAGCTTTCCCTTTTTAAAGGTACATCTTAAAAATAGTGACCTCTATTCTCCCTCTTCCTTAGTTTTTCATTTCCCCCCCCCTTTTTTTTTTCAAGTCTGTAAATTTAAAAAAAAACTCTTTAGCTCTGGAAAAGTATAAAGGAAAAGAAAAATGAAATTCTATAACTCTGTCTTTCTGTTACATTTTACAAACTTTTTCACCTTTTTGAAAAGTTACAGAGTGACAAAGTTACTGAGTTTCATTCTTTTTCCCCTTTACTTTTTCCAAAGTTTAGGAAGTTTTGAGAAGTTACAGAGTGTCAGAAGAAAAATGGAAAAAGTGAGAAAACATCCTCAACCCCTTTCATTCATTCATTCACCCTGGAATAAGATAAAACATATAAAACAAAATAAAACAAGGAAAAGAGGAAAACAACAAAGTATTTTTTTTTAAGTATCCAGACAAATAAGGATATAATAAAAGAACAGAAGTTTTATTTTAAGAACAAGTAGTTCGTTCACTGTAAAATGTTTAAATGAGACTATTTGTCAAGCTTTAACTGGCCTCTGTGGTATTAGGCAATGCTCATATGGAAACACAGATAGAATCTCTCCTGCAATGGAATACTATCTGGATTTGATTTCTCTCATCTTTTTTTAAATGACCTTAACTCCACTTATAATGTACCAGTTTTGTTATGTTTTGCTTTGGGGCAGAATAAGATAGAAAAACTAAGCAGAAGGACATGCTTGAGTCAGACTTGCGTAGAAACTTAAAAATAATGAAAATAAACATGGATCTAACATGTAAGATGACTGGGAGGTAAAGAAAATGAAAAAAAAAAAAAACTGTACAAAATCTGGAGAATAACATTTTTTAAAGACGAGATACATGAATGACAACAAGGTCAAAACTGCAAGAGTCAGCATGGGGGAAGATCAAAGACATAGGCAAGGATAGTAGGAAGAGGAGTGCAAAGGACAGCAAGACTCTACTGATGCATACTTAAGAATCAGGAAATTTGGAGAGAGTCTGGCAGCAGGAGAAGGATAAAGGTAAGGAGTTTGTGTGCTTGCAGGATGTGTGATATCTCTGGAGATATCATGGTTATCTGAACTCATGTATGGCTACAACAGCTGTATGAAGAGAAAGGAGCTGAATGCTAGGGAAAGATATCTTCCTCAGAACCTCCAGTACATTTACAGAAAGTTAAAACAAACTAGGTTTTTATACATTTCAGTGATAAAATGAATCATAAGCATAGAAGAATAAAAGAGAAAGCACATTAACTTTTACTTGCTCAGGACTCAAATAACCATTTCACAAGCAAAAACTTACACCTAATGGAGCCTATTACTCAGGGGATGATGTGAAATGTGATACATGGCTTGTAGATTATTTTGCTGTGTAACAAGAAGCAGCTAGGATGAAACAGTCTTCTGAAACTTGATGTCATTCCCATATGTCACATATTTTTAGTCACTTGTCCCCCTGGCTGAGGTAGATCTCTGTTGTAACAGAGTCCCAAGTAGACCCAAAATGAAAATAGGTGGTTCTTAAAAAGTGTTGTCATTTTCAGTGGAAAGAAAATGTCAGAGGAAAAAGGTTTGAAATGAATGGTTGTGGGCACATGAGATATGGAAGAAGACTGATGCACCCCTCATGCTCTTGCTGTGTTCAGAAGGATGCTTCTTCCACCAGGAAGGAGCTGGACCAGCTTCTCAGTGCCTTAGCTCAGGCTGGTGTTTGGATGGGAACAGAAACCCACAAGAAACACTCCCTGTTCATGGCAGCACTCAATTGTGTTTTTCAAGTCATAGTACATTTATTTTATTATTATTTTTTATTTTTTTTCCCCACCATCAGCCACCTATCTCATTTCTGTGCAGCTCACAATGTACTAATCCTAATTGTTCACAGCTATGACCAGTGTTCACAGTCAGTGTTTGGGAAACACTGACTTGGACAGAAATAAACATTTTTATTCCATCATACTCAGGACAATGAGTTTATATACCAATTCTGGAATAAATCATAGAATCATAGAATCATAGAATCATAGAATATCCTGAGTTGGAAGGGACCCTTAAGGATCATCAAGTTCAACTCTTGACACCGCACAGGTCTACCCAGAAGTTCAGACCATGTGACTAAGTGCACAGTCCAATCGCTTCTTAAACTCAGTCAGGCTCGGTGCAGTGACCACTTCCCTTGGGAGTCTGTTCCAGTGTGCAACCACTCTCTCTGTGAAGAACCCCCTCCTGATGTCAAGCCTAAACTTCCCCTGCCTCAGCTTAACCCCGTTCCCGCGGGTCCTGTCGCTGGTGTTAATGGAGAAAAGGTCTCCTGCCTCTCGACACCCCCTTACGAGGAAGTTGTAGACTGCGATGAGGTCTCCCCTCAGCCTCCTCTTCTCCAGGCTGAACAGGCCCAGTGCCCTCAGCCGTTCCTCGTACGTCTTCCCCTCCAGGCCTTTCACCATCTTCGTAGCCCTCCTCTGGACACTCTCCAACAGTTTCACGTCCTTTTTATACTGTGGTGCCCAGAACTGCACACAGTACTCGAGGTGAGGCCGCACCAGCGCAGAGTAGAGCGGGACAATCACCTCCCTCGACCTACTAGCGATGCCGTGCTTGATGCACCCCAGGACATGGTTGGCCCTCCTGGCTGCCAGGGCACACTGCTGGCTCATATTCAACTTGCTGTCTACCACGACCCCCAGATCCCTCTCTTCTAGGCTGCTCTCCAGCGTCTCATCGCCCAGTCTGTACGTGCAGCCAGGGTTTCCCCGTCCCAGGTGCAGGACCCGGTACTTGCTCTTATTGAACTTCATGCGGTTGGTGATCGCCCAGCTCTCCAACCTATCCAGATCCCTCTGCAAGGCCTTTCCACCCTCATCCGAGTCCACTACTCCTCCAAGTTTGGTGTCATCAGCAAACTTGCTCAAAATACCTTCTATTCCTACATCCAGATCGTTTATAAAAATATTGAAAAGTACCGGCCCTAAAATGGAGCCTTGAGGGACCCCACTGGTGACCGCCCGCCAGCCTGACGCAGCCCCATTCACCATAACCCTTTGGGCCCTGCCCGTTAGCCAATTGCTCACCCATCGGATGATGTTTGATTGAATGAATGATTGAATTAGAATCATAGAATGCTTTGGGTTGGAAGGACCTTAAAAATCATATGATTCCACCTCCCCTGCCATGGTCAGGGACACCTCCTGCTAGATCAGGTTGCTCAAAGTCTAATCCAGCCTGGCCTTAAACACTACCAGGGATGCGACATATACAACTTCTCTGGGCAACCTGTTTAAGTTCTTCAGTAAAGAATTTCTTCCAAATATCTAATCTAAACTTTTTTAGTTTAAAACCATTACTTCTTGTGCTATCACTACACTCCCTGACAAAGAGTCCCTCCTCAGTATTCCTGTATCCCCCCTTTGGGTATTGGAAGGCCACTATAAGGCCTTTTCGGATCTTTCTCTTCTCCAGAATGAACAACCCCAACTCCCTTAGCCTGTTTTCACAGGAGAGGTGTTCCAGTCCTATGATTATCTTTGTGGCCCTCTTCTGGACTCACTCCAACAGGTCCATGTCCTAGTTGTCCTTCAGAGCTGAACATAGCACTCCAGGTGGGGTCTTATGAGAGCAGAATAGAGGGAGACAATCACTTCCCTCAGCCTGTTGGTCTTGCTGCTTTTGATTGACCCCTTGATTCAGTTGGCATTCTGGTCTGCAAGTGCACATTGCTGGCTCATGTTGAACTTCTCATCAACATATGCTCCCAGGTCCTTCTCATCAGAATTGTTTTCATTCCATTCTCCACCTAGCCTGTATTTGTGCTTGGAATTGCCCCAGGCCAGATGCAGGACCTTGCACATGGCTTCACTGAACTTCATGAGGTCTGCACAAGCCCACCTCTCAAGCCTGTCTAGGTCCCTCTGGATGCCATCCCTTCCCTCTAGTATGTCAACCACATCACACAGGTTGTTGCTATTGACAAACTTTTTGAGGGGGCACTCAGTCTTACTGTCCATATCACTGACAAAAATATTAAGCACTGGAGATCTCAATACTGAACCCCGAAGAACACCACTCATTACAGATCTCCACTTAGACTTTGAGCTGCTGATCGCAACACTTTGAGTGCGACCATCCAGTCAATTCCTTACCCACTGAGTGGTCCATCCATCAGATCTATGTCTTTCCAATTTACAGACAAGGTTATCACTGGGACATTGTCAAATGCTTTGCGCAAGTCCAGACAGATGATGTCAGTTGCTCTTCCCCTAGCCACCAATGCTGTAATCCCATTGTAGAAGGCCACCAGATTTGTCAGGCATGATCCACCCTTAGTGAAGCCATATTGGCTGTCACTAATCACTTCCATGTGTCTTAGGATACCACTTCCATGTGCCTTAGGATAATATTTAATTATTTTCCATAATCATTTGTATTATACATGTCTTTCTCATATATGTTATATACAAACAATCCTCCTACTTGATATATGAATAATTTGTGGATCTCTCTACTATGTGTGCAATTAATAAAAGCCATGTAAACCCTTGTTCAAGTTTAATACAAGAATAATACTGATGAACTGGAAGGAATTCAGAAAAATACAATAGAGAGAATGAGGAAACTGGGAAAATCGTTTTACAAAGAAAGAAATGAAGAAATTTAGATATATTTCAATTCACCACATGAGAACTAAGATGGGTATGATAACAGATCACAATTACTTGCAAAATGGAAATACCATGACTGAAAGGAATGGTTTATTTTGGTACAAGGATTATAAGTAAGCATGACAGGATGAAACTTAAAACTGGACCTGTCAACCTACTAGATGAAGGGAGCTCTACAACCACTTCTATTAAAAGCTGGGCTTGCAAGAGAACTATTCTAGGAGAACATTCTCTGCTGGCATGAACCATGACCAAATATATCTCTCTTTGCTTTTATTTCACCAGTTAAAGTTGAAAAAATTTAAACATATTTATATAATATTATGTCTGTGTTAATATAACATGTTGGGATAGTATGAAAGAAATTGGTCTGCTTAGGAATTTTATATGACTTCTTCTGTTCTGAGTTTTAGCAAAATGAAGAGAGTAATGAATCTGTCAAAGATTTCAGAAAAAGAAAAGAAAAAAGAAAAGGAAAAGAAAAGGAAAAGAAAAGAAAAGAAAAGAAAAGAAAAGAAAAGAAAAGAAAAGA
>CM021733.1:101486824-101513729 GCA_011075105.1 Heteronetta atricapilla
AAGAAAAGAAAAGAAAAGAAAAGAAAAGAAAAGAAAAGAAAAGAAAAAAAGAAGAAAAGAAGCATTTGCTACCAATTTATGTTAGAGCAGGAGAAGAGGTGCAGAGGGCCAACAGGATTTCTAGTGGGATCTCCTGTGATTTCCAGCAATTTTCCAGTAATGTATAAGGAGTATTTAAATCCTAAATGTAATATTTGTGGATGTGAGTGGGAATGGGAAGTTCATGTTGCACTCAAGCTTTCTTAGTTCTTCAGTGTGAGCAGATGAAACCACACTATCAAAGGCCAGGTTAACTTTTAATAACCCTGTAAAACTTTAAACTTACTTTCAGAAAGCCTTAAAACATTGTTATAGCCCAGATTAAAATTCAGTGGAACTATTAGGTTTAACCACTGCCTTTCATTTAAGATAACTCTAAAAGGCATTAACCTCTGTTATAGAAGAAGGAAGCTGAAGAAATAGATAAAACTCTGTTCAAGCTGAAGACAAATGCAAGGTGGCTCAAGAATCTGTTTTATTCTGAATAGATATGCTTGGATTTTGAAAAGCAAGGAGAAATGTACAGTCAGAGGCAGGGAAGAGATCTTGGGGTAACTTGAACAGCCATTGTACTGTGTACCAAGCTGTGTACCAAGGGGAGGCAGGGTAAGGATTTTTAGTAGGAAATCAGTTAAAAATTCTAATAACTGCGAACAATGAATTTTGTCTTCTGTTTGTACTCTTTGAGGAAACCAAATTATGTAATTCTTTTTAGTGAGTAATGCTTTCTTCATCACTAATTTCACTTTTTTTTTTTTTTTTTTTCAAATCAAACACTAAGACATCAAATTTCTCTTAGTGACTAAAACTACTACTAATGTTGATAATATGAAAATCCTTCCTTCCCTTTTAATCTCTCTTTCCTGTTTTAAATCAGACTTAATCTATTCCAATTTGGACATAATGTACCATAATAAAAAGTCTTAAAAATAATTTAAATAGATATCCAGAAAACACGTGTACTGCAGTAATTATAGATATGTTTCAGATCTCAGGTCAAAGCTATAAGTGTCAACTCCTGTCCTTTCCTAGACAACAGCAACAATTTTTAAATACTAACTTTCATCTTGTCACTGAAATGAATCTGATGTATGGATTTCCTTCAAAGCAGAAGCAATTTCCCTAGCAATAAGAACTAAGTAACTTTTTATACATGCTGAGTGTTCCATAAATGTAGTGTTTCACTATGCATCACACCGAGGTCTTGCTTATATAGCTTTAAAATCTTCTGTTCAAGACTTCTCAGGAAAACAGGTTCTGAATGTGTAATACTTTCAGAACCTGCTCATACATCAGCTGGAAATTTCCCCTGGGAATTCAGGGAAAGGACAAGATATTTTTGTGGATCCACTTGCAACTGTGAAAAGGTTGACCCGGCTGCTCATCACTGTCCCTCACCTGAAGACTCCAACCTCCCAAAAAACAACATTTCTATAGAACATTTTAGTGTTTCTTGTTTTATTCAGTCCAAAATCAATTAAATTAATTTAATTTGTCACTGAAAAAGATCTAATTTCAGCAGTAATAGGCAAGTAGATCATAGTGGATGGCATTTTTTATCTTCCCAGCTTGCGGTGTTGACCAACATGAAAATAATGTTACTACTTGTAAAGCACACAAAAATGCTTTGGGAGCCATAAACAAAAATGTGTACCTGATGTGCACCGCATATTTATTCACGGATTTCATCCTAAAACCTTACCAGTACATAAGGCATCATTTGCTGCTTTTTTTTTTTTTCCACTCCCCTGTTAAATTCCAAATCAAGTCCAGCAAGAAGCTTTATGTCATCTAATAGCATCCACCATAAGTTTTAATGTTTTTTTCTCTCATTTTTCTCCCAGTGATGTTTAATATTTCTCCTTAGTATATTTTCTTTGTATTTTTAATTTTATGTGTGTATCTTTGCTTAAGAATGAAGGTCACATTAAATCTGCTAAGGAGGCCTCAGTCCTTACTGTTGTTGTTTCCAACATGCAGCACAACTTCAACACTCATTACAAACCGTTGTTGCCAAAAAGAGACCAAAAATTTGAATCCCAGATAATGTAATAGATTTGCCAGTCATATTCCTCTTCATGTGTTATGCTTCTATCAGGATAGATGAGGAATGTGAGTTGGCCTTCTACAGGTGGCCATCTAATTGACAAAACATCACATAAAAATTGCATTGACTTTATACAGGGGCTCGGGGTGACCAGTCTCCACTGAGGATGGTAATAAAACTCCCAGTGCTTTGCATGGTACTAGTATTTATTTCATCCTTATTCTTTAAACCACCTTAATGAGTTCTTTTTGTAGAGGTCACCTCATCTTCAACTTCAGAGGATGAAAAGGTAATTCTTCTGGGTAGCATTCATCTCCCTTTAGCCATTTAAAAGTTAGGGGTCTAAGAGTGTACATAATTCAGGTTGCTTCATGTGAGAAAAAAGATACCTAAAGTGGATAGGCTAAATTGTCCTCTGGAGAGTGATAATGAACACTGAAGTGACAAGAGTGGATGGCTAGATATTAGATCATTAAAGAAAATGAGATGAATCCTATCTTTTATATATATAATAATTAGTTCATAGTTAATATTAAAAACAAGAAAAATGTGGTCAGCAATGAGATATATTGTGAAATATCAAACCTGAGGCTGATAAATAACTGATGATACAAGATACATGATAAATAACTGATGATACTTACAAAGTAAGGAAAAAAATTTACCTTCTCAATTCAGACTCACTAATTAATCTAATTAGTTGGAATCTTAATGCAATATACCCCTTATTCTGTGGAAATCTTATCTTTTCTGTTCCACTCTGTTTGTGGAAGGCTGTCTCTCTCTGACACACACCTTGCCATTGCATGATAAGGCAGATGTCGATAGTGCTTACATGTCTTGCTGCTGCTGACATGTCTAAATAATATGCACAATGTGTTTCTAAAACAATCTAATGGCTCTGCTGAATTAAAGCAAGCTTGCAGAATAACACATGGGAATCTGACAGGCTGTTTAATTTGTTGGACACAATGTATTGCAGCAAGGATATTTCACATTTGCATATTTTCAAAACACAATGAAACACAGTGGTTAAAAATCTGAAAATACCCATGTATGGTAGTTCAACACATGAATGTTATTGTCATCAATAAACTTCTGGTAACTACTACTCAAATAGGAAATGTGCCTTTGACATTTCTACCATTCATCTGTGAATGATTTGTATGATATCTTCAAGTTTGGTTCTATAAAACTTTGCTTATCTCTTCCACCCTAAATAATATTTTTGGTTGTCACTAAAAAGCTTTTCAGATGCTTCAAAACCAGATAATGTCACCTCAGAATCCATTACATGCCCGATCTTTTTCTTTCTATACCCTAAGTACAATTTCATATATTTATCTCCTTTGCCTTTTATGATATGCTTTTTTGTTGTTGTTTGTTTGTTTGTTGCTGTTTATTTATTTATTGTTTGTTTTAAATGCCTCTGTATTTCTCTTCCAAGGACAGCATGAATTTGGGATGATATGGTGACTCCAATCTGCAGCAACTTTTCAGTCAAACAGCTACAGAAAATGGTATGGAGGTACAAGTGATATTATATTCATACAAATGATACAATTTCCTGAACTTTCATTAGGTTATAGGCTGATTTTCCCACACCTTCTATGGAAATTAATTTCCTTTATTGCCCTATGGCATGTATTTTTTTTCATGAGCCATATAGTTTTAGAAGTATGAAGTCTTATAACATGTGAATTTTCTCTTCTCTGTTTCAGCTAGGGAAAATATACAGGGTAACTAATGTTATTGGAAAACTCATATCACAATAGGGTTGTAGGGGTAAACAACTACATTTGCAGTATATAATCACCTCCGCAAGATTTCTAATTATTGTTATGCTTGTGTAGTCAGGAAATCATGGTCTATAAAGCAAGCCTAATTTCCTGTGGCTTGCACCTGAACACGATAAAAGCTCTTGATCTTTCTTTCTCCAGAGGCAAGTCACAAGGTTGTGACATTGCAGTTTAATCCTACAGTGAGTACATACTTCCACCCATGTAATCCTGAAAGTGTTAGCTTGATGAATGCTTGACCAGGGTCTCTTTGGACTTTCTGTAACTGCCTTAGTATTTCTTAGTAATAAAGTGAAGATATGCTCCATTGCTTTGTTATTATTGTTTTTGTTTCTGTAATCTCAGTAATTGCATGAGTTAGTGAAGGACACTAACTAGTTTAGGCAAAATTGTTTTTTCTCTTCTTCTTCAGACTTTTATACCAACATGTGAGTGAACTTACAATTAGATGTAGCTGTGAAAACACTACAGGAGAAAAAATAAATAAATATCCAGGTTTGCCCTATGTAACATGAGCTTTAGTGCTTGTGACAGGTACCAGATTTACAGCACTAGTGACTGCAATCCTCTCTACTCAAGGCAGGTAAGACTTTTCCCTGCCTGTCACTCAGTTGTGCTCCAGTGGGAAAAGCACCAGATGTGCAAAAGCACTTCATTGCTTTTAAATCCTTTGGTGCTGACTGAGTAGGATTGCATCAGGGACGTCAACTTATTTCATGTGGGCCAACAAATAACACTGACTTTTCAGCCTCTGTCCAGCAAAGCTGTTTAGAGCATATATAAATTTAAGAGTAGCTCTATCTATTCCAGTGCTTTAGGTCCTTATTCACTTCTGACCAGGAGAGGATTTGAACCAGAGACTTACAGCTAAAAGGTTTCATATCCTTCCACTAATTCCCCAGTCACTCCTAACAAACTGCCTTTGGAAGCATATAAATTGTGCCTCACACCAAATGCCTTGACAGAACATTCCTGTTTCACAATTTCTGGCATCTACCATTATTCAGTATTAGAAGAATCACTTTTGTTTTGCTAATGTTTGTCAAATTTCACATAATGACTTCAAGCCTAAAAAGTCATTGAACAGTACTTCTTTAAGCATTTAACCCCATGAAAACTCACAGTGACTTACTCATTCAAGTGAGCTAGGTCTGCATTCTCAAGCCAAATCTAGAATAAATGCTTATTACTTTACAATAAATTAAACATCTTCAGCAATATATCCAATCTTATATACTAACAAATTTTCAGTTGAACTGCTTGTGGTAGAAGAAATAAAATAAAAGAGGAAATATGGCAGTAAATATGAGGGAGGTATGGAAGAATTAAAGTGTTTCACTGAAAATATTGTGACCAGAAACCAAGATCATATTAATATACAGTTATAATTGCTTTGATGTTCTGAATTATTTGTAAACTAAGTATATATGCAAAGCAGCCAGTGAAGAGACCTGATTCACACATCTGAAAGCACTTTGCAGAAGTGACAATTTCTTGACAGTTATAGGTTCTCTCCCCACCTGCAGCCCACAGGCAGAGGATCCCTCCTATGTTAGGACCTCTTCCTCCCCATTGCAGCAGAGTCTGTGCCTCCGTGGCACTGAGCCTCCTGGCTGCAGATGCTATAGATGACTCATGGGCACAGAGCCACGGTGGTCTGCATCATGTTACACCTGCACCACTTCTCAGTGTGCCTGTCTATACTGGGTGTGGCTGGGATGTTAACTTTCCCTTCAGCAGCCCATACAGTGCTGCACTCTGCACTTGTAGCTAGAACAGCAGTGGTATCACACTAGTGTTGTGTCTGCTGCTGAGAAGTGCTGGCACAGCATCAGGACTTTCTCTAGCTCTCCTAAGGGGTGGGCAAAAAAGTGAGAAAGAAACATCACCAGGGCAGCTGACCTAAACCAACCAAAGGGATATTCCATACCATATGATGTCACACTCAGCAACAAAAGGTGGAAAAAGGAAGAAGAGGGGAGGGGTGGGCTCTCGTTGTGAAACCATGTCCTTCTCCTGAACACTGGCTACGTGCGTTGAGGCCCTGCTTCAAGGACGTGGTCAAGCACCGCTCATTTGTGGGAAGTAGAGAGTACTTTCTTTCCTCTGCACTTCCACGTAGCCTTTGCTTGCTTTGTTTTGTTATTCCCTTTCCCCCTCCCTCTTCCCCTTTCTCTTCTTTCCCTTTAGTTGAATTGTTTAATCAATAATAATATTTCCTTTTTTTTCCCTATATTATTTATTTATTTCCTATATTTCCTTTATTTCCTATATTTCCTTATTTTCCTATATATATATATATATAGGAAAGAATAGGAAATAGGAAGAGAATATATATATATATATATATATATATATTCTCTTCAATTAAATTATCCTTATCTCAGCCTGTGAGTTGTTCTTTCCTTTACTTCTTCCCCTCCTCATCTGAGGGGGGCAGAGAGAGAGCAGTTGTGGTGTTCAGCTGCCTAGCACAGTAAAACCACCACACTGTCACAGGGTATGGGAATGGAAGGCAGCTAGCATGGGTCTCATGAGGACTGCAGGAAAACAAAATCTCAGGAACTGGAGGCTGATAAAATTTTGTTGAGCTATCACATCCCAGTCCCTCATATTACAAATGGCCATATTTCTATATGTGACATAATTAATATTCTCTCTGCCCCTCTATCAATTTGTTCAGTGGCACTATTTTTTCCATATCCCTGCTAGAAATACTGTTCATGTTAACGATGTCTTTTTTAGAAACTGCATTACTTTTATAGTTAGTAGTTATCCTATGACTTGCTAATATACCCAGGTTTTTCTCTTCCTCAGTCATTTTTAACAAACGAGCCCTTTGCCTGTAGCAGAGGCTTTTGTTATTATCCTGTAAGTGCATGACCTTGCATTTTGTAGTATTGAATTTCAATTATTCCAGCCTACAACGTCATGCAGTTCTTCTTGCGTGCCTCTTCCCAGCCATCCTTCAGAGTCAAGTTCCCTCCACTGTGGCATCACCAGCAAATATCAGCACCACTCTGACTCTTTGCTTACCAAGGGCATTAAAAACACATCACACAAATCCAGTTCATACTTGGGAGTAGCAGCAGGAACCTCTGTGCAGTTAAATTCTTTCTACACCAAGCTTAGTCCTTGTGGTTGCACTAGCACTTGTCTGGTTTCCTCTTCATGTCCTTGTCCTGCTATAGATCTCTGTTTTCCCCAGAATAACCAACAATTCCTCATGCGACATGGTATTGTGCAGTTAATTACAGTTACATATAGTTAACTAAGATTGAGACAAAGTAACTATGCCATGTTTATTTTTCTAAGGAAAAAAAGCTGTCTTTTCAAAGACAGGTTGTCAGCATGAAGTTAACAGATACATAGCTTCAAATGTGTGAATTATCTATCTATTATCTATCTATCAATTATCTATCTGTCTATCTATCTGTCTATCTATCTGTCTATCTATCTACCTATCTATCTACCTAACTATCTATTCATCTATCTTCCATCTAACTTCTAGCTTTATATGGTTATATAGAGTTTTTGTTGTTGTTGTTGTTTTGTTTGTTTTTTCCTTTCCTGATTTTTTCTTTCCTTAAACCCTACATATCAGCAGTGGGACTAAGCACTCCCTGTAGCCACATCATTTTTTTTTTTTTCTTTCTAAATACCACTCATATGGCATCACTTCTGCTTCAGCCAGATAATTTGCTGAAAAGATGGGGATATTTTTGTGCTTGTGCTCTCAGTTCAATCCAGTAATCACTCTGAATTACCCATTTTGTTCAATGTGGCAATCATATTTCTGTGGGGGCAGGGAAAGTCTTCTTAAAAACTAGACATTTTCCTTGATGGTTTTTATATGCTTATCACTGCATTTTGAGTCCCAGCTTCAAAGAATCCTTAAGATAAATTCACTTAAACATCTGGTAGGCCAGGGAATACCTGATATATTCCTGATATATGCCTGATAATTTCCTGACATACAAACAGGAACAACTTCAGCAGGGCAGAATGAGAGTTTGGGGTCTGTATTTTACTGTATTTTAATAATTGTAGGCAGAATTATACAAGTTTCTAAGGGTCTGCATTTTTAATGTCAGATAAATTGATAAGTGGGTATCCAGATCTATGTGAATTTAATTCCTTCATTTCTAAAACCTGAATTGGCATCTGAAATGTAGCTGTTGGAGCCATGGAGATTGTAGCTCTCTGATGTTTCATTTTTTTTTTTGTCTTGTTTTGTTTTGTTTTGTAGCCCTTACTGAAAAACTGTCTAGATGGTACACAGCAAGGAAAAAAATCCATCTCACCTTCCCCTGCCCAGCTTTGACACCACAGGCTGTGTTGCAGCACCCTATCCAGTCTGCTTTATGCCACAAATGCACATTTGAAGCAATGCTTGTATTTTCTACTTATGCAGGGTAGAACTATCTCACATGTTTGCTGCCTGGAGCTCTCACCTCTGCATATGTGTTCACTGCACACTGCTCCAGACAGGTACCCAGGGAAACAGGCTGAAGAAGTGTAACTTGAAAAACTGAGCTTTGAGCAGGTGCACAGAGGTTATCTGTGCTGCCAGACTCGGTGACTTAGAGAGGAATGAACAGGTGAAAAAGTCTCCACATTTCAAGGAGTGATTGTAAAATAGTTCAATAGTTCAACAGCATTTTTTTTTCCTCTGAAAGCAGATATAGAGTAAGAAAACATCATTTATTTGTTTATTTATTTACTTAGTTTTATTCAGAGCAAAATGACATTTCAACACACTTAAGAGTATTTTCTTACCTTTTGTGCAATTGAGTCTTTGCTATGGCTTTAAAGGTTTGGATCAAGCCCTTATAAAGACAGAAGAGATGACACATAGGCTATGGCACACATTGTTATAGATCTATGGCTCCAACTTTGCATTTTCTTTGTCACTACCTAATTAGATCAACTGGCAGTTTTATGACAAGGAAAAAGTTATAATTGACTTATTTGAGCAGAAAATGCTTATTTTGCCTACTTTCACTGACACTCACCAACATGTTTGCCAACTCTGTTGTGATCTCCCAGAAACAATCATATTCTAAATATCACCATGTCTGAGCAGTGCTTGGATGAAACTTTTAACCCAAATATCACTTTAAGTGAATCTCTAGACAATTCCACCTCCTAGTACAAGTGTTCAAGCACCTGAGCATGGATCATTTTGCTTTTTTCGTAATTTTCTTTCCAAAATATACATATACATGCCCAGATTTTTGGTCACTTCCATTAATTTCTTTTGCCTCAATGTATATCAAGGGCAGGATTTAACTCCAGAGACTTGATAATGAGCTGTCTCATTAAAACAGGGCCCAACCTCTAATTCTGTAATCCTTGCAGTCTTCATAGAATATGGTAGCCTTTAGATTTGATGGGTGCAATTGTTCAATGTCCTCAGCACTGCTAGCACTGCATCACAGGGCAGCATTCCTGAAATGGCTTACCTCCATATTTAGCTGAGGGAAGAGAGCTCATATTCAGCAAATCTCTAAAAAAAAAAGTGAAAGGAAAATGAAAACAAAAACAAACAAGCAAAAAAAAATCAAACTTAATAGCTTAATATAGTTATTGATTATATTTGTACTATATGTCCCTTCCTTGTTGGTTTAATGGGACTTCAAAGTAGTTGGGGGGGCTGGGGAGGGGGAGGGGAAGATAAAGGGTGGAGAGAAGGAAGTTGAGGACGTGTCAAAACTAGAAAGTGGCTTGTTTATATTAATCTTGTTTATATTAACAAATTTTACTAAGGAAATCCCAATGAAATAAGGTATTTGTATCCAAATGTGCCCTAGTAAAGACAGGAACAACCATAACATATTTATTAATTTCAAAAAAATAATGTATGGTAACTAACATGGCAAAATATATATGAAAATTACAGTCTCCTTTATCCCTACAAAGGTTAGTTCTGTTGAAAATGAAACATAAAATTTCTGTAAATAATTTATAATATTCTTAATCTAAACCCAGGACTTTAAAATCAAATAATCAAAACATTAAACAACTTCATTTACAAAAACATATATACAGATTCAGACATATAGAGTGGAAAACATAATTCAGTGGTGTCAGCAAAGATGTAAGAGACAAAACTTCTGGGTTCTTTTCCTGACTGTTTATTTTTCTGAATTCAGTAAAGCTGTTTACCTTGGCCAGGCTTGGTGATTATAAAAATGTGGATAAGATAATTCATCCTCTTTGTAAGAATTTAGTAGGAATTTAGTTAGTATTTTCAAAACTGCTTGAAAGATAAGAATTATTAAGTGCTGTGATGTCTTACTGCTGGAAATGATAGCAGTGAGTATTTGCATGTACTCCATTTCTGTGAATGAAGGGAATTCTGTTGACAGACTCTTGAAGATTTGGGTCTTTACTTTTGTTAAAAAAAAAAAAAAATACAAGAAAGTAGTTAAAACAATAATTTTATGGGATTTTAGTATGAAAAATGATGGGTTCTTTACTTCTTGAAGACTCTGTAGCATAAAATACAACAGAGCAGACAAGGCCAAGTACTTAAAAGCCACAAATGTATCCCAAACATGTACACATGTCTGCACCACACTAGCTCTTATAACTTTCAGGGCCTGCTTTCGTTTCTCAGTTTGATCTGGATTTTCACATTTCCTCTATTTACTTTAATTTTCCCAGTGTCTTTTATTTCTTTCTTCTCAGAGGTAAGATTATCCATACCCTCTGCTTCTGCAGACTGGCACAGCTCCTTTGAAGTCCATGAAAGTGTGCCAATTTACACCACTGCAGACTAGTTTAATATTGTGTTGTAACTACAGATGGGTGCCAGCTGTAAATTTTGGTTTGGATCCAAGCTCACCCCAAACTAGGGAGTGTTTGGATTCATGGTTGTGGTTCAGGCCACTTTTCTATGGCTGTTTTAGACCAGAAAGTGAAAAATCGCTTTCTGAATGCAATGGAGGGCTAATACCTGTCAGGGAGAAACCTTCATTAGAGTTAATCTGCATGAACCTGGAAAGTAATTTTTGTGGAAATCTCCTGTATAGAAGAGAGTCAGAGGAGGGAAGAGGTAAAATCATAGTAAAAATAAATAAATAAATAAATAAATAAAAACACTGTAAGCTAAAATTTGTATTTGATCTAATGCATTCTGTAAATAAATTTCAATATTTTTGAACTGGTAGGTTATTGAATGAGTTTATATTCTGCATATCACTGTCCAGTAGAAGAGGCTAAGAAAGAAAATCCTTATTAAAGTCCATCAGTGAAATGAAAGATATGTAAAAGCACAGAGTTATTAGCATACATTTCAATCTATCAAACTAACACTGTTAAATCCCACATTGTCTTGTCTTTTCCCCTCCTGTTAAGACAGAAATGAACATGTTTTTTTATATTTCATTTAGAAGATCTACAGCTAATTTTAATAAATTCTTAATATTTAAGTCATGCTTGTTAAAGTCTTGTTCTCCTTCAGTTTTGACCTTGGAAGTTGATTAAAATTATGTGGGATGTCATTGCCAGTAAAGCAGCAAATTTCTGGAAAAAAAATCTTTGATTCAAGAGCTGAAGAGAACAAAAGGGATTTTCAAATGTTGAAACAATTTTGAGGTGTTCAAAATATAAACTTTCTTCTCGCACACACACATACACACACACCAAAAAACAAAACAACAGAAATTACAGCAAGTATTTCATTAGGACTGTGTATGGTCATTATTGTCAAAGACCAGCTTAAATATCATCAAAGATCAAATTAAAAAATCTGATTGGATGTTCAGAAGGGTTGCCCAATTGATATGGCGGATAGGTCAAGGTGCTCTACAGATCAGAGAGAGATAGGTGACAGACTTTACTGCATTATCTTCCCAACATGCTCTTGCCATAATGAAAGACCACAATTAAGAGGGTTCTGGACTGTTCATTTCCACTCTGTTTGCTCCCAAACATGTTAATTCCAGTCACACAAGAATGCCTTTGCTTCCTAGGACTGATAGTGTCTTTGAGGGAATGGGGTTAGAGCTCTAAACAAATTACTGTTATCTAAGACATGTAAGTTCTAGAACGTAAACCTCCCCCTCCCCCCCGCCCCCTTTTTTCCCTTTAAATTACTTGATAGTAAGTCTTCACTTCCAAAATTCACAGTGTGATAGCCATCAGTTTCAGTAGACAGTACAGACACAGGTTCAGTGAAGGAGAAGCCTTATGTGAGCTTTGAGGTAGCCCTCATTCACTTGCTCTAAAGTCCATGAGAGAGCATTGGCCAAGAAGTTCTGCCTTCTTCTCATTCATGTTAAGACTACATTTACCCCTGTGGGAAGGAATTGTCACTGTTGCAAGTCTGGATGGAGTCTGAAACGATAACTTTATATATACTAAGTACCATAAACACTTAGATGTGTTTACAGCATGTATATATTTTTTATACCTTTACATCAGTACAATGAAGGTAGTGAATTTTGCAACCTTGAAAATAAAATATTCTGTATTCTGCTCCTTGTTTTCATCACATGTAAAGCCATGTACTGTAACTAAGACATCACTGTAATTAAAATCATAATTTTGTCAATTAAAAATAAAATAGAGACATTATTGTGAGGTGTTATTTTTCCAAGCTCCTGAGCCCTCTCATGTTATTTTCTGTCTTCTATTGTAAAGAATTATGGTTCATTCCAGACACTTTAACACTGCTAAATTTTCATGAGAAAGCAGAATGAACTGGGAGCCCTATGAGCCCAGAACACACTGAAGATATTTGGCTAGAAAAAAAAAAAGCCTACATATTCGTAAACAAAGAAACTTAATATACTTTTTACATTTTTAAAGAAAATTACAGTCAATATTTGCATAAATTTATCTTCATAAACTGTAAGAAATACCACTGTCTTAGTTATACTGACTTTTTTTTTTTTTTTTTTTTTTCCTGAAAAAAAAGTTCTATTTCCATAAGGTATTGCAATCACATTCTTGACTCTTAATTGATGCATTATTGGTAAACTGTCATTCTCTCAGACTAGAGGAAATAGTTTAAATGTTTCACAGAATATATCATTTTGACTAAAAGTTGAGCATTCTAGGAGGGGAATATTTGACAAGATGTTTATACTCCTTTTCTTCAGTAAACATTCAACCCCCAAAGCCTTTTCTCCTGCATTTTTCTTTTCACATGGGACTTTTCTCCAAGAAAATATGACATGCATGCCTCAGGTGGTTACTAGGTTAGGTTTTTCTTTCACCAGCAGAATGGATGCCTTGCACTATCCATTTCCTAGGACTCAAGACCAAAGACAATCCCCCAATCTTTCTCCATTTCAAACAGCTTTAAGAATGCAGATTACATTAAAGCTATATATATACACAAAAGAATATTTTCTTTCATTTTCTTTTCAATATACATGAAAGAAGCTCAAAGTCCCTGTTCCACAGGAGCTAGATCTGAAATCTGAGACCTAATTGTCCCTTTCATTGTTTATACCGATTTACATAGCGTTGCCCATATATGCAATTCCTAAGACATAAAGGGCAGGTGGCTGGGGATACCTGACATGACTAAATGTTTGGACACAAAACTAAATCAATCCCCTGTGTCCTGAATGTCTCTCAGGAGCATTTGTAGATCAACTCTGGGGTATATCAGACTTTCCGGCAACTGTATACTGTATGCACTATGAGTCTGGTGCAGCCAGGGCATCACATCCTCACTGCATGTAGGGTGTGAAAGTGACCAGAGTATTTTTTCTCAGAAGATCAGGCAAGGCTGTCAGACCTTCAAAAATAATTTGGAAACATGAGGCAGTACATTTTGCAAATTTTTCTTCATTTGAGTATCCCCATGCCTAGCTTCTTCCTCTCAGTGCTTAAATACATTTTCTTTTGCATGTGTAAGATATTGAGCAGTAACATAGATAGTTGTATTCCCTTGGGGGTGGATTCTTCAGTCTTACTGACCATGTAATCCTGAAATATCTGTAGGCTCCATCACAGCATTGAGCACAAGAAGAAGTCAAGGGTGCTCTGAACAGGGGAGCCCCCTTTCACTTATGCCCTGAGACGTTTAGCTGTCAGCATGTTGAAAGATGCAAGTCTGAGCCTGGAAATATGTCTCACGTGAGAAAAATGCATTCACCAGAGGCCTGACATGGCAAGATCCCAAGAAACCGTGGCATCGGTCCAAAAAAGCACTTATGCATACGCTTAAAGCTACAATTCAGCTTCAAGTAAGTGAGCGGTAGTCTTGCCTTTGATTGACACTGAATCAACAAGATGTGAGAGTTTATTAACAAATTTATCAAGTGAAGACAATATTTGGCCCAGGACTGGACTTTTGTTGTTCGGTTCCTGAATAAGTAAAAAGACAGTGTTTATAGGGGTTGTCCTGAATTCCCTCCACACAGAGAGTTTTCAGGCAGACACAGTGACAGAGTAGGCACAAAAGTATGAATGTTTTCCTAATGTTTGAACAAAACAGAAATGGGCTGAATAAATATGTTAACACTAATAAATAAATCTAGAAGCTTTGCTCACTGACTGTCTGCTGTTGAAATATTCTTAATGAAGAAAGCTGAATGTGTTCTGTTTACTTGTGCAGTACTGTTTCCCTAGACGGGCAAATTTGGTGGAATGTGGTCTTTTCTTAAGCAACACCTTCTTTATAATGTATTATATAACTGGCAGATAAAAAGACCATGACAGAGGACTTTTCTTCTTCTTTTTTTTTTCCAAGATTTAAATAAAATCCTCTTCCCAAGTCTTCATTCAGATTCATGAGCAAGAAATGGCTCTACTAATTTAGAGCTTAAAGATGTTGAACTCTTTGGAATATTGACCCTTTTACTTAGAAGCTATGTTTTCTGCTTCAGAAACATGTACATGGTTGATGCATAATTTTGCTTTCAGTTCTGGAAGCAGGAAAGTGTGTGAGGGTGGTAATAATCAGGAAGGAAAGTGTCAAAAGGGGAATTTATTTTGGAGAGGACACATGGAGCAAAGTTTTTTGAGACATATAAACTCACAAAGCAGGTTTTCAAAGGCAAAAAGAGGAGTTAGTGTAGTCTAAGGACTTGTACCTACTTCTGTCCGTTTTCTGGGCTTTCAAGCCATCCTGTAATAGTGGCACAGATTTCTACATGCGTTAATCTGCAGGAGTTAATCTGTCTTTAAAAAACCGTGAAATATGATTTTCACTTGTGGTTTTAAAAGCTTCTTCCTAAGTTAGAATGTAACAATTCTAACTTATATTCCTAATTTGTGGGGGTGGGAGGTGGGAATGACAATACAGATTTAAAAACACTTTTTCTGTACAGGATAGAAGCATATCCTGTGCATACCCTGGGCTTCCAGATTCTGTAAACTATCAATAATTTATATTATCATCAGTTAGTCTAGCCTTTATTTTACTTAGTTTGGTGTTTTCAGCTTTATAACTGATTACATTGAGCATGCACTGGAGGTTTCAAAGGAAATTTTTAGTCTATTGGGTAATAAGTTCCTTAGGTTTACATCCAAGCCACAAAATATATATTTGTGTCAAATTTTGCCTTGCTATGAGAAGCTGTTGAAAATCTGCTCAAGATGCAGTTGGCCAGGTTTGCAGCTAAATTATATACATTAAACCTCATCTCTTCATGAATAGTTTTGGTTCAGCATTTTCACCATCTTGAGCATCAACTTAGACTTTACAGACAGCTATTTACAGGAGAAAGTTAATTTAATTCCATAACGGTTGATATAGATAGAGAGTATATTGTAGGTGCAGGTGTCAATAATAACCTTGTGTTTTATATTGCTTCTGCTCTAGTTTAACAGCACAGTTTGTTGTTAACTAGTATCCTCCTTATCCCTTCTACCTGCAGATTTATTAGCAGAAACACATTGTGCAAATGATGATTTATGATGGAATCATGTTGCCTGAGAAAATGTATTGATTTAGAATGAAGTTGCAGTCCTCACGACAAAGGCAGAATGAAGGAAATGAGAAGGATCTGCCTTCAGTTAAGTTAAATTTCTCGGACTACCTTATTCCATTTTCTTTCATTTCTAAGATTTTACATGAAAGAAAAGGTTACATTTGGCTTTTGTGTGTGTGTATGTGTGTGTATTTGGTTGTCCTATGATCTGCATTCCTCAACATGCCACAATTACTATGATTTGTCTTTGTTCAATACTTCCATCAGTTCAAAGCAGCATGGCATTTACCTTAGTAGCATTTGAAATGAACTAATCAATAGGTAGATGTTTGCTATTAAGAATGATGAAGAAAGGTTGAGTAGAAGGCAAACAAGGTTATCTACTTTTAATGTATTACTTAATTCTTTTCTGCGTTGGAAGGCAGGCATGCTTTCATTTAATTGATTCTAATACACATACATACAATTTAATGTGAATGACCAAGGGTGAACATTACAAATGCTGTTCATTTTTTACAGCTTTCATTTCTTTTTGTAAGTGCCATGTCTTCTCTAAAGAAAATATGTTATTCTATTGTTGAAACTGAATATTTAAAACAGATTTTAAAGATAGCCAGGCAGCTTTAACATATTAAAAGAAAAAAAAAAAAAAAGAAAAAAAGGAAAAAAAAAACCTGTGTGTGTATGTTTATTGCTTTATCTAAGGCTCAGAAAAGTTATCCTGTTGCTGAAAGAGCTAGTTAAAGCAAACTGATACGGTATTTTGAGACATCTGTGAGTTTTCTGTCTTGTAAGTTCTACTGCAGTTTCATATGATCTGTTTTATTTGATGTTTTCATTATAACACAAATTTAAAACAGTGATTTAACTAAGTTTACTGAGATCCCAGAAAGCTTAAGTTTCTTCAGAGATAATTTGGGCCAATTTATCATGTTCATTATTTATGAAAGTATATTGCTATTGCTATTGCTTCCTCATTCTCTTTTACTAAGCAATTATTTTGGTACAAGAACAGCAATGCTATTCCTAAGTTTGCAACAGCATCAAAACTAGAGCACTATCAATAGTCACAGCTCTGGGTTTTGTCAGAGCTCTTTTATGAAGGACCATCTCCTGAGCTCCATCCAGCTTCTTTTCCATCCACAAAACCACATCCTTTGACTGCCTCCAGCTTGCCCAGAAACCACACTCCCTGCCCTCAGGCTGTCTTCTGTTTGTGAACCTCCACAGCTTCCAGAGGCTCCTCCAGCTCCTCAAATGCCAAAATGAAGCCTGAGCATCTTTGAAATGACAGGCTGTTTGCAACAGCAATAACATCCTGAAACAGCATCTGGGGAACAAATTAACAGATGGGAGCCCTTAAATTACAAAGCGACAAGGAAACATTCAGTATACAAATGATGGGAGCTGCAAATGAAGGAGAAAATTTGTGGCTAATAACACCCTACTATCCACCATGGCCTGGTCCAGTTTCTGTTATCTTTAATATAAGGTCCAGTATCTTTGGTTTCTGTTATCTCTAATAGAAGCTGAATCAAGATCAAAGAGGAAGAAAATAACACAGTATACAATGTGGGAGAGAGAACCAACATCAACATTTGAAACAATAAAGGGATTTCATTTTCCTTCTGCTGTTGATACCATCTTTTTTACATGAAACCAAGACCAGTATGCACCTCACATGCTATGGAGCGTGGTTTTCTCCACTTTTGTCAATACCTGTAATCACAATGACATATGTTCTCTACTTCTCTTTCTGGAGTGGGGTCTTGTCCTCTTTTCAGCAGCAGTGGTAAAGAATTTCTGACTTTTCTTAAAGAGTTTTCTCTTTACTTCTGCCTCCTCTAAGCAGTGTTTTGACCAGTGTCATAGAATCAGTAACACTGTATTTTCATTGTCAGCCATATGTGTGCTGACATTTCAAACTTTCAGGGGCAAATATTACCCAGTGTATTGAGAAGTAGTTAAAAAAAAAAAAAAAAAAAAAAAACTTTATACCTAGATACAAGCATTGTTCTGTACCTCAGGTATTGCCAGAAGACAACACAGTGATATTCTGATCAGTCATTTTGCACATTTTCATTGTTCAGTATCAAGGTCATATATGACTGAAAGAACAGATTTATTTTTAATATTCCTGTCAAGATGCAATAATTGTGTGGTAAATTTTTTCAGTGTTCATATCACAACAGGAGTTGCTGTGAGTGTTTTGAGAATTGGAGCTCTAATTCAACCTACAGTAATTATAGCAATAAGAGTGTGAAAGGGTATATTTCAAATGTCCACTTCTCTTTGAATTATATTCCAGAAAAGCAGATCTCACTAAATAATAAAAATAATAATAAAAAAAAAAAAAAGATTTTTTTTTTTTTCCCAGCTTGTTATCTAGCAAGATGTCATCAACTTCAATTGTGACTTTGATTGTAATGTGTAAAGAAAATATTTCAAGATTTGGTATGTGATGCAAGATTGACTGAAGTGTTTGGTCGCCTCAATTATTTATAAATGGATACATCTATTCCTTGCTGTGAAATTCCAAAGTGATAGCCATGGTTTACAATGCATGTAACACTAACTCTTCAGGAAAATACTAGCTGAAATATTACCCCAAGAATTCATGAAAATGACTATAGAATTGCTGGTAAATCAGCAATAAGGCAGTTGCATTATATACTGGCACTTCAGAAAACAGATGGTGAAATTGTGATGAAGTATCAATTTGCTGTCAGGCTCATCTGTTTGTCTGCCAGTGATCCTCAGACGTTAGAAACCAAGTGGTGGCATCCCATAAAATTATTGGGAAGATTAAAATAGTTCAGGAATAAATTTTTAAAAGATTTTAAAATCTTGTTCTGGATCCACAGAGAGAACTTAACCTGAGTTGCAACGGGCAAAAGTGCTGTCTCCTGGAGCCCCCATTCTGAATCCAAAGTTCATGTTCCCAATATGAGAATAGTTAAATCCATCAGAAATCTGAATACTCATTATGAGCTGCTGAAGTAGAAGAGGAGAAAGAAACAAGACAAGCTTTAAAGCCAGAACAATAAAAGGACTTGGAAGGGTCTAAGAGATGAACTCTTAATAGTCTTTCTCCAGTGAGAAACAGAGAATATAGATTTAATCCACCTAGGAGAACTGGTTCTGTTGGAAAGGTAAACAAGAACCCACGTGTGGAACAAGAATTACTGAGAGTGAATACCTTGACATAAAGCTATTGTTGGACTCTTCTGCTATCCCCCGAGAGTCCACAGTCCAGCAGATCCTTAGCTGTGAGCAATCTGCTAAGATGTCAGAGCTCACCCTTTCCTTTCAAAATGTGATAGTTTCAAAATTGGTGATAGTGAGAGTGTTTGTCTTCTGCACCACGGTCACAGACACAATGAACTCTCTCAAGAAGGCTCAGTGCCCTCCTGATATTCTGCATTAGGCAACATTGCAAGACTATCCGTACCTTCTTCCTAACCAAGGAGAAGATACTTGAAACAAACATGCACCAAATGTGGGCAACTTCTTTAAAAAGTTAGCAGTGGATGCAAACTCACTTCATTTCTCCTGTCTTAGCCCTGGGTCTCACAGTTTAAGCTGCATAATGGATAGATAAAAGGATGGAAGTTAGCCCTATTCTGAACTAAATGTGTCTATATACAGAACTATCCTGGAAGTTGAGTTTAAATGCTGTGCATCTAGATCAGGACTTCAAAACACTTGTATATTGGGGATGTTCTCTGGCCAGACTAACAGAGATAAGTAACGTTCCCTCCTCGGATATGCATATGCATATATATGTGTATATGAATATGTGTGTATATATATATATGTACGTGTCTATTTATCTAAATCTGATTTATGTGACATTCCTGATATTGCTATGTTGCAACAAACCATCAGGTCTAAGCTATCCACTTGCCCAGCTGGGACAGCCTGTAATACTCCAGAAGCAGAACTATCAGTTTTATCCGTTTCTGGAGATTTTTATGATTTTACCCTTCTTGCTATCTTGCCAGTAAAACCAAACTAGCAAATATTGAGTAATTCTGAGTGACAGCAATATATATATGTATATATATATATATATATATATATTTCCAGAGCCCTTGGCAATAGGCAACTCCATCATTTACACAGGTCACTGAAAGAAAAAAGATGGGATGCGTTCCCCCAGCTACACCCACCTAAGACTCACATTCAGTTCTTCCAGTGATTTTAATACATATCTTTTGTTTTCTAAAAGATTAGTGTAATTACTTGACTATGAGAAGAATTCTGCTCAGTTCTGTTTTGTGCCATACAATAATAAATTCAAGGAGTGTGTAAATAACTTTAAACTTCTGTAGTGCTTGCACTTATTAGGGAGTCCTGGATTATAACCTTTGTTGATAAGAGTGACAGCAACAATAACATCCACAACAGTTATAGTCAACCCTGCTAAAGAGCAGAGCAGTATGGATGGTATATATAGATGTTCTACAGTCAGATAAAGAAGTCACTAATAAAGAAAAGAAATCTGATATTTTACTTTTAAAAGTGTCTTTACATTAAAATAATAATAATAATAATCATCATCATAAAGGTCCAGATTTTGAACAGTATCATTCATGAATAAAAACTATAATACCCCTCAAAGTCATGTTGCATGTACTACACTTCCTAAAGACCTTTTCTTCAGATTGTAATAACACTCAGAGCATCTGTAGGCAGAAATAAAACAGACAAATAATGAGAATTTCTTCAAGAGAAGAGCCAGGCAGCCCAGGATATATGAACATTGTAAACATTTTGTGTAGCAAGATACATTAGCCCAATTTTTCACTTAAAAGCAGATTTCAAATCCTGCCCCCAAATTTGGCGACTAGAAAAGGAGTAGCTCCTGGAAATAATAAAATGAGATCACAGTGTTTTCATTAAGGGGTGAAACTTTCTTGATAATGATGAAAGCAAAATGTAATGAAATCCACTTCTCCACATTGATGCTGTTAAATTCACTGATCTGCTTCTTAGATATAAAGAAGGTATTTGACCAGGTCAGATAGACCTTCCTTTCTTACATATTGTGAAAGCCTAGATTAAATTTATTTATTTATTTATTTATTTTCAGTAAGGGTATGTGTTTTGGTCAGCAGTGGGTTATCATCATATTTTTTATTTTTTTTTTCCTTCTGAGGACCACTGGGCAAGAAAATCAATATGTTAGCTGGCTCTTTAATTTCATCTATTTTACAGGTAGTTCAACTAATAGGAAAATGCTCATACTTGAAAAATCACTGATGTTAGGAGAAAATAAATAGGTCCTCTACACAGGCAATTTTTACTTATTTTTAACATTTGGTGTCTACTACCTAATTTTAAAATGTGCCCAGGGAATTTCAACACAATCTCCATACACTATTAATAAAACTATGCACAAATTCCAAGCACTATTAGAACTAATTAAAACCATCCTTTCTCATTAGACATGTTCCTCTGAAATTAGGTAGGACTGAAGAGAAAAAATATGGTACAGTTTTAAGATATTAAATTTTAGATGTAGAAGTATGAACTACATACAGGGACTACAGGGACTACTAAAAAACTTGTCAAAGGATACTGAATTTTGTTGTTATTGCTGAAAAATTACTGCTTTTTCATGATGACTCTTAGAATTCATTAGATGAACCTAGGGACATAAGTTAGCTGGATTTCTGTGGAAAGGCCTAGAACAGGTCACAAGTACCAGTTTACTTTTGTTGTATGCTTTATTGCCAGTTTGCCTTAATTTAGGAAGAAACAAACCACTACAGTTAATAGGTTCTGGCATGCATGACTCAATAATTAACACAATTCTGTTAGATTTGGAATTCAACATGAGCTACTTTGTGCAATATAGTGCATGTCAAGTGGCATATAAAGAACAGGAAGACTTGTTTTAATTTTGGCCCTTCTTCCTTCTGAATACTAGTGGGAAGTGAAAGGACAAAAAGAAAGTAACTATTAAAATATTTAAATATCCTTGTCCACCACAGTCCTTTATGAAAACTAGAAGAAAGGACAACAGTTAGCTTTAAATTTCAGACATTTATCAACACTTATTATGGCATTCATCTCACCAAAAGGGGTAAGATTTCAGTTTCATTTTTCTTGCTCAGTAGCATTTTGGGGATGAGCAGCCTGATGGAGACCAGCTTCTTTTGATGGTGGTTCTCCATGTGCTTAACCCTGGAAAGAACAAACCTCTGCGGAGTGCAGATGCTCCATCCACCTCATGCCAGACACTGTTGAAGCTATTGCATTCACATCATCTTCTTTCAAGTCAAGGAAGGAAAAAACAACACAAACAAACAAACAAACAAAGAGTGATCCTAAAACTGTATGGTCTCTCGAATATCTCTTATTTAAAGCACAGTGGTGCTCATTTGGTGGTGGAGTTCCTGTATATGGCTAGCCATCTAAAAGGATTTCAACTTGAGCTTGTTCTTGTGACCCTGCAGTCAATAGAGGAAGATCACCATCTTCAGATTTATCTCCAGCCAGAAATACTTGCTCTTTGTCTCTGCTGCCCTGTGCTGATCTGTTCACTCCTGTATTTCTCTTGGACTTCTGTTAAGCAGTAATAAATCTATTCTTCCTGGGGTTTATCAACTGGAGACAGATGTTTCTACATCCTTCTTTTTCTGGGGTTTAAAGAATTCTAAAAAAAACCTATTCTGGTTACAGTGATAACATCTGAATGATCTAGACCGTGTATGTTAAACAAGGTAGTCATTTTTAACCTAAAATATATGGCTTACCTGTGTTGTGCCTGTAACCATACCAGCAGTTTCATTAGTCAATACTAACTGAATACTAATACTAATTATCTTCGTTGGGTTAGAAACTGGCTGGATAGCTGGGTCCAAGAAGTCGTGGTGAATGGAGTCAAATCCAGTTGGAGCCCGGTCACTAGTGGCATTCCCCAGGGCTCGATGCTGGGGCCGGTCCTCTTTAATATCTTCATCGATGATCTGGATGAGGTCATTGAGTGCACCCTCAGTAAGTTTGCAGATGACACCAAGTTAGGTGCATGTGTCGATCTGCTTGAGGGTAGGAAGGCTCTACAGGAGGATCTGGATAGGCTGGACCGATGGGCTTAGGTCAACTGCATGAAGTTCAACAAGGCCAAGTGCCAGGTCCTCCAATAACCCCAAGCAGAGCTACAGATTGGGAGAGGAATGGTTGGAAAGCTGCAAGGAGGAGAAGGACCTGGGGGTATTGGTTGATAGTCGGCTGAATATGAGCCAGCAGTGTGCTCAGGTGGCCAAGAAGGCCAACAGCATCCTGGCTTGTATAAGAAGCAGTGTGGCCAGCAGGGCTAGGGAAGTGATCTTCCCCCTGTACTCGGCTCTGGTGTGGCCGCACCTCGAATACTGTGTTCAGTTTTGGGGCCCTTGCTACAAGAAGGACATTGAGGTGCTTGAGCGAGTCCAGAGAAGGGCAACAAAGCTGGTGAGGGGTCTGGAGAACAAGTCCTATGAGGAGCGGCTGAGGAAGCTGGTCTTGTTCAGCCTGGAGAAAAGGAGGCTCAGGGGTGACCTTATGCTCTCTACAGGTACCTCAAGGGAGGCTGTAGCGAGGTGGGGGTTGGTCTGTTCTCCCACATGCCTGGTGACAGGACGAAGGGGAATGGGCTAAAGTTACACCAGGGGAGTTTTAGGTTGGATGTTAGGAAGAACTTCTTTACCAAAAGGGTTGTTAGACATTGGAACGGGCTGCCCAGGGAAGTGGTGGAGTCACCATCCCTGGAGGTCTTTAAAAGACGTTTAGATGTAGAACTTAGCGATATGGTTTAGTGGGGACTGTTAGTGTTAGGTCAGAGGTTGGACTCGATGATCTTGAGGTCTCTTCCAACCTAGAAATTCTGTGATTCTGTGATTCTGTGAAACATAATAAAAAATACCAACAGAATGATCCAGTGTGGAATGACCTTTCTTGGATAGCCTGAAGTATCTAAAATGGCAAAAACACCTATGTGTAAGCATCTGAATTGCTCCCAAAACATAACACCAGCTCTTGTCAGAAACAACATTATCTTTTGGTACTTTTCTTTTGCATATATATCCAAACTGCATAGTCAGTGTCATGTTATATAAGTGTTTTATCCCACATTTCTAGGGGTCTCAGACATTCAGTGCATACTCCCAGTGTTTTTTACTACTGATAAAATATATCCTTCTACAAACACTGAGAGCCAAGAAGTCTGATAGGTGCTTCATTCAGCATTTAAATCAAGCAACATCAGCTTTTGCCAAATACAATATCTCAGTTAGAGATTCTAAAAGATGTATGAAACATACTGAAGGAGGCTGCCTTTATTAGACCTTTGTCAACAATACTCTATGCAGTCTGTGTACATGTACATCAAGGGTTCACATGCTTTGTGAACTTACTGCTTTTTGGATGAGCAAGGGAACAGTGTTTGTCTACCTAATTCAGCAGACCCATGCAGCAAGGAAGCTGCCTGTCTAACTCTTTCTCATAACCTGAGGACTATCATTTCAAACTCCTCCATTTGAAGACTTTCTGAAGCCTGCAGTTCACTTCATTCTTTAATCCGCTTAACTTCTGTTACTATTATGCATTATTATGCATTATTATTATGCATTATTATTATTATTATTATGTTCATCTTCAGTACAGTTAAGAAACATCCAACACCTTTCAAAACCCAACTTCAGCCCTGAACTACTGCACTGACCACTCACAGGCTGGCTATGGTGTTTGGAAAGAGAGAAAGCAGCTACACAATAAATATGAGGGTTAAATACAAACCAACAGAATGTTACAATGTCATTGAAGTAGTTTATTACATTAGTCAAATTGAATTAATTATATCTTTAATTGATATTTGTACATCTCTGATTACCAGAGCAGGATTAGGAGGAAGAAAGAGAAGGCAGACACAAGCACAGAGCCTGCAATAGCCTGTGCTTTGGACTAATGGTGCTCTACTTACAATCACAAGAAACCTAAACTAAGTTCCATTAAAAAAAAAAAAAAAGTGGGGGGGTGTATTTTCTATTTACTTTGACATTCCAGAAGCCAAGTGTAAGATCTACCTTTAACACTAAAAAAAAAAAAACACTGAGCTCAAGGAACTATGCTTAATGCTGACGGTATTTGCCACTCTGCTCCTTTCCCTCTTCCTCCCCTCACCCTCTGGGTTCTGCGTCTCCATTAAAGCCTCTCCTGATTTGCAACAGGATGAGAGAAAAGTTTACATCCTACATATTTTTTCAAGCCACGCACAGGAACTGTAATGCAGCAGTGCAGAGGCACTCCAACTAATATACTAATTAGATGCAGATGTGCTCTGCTTTTTGGAAAAATAAGACCAACTGGATGATCAACAAGAGCCAAATGGGTAATTTCTTTTTAAACAAATTGGTTTTATTAACTTAAAACTGCCCATAATCCAACTAGTCTGGCAGAGCAAGGATACTGTGAAACCACAAGCAGTGTGTGATACCTGTTATTATCTCATACTACTTTTGGCTGTGATCTTGCTATTCCAAGTAACAGGCTAACATGTAATGCTGAAGTCTCCCTTAAATAAAGGGCAGCATATGTAAGCGTTGCCCCAGGAGCTGGCCAGGAAATGAACTGTGATTCAGGCTAAATTCTTTTGTTGCTCCCTATTTTCTTCAACAGGAACACATTTCTGTGCTCTGCCTGCAGAAAGCCCCAGTCCCTCCCACGCTTGGTGAGCAAAGAAGGGCACTGTCAGAGGAAAGAAAATCATACCAGCCTTGTCCTTAGTGGAGAGGAAAGGTTGTAGTAATCACTTTCAATACTACTTGCAATACTATCAGCCACCAAAACCCATGGACTACTGAGAATAACATTTTAAAAGTCACCATGGGTGCTATGGTCTAAGAGAGAATAGAGCCAGGAAGCAAATTCTTACATGGCTCACACCATTGGCAGCACTGGGGGGAAAGCAGTCTGCAAGCTGAGGGACCACAAAGACAAAATGGTCCCACTGAACATGAATCCCTTGGCACAACTTAACAACTTTGATTTTTAAGAGTGACAGATGACTAAATGAAGGGCCAAAAGCTGCATATCTTGTTAAGTACTTTTTGTCCTTTGAAAAATAGAATATCTCTATCCTCCCTCACAGCTTTATTTCCATGGAACAGCAAACAATTCATTAAATGATTCTGATGACTTTATTAGAGACAGGAACAAAACTGATTGGTAGTCTTAATACTCTTTGGAAACAAAAGGGTTGGTAGAGGTTATAGTGTCACTATATATACAGTGAGTGTTACCAGTCCATACCATGTCTTCCTTTAACCTTCTGGCATCATTTGATTTCTGAATCCAGCTCTTTGGGGGATGGTTTGGACTAGTGGGCAGCCAGAGAATTTAATTTCAGAAAGAGTGATTGCAGGCTAGTGACTGGCATCTAGGAATTACACTGGGAGTCCTCTATTTTCCAGGTCAGTTAGAGCATCTCCTTTTTTTAAAAAAGACAAAAACATACTTCAGAAAATAAATGTAATATCAATCAAGCATAGATGTGCATTTATTCATGGAGAGAAACAAAAAATACTAGCAGTGGCATCGTTCCTACCACTAAAATCAATGACAGATTAAGAAAACAGGAAAAGTACTATGCTACCATGAAAGAGAGAAACCACAGAGATTTGCTGAAAGCAGCACAAACAAACAAACAAGCATGAAACAAACAAACAAAACACTTTTGATGTTTCCTGTTACTGGTTTTGGAGAATACAATATATTTAGAAGTGCCTGTCTTACAAAGATAACCTTGTACCAGAACAGTGGGATATGAACAGCAGATTTGAATAATTCCATTTGAGATGATTGCCAGTTCAGATTAATTGAGATTGCCATCAATTCAGACATAACTTTTTCTGGTTTTAGTTTCATAAATATGCTAACTGAAAATTACATGTGGAGTAAATATCAATCTAGTGAGACCTGAGCAAGGGAAAGAGAAAGAGAAAGAGAAAGAGAAAGAGAAAGAGAAAAGGAAAGGGAAAGGGAAAGGGAAAGGGAAAGGGAAAGGGAAAGGGAAAGGGAAAGGGAAAGGGAAAGGGAAGGAAGGAAGGAAGGAAGGAAGGAAGGAAGGAAGGAAGGAAGGA
>CM021733.1:101513739-101577821 GCA_011075105.1 Heteronetta atricapilla
GGAAGGAAGGAAGGAAGGAAGGAAGGAAGGAAGGAAGGAAGGAAGGAAGGAAGGAAGGAAGGAAGGAAGGGAAGTAGAAAACAGGCTTGCAAAGTTACATATATTTAAACAAAATAGATGAAACACGAGTTTTTAATCAAAGAGCAGGTGGCAGCCACTTTGGGGTGTTCAAGTTACATTAGATTCAGACACTACCCTCATGCAAGAGAAATTACTTCTCACAGGCTGCAGCCATGTCACAGATCTGCATGCTCTGTGCAAGGTGGTACTAACAGGAAAGCAGCCTGCACTTCAATCCTTACCCTTCAGGTAAATCAACTTATGTAAATAATGCATTTTTCAAGAATTTTCACTAGAAATTTGACCAGGCCCTTAAAACTATACAATTTATCTAATGGTTGATTGCAGCACATATCTATATATAAATGTCTTGAGGTAAAGCTTGAAAATATGACTTGCAAACATAGATAACTGATACAGACCTGTAAGTTTCAGAATGACCATGAACTAAAACAAAACTTTATCGTTACTAGATTTTGAGAAAAAAATATTCAAGTCAGACCTTTTCAGACTTTTCAATAAATAAATAATAATAATAATAATGAGTTACATGAAATGATCTAGCTAGTAATTTGCTCCTTATGTCTGGTTCCCTAAGGAATCTTTTTCAGCCTCATAGAACTGCATGCAGATGTTCATTCTTTTTCTCAGTGGGGCACTCTGGGGTGAGAGAAGGGTCCCTTGCTTGCTTCTTGCATAGAACTGAAGTGATGGTGGCCACACAAGAACAGGAACTCTCTGGGTGTGTACACACAAGTGGGTAATTTTTATGTTTTTATTTTTTAATGGAAGGCATATACTGGAAACAGCTGTGAGAATCATATTGTAGGTTTCATTTTCCAAAGCCATGCAGCAGTTATTTTGGCATCCAACAAGTCTGGCCTTCGATCATATTCTTTCAGCTCCTCGATGTTAGGCAGGCTCTACGGTAGAGCATCTTTGTCCTTTAGTGAAGGTGATTTTTCAGTCTCAAAAATACCAACCAGTGGTTCCCAAATATTCTGTTCTCAGGGATTTATTATTATTATTATTATTATTATTTTTCTCCCCTGTATCATTAACATTTTACTAAATATAGTTGTAAATTGCATAGTCTTTCAAATCATTGAAGGAATCCATTAAAGTTCACCAAACACAGTTTTTCAGACTGCAAATGATGTGGGGATGACAATTTTGTAACTTTTGTTTTAACAAGTATAGAATGGACCATAGTTGCATACATGGCTTTAGACTAAATAAACTTTTACTCTAGTCTGGCATAGTTATGTTCTAGACATTCTTTTTAAGACCATTATGAGAGATTGAAATTAGGCTTAAATATAGTTATGGAACCCCTATCAAATGAGATACAGATCCACCAAGACCCTCAGGAGAAGCATTTCAAAGTGGGTAACTGATAAGGCAGGATTTGTTTTTACAGCTTTTGTTCCACAGCACCATAATTAAAAACTGACATGAGTAAAAAAAAAAAAAAAAAAAAAAAAAAAAAACAATCTTGTTGCAGGACTTTGCTTCTCAGCTGGTAATATCTTCTGTAAAAGATATTCAGTTCCATGTTTAAAGATTAATTTTTCCACTCTTTTTATTCACTACTCTACACTTTCTTTTTGTTGTTTGTTTGTTTGTTTATCATCCAGAAGCCTGCTCTGGCACTATTTCTACAGACTGTTATGCAATTCTGACACACTAGGCTCCAGCTAGTCAAATACTTCATTTCTGTCCTGACTATATTTGTCTGTGGCTTAGAGGTGTAATAACTAACAAAGCTGTAGAACAGTTTGCTATCACGTAGGTATCGTCCCAGATCTGGATGAACTTTCAGCAAATCAGTTCTGCAAAGGATCACAGTGAAATAAATGAACATTTATCTTGATTTCATAGAAAATATCAGGATAGCTTTAATAACTGTAATATGAAGACTTGCATTGCAGTACAGCAAGATGGTGTGTACAAACCAAAAGCAGCTGCCCTGCTGGGCTCTGAGAAGCCGGCTGGTTTTATTAGTCTTGCCACTCATTGGAGAATGCACTGATTCTGCTAGTGTTTGGATAATAGCTCTGCCCTGGGATCTGCTGGAGCTGCTGCACATCCATCTGGCAAAAGACGTAGGGATGCACAAGAGTTCCAGCCTTGTAAGCTGTGTAAATACCCAGCAGCAGCATGTGCTGACGCCAAAGGCAGGCACTGACAAAGCAGCTCCACTGGGCAGCTGCTCTGTGCACAGGCAGCAGTGCTGACATTGGTTTCACAGCCGCATGGCATCGTGTGTGCCAGCCATCCTCTCTGGGGGTGAGTGGCTGCTCTTCCTGCAAGCTGGAGAGACTTCAGTGTAAATGAAAAGACTAAACCCCTGAATGCAGAAGCAGCAGCTGCCAATTTATTTCATTTGGAGCAGTAGTCACCTGGCACATTCAATTATGCATAGTGTGTATAGCCACCTAGAAATACAGGTGAATAAAATATAAGGTGAACTTAAGAACTACTGAGGAAGGACAATCAGACTACTTTTTTTTTTTTTTTTTTTTTTTTTTTTTTTTTTTTTAGTTTAGTTTTTACTGTATCTCTATTCACACAGTGTGGAATATGCTAGTGGAAAGTAAGCTCTCTTATCAATCAACAGCAAATCAATGGGACTGGTAGAAAGAACAGAATGACAAAATTACTTTTTATACATCGATAAAACATCTAAGTCCATTTCTTTACATATAATAATGACATTAAAAATCTATTACTTCACTGTAGTAAAATAAAACAATAACAGCTGTTGTAAAGATGTTCATGTTCTGAAGACTAGGAGTTAGAAATTAGAGGAGAAGAAATAACTCAGGGAGTAATTGCTGGGGGAAGGTGCCAGCAAAATAAAGTTTGGAATTATTACCTATCTCGGGGCGGGGGGGGGGGAGGAAGGTTAGCTGTAAGCTTTCTGAACTTCCTTAAATGTTTCAAAAGTATCTGCAAAGGGTCCAGCCCAAAGGAGCTCACCTGTATCAGAAACCTGCAGCAGTAGCTAAGATGGACATAGTCATGAAGCCAGAGGAGAGCAGACCACGTGATCTTCTTTTAAATTTTGGAGTCATGCCAGAATCAAAAATTAGTTCAGGTTTTATCAACAGTCCATCTCAGTATTTGTGTCATATAGCCATCTTTCCAAAATCTCTGGAGAACTGTGGAGATATAAATCAATCTGGCTTATGATAAGGACAATGCTTTAACTCTGTATCACTATATGAAAACATTACATTACATCTATGTATCTCTCTCTCTCTATATATATATTTATGTATAAAGGCAAATCTGAATTAAAACAGATAACAGGAACATCATGCTTTTGCTTGAGAATGGGAAATGGGAAATATTCAGAGCAGTACTCTCCTTTCTGTATGGTCTTATTTGGTTCTAAAAAAATCACAGGAATGTAGAAAGTATCTGGAAAGGCACCCTGGGTGAAGATAAATGAGTTCCACTCCCTTATTCTTTTTCAATGTTAGAAAAAGCAATCAAAAAAAAAAAAAAAAAAAAAAAAATACCAAAGCAACAACAAAAGTAGCGATCAAAGCCTTTATTTCTATATTGTTCAAATACGACTTGATAAAGGAGAGGCGATGTTACAACTGTCTCATTTTGGTACTTAGAGTCATATACAGTAATGAGACTGACATAAATCGAGACAGTCATTTGATGACTGGCAGTGACTGTCTACTCAACATAAACACTTCCTGCTTTACCACTACTTCTATAAAAAGTAGGGAGAAAAGTGCATGCAGGAATTTTTGACAAATGTAAGCTCTCCTTCTTTATATTCTTTCCAGAGGATGATGCACTTGGCTGCTCCTGGAAAATTTGTGAAGCATGGTTTCCAAGGTCTTTGTCATGGTTCCTATTTTAACAAAAGCTAGATGGACAATTGGTAATAAATTATGCAGAGGATTTAGCCACTTTTTTCTATTTTAGAAATCAGCTTCAAGACATCTGCAAGAGTTATGAATTTACTCACTGTCCATTCTGTCCACTGCTTAATTCTTGGGGTGAATGAAAAGTAGCCTAAAGATTGTTTGCAATCTATCCAGTGTAAATATTTACTTGTCATAGGCTTTGTCTTCCAATTGTTCTACTTAACCAGGCATTTCCAACCTTAGAGGTGTGCACCACTGTATCCATGTGAGCTGGCTGTCCCAGTTAGTAACTTCACAATTTACTCAAATGAGTAAGCTCTGTGACTGTGTGAGTGTTAATCTAAGCTTTATAAATGGGAAAAGTTCCTGGAGGGCCCTTCAGTCTTCCAGGGAAATAGTGAGTAAGCACAATGGGAAAGGAAAACTGCCAGAAATAAGGAGAGCATGTTGAAAAATGTAAGCCTTTTCTTCTGCACAAATAATATTACTATATGTGTCCATATGCATATCCATACTTAAAAATATCTGGATTCCTTTGCAACTAAGAGGGGGAAGGGTCTAAACCGTATGTATTGACTGTTCAACAAACTTACATCTATATGTGAATATACATGTGTGGTCCTGGCTGTGACTGATGTCATCATGTGTCTGTACGAATGCCTGCCAGGTACACTGGGAACAAGTCCATCCCCTGTTGTACTAATAACACTATCCCTTTTGAGCACAGTTCTAGCCAGCTTCAGGGAGCTTGGAAGATTTTTTTTTTTTTTTTTTTTTTTTTTATGGAAAGTCTTTCATGATGTAATCAGTGATGTGCATGCTGCAAAACTCTTTATGAATAACATACATAATACCCTTTTCACCCTTAGAACAGAAACAGCATTTGAAAACTTGATTTTCTTCTGAAGCTTCTTCACAGCCCAAAAGCTTCCTCTATTGGCTTTCTCTTAGGAAAGCAATGAAAACACTCTCTAGGTGGCTATTGGATTATTCTGCCTGCATGCCCTCCGGAGGCATCTCCACAAACATTGTTTTGCCCTGAGCTTCTGAAGGCATACTATGAAAAGTTCATCCACACCCAGAGATGTGGCTGGTTTTGACCAGTCTCCTCTATGAATAAGTGTAAGGTACAGACTACTGTTTTCTCATCTATTTTATTTCCATAAATAAATAAATAAATAAAGTATTTGGGTTTTCACCTCAATTAAAGATAACTGTTATTCTCTTCACTTTCAATGTTTCATCCAGTTTGTGCCATAACAGAAAAGAACTTGAAATGTTAAGGGCTGAAAGGCATCTCTAAGCATGAATTTTCTTCTCCATGATATGGAAAGGGACAGTTTTCATGACGATATCACTACCGTGGCTGAGCTTTATGAACCTTGGCTTTGCAATGTTGGCAAACTATGCCGAACTGTTAAACAGAAACACATTTGGGATTTTTTAGACAAGGTGAAAAAGAAACTAAGATATCAGTGACTGAGAGACAGTAATTAAATACAGAGGATTTTGCAGTTCCAGAGAACTCAATAGAAGGTCTGTCTACCTACAGCAGCAGAGCTTCATTTTTAGTTCAATCAGTTGTTTTTATCTATTTTTAGGGTATGATGCTGTTGCTGATGGAACTGCTGCCAAAACGCCAGTTTTTCAACCACTTGTTTCAGATGAAATAATTTTTTCTTAGTGGTAAAGATAGGAAGTAGTGGAAGTTTTGCACACCAGTTGAGATAAAATCCTACAGTCAGTACTCCTGTTTTAAAATATTTTGTCACATATTCTGTGGGAATTTTCCCACAGAACTTTTTTTATTCATTTCAGAAGATGGTTATTTTGCCAGAACTCATCCTTCCATCCAATGAATTTGCCATCCTAGAGAAAATAATAATGTAAGATCACTCATTAAAGCTGTTATACATTTCTAGCTGTGACTAAAACTTGATGCTTTCAAGGAAGTTTTCCCACTCCCTGTACCAAAACGATGTATATAGCTCCTGTTTGTATACAAAAATTTCCCCAAAATTCTTCTCTTTCACTTTCTCCAGAGTTCTTCCTGCATATGTTTTTAACATGTTCTGCTTTGACAAATTTGTGCTCTACCCTTGCTGCCCCCATCTTCTCATCAGATTGCTAATACACATGGATGCTTCGAACCCCACCCAGGAAAGCAGACAAGTCAATTGCAGAGAAATAAAAACATCCTTGGCAATGAACCAAAAGTCTAACTCCTCTGCAACTGAAGATCCTCAGACATGCTGAAGGTAAAGAGGTTTAACTTGGTCCCTTGCCAAACAAATCATACCTCTGTGAGAAATCAGAGCAGTCAAGAAATGAGCACAACTGTATAAACCATGTACATTTTAGAATAAAAAGAGGAATCCTCCGATTTCCGGAAGCCTTCCCTAATTTCTCTATAATTCTTCCCTATAATTTCTCTCCCTCCTCTGCCTTTTAATTCTGTTGGCCTATTTACATTTCCAGAACTGACAGTGATTTTCCTGTGCTTATTCTACTAATTTTTGCTTTGGTGGGAAAGGTTTATTATGTTGCTCTTCGTCCAAATAATGAATTACAAAGTTTTTGTTTATGAATGAACCAGTGTTTGTTTTTCTTAAAAACAAAACAAAACTAACAAACAAAAACATTGTTATTCTCTGTTTCATTGTTGTTGTTTTCTTGCTTGTTAGCTTTAATAGTATATCCAACGAGGAAAAGGTTGTCAGGTTAGATAGCAGCCTGGAACTCATGTCCATACACTGCAAGAGGGACAGCAGACATGGCAATAAGCAGCCTTGTCTTTCCTTAGCTGGGCTTTAGCCCCAGAATTTCCTTAGAACACTGGGGTGACTGTGATACTTAGTATCATAAAATTAATGTTTAAGGATGGAGGAAGGCCGTATGGCTCATCTAGATTATTTCACATTTTTGTCTAGCTTTGATACTTTGTAATATTTTTATCCCTAAGCACTTGTATATCTATTTTTTTTTTTTCCTCCAGTATGTTCCTGAATAAAACAAATACTGCTACTTTTGGTACTAAGAGATTACCCAGCACAGAAACAAGTGAACTCCCTTAGCGTACGCTTATTTCATTTGCCTAAGTTTGTGCATTCTATAGATAATTCAGAGAAGTGATATTAGTGGATCAACAACAGCTCTGGTTCATCAGGTCATATTAAAAAATCTTGGACCATTAGGTTGATAAGGTACCAAAGTTATAACAAATAGAGAATTTACAATGTAGATTTTCAGAATAACCCTTCTCTACATTGAATCAAAGTCCATTTGTTAGATATTTTGTAAGAAGCATAATTATCAGTGCAGCCTCATCCCTGGAGTCTGGGAAATGAAATCTGGGACCTCTGGGAATGCAGTGTTTAAATGGGCGATTTTCCTGTCATCTCCCCTCTCACTGCTCAGAAAATGATTGCAATCAGGAGCTCCACGCTGGCAGCCATTTTGTGTGTCATCTGTTCACTTCCCCCATGCTTTCAAAGTGCTCCAGGAGTATTTTTACTGAAGATTTTCCAATCACTTTCTTCTTCCTTTTACTGGTCTGTGTAGAAAATATCTATAATGGGGAGATTATTGAGAGATTCTGATTGTCCCTCCATTCAGTTGCCTAGGAAACAGACTTGTGGATATCCAGCTTTTTCCTTCATACTGAAGATGCCATTTACAGTTGATTTCCTCCTATGTCTCCTTTGCTGTATGCATCACTGAAAAGGAAAGGGCAGAATAAAGCTTGTTCTATTGTTTTGTTTGCTGGTTTAAGGTGTAACTTGTTTGGAGAACATTCAGGGTATAAAAGTCGGAATACACTTATTATGGCTGATACCTATACCATGGATATCTTATAATAATTATTATTTTTTTTCTCCATTCTTAATGGGCAAAATCAAATATAAAGCTCAGTAGATTCCCTCAAACAATTTCTGTATTTAGTTATTCCTGTGAAAAGTTACTGTGGTTTTAATTAATCTGAAATTCAATTTGAAAAATAAAAGGTACGACTGAGAGCAGATTTTATACCATCTACTCATTTTCATGTCTACTTCTATATACTGAAATGGAGAAAAATATTAGTTTTTAGGCTGGATCATAGCATACCCTGCTGAGAATTGATTTTAATGAGGCTTTAACCCTAAAAAAATTATATTTGGCATCTGCCTGTGAAAAAGTGTAAATGGTGAGTCACTGTACTATTTAAATGCAGTAGAAATTTATTCTCAGTAAAATATATTAATCATGAAGACCTCCAGGTATTTATTTAGATGTGTGTTGTTTTTTTTCTTCTATCTGCTTCCTTTTCTTTAGTCTTTTCCTTTGTTCTCATTGTTATTATTTCAGTGCTTTCCTCTCATTAATCACTTTTACCTTTTCCCCTTTATCTGTCCCTTTTACTATTTACTTTCTTTTACCTCTATTTTTCTCTTTTACTGAGCCTTCCTAGTCCCCCCCGTCTGCCCCGCCCTTCCCCCCCCCCCCCCCCCTCTTTTTTTTTCACCTCCCAGGAAGCATCTCTCGCCTGTCCCTTTTTAGAGACAGAACATATTTGGTTTCAAGTCATCTCCTGCCCACTCTGGTTTGAAAATTATTAATACAAGTAATTAAGAATAATGAAGGTCTGAGTAACAGTAGAGAAAGCTCTTTATAGGTTGGAAAGGGACTCAAAAGCATCAGGCATTTTTTTTTTTTTTTTTTATCAACTTATTTTTGTGTCCATCCCTCATTTTGCCACCTATTTTGGGCAGATGTGGAAGACCACCAGCACTTCACTCCTGGCAATCTCCTTCACCCTCAGAGCTTTTTCCCTGTATAATTCCCTCCTTTGTCTCTCTTTGGTCCCCTTCACCACCCTCACAATATATTATTTTTCTGCCTCTTTCTCTTTAGTCTCCATTTTCTTCAGACTCTTTATTCCCCAGCTTGTAACTCCATCCCTGGACCTGCCTTTTTTTTTTTTTTTTTTTTTTTTTTTCCTGTTGCTTTTAAGCAACTTGGCCTGCCTCATTTTAGCATAATCAGCCACCCAAGCTTCAACAAAGCAGGTAGAGTTGTAGAGCTGGACAGAAATTGAACATTTAAAAACAAAACAAAAGAAAACAAAATAAAAACCAGCCAACTAAGAAAAAATAAATAAATAAAAAGGACAGAAACAACAACAACAACAAAAAAAATCCAAAGACATTAACAGGACTAGCTCATAATTCAGATTAAAAAAAAAAAAAAAAAAAAAAAGGAAGAGAATTGTCACCTACCAAAGAATGAATACCATCAGAAGAAGAACAACTGTGACAATGATCTTCAGTATCTTCTTTTTTCTTCTACAGGTCCACACTTCCTGTTATACTCTCTCTTTATGTAAGGAAAAAATGCTTTGGGTTTCAGTTCATCCTTACTACTACTTGAAAGATCTCAGATAATAGGCCTGCAAGAAGGAAAATGAAACAGAGATAAGAAATTAAGCTGATCTCTTTATTGACATGCTGATGCATGTAGAAAGGGACTGGGTGGGTTTTATATTCTTGCTATCTTCAGGCAGTGACTTGCTCTGCAGACATGGAGGTGGTAAATGGATGGTGGAGAGGAATGAAAGTTAATTTATCAATGATAAACAAGAGCTGAAGCCCACAGCCCTTCTTAATTTTTATTTTTCCTGTTTTCATCTGAAAATTCTAATGGTTACAAATGAAAACAAAAGTTTTCCAATAATTTCAACATATTTTATTGGGACTCTTTTTCCAATCTGTGCTGTGATTTCTGTCCAAAACCCTCAACAGGTACATACTACTCCAGTATAATGATTATTTTAGTTATTAGAGATTTCAGAAGAAACATTGATTCAAATATTTCTTTTCTATTTGAAATTGTAACTTGAATCTGAGTATATGATAACTTGGATTAATGTCTCTGTCATAACAATACTGAGTTGTCTTTACTGAGGTAACAGTCTTTGTTTTCATAGTGAATCTTGATTTTATACAAATGAGGATTTAAGATTTATTTTTTAACTTGATAAGTTAGGGGTTAGCAGAAAACTCCCTTATGACATAAATAAGTCCTGTCTTCCCTCTCCACCCATGACACCCTGAGTGTCATGGTTCTTAATATTTTGTTTTATGGTTTAATACATGGTTTGGTTCTTAATACTTTGGGCTCCTCAGGACCTGTGTAACTCTTCTGAGGGGGACAAGGAAAGAAAGAGATGATAAATATAGATATACAAAGGCAGCCTGAATAACCAGTGTTGAAGAATGGCTCAGATGAAATCTGCAAGGGCTAAGTTGAAAAGAAATATTTTTAGTAATAAAATTGAATCTTTTGTTAGATTTGTGGTATAATGATAATAATTAGAGAAGCTCTCTGCTCAGCTCCATGACATTTTTTGCCTTGAACTGGGATGAATCAAAAAGCCAATATAGAAATGAGCTGCCTGATTTGTAAACTACAGCAACCTTCTTCTAGCTGGAGTGGCCACAAACAGCATACACATAATAAAGCTGTGCCTTTGAATAATCAATCCAGTGGGATTGACATTTGAAGAGATTACTATTTTCTTCAACCAAACCAAAATAATGTCACTAATATGACTTAAAGCCAAGTTATTGTTGTCTGAATAAGACTTAACCTCACAGGATCTCAAATAACATTCAAAAATGCCAACAGTAAGTGGATTAGGATGCATGAAGACCATGCACAAAAGATTTGGAAGAGAGAAAAAAAAGAAGAATCAAACATAATAACAAGCCTGTAGCTATGAAGGCTTTCAGTGATACAGTTCCTGCCTGTTTATGCAGTTTATGCCTGTCCCTTCTTTCTTTTTTTCCTCTATTAGAAAGAATAATTCTGGAGAATGATTGATTTGTTTGCAGTGTTTGTACACTGGTGTAGGAGCTAAATCCTGACCTGAGCACATGAACTCATTGTATACTGTCTAGCAATACCTGTGCTCCTGAGTAAGCATATTCCATCCTTCGGCACCAAGACCTGAAAGAAAGTGGAAGGAAAGACTCCTTGCACTTCCTAATAAGCTCATCACGTGAGTCCACTCAAGACTAGTCACAGTCAAGTGCCACATCATTTCACTAAAATAGACTGTGGGGCTATTATTAACAACATAGAGAGAACAAGATGGAAACCTGCTTGCAGCAGGGAGATTTATGACTTCTGTGTCTTATGGGCACCCTGTCTATAGTCATGACATAATTTCTCACCAAATATTAAAAAAAAAAAAAAAGGAAGAAGAAAAAGTCTGGTAAAGGAGATAAAGTGGAAGACTAATACAAAACATACTAGGTTATGTTGCTGTTCTCTTTGATGAGTGCATTAAGGACTAATTTCTCTTCTTGGAAAACTCTGGGGATCTGTGTCTGCTTATTGAATAAGCCTACTAGATAAATTTTTTGTTGTTGTTGTTCTTGCACTTCATAGGTTTTATGTTAAATCTTTATCCTTCCTTGATAGATTTAAATAAACCAGGTATTTCAAAAAAGATTTGTACCATTTTCTCTGTCTTTCTGTGAAGAGTGTGAATGTTTCAGGTTTCTTCAGAAATGCCATACATTGCCCTATAAAGCCTTGAATCAGAAAAGCCTCCATTCAGGAAAACATATAACCATATGCTTAACTTTAACTTTAGGCATATGCTTAAAATTTAACATGTGCCAAAATTCTTTCCTGAAAAGGAATATACTTAAGCACTTGCTTATGTGCTTTCCTGGATGAGAGCCCTATGTGTTACAGATCTGATTCTGCTGCCCTCACCTACAGAATTATTCAACTACTCCTATTCTGGCCATTATTTTCAAAGTAATTTCAATGATTAGGATGCTACTTCCCCACTGGATACAAATCAGAATAGGAGACTCATATTTTCTGGACATTATTGACAATCTTACATCTCAGCAAAACCTATCTCATTACCTAAAACAATTCTACACTGATCCAATGTCTTTCTGAGTTGCCTTGTTAGTGACTTAAATGATAAAAAACAATTTTTGTGTTAGTTTACCTCTGGGTTCTGTGATCAATACATAGACATTTTAGTCTTTTCTGTCCTAGTTTACACCCCTTGAAATTAATTTAATTTAGTTGGGCAATTTTGGAAAAACTATGTTTATTTCCTTTATTTAAGACTCTGTAGGTAGGTATGTTTGTAGGTATATTTTGTTATTTTCTAACTTTTTTTTTTTTTTTTTTAATAATGATAAAAATTTACAATAGCTGTGGAAAAAAAAAAAAAGTCTTTATCCAGTTCATTCCCATATCCATTAATAATGACACTGATTGTAATTATTAATGCTGAATGAAATCCTGGTTGAAATGATACCTCACTTTTATCCTAGGGTAATTACCAGGGTTTAACAATTTCCTTTCATGTTTACTAAACTTTAAAGACGTTGGTCCCAAAGAGGGGAATGTTCTTGGGAGGGGGGAGGGAAGCAGACCATCACACAAATCCCTTTATTTATCAATGGGATTTGTTCATGCACTTCCTGCACACAAGCAAAGTAAGTAGAAGGATCTAAAACTAGTGATCAAAACTCTTTATTGGGAAGTCAAAACCCTCTTATTTTCTAGAGGTCTGACATCCCTAGCAATGAATTTATGCTTCATTATAATTAGATGTGCTTGCACTCTATTAACAAAATACTTTGCAATTTGTATATACTTGTCTTTAGAAAATTATGGATATATGGATATTCCCCCCTCACCCCAACACACACGCATTTCCTTGTTTCCTAGGAGATTATTAAAGAACATAGTTGAACACGAATAATAATGTAGCATGTATTCCAGACATCTAAACACGTGTCAGATCCACCAGGGGAAATAAATCACATTTTATATTCAGTTTCAAGCAGCCTACAGGTCTGTCATAGTGGACATATCTACAGACAGCATAGCACTCTGGTTAGAGCCCTCTTGGCACAGAAGCTCCAGCTGACAAACTCAGAAACACAGATGACACTCTGCATATACTAATTGTATGTGTGAATAGAAAAAAAAAAAAAAAAAAAAAAAAAAAAAACTATTTTACTCTGTGCAAAGGCAGCAGTGAGGTTCTGGCAAGCTACTGTCTTGAGGAACCTTCAAGGCAACCTTGAACTTGCCTCCTGGCCAGGGCTTCCTCACCAGCCCCTTGCACACACACCTAACACCTCCACAGGGTTTTTACAAGAGCCCCTTGGCTGCAACTGGTGGCTGGGAAGCCTTTCAGAGCATGGATCTTAATCTGAATCTCATAAGAATAAATATTTAGAAGAATAATATCTTTTCTCAGGGCACATTTAAATGAAGTGACATCCCTACTCTGTCTTATTTATGAGAAAGTGATGTTACCTACATGGAGAAGATGAACTGAGATTTCACCAGATTCTTTTAACATTTCGCTAGGAGTGGTGACCATCCTGCTCCAGAACTACTGATGGGGATTATTTGGATAAAGGAAAAGAGAATTTGTACTTCGGAACTCCTCTGAACTTTCTCTGAACTCAATCCCATCCTGAACTAACAATTATTCCAATTACCCATATCTGATTTGCCTCAAATTTATGGTACATTTCAGTTTTCATATGAATCCAGCTTTAAAAATGGAGAAGAGGACCTGGTTCCTCTTCATTTGTTATCTAAACTCTCTAATCTTCTTTGTCTCTTTGCAGCTTGCATATACTCTATACGACATGACCTGAATACGGCAGTAGTTATTTTTTGGTCCTGGCTTCATATACCAGTCATTGGTTGTTATTAATCTGTCTCTATCTTCTATTAGACATAACAATTTAACATTAGAGAACGTCAATGGGAGGTCAGTGAGAGACCCTTAAATCAGCAGATCATTTGAGAAAACATAGGTTTAAAGTAATATCATTTTGGTCTGTCTGAAAATATTACTAAAGTATTATATTTCCTGAAATATATATATACATATATATATAAATCTATTGTGAAACAAAATTATTAATTAATAGTAATTACTTAGATGATTAAATTCCCTTGAATTGGAATAATTAGATGGTGTTTAGTTTTATTCTTCAGTGCAAGCACATGCCTTCAAACTAGAGCTGGAGCTGGGATGGGGAGACAGAACATCCAATGTAAGGGTGTTCAAAACTACCCAGAATGGCCCAGGGAAGTCCTGCTACAGCTATTGATTACTTGCAGCAGCTGAAGACTGTGAACAAGTGACACAAAATAAGATTTCCAAAATAAGTTAACCAAATTAACATATTTCCCTTTATTTTATGAATAGGTATAGAAATAACCAGACATCTTGGTTGTAACTTATAAATGTATTCAAAGCTAATTCATGCCCATGAGTATAGAATAAAATTGTACTTGTTCACACTTCACCAAGTTATACACCTGTGTAAATTAAATGGTGGCCTCTTTTTCACATCTCAGCAAGAAAGAGATCCGCCAGCATACAAATCTGCTAAAAATGCCTGCTTCAAAAACTTCATCTTGACAAATGTGTTAAAGTATTTTACTGGAAAGAATCATAACAAAACCTGAAAGTAAATGCAGGGTTGTCAAACAGATGGAAGAATCGTGCAGAAGAAAATGCAGCCAGCCATGGGTAAGAATGTATTCAGGAGGGTGTAGAGATGATTTTAATCAACATTATTCTATTCGCTTTGTTGATTTATTTTTTTTGTTGTTGTTATTGTTGTTTGTTTTTTTTCCTTTTTTCTTTTCTTTCATTTTTGCTTTTTTTTTTTTCTTTTGCTTGTTCAAAACAGTTTTGTGCTATCACATGTGCAACTGGCAATTACACTTCCAGCTCTTACTAGAAATAGCCAGCATGGTTATTGTTGTTGATATTATTCACAAAGCAGTAGGACTTGGAGTCAGTCAGGGATCCTGCTGTGTGAGGGACTATGGAAATGAAGAATAAAAAGATAGATCTGTCTTAAAATGTGGTCCTATTTAATTGTGCTGAGAGCAAATCTGCGTTCATACAATATTCCTCCCACCCTGTAATGCTGGGCTGGGAGATCTAGATTGGTGCCAATTTTTCCATAACAACTAAGGGTAAGAAATGGCAAGCTTTGCTGCAGCAATGAGAGCCTTTGGCCTTGCCCTGCTCAGCAAGGGGCTATTCTGGCCTCTGACTTTTTCCAATATTCATATTTTAGATTTTCACAATTTGGTACTTGTTAAAAGTAGACATGCACAAATAACCAGTGGTTAGGGGACTACCTAGAACCAAAAAGCAAGGCAGTTACCTCTTGATCTATATAGATTGCCCCCCAAACTCAAGGGGAATTCCCATTCCCATTCCCATTCTACATCGATTGTTTCCTCACCCTGCAATGTTTCCCCTTGCCATCTCAGAAGTGTCCAGCATAACCCTAACTATGGCCCTGGTAATATCCATGAGTTATCAGAATACTTTTCCTTCATCAAGGCCTTTCTTGGATACCCACAGCTGTGGGCGGGAGTTAGACCATGCTCTAATGGTAAATAAAGGGACAAAGCTGGGACACAGCTGACAGAACATGTCCTAACACTTACTTGCCAAGGAAAGGCTGGCACCCCCAACACCATGGGGGTTTGAGGGAGATAGTTTAACACAGCTTGACTCTGTTGTGCCTTATTAAAAATATATAGGAACCCAGAAAACCACATTTTTGGAAAAGCTGAACATGACTGCAAAATGATGGTGTTATTATTGCGGCTGAGTTATTCCCTGAGCTGTGCCCAGTAAGCATCCATCCAAGGAAGAAGACACACCTGCCCAGGGAACCTGTGGGTGGGAAGGCAGTGACGCCCCCCCAGCCCCAACTCTCCTGGGGCAAAGGGGACATTCATCTTCTCACCAAATGATGGGTTAAAGTGTGCTGGGATTCTTACTGAGATACTTGTCCTTGATGATTTTTGTATCGGGACATGTATCAATGTCCTTCAGGCCTAAGGAGGAAACCCTAACATAAAACTGTCTGCACTGCAATGAATTTTGTTTGGTGTACCTCTGCCCTGGAGAGTGTATGGGGAGTGGCCTTAGCCTGCTGTGGGGATTGGGCACGGGGACACAGAACGAGTCTTTTTACACACAGACTTCTCGTGTCATCTCTTCCACATGCTCCAGGAAAGCAGAAGAACCCAAGGTGCCCCCAAAAGGTTTTAAGAAGTGCCAAACTCCCAGCTGTGCATACATTTCATATTGCTGCTAAAAAGTAAATAATTACCATGTGAGAACCACAGCAACATTTGACCTTCCCCCCTCCCCCCTTAGATCCCAGTCCCACAGGCTTGTTAACTAATTTGTCTTATGTGGCAAAAGGCCTTGAACCTCAGCAACAAAAGCTTTCCCTAGTAAGCATAACCCAGTAAAGTCTTATTCTGACTATGTTTTGCAGATCATTGTTTTGCAAGTTCCTGGTGCAGCACATGCAGTGACAAACCCATGCCTCAAGCAGCTGGGCAGTAAAGGAGGCCAAGCAAATCCTTTTCAGATGCAGCAGCGAGTGCTGCTTCTTGAATCAGTCTCCCCAGACATGCACCACTGTCCCTCAGGCTGACGAAAGAGAAAACCTCTATATAACAGTGCAAGGTGTTTTGTTTGTTTTTTTGTGTGTCCTTGCACTTGTTTGATTGATTTTTAATGGGTTTTAGTCGACTGAGCTTGGGAGCCATTAACAATGTAGATGCACGAGCAGGACCAAAAGATGAGCTAATTTAGCTTGCTTCTTAATGGTGGTGTGATTATAGCACAGACATTCCTTGAAAATGTCATCTATTTTAAATTTAAAAAAAAAAAAAAAAAAAAAAAAAAAACCCTAGAAAATTGGCATTACAACCAACTGCATCCTGTTGGGAATTTTGGCTCCTGTCGAGGCAAAGAGCCATAACTAGTTTTGTCTTCTAAGCTTCAGAGGCAATAAACATCTATTTGACTAGTGATTAGGATACTTCTTTGTATTATTCTTATTCTGCTTTGTACAAGAATCTTCTGGGAAGTGCATTCAATCCCTTGAGGTCAGCATCTATCAGCAGGTACTCAGCAAGCTACCATAATCACCTATGCTACTTATTATACTTGTTAATGGTATTTGACACCTTTGCCTTCTGGCTTCAGCTGCTGCCTACACTTATTCTCTGAAAACACTGATTAAATTACCCACCTAGTAATTTTCAGGATCAGGCCAAAATTTTGAAAAACACACATTGCAATTTGATCTTGTTGTATTATCTAAACCCATTTGAAACTCTGGTTCAGCAAATCATTTAAACCATTGCTGAAGTACCATTGAGCGACTTCACAAAGAAATACTTTTTGCATATAATATTTGCTCTATGGCATTATCATGTAGCTTTCTGAAAGGAAAGTGGATTAGCTTCAAATGTTGTTGCCATTTATTATTTGTTGAGTGCTGACAGTACACTTCAATGGAACTTGAGGAAGTGCTTAAAGTTAAGCACGTTTTCAAGTACATTGCTGATCTAAGGCCAAAAAGTTAATTTGAGACCTTCTTTGTTGGAAAGTGTAGACATGATACCAAGGAAGAGAATTCTTCAATTTTCCTTTACACATGAAACACTGGTTAGCAATGTGGATCCATTTTACAAATAAAAGAGTTACAGTCACCCATTTCTCATTTTGATAGTCCAATATTGAAGAAAAAGTATATTATCTGTTCATGAATTAAGTTGAATGCAAATTTAGAAAACTGGGGACTGCCTTTGGCCAACTGGTTGACCATATATCTTTCTAGAGAGAGATTAGTGTAGAATGAAAATATACCTCCTGGGCCTTGCAAACCACATCTCAACCTGAGGAAATGTCACCTCCTCTTGGAAGGTTCTGAATTTGTCCAGATTTTTTTTTTTTTTTTTTTTTTTTTTCTGGACAGATCCCTGGGCGTTGTCAGCTTTCAGTCAATAACAAATTAAAGAACAATTTTAATAAGTTACAAACTTTTCTTTCACAGAGCTACTTATTAGAGGTACACAGATATACACAATTAGCAAAAGGAAAAATCTGGATAACCCCAAATTGCTGTATGTGGCATATGGTTTTACCATTATTATGTAAGATAGCTCTTAGTGCTCCAGCTAGCTAAGAAGACTGCTCATCACCTGCTGGGAGCAGTCCCTAAATTCATTAGTCTTGGACTGTATACTTGCCTTTTTTATTACATGTAAATATCGTGGTGTCTAGCACAACAGGACCTTATCCCTAACTGTAGCCAAGAGGCTCAATAGAAACAACAGCAACAATAATAATTTTACTTATGTGTTGCCTAAACACAATTCTTGAACATCTGTGGCTTGTCGATATTAAAGTCCAGAAGCTGTAGCCTAAGAAACATTTATTTATTTAATTTATTTATTTATTTTATTTTATTTATTTTATTTAATTAATTAATTTATTTTTTTCTTGAAGGCAATACAAGGAGACTCACTAAGGCTCCTGACAACTCTTTTGGAATGTAACAATATAAATGAGGAAGAAATATTCTATGGGGAAAAAGTGCTTAATGCAACAGTAATTATATTGCCAAATATAGCATATAGAATCTGCAGAGTGAGAGTTTCACATAAAAAGGGAAATGTAAAATTTTAGTTGGGGTGTAACTAAAATATAATATAATAGCTTGAGGAAGCATTATTTTAAGGAGTTAATATTTAATCCCTGACTAGTAGCGGAAGCACAAGAAAGGGGATAAGGGGATGTTTCCAAAATCATCAAATCATGTCTTACCATTATGTGTTTAGGTGCTGGAAAAATTATAAATAATCTATTATAATCCAAACTGAAAATACCTAAAATCGTGTAGACCCTATCTCCATCCTCCCATTTTTATATTTCTAAACTGATACTACAGAATCAAAAGCTCTGGCTTTCTGTCAGTAAAAGTAAACTTACCTTTCATTTTGTTTGAAGGTCAGTCCCGTCTCCATGACAGTGTGCTGTTAACAGGAAAGGATTTGGAAAGACTCATCTTCTCTACCCATCAGCTGAGCAATGTTCTTCTCTGCCTGTTAATTGCATTTGTTCATAGTGCTGAACCACTGAAACAAACAGAATCCTCCTTCACTCCATCAAGAAATTTGCATCTTTCCCATCTCCTTACTGCATCTTACTGCTTCTGCCCTTGGTACCTCCCTCCCTGTTTTTGCATTTTCTCATAAAGATGCATTTATTCTACTCCCATCTCTCCCAGTCTTTTCTTCTCATGTATTTCCCCTTCTCTACTATCTCTCAATGGAAACAGTTCAGGCCTATCTCACATCTCAGCTGCAATCCCCATAGTGTCTGTGCCATCCTAGTAATAGTTCTGTTCCCATCACAAAAACCTTATGGAAGAAATAGAGATCATGACTATGAGCCAGGAAGGGGAAGCTTATCTATGCATCAAGAAAATCCAATAATATTTTTGGCACAAAATGAAGTTGACTAAAACATCAGGATAGAGAGATCTGGAGAATTTGTGACCAGAAACATTTAGGGATTGAAACTATTTACGACTCCCTCTTTTTTCCTCAAAGCTTCATCTTGACACCTGCTGTAAAATTTTCCCATATTGAATGAAAATGTTCAAATTTTGAAATTGTACTGGGTCTGTCTGGGATGTTAACTTTCCCTTCAGCAGCCTATACAGTGCTGCACTCTGCACTTGTAGCTAGAACAGCAGTGGTATCACACTAGTGTTGTGTCTGCTGCTGAGAAGTGCTGGCACAGCATCAGGACTTTCTCTAGCTCTCCTAAGGGGTGGGCAAAAAAGTGAGAAAGAAACATCACCAGGGCAGCTGACCTAAATCAACCAAAGGGATATTCCATACCATATGATGTCATACTCAGCAATAAAAGGTGGAAAAAAGGAAGAAGAGGGGAGGGGTGGGCTCTCGTTGTGAAAACATGTCCTCCTCCCAAACACTGGCTATGTGCGTTGAAAACATGTCTTCCCCCCTCCTCATCTGGGGGGGGGGGGGGGGGTGAGAGAGCGGTTGTGGTGTTCAGCTGTCTAGCATGGTAAAACCACCACAGAAATACATATAGGGAAGGAAAATATTTGTTTCCTTTCTTTGACAAAATGTAGGTCTTACCCGGCAGAGGAGCAGACCTGCAACAGCAGCCAAACATTTGTCTGCTATTTCAGTCATTAATTTTGATCCTTTAACTCCTAGGCTGTTTTGATGGGTAGTATGAAAGAGGGAGATGGCTGAAAATGTCCCTTAACTGAATTACCCAGAGAAGCTGGCTCTTCTTGTGTGTGTCAGTACATGAGCAACTGCTCTTTGGTGTGGTGTTTGACATTGCAGCCATCTGCTGCCATAGAAAAGCATTTTAGCTACAGGTGCTGAATGGCAGAGGTTACCAAACCAACAAGGTTTCCACTACTAGGAGCCTGAGAGTCCCTCAAAAGATGAATATTTTATGTAGATGGTCTCACACTTTAAGAGTGTAAGTAGCAGAGTTAATTCAAATGTATTTCAGGTGATGTCAGGAACTAGTCCTTTTATATCATTTTGCCTTTTTAAAATTAACTATTCCCTATTTTTTGTGGTGATTATTTAGAATTAATTGCCATATCTTTCCAGTATAGAATGTGAATAGCAGCATCTGAAACCTGATTTAAATTGAAAGCAGAAGTTCATGGTTAAAGATCTCTTTTGGAATTCAAAATCAGATTTTAAATGCTCATTAAAGAAAACAACAATAACAAAGAAACAATGATCCTGTTTGCCAAGAAATACTTGTTGAGTGGAAGTGGCTTTAAAAGATATTGCTGCAAATGCTGCTATTTAAGAGAAATGAAAGCTAAACCAGGTCTGATACAGAGACAATTATTACAAGTTGATTGGCTAAGAAATACTAATTCTTCTTAAACCATGAAGCAGAAATTAATTGTGGGGATAAATCTGTCAATCCATCAGTTTGCAGTTTGTGTCTTAGTGGAGATTTGGCACAAAAAGTAAATTACAGTTCAGAGGGATTCAAGTTTATGTTTTTCCTTAGTATTTAGTAATGTTTTGTGGTCTTTCAAACTCAATGAAACCAAATATACTCTTGATCAGTTAGTTCATTACTAAGGAGGGTGATGGCCCTGGCAGCAGAGCTAGATAGCCTCTGTGGCCCCTGCTGCCTATAGTAGAGGCTTTCTGTCCTGGACCTAGATTCTCATCTGCCTCAGGTGCAGCTACAAAAATGCAGTGTGCAGGCACAGCACATATGTGAATGTCTTCCTTCAATTACAGCATAACTCTCTCTCACATTTTGCCTATAGAAAGCAAAATTCAGGGTACTTTATTATTTATATGTATAGGATGTTCTGTGCACACTTTTAAACTCAGGTGCAAGGTAATCCATTAAAGTCCAACTGGTTCTCAGCAGAAAAGTTTTTAAAACTCCTTATTGCCACTTTTCTGTGGTGTTCCAGGGTCAACATATTTTCTTAACAAAGCAGTACTCATTGAAAGCTGTAGACTGTACAGCATAAATCCGTAGAGTCATATAATTCCAACTTCTATATGGTATTTACTACAGAATATCTTACAGAAACGACGGAGAGAGAAATGTATAATTTCAATCCTCTAAAACCCTTATTAGTTTTTCTTCACTTTCCCATATTTCTTCTCTGAAACTTCCCCCAGTTTTGTTTTCCTACTTCATTTTTTCTTCACTGTATTTTTCCCTGTCTGTCTTACTTCTCATAGAGAATCATAGAATAATTTAGGTTGGAAAAGACCTTTAAGATCATCAAGTCCAACCACCAACCCGACCTACCTTTGATTACCAAATCTTGGCAGAGCCTGAACTTTCCCTGGGCTTCACTTGGGAAGCTCAGGCTAAAACTAACAATTGAACAAGAATGATATTGGTGCTTGGCTTGAATGCTTACAGTTTACTCAACCAAACCCAGTGTCATGCTCCTTACATGCTGACTGCATGATATTAGTCATATTTTTTCAGAGTTTTGTCATGGTTAAGTTCAGATGACAAAGAAGAAATATTTTTGTTTGGCTTGTTTCCCTAGGAAATGCAAACCATTTTATTCTTTCTAGCATTCTTTTGCATTTGTAATTTAATCTATGGTGTTAAGGTCCAACCCAATAGCTAGCTTCTTGGTACACATATGACCCAATTTCTCCTCAGCTCACAGTGAAAAACAAGCTATTCTGCAAAAGACCTCCCTTAGTTATCTGTGAACTTGTTGCTATTTTTTTCACTACATTCTAAAAATATCTTCTGCAAACATGTGATGGTTTAATTTATATTTTATTATCCAAATACTTATGGGAAGTGTTCTTTTTTTCTAAATTAACACATACCAAATAATTTATGTTATATCTCATCTCAGCAGAGAATTTCAAATAAGTCATCTTTTTATTATTCTCATAATTCAAATTAATTACATAGTTTTATTGAATCCAGTGATAGGCTCTGGGACCCATAAAGCTTTTACTGTTCTAAACAGTTTTTTTCTTAAACTTTTTTGTTGTTGTTGTTCTAAATAACATGTTAAAACAACTAAGCAAGTTGGAGAAGAAAATTAATAGCTTAACTTGGACAGTAATTAAGGAATTTATATTTCATTGATCATTGGAAGAAGCTGTTTGCCTTATAAACTTATTTATTGCTGCCAGAAACATGACTATTAACTAAATCACACTTCTTGAACCTAAATGTGCTCACTTGCTAATAAAAACTGATCTCTCCTAAAATTCTCAGTCCTGTTCATTTTAGCTTTTGAGTTAGGAAGATGAAAGTAAGGATTGAACCAGTAAATGAAAACTAGATTGGTAACTCCAAAATTATGTCAAGTTCTTGATGTTAGTGATAATTATCTAACAGACCTGCCAGATTAACTCTTAACTTTTTTTTTTTTTTTTTTTTTTTTTTTAAGAGTGCAAATAGATGGCTGCAACTTCAACTGGGCATCTACAAGTTTCCACTTCTGCATGTAGAAAGAACACTGTTTCCATGCACATTGTGACTTCTGCACATAAACTTTCTAAAAATATACCACTCCATCACATTTTAATTGGTCTCTTTTATATTTCTTCTGGAGTAAAAAGGAAAGTCTTTACTGGTTTGCAACTGAGATGTAATATCAGTTCTCTGGCACAAGGTTTCTAAGTAATCTAAGAGAAACTTTAATATTTCACTGTTTAGTTTACATGGAAAAAAAAAAAAAAAAGACAATTTTTTGTTTGTTTGTTTGTTTGTTTTTTCATCATTTTATATTTTCAAAATTTACTTCATTTTTGTAATAAGGTTTATTTCTAAGTCCAGCACAAAGCACAAAGAGCATTTGGGTCTGTGATTTTTGCTGGGCATGGAAATTATATAAAGTCCATATAATCCAGGAGGATACACCTATTTCAATAAAATATTCAGTGGACAAAATTAAAAATTACTTTAAAAATTAATCCCTTTGATACTGGTATACAGAAATTCAATATTTTGCAACTGATTTATTATTCTGATTATTTTCTTTAGAGTTTTAAAGTATCTGCTGTAAATATTTGATATTAAATATCCATACATCATATATGCTGTAAAATGTATGATTAAGCAACTGAATCAAAACAGTGCCTTGTTACTGTACTGAAATACAGTACAGTTAACACACAGTTACTAGAACACATACTAGAACACAGTTACTTAAGAACACATGTTAGTTCTGTTAACACACAGAACCAACATTTTCAACATTTGGCTTTTGTGTGTGTGTGTGTGTCTGTGTGCGTTGCATGTGTATGATTTCATTGTTGTCCTTTTTTAATGTGATTTGGAATAAAAAGAAATTTCCAGACTGCTTTGGAAGTACTTGCTGCTACTTTGTATATATTTTTAAATCTTCTATTGTGCATCAGACAAAATATTCTGTTTTTCAACTCCTCGTTCTGTTTCCATCTCCAATCTTGACCCAAAGTACCTTTGGGTCCATTTTGCTCCAGGTTATGTTTTAACAAATATAAGCAGATATAGTATCTTTCTAGAGCCTTGTAAACAGTAGATAATATGTCATTACATTTTGTTTGTCTAGTGGGTAAATAAAATTTTAATGCTATAATTTGGAAGATTATGACACAGACAAATGATATAGCTCACTTAAACAGAAAGTTAGTAGTGTAACACGAGCCACAAGTGTTTTTTTTTTTTTTTTTTTTTTTTTTTTTCCTATCCTTATACCAGGAGAATATTTGGGTTTCTTCTCTCTATTACATTCACTTTTAGAGCTTTGTGTTTTTTGTTGTTGTTGCTTTTTTGGTTTTGTTTTTCTTTTTTTTTTTATGTTTAGTAATAATCACAAGAGAATTAGTTGAAATTATGAGACATCAAACCTATGATCCCCTTGTTTGCAGTTGTCTGGAAATTGGTACTACCTTGTAAGGCATAATTTTTGGTTGGATTAATATAAAATCTAAGACTGAATGTGCAGTATCTCATTTTGACACTTCACAGTCATTAATCAATGTCACATCAACAGTCACTCTGTGTTCCCCAACATGCTGAAGCACTCTTATATTTTACAATAGCATCATTTGGCACTTCTCTCACACTGTTCAGAAACAAAGGCACTGACAAGCTGCTGTACTGTTGTATAACATCAGAATGGTTCACATTCATTGGAGAGACTCCAGAGGATACAGGGAAATAGATTTGAAGCTCTACCCATTATACCAACAAAAACACTAGGATATCACCTAATAAACAGCCAGACGTTCCAATGCAACAAAAAAAGAATTTATCTGAATCATCTTATTCACTTGGTACATTTTTATACAAAATGCAATCATCTGAGAGTCCTCATGATGTTATTTTATGTTGCATCTATCTTATTTCCATTGTTTTGTTGTTTTGTTTTGTTACCCCTGCTTATTTACTACACTTAATTCATGTTAATATAGCATCCATTATTATTAAAGGAATAATACATTTTACTTGGTCCATTTTATGCCAGGTAGGTGGATTTCCATTCTGTAGGTGGCCTAGAGATGCAGTACAACCAATATCCCTCATACGTTTTCAGAAGCACTGACAAATGCTCAACCTCTTCTGCACCCAGCTGAGGCTTCTCTAAGCCAGGGAAGTGACACTGAGAAGTGTCATCTTCTGAGGAGATCTCCCCAGCACAAGGGGACTACTCCAGGTTCATATATAAGGTAAATACAGAAAGAAAGAAAGATTTCTGGCATTATCATGTGCATGTGGTGTCAGCCACTCTGTAATGGTGGGCAATAAACTGATAGGACAAAACTACAATATAGTTAATTGTTTTTTCCTCCACCACTCTGATTTACATATCATTAACTACATTTACTTTTGATTTTAGAGATGAAATAATGCTCTGTGAATGACATGGTGGTAAACTTCTGTATGGAGCTTTGTACAAATTAAGTTAGTTTTCAATTTAAAAAATTCAACTCAGTCTTGATAATTCAAATTCAAACAAACATTGGCCTAAAACCTAAATTCTACACTTTTTTTTTTTTTTTTTAAAAAAAGGGCTTTTTAATTTCAAATTAGTAAAAACAGCAAGACTCACCTCTGTCTACCTGTCTGTCTGTCTCTGCCTCTCTCAAGCTCTTACAGGTCACCAACATTTTTTTTTTTTTTTTTCAGAATAAGTTTTCTCTTCGTTATTAAAGGGACCTGAAAAAATTAGTTTATCAATTTAAAATGATATTCCAAGGTCAACACCCTGAGAACATCCCTTGTCTCTATCCTTATCCATGAAAACTTGATATAGGTTATCATTATCATTCTTTTGTAGACCAACTGCCCAAAATGACAAAGTGGGGCTACTTCTTCTCTCCAGGACATTCCTAGAAGGAATATCCCAACAAAACAAGGGGGGAAAAGAAATCATAAGCATTATATATCTAGAGAGTGCTAAAGAAATTATCAAGAGGAAAAAAAAATAAAAAGGATGAAAACCACAGAGAGGAAACTAATGATGTATGATAAAAATATAATATATACTAGTGCCAGTACTTCTATTTACACATGTGAAGATGAGAATTGTAAAAGAAACTAATGTCTAGCTCACATAAATGTGAATAAATGACTTTGTTTTGCTTGCACTGTTTAAGTATTCTGTGGAATCCCTGCTATAAGGTCTAAAGAATTATGTTTTTAAAAATCATATTTGATAACCATAAGTATGGTGCTAATCTGCTTCATAAAGAATAAGATTTCACAAAAGATGTAGACCCATTAATCAAATAGATTTGATTTAAAAAACAAAATGCTCTAAGTATGATTTTTTCCTGGTTGTTGATTTAATTTATTGGTGAATTTGCCTGAAGCAACTGGTGCTGCTCACCTTTGGAGAAAAAATACTGGCCCATTGCTCAGATCTACTGTGACAATTTCTGTGTTCCTAGTTTAAGTTCAAAATACACTTGCATTCCCCATTTTGTCATCACTACAGGGTTAAACCCCAGAACATTCTTCTTACACAGAAATGTGTATGATATCATTTCAGATGCCGTATGTGTTTAAGTAGATTTCACACTTGAAGTGCAGCAGAATCACGTTCAGAGATGAACAGAGATTTTTTCGAAGGGTTTCATTTCCAGAGAGGTCTGTTTTTAAAACCCTAATCCAGAATATCCTGGAAAGTAGTTTTTGCATAGTTAATGTACTGCATGTGAATACATCTGCTAAGTCTGAATGCCTATATAAATCCTACCAGTAAGACTCTGAAATTGCCTAGGTGACAGAATAAATCCATACTGTACAAAAAAAATAAAAATAATAATAATAAAAAAAAAAGTTAAACTCTAGCCTCCAGCTGTCTAACCTTAGTTGCTGCATCTTGGTTACTGTGTGCATTCGTGCATTCTTGGGCTTATAACATTATCTTTTTTTCTAGATAAGAAGATCTCTTATGTTTATTTTTATGGGCCATCAATTTTCTCACAGGATAAAAATATCACAAGCTGATTAGGTATTAATGAGAGTTCATTAATATTAAGTTTTTGGCTCCAGAACCCTGAACATCTGTGGTCTTGTAACTTAGTGAATTTTGAGCACTGATAAAATCTTTCCAACAAAGCTTATTAATAAATGATTGCACTATGTAATTTATCACTGTCTGTATTATTATTTCATAGAGCTAAGGTTGCATTATAAATTGACTCTTCAGAAAAAGGTAAACTGATTAGTTTACTTCAGGTCTTGCCTTGCATTCTAACATATGGTTCTGCTTAAATGTGTCCATGTTTGCAACCTACAGTTGACATTTTTGGCATTCAGAATAGTGTCTTGTAATTATGCTAAGTCTAGAAAGGAGGATTAGCTTTTATAGCAGAATTCATAAAATAAAATAAAATAAAATAAAATAAAATAAAATAAAATATAAAATAAAATAATAAAAAAGAAGTTTTAGTCAAATTTATTGGCTGCAATGTGTCCTCCAGAATGCAGACGTCTGGTCTGGTGGAACTCAATAGATTTCTGTTCACTGTATGTGTGTGCACATGCACACACACACACACACACACACAGATGACCCCTTTATGAAAACATTTGTGTGCAATAAAAAGTTAAATATTTTCACACTTAATATCTGCTCCACCTCCTGTGATTATTATCAAACAAACTTCATTTGATATGTTTTGAAAACCTTTTTCTCCCCTTTTCCTCCCTCATACTTTCTTTCTTTCTCCCCCTCTGGCCCCCCCCCCCCCAAAAAAAAATACAGTGTATTGTTTTTACTGGTCGCTTGGCAATACTATTTTTTTAACACTGTCCATTATTTTTTTCCATGATTCTCACCTGATGTAGTTTTGTGGAGCAGTTTGCAAGTTCTTCATTATGGATTCAAAACTGTGTGAGTGGAAAGATGGAAAGAGGGCAAGCAGAATTCTCCTGCCGTCTGTTGTATGTAGAGACCATCACTTATCAGCCATGAAAGGCACATTCCTGATAGCTGAGTGTTGGTATGAAACTCTGACTTTTATCTCTTCGCCAAAAGGGAAAGGTTTCATTTGGGTTAGCAAACACCAGGCACCTATTTCCTTTGCAACGGCCTGCCTCAAAGTGCACTTTAATTCCTGATGATTCCCCTGGCAAATCAGCCTCGCATGTACATCCATCAAACAGATCCCTTCATCCTTGAGCATCCTCACCCTTTTTTGAACTCTCCCAGAAAAGAAATAGCCAATAGCAATCTTGCTGCTGTTCCTTGTACATTTTTAATACAAATGTCTGCATTTTGTAGTGGAGGAGAGACAAGTTGTGTTCTGTGGGATTATTGATTTTTTTATTCTTTCATCAGTTTACACTTTCAAATGTCCTTGTTAGACACTGTAGGGCAAAAACCAGGATGATTACCTTAAGTCAAGTGTGAACTACTATCTCTCCCTTTGGGAAATAATTAATATACTATTTGAAGACAAAATTTAGAGGAAAAAGATTTAAACTTTCAAGGAATAAAAGCATTATTTCACTGCTTGCATTAGAGTAGCTCTTTAGAGGAGAATGAATTCCAATTGTTACAAACAGCTACCACTTGAACTCAGGTTTTCCTTTTTAACCTTGAACAATTACCTGCAGTACTCAAGCTAGGAAGATGCCCATTTTAGGATCCCTCTATAGCCTGGAACCTCTTGGCAGCCTCTGTGTGTGAGTTTGTGCCTCTTTCTTTTGATCATCTACACAGGAAGCAAGGCTAACCTGGCTGCTAATTTAGATGCCTCACTTAGTGTCTATAATGAGGTGGGATTCATTTAGGCCATGGTTTCTAGTTGAAAATGAATGTAGAAAGATGAAAAAGCAGAAGAAAACTATATCAGGAAGGGGAGCACAAGTAACAGAGACCTCTGGTATAAAATGACATAGCATTATTTAGATTTTGCCTAACTGTAGTCATCTGGAAGGTGGGTGTCTGCTCCAATTTAAGGGTGTAGGCTCTGACAGTAATTACAGAAGAGAAACAGAGTTCAAAGTGATTTTTCCACTTGGAAGGCAGATGTTTCAGACAGGACAGGTAAACCAACTCCTCAGAGATAACTTTCTCCTGTGATGGCAGAGTTATCTTGTGCAACTGCTTCAGGCTGCCCAACTAAACTTTAGATTACTAATGTTGAGCAAGTTCATTCTTTTCCACGTGTGTTGATCCAGTATCTTCAATGAGATAAAGGAAGCTAACTGCAGGTCTTTTCAGCCTTAAACAGTATCCTGTCACTATAACTATTTTTAACATTAATTCTGTGTTAGAAGCTAATAAATTTCACCAGTACCCTTTAAGCTCTTAACTGCATATTACATGTGTTGTTTTTGTTGTTGTTTTTTTCTTTCTCTGTAACTGCTAAACATGCTTAACCATCTGTCAAGAAACAATCAAAACTGAGCAAACAAGGTGTCTGAAAGTTCAAATACATGCCTCATAGAGCTTTATGGCTTTTAACACACAGACCCGAATAATAGCATAGTAATACAGAATAAAATTTCAATGTGAAAAATTAACTAATGTGCCACACTAGGTAGTCTAATGCTCCCATTTAAAATAAAGAAACCATAAGGGAGAGAGGTTTTCTCTTCTTGTCCTCACCTGATTATACTTTTGTTGGACTATATATTTTTTAGGTTAATAGTTTTTCTAGTCATATATATTCAGGTGTCTCCTGTCCTTCCTTTCTCCTCTGTCTCCTGTGTTTCCACCTTGCTATAGTAACTATATGAATAATCAAGGTTCTGTGCTGATAACTTAATCTTCCATCGCTATTCTTCAGACATCTTCTCTGGTACCCTGTTCTGGACTTGTAAACATTCTTTGCGCACTGGTGAAGCTCCTAAACAAACACCTCAATGTCTTTTCACCCACTTTTTCTTCAACATACAGGAATCTCTCCATAGATGCTGGGATAGGCATGAGCTTGTCCTATGAGTTAACAGTTTTTTTATTCTGAGGTTTTATTGAAGAAAACCAGAATTGAGGTGGAATCTCTCTGGGCCTTCCAGGCATCATGATCATATACATAGCTAACCAGCAAAAGAAAGAAAAAAAAATTAAAAAATTAAAAAAAATAAAAGCAATATCAGTAGAGGTCTTCTGCTTCTTTAAATATTCTTCTAGGAACAGAAAATATATTAAAACAGGCAATTTCACCAAAGTTTTGCTGGCTATGTTTCTCCTAGTCTGACTCTGGCAAAAGTTGATAGGGTAGCATATTCCTAGTCAACAAACTGCAATAAAATCAACTTTTGTTTCTAAGGATTAAGACATGCAGTAGGGGTTGATGGTCAATTTGGCCTTTTCTAATTCTGCAAAGGGAAAGAACAAGAAAACTGTTACAGGAAGGTGTGCAGTGTGGGACAGATGTTCATTGCGGGTTCACAAGAACAGCAGATTTGGTTTAAGGAGCATGTTGTAACAAAGCATAGACTTTGAATGTGGAGCATTAAAACTGAAACAGAGCTAGGCTTCTAAAAGTTATGAGAATACAATGCAGTTTGGGGTAAGTTTTATTCCCGTGGCTGAAAATGAAATGTACACCAATAATTTCACACTCTGCTCTGAATTTTCAGAACCCAGATCATTTTCCTCCTGAAGAAGTTGATCTCTACTACACTTGGCTGTCTGGATTTACTGATGCGAACAAAACAGATCTAAATATGACCTTTGCAGGATGAGATCTATACTCTGTTTGTGAAACTGTGAAATTGGGCAAAAGGAACAGAAGTAGATTTGTTTTGTTCTTTTCTTGTTTGTTTGTTTCATTTTGTTTTGCTTTGCTTTAAGGCATTTTAGCTTTGGCCTTAAAATTGGTACTCTACCTGAGCCAATTGATACCTCTGCCATCAGCCAGGACATTACAGGCCTTCTGGACAAAGGAAGTTTCCATCAGCCTGTCTGAACTGTTGGAGTTACAACCTATGCATTCTGTCGTGGAGCCCTTCAGAAAAGATACAAAATAAAGAAAAATACTGTTGTGATTTTTCTTCCCTTGGCACTGGTTACTCATTTCAAAGTGGATTTGGCTTACACAAGTGCTGCACATCTCTTATAAAAAATGTGCCCTACAAACGAGGCTGGAGCTGATGGGGATCTCACTCAATCTCTCACAAGATGTAACACCCTCAGTTTACCAAGAATAGATGCAGACTAGAGCATTGATCAGATAGAGCCCAACAAAGCAGGCTAGGACATGTCATTCGTCACTTTTTGCAGTCCAAGACATGAAGTAAAGTGTTGAAAATTCACCCAAAAGCTATTTATGTGCTCTGCCACCACTTTACAAAAAGCAGCAGTTATGATACTCAAGACAACATGATCTCTGTCAATCATTTCTTTGTGTGTTCTTTGCTTTTCTCTGCTTTCCACATAGGAAAAAATATATAAAATATGCATTATTCAGCTCTGGAGGTAACTTTCTCATCAGAAACTATTCTTTGGATTTTTTTTTTTTTTTTTGAGGTTGAAGATGTAGTGATATACATGGCAAATTTTTGCCCTCTTTAAAAAACAAACAAAAAAACTTACCACCACCACCACGAAAAGAAAACAAAACCCCTAAACCAGAAATCCAGCAGATGGCAAAACAGTAGCAACATGGTTTAGAGAAGTCTGATCTTACCAATGGTATGAGATTGAATTAAGCAATTATTGGCTTTTCTGTTCAACTCTCTATTATTTTAAAATCATCTGATATAATGGAAATTCTTTGGGAACCTGATGGAGTTCTTCCCTTTGCTACATGTTGCATAATCCCCCTCCCTTCCAAAATATCCAAGTAGACCCTGAATACCTTGTGGACACCAGTGATTTTTTTCTCCTCACAACATCCCTGCAAGAAAGGAGAGAGTTATTGCTTGATTTACCTGTGGGAAAATAAGATTAAATAATTGGCTCTGAGTTGAGGGGAAATCTGTGGACGAGCTGTGACTAGCACCCAGATATCCTGAGTCACAGCCCACTGCCTCAACCACAAGCCTGCTGCTGTCAGACTTTTCTTGGTAGCAAGCCCACATTGCTGGAATATATTCCCTGCAGAAAGGCAATTAAGTATGTACTTGGCCACTTTTAAAAGAGCGGCAAGGCCACACCTCTCTGCCCAAGCCTTCTTGTTTTACTAGCAAAGCTACAGACAGCCTAGAGGCTAGCATGGAGCTATTTTTATGGTGGTTATGTCTTGCTGCAGCCCTGAAAACAAACTCATTTTACAAACAAATAAATTCAATTAAAAAAATACATTTTGACAGCAGAGGATCCCATTACTGTGGCAGGCACTCATAGTAGATAGTGTCTCTGTTGTGTAGGATGCAGAACCCTTTCCAACATCCCCAGGAAACGTCACTGACCAAAGGGCAGCTTCTACCAGGTTAACAAACAAGGTATCCTTTTCTTTTGATAACTTTCCTTGTAACATATTCTAGAGCTTTTATTTCATGGAGGACCATTTTATTTCATGGAGGACCGTTTTTGCACCATTTGATATTTGATGAAAGACTTATCCTTAGGATATGGAAATATTCATAAGATTTAATTCCCGTGAGTCTGTTTATTATTATTATTATTATTATTATTATTATTATTATTATTATTATTATTTTACAAGAGAATAGAGTAATATGCTAAATTAAATGTGTATGCTTCCCTGTTAATAGTTAGCTATGTTAATTTTTACTTCTGTGCACAACGAATTAGATATACTCCTCCAGTTGTTGTCCAGTCAAGCCTTCATATGTTGCACTGAAAATAATAGCATCTCAAAGAAAATATTTATTGTTACTAAGCCTCTTTAGACATGGAAGGTAATGTAATATCTTTTCAGTAACTGTTCAAAATATCTGAGTCTAATTGTCACACTGATCAGAGAACATTAGGGTGCCAATTTAAGCTACATTTGGTTTTAATTGACCTGGTGATTTCTCTGCTATACTTTAAGAAAAAAAAATAATGTGCATATTTCAAAAAGTTAAATATAGTCTGCACTTTTTTATTTTATTAATTGTATAGATTAATAAGTTTAGCTGTCTAACAGCTCTTTCAGTCATCCTTGCTCGAAGATCTTTTCTCAATAATCCAATTTTATAGACACAAGCAAAGACAAAATATCATTAAAAAACACAAGTGTATACATGTATATTTCATGTCTCCTGTACATTCTGTATTTGTAATCAAAGAAACGTGTGCATACAACTTACATGCAACACTTCTGCCTTCTCCAAAGCAGATCACATAAGAGAAAATATATTTAGCAAGTAATGAGTAGCCTTCCTTCACAGATAGCACAGCAACTTCCATCTGTGGTGAATTAGAGGATATTCTAAGAAAAGATCCTGCATGAGTTTTGTCAGAAGAAATTAGTTTGGTGTGCTGTAAAATCAAAACCAGAATGAAATGCAATTGTTGTTGAGTGGCTGGGTTATTCCTAATACTGCCTTGATTCCTAAAAACATGAAAAGGAACTCTGAAAAAAGAGACATCATAGTTCTGTGCAACTGTGCTCCTTCTCTGTCATAAAACAATATTAATCAGGGTTAGCCCAAGGCAGCCTAACCCAGGTCAAGGGATGATGGAACAGCACAGACAACGTTGCAAGTTGCTGAGGCAAACAGGTACATTATTTATACGACAGTGAAGTTCTGGACCCAGAGAGGTCAACAGCAAGAATATATTTCAGTTTAGTGCCATTAAAATATATTTTTCTGTAGTGCTAAGGTTTTACATGAAATATATCTTTCTAAAATCTGTCATTATATATTTCAGCCTACATTATTGCTAGATATTTCTTAAAACTCCATAGAAAGCATGTAAAATTTCTTTGTTTAGATTTCTCTAATTATGGATGTCTAATGTCATTTGGCCAATGCTCATTTGCTTTGTAGTTCAGAAACAAAAAGCTTTCAACAAACACAAAATATGAATACTGTTGCTGCTACTCATATCCCAGCTGAGGGATATAAGCACATATGAGTACAGTCTTTGCATTTACTGTAGATGCTAGTTTTAACTATTTTGAAAATATGCTTTCACTAGGGTGGAATATAATCTAAGAATTACATCCTCTACAGTCCCTTTGGGCCTGAAATTAAAATGTGCTAGCTGTTGATGCCTGTTTAAGCAGAATTATCTAGGCCCTGTATTTACCCCACAATCCTAATGTGTTTTCTCTGTGTTTCAGAATTTGTGAAGTCCCCCACCAGAGCTCAGAATTTCTCCTTTAATACTTGTAAAATTACATAGAGCAGCTGAGGACTGCAGTGAGCATATGTGTGAGTGTAGGCAGCTACAGAAAATGCTTTGACTTCAATATTAAATTAAACAGTGCAAGAGAAACAGTGCAAGAGTGTGTCATTAACATGAAGGGGATTGTTCATTTTCATCTTTAAATCAAATATATTTCCATGAACAGAGCAGCTGCAAGCTCAGGTCCCCAGAGAATATCAAATTCAAATATTTCAGATGGAAGAGATGCATTACATTGCATTACGGGAGTGATTGTCACAAGGGAAGTTGTACAGCCTTCTGGCTAAAACTAGACTTATTCTGGGATCTGTGATGAACTCTGAGCCCTGTGTCAGAAACTCAGTGTGACCTTGTCTCATCACTCTGTCTCTAGGTTCATCAGCTCTTGGTCTGCCACTTCGACACCTCCCACACCCTTTTTGGCATATCAGCTTTTTAGAAGAGAGACATAGGCCTGCAAGTAATACATATATATTTATTATTATTATTATTATTTTAAATGACAATAGCAATAACAGTTCAAACATTAATATTTAAAAGGGAAAAGCAATTTTAAATTTTATTTTAAAATAACAACAACACAAACACAAACATTTTTTTCTTTCTTTTTTTTCTTTTTTTCTTTTTTTTTTTTTTTTTTACCTGTAATTACAAGGTTGGCTGAGTGACTCCTTTTCAACAGGGCTTTATAAGTCTGTATATCTTTCACAACATAATCATGAGATATAAAGTGAAGAGAAGTAAGGGCAAAACTTTAGTTTAAATATTTTTTGCCAATGCATTTATGGAATCATTTAGTACACTAAAATCATGAGGTTTTGATTATAGTGTGTTTGCCCTTAAGAAGAAGATTATGTGAATTAGTTTGCTGATGTTTGGACAATGAGTTGAAAATATGAAATACATTAAATAATAGTTTTAAAATCAAAATTTATTGTTTCATGTATTACCTAAGCTTCTTACAGGAGTGTTAATCCTCACAAAGGTGAAAGCAGTTATAATATCACTTTGAATAAAACACAAGGATGAAAAAAAAATGTTGAAATCCTTCTGAGCTTGCTGAGAGTTTCAGCAACCTCTTAGCTGAAGTGACTCACAGTCCAGTCAGCAATACAACTGAAGTGGGATAAATACACCTTGGACAGCTTTCAATGTTTTGACTGTGTGTGGACTACAACACAACCACAACTTGGGCTTCTGAGACATATTCAGGATCCCAAAGGACCTTGAAATGTCCATAGAAAAGTCTTGCTGCTACTGCCATATTAGGAAGTGCAATAAATCTGCTTTTTTTGTATGTACGCATGTTTAATTTATACCTTTACCATGTAAATACACTGTATTCATTCAAAATTTCACCTGAGCAGGACATGCTACTCCCATGTAAACCACGTCTCCTTACAGAAAGGAAGAGAAATAAAAAAAAAAAAGAGAAAGAAAAAATAAAAAAAAAAGCCAAGACATTTTTCTCTTTGAAGACCCGCATAAGCGTGTGGTTAACTTTAGACACATGCCTGAGTTTCCAGCATGTGCTTAATGTTAAGTGCTTTGCTCAGCTGAAGTTGATGTCAGTAAGGAAGGCAAAACCTGGCCTTGAGTAAGCAAGTCAAGTTATGTTCCACTATGATGTCAGAATGGGCAGAGTTAAAATCTGCATGTGAAAGAAGCCAGTAACCAAGTACAAGCTACATCTTAATGGTGTCAGGTCAACATTTTGGATTTCAAGTTAAGATGTGGTTTCCCACACCCAACACTGCCAAGTACCACTGTTTTTATAGGAAAAAACCTAGACAGACGTCTTTCCTAGATTATTATAGAACTTGAAAAATGTTTGCTAACTGTAAGTATATGTAACTCTAAATATATAACTATAACTATATATATCATATGCAAACATATATATATATATATATATGATATACATATATATATGATATATATAATAAATGGTAAACAATCTTCAGATGTCCTGCATCTGTAGTGTTTGGTGTATCAGCAAGAAACTGTTCCTAAAGCATGCAACCACCAGAAATGAACCTGAGGTTTCTGAAAACATGTCTCTCTGAACACTGCTATCAGGTGATGGAAAACACGTAGAAATTACCTCATTTATCACCTTGCATTTCACCATGAATTTGGAAGGTCCTGTTCTGTTTGCAGCAGTCCAAGGAACTGGGTCTTAGAAATCAAGTAACCTCTTAGAGATATAAAATCAAACACACACACACACACACACACACACACACAAAAAAAAAAAAAAAAAAAAAAAAAAAAAAAAAGGTATTTAATTCCAAACTCTCCTGTGATTTAACACTGAAGAGATCTTGTGGTGGGAGCAGCGGAACTGCTCGGGATATGTGAGTGCAAGCTTTCCCTCTGCCACATATTTCCTGTGTGACCCAGGTATCCCTCTGCCCTCTGCATATCATGTCCAAGGGATGGTCAAGGCAGTGGTCCTCTAGCATGTCATCTGTCTGGGTGAGGGCTGTCTTCTCCTATTGCAATAAACCATATATTGGGGCTTTCATCTTAAGTGGGGACACTAAAATCTGCTGTGAAACCCTCTGTTCTCAAAACAGAGCTTCCCCCTCACAGGAAATCATCTGACATTTTGCAATTAGTTTCTGAATTCTGAACTGCGTTGAGAAGTCAAAGTGCATGGGTTTCTCACCAAATAAATATTCTATAAGTTTAAATTTGGATATCTCAAGTAATATATTTGCAATCAAAATCATCAGCTACTCTGAAATAATACTCTAAAAACTCCTTCTTGTCAGTCCAAATAGAGTCTCCAAAGTAAAGCCATTCTGAAATGATTTTTTTTTAAAAAAAAAAAAAAAAAATCTAAGCTTCCTTATGAAATTTTGTTGAGAAATATTTACAAGTTTTTATTGTGACTCTCCTCATCAGAAAATACAAACTATTTGCCCACATATATTTTTTTCTCCAGAAGAAGAAGTATAAAGTTGTTCTAATCGGAACAAAGTTCATGAGTTTATTCACAAGAATTCTAATGTAGTAAATCTGTAGTTCCAGAAGCTGTGCTAAAACAAGACTCTTGTAACCATAATTAGTTTGGCAGTTTTAGAACATTAAACAGCATTCTAGTATGTACGTGACAATGTACATACTTTGTCCAACTTTATCTGACCTTCTGGGGTGTGACTTGTTTACAACCTGTAAGAATATTTTATATTACGTGTCTTCTCTAATATTGCCTTATTGCCTTGCTCAAAGTGGATGAATGTTCATAATGTTCATCCTCTTGGCTAGCATAGAGACACTCCTAGAAATCTTAATACTCCTAGAAAGTTTGCACAGGGAACTGAATTTTTGATAATTGATGCCAGATCTTGATCCATCTCGCTTAGCTTTATAATCTAAAAGTGGTATGTCTAGTCTAAATTACTCATCTAGTCTCCCTCAATAATTAATGAGCAGACACATATACCTACAAAGAGGTATTTGTCCCATACAAAAATAGCTGGTATAAACTATACTCTGGTCATGCCAGTCTTTTTTGACTACATAACATTAAATTAGAAGTCTAATTTCCACATGGTTAAAATTAGGAGAGATAAAAATAATCTTCAGTCCCCAGTCTGTGTAAACATAAAATGTAAGCACTAGGGGAGAGAAAGCAATAAGGGGCTGTGCACAGTAGATTTTCTCTGGGTATTTTCTGTGGTGAACGTGTACCAATAGGGTCTACTTTTTCTGCACTCAGTACATCAATATGTTTACAATGTTGAAGGGACTGTGCATTGAAATCCCTGGAAAAAGGTGCAAGTGGTTGCTACTGAGAAGGCAAAGGATTAAGTTCTTTGTGCCATGCTATGAACATACTATGTAGCTTCTACTATTAAAAAACTCTGCCCTTCATTGTATTTCTCCAGCTCAGGTGGTAGCTTACAGCCTTTTTTGCTCCTTACCTGGTAGTTCAAGGGTTTCTTTGAAAATAAACCCACTGCAATTCACTGGCAATTTTACAAGATCCACAGTATGTCCCCATTCATTATAAACAGCTGAAGTGAATCACTACCTATAAACATGGATTGTAATATAATAGTAGTAAACAATCATAGATAAAGTAATTTTCACTTTATGCTGAACAACTGATGTTCTTCCTACTTCAGAAAATAATTTTCTTTAGATACACTAATTAAGGTTTACCAAATGAACTTGGAAGTTAGCCACACCAATTCCAATGATTTTACTATTTTATTTTAAAAAGAGCACTTGAAGATACTTCTCACATCTGTTATTCTCTTCTCTGCTCCTCCTGATCTCCAGTGTGAGTAACCACTTCAGAGTTTCACTTCATCAGATTCTACTTCCATAACAAATGGAAATATTTGTAATTTCTTTCAGCAATTTGGATATCCCACCTTTAAGTGTTAGTTGAATGTCCATTTTTTCCTTTAATAAGGGGAAGTAAAAATCTCCATCCCTGTATTTATTTCTATTTTTCTCTTCCATTTCTATAACACTGTTTGGAATGCTGAGTGCTTTATGCCCAGAGTATTAAAAGTAATGGAGTACCAAGAGGATTTCTGTGGTTTCCCTCTTCCCAGATGAAATCTATTTTGAACAAACTTCTAACATTTTGATTTTATGAAGCTTTCAAACCATGGTAGAATTTAAATATGGGTGGGGAAAAAAATTATACATTTAAACACAAAATAAGACCAAAATGTTAGTCCTTTAAACAGAACAAAGTCATAGAAGATTAAGATGAAAACATTATGATTAGTATTCATTGTTCTTAACCAAATACTTATCCTTTTTCTACATACAATTTCTTCAAAACTTATCTATCTGTCATCACGTCCAAAACTCTTTAACCTTAGAAAATATCTTATTCAGGTTTTTAAACTCTCTGTTCTGGCTACATCAAATACAATTTTGGTAACGTTTTTATCTATTTGCTATTGCAAGGTGCAGCACAGAGCATATGAGGAAAAGACAGAAAGGAGAAAACAGCTTTATTCTGCTCATTCCACTCCATGTGTTTGCTGCAACATCACCCTCAAGTGTGTCTCTCCTGTTCCTTCCATGACAATGCTCAAGCTGTAAGATCTATCAGGGACTGCCTTCATTCATATCCTTCTGATCCACCTAAGACATTCCATCCCTGATCTTTGATTAGAGGTTCTTGGTCCTCAGCTGGAATAATTACTACCATGAAAATGGGTCCTGCAGGGCATCCTTGCAGTGATTGCTACCTCTCTACAATAAATAGAGTGGAAAGGCATTTAAGCCACTGGGTTCTCCTCATCTTTCCTGTGTGGCTGAGAAAATAATGGAGAAGAATTCAGGTTTTCTTCAGCCACAGAATAGTTGGGGACAGGTTGAAGAATGAAAGCAGTTTTTTTTTTTGTTTGTTTGTTTTTTTTTTTTAATTGAGACAGGAATGTTAAGGAATATTGATGGAAAAGAATTAATGAGATGATAATGATTAATGAAATAAAGATTAATAAGATAGTATATGAATGGAAGCTGTCAAACTAAAAAAAAAAGTTTGAATACTAGAACAGAATAATAATAAAACATTGAAGTGTACAGCTTTAAAAGTGACTATACTCAGTATCCAAGGAACAAGAAATCAGCTTCAGGAAGCAGATTAATGCTTCAGCTCAATAAACTGTGCTGGTTTACTGGCTGAGAACTTGGACATCTACATCCACAATTAATGATGACTCAGGAATTTGGCTTGCAAGGAGGGAAGTTTATGTGGAAGACAAGGAAAATGATTCAGTGAAGTGACACACTATCTAACAAGAGAGTTAAATGCTTACTTGTCAGTGGGTAATTCCTGCAAACTTCCAATGACAGAGTTTAGCTTCCTGGAAGCCATTTCCTCCTGGATTTTGTACAATTCCACATGGGCAGACTGCTCACAGGAGTGCCTGATGGTGTTTGTTGTCATCTCAGATCAACTGTATGCTAATATAATGTTTAATAGGCATCAATCCATTCTTTGAGGGTAATTGGGTGGATATAAGGATATGTAGTTGAAATTTTTCAGGGGCCAGCTTTTTGCAGTGTTCTATCTTATTATTTCTTGGTTGACTTCATGAGAAATATTGCTTATTTTAGATTATTTTTCTTTAGAAAAAGCAAGCAACAACAACAGAAAACAAACAACAAAACAAAACAAACAAACAAAAAAAACACCATCCATGACTTAATTTCTCTCATTCGCTGCTCAGGCTCACTTCTACAGTACCCCTAGTACCAGTTTGGCCAGATATTGCGTCAGGAGAAGTGGAGGCAAAAGGGGATTTAACTGGAAGCAAAGTTTTGCAATAACCTCTGCAATATCTTAAAATAAAATTTATCTTGTCCTTGATGCTGGATATTCTGACAGGACCCTGAAAATTCCTGCCACTGCTGCAGTTAAGAAAAAAAATTTCCAGTCAACAGCACAGCTCAATATTAGGGTGCTCTTCCCAGGTTTCTGCAAGGACTATGGGAGAGTGCAGGAAGACGGAGCAAAGCAGCATCATTGCCAGCTTGGACAACTTCTTTCCTCTAGAAATAGTTATTCCACCACCAGAAACCAATATTGACATTTTGCAAGTATCTACAACTCAAGCTTTTTAATATGGGAAATATTTGGTTTGGCTTTTATTGTTGTTGTTGTCATTGTTATTGTTATTATTATTTATTATTAAAAGAAAGGAAGACACAGGAAAGAAAGCAACTGACAGCAGCTCAGAGGTAACATCTATAACATATAGAAGCCTGTTTGAAAAGCGTGTGTATGTTGGCACTGATGTCTAACACACATCATAAGGGCAGATTGGAAAAATCAACTTTGACTCCATGCTGACGTTCTGCAGATTGCTGGAAGGCTGTTTTCATAAACAGAAGGCTTGAGGCAGTAGCGATATCCATCTATTTTCTGTTCCTCTTTTTTTTTTTTTTTTTTTTTTTTCTCAGGCTTCCAGACAGTGTCGTAAAACTCATGAAATGGAAGGTGTTTATATTCCTAAATGTTCTGCACAACAACTGAAGTCTAATGACTGAGTAACAATTAAATTGGCATGCATACTGCTTTCAACAGCAGCTGCCAATGCTTCCTAATTTCTTCTACTGGGGAAAAATTTGTTAAGTTAGCAGTAAAATTAGGACTTTCTCTATACTGTTAAGGATTAAAAAGTATCATATTAAGATAAAATAAGATTAGAGTTTGCTAGAAGGATGAAATCAGCCATGTGAAAGAAATTCACAATTAGGGTTTTGTTACAAAGAAGTGAGAATTATAGAAAAAAATAAATAAATGAAAAGATGGAAGTTTCTACCAAGTTCACCAAAAATACCTTGATTTTTTAATGCTCAATAATGTACTATATTTCTATGTCCCTTTTTACTCATTTTGGGTCTGCTAGCTGCTTAAACTAAGACAACAAATAAAAATATTCTATTTATACCTGCATACACCTTCACTAAGTTGTAAAAGGTAATTTCTTTGCTTAAATATTTTTCCTTATGCCTTTTTTTTTTTTCATTTTGGTGATGTCACTCTGGAAAAAGTTGAAACCTAAAAACTCTTCTCATTCTAAAATAAGAATTTTCACATACTGTTTATCAGTGTATTAAACTGACATCATTTCCACTTCCATGGAAAAGTTGTCAGAATTGCTTACTTTTCCATGTAAGCGAGTCTTTACTCTACAATCCAGGAATCCAGCTCTTATTGCAAGAAAGAAATGGCTCTATCTGAAATAAGAAATTCTGCAGATAACTTTTACCATAGCCATTAACGCAGCTGCTTAAGCTTGCAAAATTCAGTCTGTAACTCTAATGAGGTTAGAAGAATTAAAAGAATTAAGTTGTGTAGGGTAAGATTCATCTTTTCTGTTATCATTTAAAAGTGAAGTATCTAGCCTAGCTAGTCATCTAAGTGCTGTCTGTAGTCTGTGGAGAAAGATGGGCAGTCCTCCAGGCAGTGAGTCATCCTGCTTGTCTGGGACAACTTTTTTAGGGTGGGCTGGAACATCCTCTGCACTTGAATCTCTCTTCTGACTAGGGACACAACCTCTGTACAAGACTTAGCTACACACCTGTGTTTAAAGTGACTAAATACAAGTAGGAAAATGTTATGTTAGATCTAAATTTTAGAGAAATGGGTAGATGAATACACATTGATGGTTATTAATTCTGTAATAATCATATATCTATACTATGTAATACATAAAATAACATGTAGTAACTAATTACATAAGTAAGAATGTCCCCATGAACAGAGATAGTTGTCTCATTGTTTGTTGTTTTTCCCAACCAAGCTGAAGGTACTCCACATCATAGGCAGTTTCCCATATTTTAGGTATCTGGATCTAAAAGCATGGCTTTCCTTTCAAGTTTTGTAGGATTAAGCTCTGTGTAATGGATTTGCTGAAGTCTATCTTTGACATTTCTATTTTTGAGTTAGAAAACCATCACAGAGGAGATGAATTCTTAGTCACTTGCTTTACGTTTCCAGAGATCTCATCTCTGCTGGAATCTATGACATTCAACACATTTGTAAATGTTGCAGAAAAGAGAGTACGTATGGAGCTAATAAAACTGTAAATAACATTGAGATACTGAATGGTAAAATGGCATGAATGCATATATGTATGCAGGAGAAGCGAACAGACCTCCTTATACATACACAGTGACTGCTATAATTTAGCCAAGGATGGAGATCACAGAATCACAGAATTTCTAGGTTGGAAGAGACCTCAAGATCATCGAGTCCAACCTCTAACCTAACACTAACAGTCCCCACTAAACCATATCCCTAAGCTCTACATCTAAATGTCTTTTAAACACCTCCAGGGATGGTGACTCCACCACTTCCCTGGGCAGCCCGTTCCAATGTCTAACAACCCTTTTGGTAAAGAAGTTCTTCCTAACATCCAACCTAAAACTCCCCTGGCGCAACTTAAGCCCATGCCCCCTCATCCTGTCACCAGGCACGTGGGAGAACAGACCAACCCCCACCTCACTACAGCCTCCCTTGAGGTACCTGTAGAGAGCGATAAGGTCACCCCTGAGCCTCCTTTTCTCCAGGCTGAACAAGCCCAGCTTCCTCAGCCGCTCCTCATAGGACTTGTTCTCCAGACCCCTCACCAGCTTTGTTGCCCTTCTCTGGACTCGCTCAAGCACCTCGATGTCCTTCTTGTAGCGAGGGGCCCAAAACTGAACACAGTATTTGAGGTGCGGTCTCACCAGAGCCGAGTACAGCAGGACAATCACCTCCCTAGCCCTGCTAGCCACGCTGTTTCTTATACAGGCCAGGATGCTGTTGGCCTTCTTGGCTGCCTGAGCACACTGCTGGCTCATATTCAGCTATCAACCATCACTCCCAGGTCCTTCTCTGCCTGGCAGCTCTCCAACCACTCATCTCCCAGCCTGTAGCTCTGCTTGGGGTTATTGCGCCCCAGGTGCAGGACCCGGCACTTGGCCTTGTTGAACTTCATGCAGTTGACCTCAGCCCATTGGTGCAGCCTATCCAGATCCTCCTGCAGAGCCTTCCTACCCTTGAGCAGATCGACACACGCACCTAACTTGGTGTCATCTGCAAAATGCATCAGTCACTAGAAGCATGGATTCAGTTTTCAACTGTAGCCAAAGAAGCAAAGAAAAGCTTGGGAATTAAAGGAGAAGAAAGCAGAAAATATCATTGTATTCCCATATACATCCTTTTGCTTACATGTCAAACACCGTGTGGACAAGTAGTCATTTTTTTTTCAAGATGATAAAAGCAATGGAACATTCAGAAAAGCAACAAATATGATCAAAGGTGATTTCTATAAGACGGGTGGCTAGAAGAGGTAGGAAAAAAGTGCATGTGAAACGCATCATAGCTAAATAAAATCATGACATTGTGAAGAAGGTGACTGGAGAACAGTAGCAGAAGAAACCAAGGGGCTCCCAGGTGGCAGGTTAAAAACAAAGGAAATAAAAGCAAAAGAAATGAGTTATGGAACTCACTGTGTGTCATGATGTAGTGGGGCTCAAAATTATAAACAGAGGGGAAAGAAACATAAGAAAATGTCAGAGAGAACAGATCTTCCAGGGACTGCTACAATGAGGGTCTATATATAACTTCCAGCTCAAAAATTCTTGGTTGCCAAAAGCTAATTCACAAAGAATCAATATATAGAGCCTCCTTTTTTGATACTTTTTTCTTTCATGCTTCTGTAAAAAGTATTTGTTTCACTAATTCTCACAGGATGAATGAATATAAACCTCTAATTCTGCAGGTCATTAAACTTAATTGGTGTATATGATCACAGACCCATTAAAACAATTATCTTAAGATATTATTGAAAGTGAATACACAGAATTTTGAAAGTTTTTCCAAATTTCAAAATCAAACATATACATGAAGATCTGAAGACTTCAGAAGAGGTCTGCAGCAGTGATATTCTTCCCTGGTGGTATTCCTAGCCCTACAAGCATTACCCCAGAAAATATCCAAACCAGAGGAAGTGCCTGTTTTACAAATGTCTTCCATAAAGTATAAGTATTTTTTTTTAAGCATTTTACTCTAAATGTCATGCACTGTATCACATTTGGTAACTTTTAAAAGCTTCATCTGGCATTCTTGGATAAGATCTGTAGGTATCACATGGGGAAAAATTGATTTCAGCACTTATAGTTTTTATCTCTCCTCAGAAGTGATTTTTCTGAGTCAACCTCAAATACAGCACAGATACCAGTAAACACTCATGGTGTCCAAAAGTGGACACATTTTTGACTCAGTCAATTTTATCCTTAAAGGTAGCTATAGGATATTGCTACTACCAGTTGTACCATGAATTCTTGACTATGGTCTGTTGTACTTCTGTGTCCGATACATTACGTATAACCAGAGCTTCTTGTCAACTTTCAACAGAAATGACCTCATTTTACTTATTGTTTTTAGTACTTGTCAGGATAGTCCTAACATTAGACCTGAGCAAACCTAAAGGAAAATCAATCCCTCCTTAAGGTAGAAAATACACTTGAATTTCAATGTTAACAAAACTTGGATTACTTTTCACTAAATGGTGGTATGTAAGAAATATGATCTGTTGGACCAGCCTGCCTCAAACCATGTGCTAGGTAGTTTTGTCAGGTTTTTGCTGAGTTTGAGTGTTTGGAAAGGTATGAAAGAAAAGTGCTGTACTGAGCGTGTTCACAGTCTTCAGAACAAAGTTGCATTATGTCCAGAGCTACATTTTATAAGAGCTGCATCATACTAAAGAAGTCAAAATGAATTACACCATGGTATTTTATTTAAAAGTTAAGAAATACTTTAGGCTAACTGTATAAACACAGGGCTCTCTCTTCATATAGAACTGCTTCTGCAGTTTTCTTCTTCTGTATTGGCCATTCAAATATAGATAGCTCCCTTTTCACATAGAGGCTTAATATAATAAATTTGATCTGTTTTTACATCATCAAGTTATAGACTTTTGAAAAATCCCTTATCAGTATGCTGTATATATATATATATATATATATATATAGCATAGTATGATAGTATGGGAATTAGTCTCACATATATATTACCAGTGGCATGTGTGTACATAAAAGCCATCTATAGTTGCTCATACACCATGATCCCAGGAATGCACAATTTCCTAGAGATTTTAAAGAAATCTCTACTTTTAAAGGGAAATTTTGCTCTTCAAAGTTTTAGTTTGAACTAGAACTCTTCTAGTTCATAATAAATTAGGGATAACAGTTAGGGATATAAATAAGAAATCAAAAGTTAAGTTTAGAAATAGTTGGGTAAAAAAAACTGAACTATGCAATTTATACTGTCGTGTTTAGAATAAGACAGAAAAAAAAATGTGTTGAGAAAGTTTCCTCTCCCTCTACTAGGTTATGCCAATCCACTGTCATATGGTGTGTCCATAGCTATGAAAATACAGACCCTGCACCCAGGCTGAGGCCACCTCTTTGTGTTGTGCAGCTCACTACACTTAAGCTTTTGATGCTTCAAAGTTCCTGCAGGTCATTGGCTTGGTTCTTGTCAATGCTTAAGAAGTGTAACCATATCTTCTCCTACATCTCATAGATAAGAGGCCCTCCCTCCTTTACATTTGAGCCTGTAATTTAGGCCAATCTCATATATTTGCAGATGGTCCTTTTGCTTCTGTTGGCAGTCAACTTATTCCATCTCCACTATGCATCTTCCTTTTGAGTTAAATTAATTATGTATAGAAATATATCATCTTCTTTCCTCCTATATATATATTCTCATAATAAATAATTTTTATTTCTATTTAATGGGAACAAAATCCCACAAGAACCTTTGCGAGTGTATCTATCTGTATTTCATATCTATCTCTATACTTATGTCCACATACAATAGTGTATATTCATAAATGTATATATTCTCTCTATATATGGGCATGTGTGTATGCATACAAATATGTCTGTCTATCTTAAGTTCCAGATGTCTTATGGGTTTTTGGTATACATGTACAATGTATGATTTTTCAAAATCTTATCATATGATCATATCAAAATGAAATTTCCTTCCCATGCTAAAAGAAGAGGTTCAAGGTTATCAAGGTTAGTTGTTATGAGGTACTTCAGCTCAAGACCTGATTATCCAGAAAAAAAAAAAAAAAAAAAAGGATGAAAGGATAGTAAATACATTTGTTTTCAATTCATCAAAATATAATAGAATATCTTTAATTGAAACTTTTCCAAAAGGCCAATTCACAATTAAATTTCAATATAAATTCAATTAAATTCAATTAAAAAAAATAAATGAATTTAATTAAAATTATTAAAATGTATGGTGGTTGGAATAAATGTAACCACAGCACTTACTCTAGCTTTGACTATAATTATTGTTTATACAGCCTATTTGTAATACATCAAAACATTTTCTGGAGTTACAGACTAAAGGTATTACTGAAATGTAGCCAAGTCTGTGGTGGCATACATCACCTGTTGTAACAGTGCATTATATAGCAGTGCATGGAGATTTGTGTGCTGATGCTTGTGGAGGATATGCTCATAGGCATACACATATATATGTATGATTTTATGTTATTATTATTATTAAGTTTGCATTTTCTATATGCATGTAATGTAATTTTAATTGAAAGCCCAATTACACTGAAGTGAAAGCCTGCTTATTAATTGACAATAGGCCTCAGCTAAGTAGCAACAAAAGAAGTGTTTTGTTTGGCAGCCTTTGTTTAAAAGGTCCTTTTGAAAACTCTTTAAGAATACTATGAATAGAGACTGAACAAACCTTTAATCCTCTTCAGGTCACACATGTGCTGAAGTGAATAATAGTGTGAGGTCTTTTTCACCTTTTGAGTTCTTTTAAGCCAGTAATGTAACTTGAAATGAGATAAAGAAAAGGCCTAAGAAAGTTTGAAAAAAAAAAGCAAAAAACAAAAAAAGTATACAATTTTTCCTTATTTATTTGTCTGCAATAATCTCAAAGATGCATTCCATGCAGAACTGCATAAATACCCAATCGTTATGATTTCATTCATAATTTGCTCAGCTTCTGAAAGTTATTTCCCTTTCAAATGTATTTAGAACCTTAGAACTTTTTTTAAAAAAAAAAATAAATAAATAAATTAATGCTCCTGTTCCTTTGTGTGTATCAGTGTGATAATCTTTCCTTCGTGCTACAGTCCCTTTTTCCTATTCAACACTAGACTGCACACGATAATTAAACCTTGGGGGCTTGGAGATTTTGGACTAAAGCTTAAAGAAATGCAGTAGTGAGGCCTCTTCTCCCTCTATCTTTCACCACTTGCTGGGGGGATTTTCTTTAGTTACACATGGCTTCACAGGTAAACAAGCTTGAAAAAAAAATAATCACAAGCAGGAATTGAATTAACACCTTAGTGTTGCTCATAATGAACCAGTTTGCTTAATTAGATGATTGAAAAAAAAAAATGTCCTAAAATATGACAGGCCAGAGACTGAAGTCTTTATTCAGGCAGAAGCCCATAGTGTTACACTGGAACATTTACAAGAGCAAGATCTTCCCAGCAAGGACTAAAACCTCGACATGAAAACACTGAGTTCAATCCAGGTTAAGGTTTTTTTTTTTTTTTTTTTTTTTTTCATATATGAAGAAATCTATACGTTCTTTTGTTTATAAGTGAAACACTTAAGTATCTTCCTGACTTTGTAGGCAAGGTTATGGAAATATTTGCTAAGATAGAGGTCTGTAAATACTGAGCAATAAATTTGCTTCTGAACTAGGTGAAAATAGATGACAAATTATCTCAATGCCCACAGGAAGGAGGCATTGAGATAGTGCTAACACCCCAATCAAGGGCACCCCAAGATGCTCACAGCCATCACTCAGGCATCACTCAGCAGAGAAACAAGGGAGGATGAAGGATAGAATAGTGTTTGAAACATGTCTCCAACACTTGACTTGTTTGAGGCTCAATTCATTTTAAAATAAAAGTGAGTGTTTGAGCCTTGTGTTGTTCTTTGGATTCCTTCACTTTCCTACTAGCTTCATCCTTATGAAGGCATTTCTGATCAGAGAGAAAACACAATGTCCAGAGAAAAACGCTGTCTGACACAAATAGTAACAAGTCTCCATGTCCTTTCCTTTTTTTTGCACTGTGTATGAAGACATATCATAATATGAAATGCTTTTTAAGCACTCTCAAACCTTTATAGTTAACTACTGCTAACATAAATCCTAAATTGTTTTCTTTCTCAACACAGAAATCAGTATAACAGCAAAACATCAGCTGCTTCCAAAGACAAATGCATTGTTTAAATCAGAGCAAAATATTTACAAATAGGTTTCAATATTCAGGGTCTGAATTTTGCAGCATGTGTGCAAAATTTCAGTGCAACTCTATCAGCTGCCCATTCACTTGATCACTTATGCTGAGCAATCTGGGAACCAAGTAATTGGCATTTCTCTGAGCTACTGCTCTGCTCTGATCATCTATAATCATTTCTGGACCTCCCTAAGAAAATCATGCATGGTAAAAGCAATTTTATGCATTATTCCCCCCCCCCCCTTTTTATTTTTATTTTTTTATTATTTTTCTTTCTGTTTCAACACCTACTGCTTTACAGAGGGACTGCATTCTTCTGCAGATGTTTATCTTTTAAGATGTTTGTATATACCACTGCTTGCCATGATCTGTGTAGAGGCAACCACCAGAACCACAAATGATTATCTCCAGTAAACATAAAAGTTGTCTGCTGTCTTAACTGTGAACATTAAGTTATAAAAGGGACAGTTGTTAAGTCGGGCTCTTCTCTTGAGGAAATTAACTTTTTATCTGAAAGACAGCTAATTTAGCTCTCACCACCTTTGCTTCCACTCCCAAGTACCTTCTTATCTTGGGTAATCAGGATGCAGGGATTCCCATTCTATCCCTCTTTATAGCTCTCTTTCAGTAGTGTTACTGTTTGAACTTCATACCCCTGGATAAAAGAGCTAGCACACCAGCTCGGGAAGCAGTTTTAAGTATGAGGTAAATATGCAAGTTACTTAACAGCCCATATATGAACTCAATTATATCCTTCATCTCGTAAGATATGAATAAAAAGATTTGGCTTTGATCTAGAATTAAGTAATCCCTACTTATAAATCAATGTACCATGGGATTTTATTAGTAGTGATAATTAGTGGTTAACATTGCAATGAATATAAGGTTGAGAAACTTTAAGAACTAGTGCCAGGTCAGGACATATTTCTCACATGTATTATCTGAATTACACAGAGGAACTTCAGATTTTTAATCAGGGAGATAAAATAGGGGTATGCAAAAGATATTTCATTAAACAGGCTACATGAAATTATTTTAAAACTAAAAGCATACACCTGGGTCTTTTTTTTTCATGAATTTATCCATTTATTTTAGTCTATTTCAAAATTAAATTTAGAATAAAAGGTGACTTGTGTACTAAAATCTTAAAGCATATGTGTACATTTTAAAAGAAATACAAGTAGGCATCAGAAGTTATTTTTCTGTAAACACTTCATATGTTCCCATGTAGAATGCAATGTCTGCATAACAACTTCTTGAATGACCAAATTCTCTCCTATTCACATAGTGTGGAACAGATGTTGTCCTGCTTTTTATTACTTTAATTTATGAATCATACTTAGGCTAAATTATGAAATTAAAGTGATAGAGAATGTTACTTAAACTTGGAATCTACTTCAGTATCTTTAAATCATTTTCCTACTTTTGTTAGAGTTATAATTTGGGTAATTTTCCCCCTTAGTTAAAAGTCAGATTTCCCATTTGCAGGTTAAAATGTATCAGATCCAAAATAGCTCACATGTGTAAAGGGCCAGCTTATAGCAAGAGCTGTGCATCTTTACAGAAACTGGAGATCCATAAATTCAACCATGCTGGAGAGATCTTTTTGTTTAAACCATCGAGCTAAACAAAATGCAATTAAGGTTAACAGGACAAAAAGCATCCCTCTTGAGATTCATAAATACACTCATGGGAGACTGGAAGTAAAGAGAAAAGACCAATATAATTCCAATTATGTCTTGTCTAAGCTGACCATTTAAACAGACAACTTTTTCTAAAGTAAATTACTTTTGTCCAGTACGTTTTTTTTTCACACTTACCAAACTTAGTGAAGTAAGTGGGAATATTTTTATAAGTAAATCAAGAAATTGTCTGCAGAAGTTTTATTCTGTTTTGAGGAAAAATTGTGATTTGTGTTTTTAACTGTATTAAAAATACTTTGGTATCTAAATAAATCTCATAAAATCTTGGTAGTGCTTTAGGAGAACACTGCTTCTTGACTTTCTGGAGAAAGTAAACCTGGAGAAATTTGGAAGATATTAACAATACATATACAAAACTATAAAAATAATTATTACTGAAATCATCTCCTTTGTAGATAACATCTTAACATTTTTTTAGGATCTTAAATTCTAACATGTGAAACATTTGGTAAATTCATTTACTTTGCTATTGATTTCTTTGCCTAGTTGTCACTTAGCTTATTTCAATTCAGCATACCACATCACACATTATTTGATTTTCAAAAAGTACTGTAATAAAAGCCCTAACAATCTTACACCCATACGAATTAAATTTATTCTGATTTTTAAATATGTTCATGCCATCATAGGCCAGAATGATGGCTTTTAGCAATGAAATAACCACCAGGAGAGGAATTTGAAATGACAGAAATACCAATTCTCTTCCCTCAAGCTTGGAAGGAAAGGAGGAAGGACTCAGCTTCAAAACAGCGCTGGGTCAGAGCCAAGTGGCTGCCAGAGTATGTTACCACTAGGGTAGTGGAAATCTCAAATTCATTTGAGATGCTTAGTTAAAATAACATGAACCACACATCTGCCCAGGTCGGCAAAGATTACAGAACTGACTACTCTTGATGGGAACCAAAATGAAGTATTCCAGGCTGTTTTTCAAGATGCATCTCCTCTTCTCAGGTCTGGCAATTATAGAAGTATATACTATAGAAATAGTATAGAAATATAGTATAGAGGACCATATGCCCTCTCATATAACAGTGTAGCCTTGTTCTCTTACGTGGGCCATACAGTAGTTTCCAAATTGATCCGTCTGTACTCCTGACATCCCTTTCCATAGAATAGTCCAGTGTAGATGTTAGGCAAGAGGATGCTTCACAACTTTCTGGATTTTTGACATAGGTAGATTCATAAATTTATAACTGCAAATATTTGTGTCTTTGAGCTATACACAACCAAAGTATTATAATATGTAAAAAAATTATTTACTATGCTTATTGTGAAAATAGCAGGTAATATGAAACAGTTCCTTTCTAAACAGAAGAACCTGTTTGTAAATCAGTGACACAGCTGGAATGGCATTATTATTTTAATTGAAGTACTGCCACATTTACAGCTGTGTAACTTATTTGTTACTTCAGATTGAATGAGTATAGATCAGAGCTGTATTTAGTGTTATATTTGTGAAATATGCAACAGAATGTTTCTAACTATCCACTGAATTTCTAAACTCATTTTCACCTCTTAATATCCTCAGGTTATATAGCATAAGATGTGTCCAAAAACTGGATAATTACTCTGCATCTTCAAGGTTCCATAATTTTTATTTCCTTTTTCTTTCCCCTCACTTTTGCCATTTAGGCATTTTTTTCCTTTTTCCTGATGGGTCAGCATTTCCAATACATATTTATTAGGAAAATAAGCATCACTTAGAGAAATTTAGAGGGAAGAGGGGCTTCTTTTATTTCTTCTGAATACAATCAGTCAGTCACTTTGTTCCAGCTGCAGTGTCTGCTTAAGCAATCTGCCATTTACTTAATTTAGTTTGCAATGCTCTGGTGAAGAGTAGGGGTATGGATCTCAACTTATGAGATTCCCATGGTTATCAAATCATTACCACACACAGGCAGATGGATTATAGAATACCCTAACTATTTTCTTTAAAATAATAATAATAATAAAAATAGGACTTGTACTGTTTTTTGGTTGGTTGGTTGGTTGGTTGGTTTGCTGCTTCTTTGGGCAAATTAACTACTTTATTTTCAAGCTGCCGTTACTTCAGAAATATGTCACACGTGTTGACCAACACAAACAAATCCTGCAGAGCAGTGCATCTTTGCAGATACATTGTTAACAGAGGACACTAGGAAGAAATCCTGGGTGTCAGTATAAAACATGTGCTGTGCAGTTTATTTTCATTCAGAACAACCCCCCATACAAGACTCAATTCTCAAAATGGCATTCATCATACAGTTTTTGCAATTGACTCGCCTTCTGTAATAAATACATAAATAAATAAGCCTAATCTTACTTTTTTACTCAAAAAGTCCTTAATCTCCCTAAACAGGTAGAAATTGACTTCTGCTGAATGGGCTACTCACCTGAGTACTTGTACATACGCAATTCCTCCTGAAGCTGATGATTCACCCAGATGCCCAGAGGTGACAGAGGCAAATCTGTGCTGTAACAGATACACATCCACATGAATTCAGGCTGCCACAACTCCAGCTACACTTGCATTTCTCCTACTGTCTCCTTCATCCCTCCTTGACTGTAATTTTTGTTGAAGAAATTTGGTCATGAACATACTGTGAGGAAAAGTATCTCCGATCTCTCAAACACACATATGCTCAGTAATATATTGAACATGTGTGAAGAAAGATAAGAGAAACTTTCACTGCAGGTACATGCACTCACACTCACAGGAAACATATCAAAGTTAAGAGGAGCATCTTTTAGTCTTTTATTTGGTCAGAGATCTTTTGGGAGTAAGGGAGAAGACAGGATCTGGACTAGGAGGACTGGTCTCCAAAGGCTGAGCATTTTTGAATGAGAAAATAACAAAACAGGTTAGATAGGAGACTGAAATCTACAGAGAAACATCTCTAAATATACAAAAGGTAAACAGACCATTGAAAAATCTGTCATTCTCTTCAGTCCCATGTAGGTTCAGACCACCTGAAAGAAAGCTTGAATATTCTGCCATTTACACACATTTTCTATGACTGATAGATATGTTGATAGACAGGAAAGGCTAAAAATAATTCAAACCGTGCTGTCATTTGGGACATATTTCACACCTGAGAACCAAAACACCTTGTTCAAGATATAATTTCCCAGATGACATTATTTTTAATCATTTCTTTTGCTCACTTTTCATCCTCTGTGTTTAGGTTTTCAAGGCTTGGAATTTTTTAATATAAGAACAAAAGAACAGTGTAGCACTTTTGGGAAGAGCAGAGCAGAGACTTTAGGCACAGATGAATACTCAATAGATTACAAGATTGCATATTTCCTCTGTGTACCACCATTTCCTCTCTAAGAATATAGCAAAATGTTCACTAAAAAATTTTGTTCACCAAAATTATTTCTAGCTATACCTTGTAATGAACAGAGAACTGTTCTGGTAAGTACAGCTGCACTGAAGAGCTGCACTCCCATTTGCAGTGAAAGGATGAAAACCACATGCAGTAATTCAATTGTTGTAAGAATAAGGTATGTTTTCAAATCCTGAAAGGATCAAACCTTTCCTATAACACATAAAAGTAAATATATATATATATACATAAACACGTGAATATATATATATATGTATATATATATACATATACACACATATACCCCTCTATTGAGGAGTATAATTCATTTAAAATCAGTAGAACTACAAACTTTTGTATATGTGACAATCTGGTCCCTGTGCTAGATTCTATTTAATTCTACCAGTACTTTGTATACAAAGTGATATGTTTAAACTACAAGCAATTTTACACTATGTAATAAATATCACAGCTAAAAACACAAATAATGGTAAAGGGATAAAGAAAGCACTATGTCCTGGGACTGAGATATTCATTAGCTGAGCCTGAATACAAACAAAATTTAAGTGTCTATGTAACATGTACATGCTACTTTTACATGTATGTAATCTTGCAGTTTTTATTACAGAATTCATTCACAGTAAATGGAAAAGTTGATTATGTTTCTTACTAAGGCATACAAAAAATCTAAAATTGGAATCAGTGATAAGAATTGATTATCTTTGGTTATCATGTATGCTTTTTTCTTTTAATTTTCCACAATAGACATAGTTTATGTGAACAGATTACTTCTACATGACATACACATGCGGTAGTGGAAGGGTCACTCCTGCCATTTTTCTTTGCAGAAATTATTTTTCATTGATTCCATTTTATTTACAACAGCATAAATTAAATAAACTCAAAATTTGGCAATAGAGAAAACTGATAATTTTCCTTCAGTGTTATGATTTATTTAGATTTCACCCAACCTTTTCAAAACATTTTCTGGACTAATTTGAAAAATGGCAGGAAAAACAAGAGGACATTTATAATAAGATAACTAATACCTATTAACTATCTGTCCTACAGGAGACATGGTGTGAGACAGCAAGACGAGGTGAACAGTAAGTCCCTTCATTAATTGTTGACTTCTCTGCTCCTTGAGGCCACAGTGTGAATGCAACTACTTTGAAGCCTAATGTCTGCTACCATATGCACGATGTTTTCAGAAAAATACACGGATCTACTTTCTGACAATACACCTTACTGATGGCTAAAAAGCTGAAGCTTAGTGAGAGCTGTCAGTATCAAGAGTACCGTCATGCTCAGCTTTGCATAAACTTTTACTATAAGTTTATGTTATGATTTTGATTAATTATATTTTAGTACAATGATTCAATGATCAGGTAAAAGTAATCTGCTAATGGCTTCAGATGGGTTGTTAGCACAATGTTTGAGCACAGTCTAGCTATCAGACTTGCTCATAGTTCCCTGTGATGGTTTACGTAAACATTTCAGACACTTAGCTCTTTCATCTACAAATCAAGATAGGATCTTCAGTATAATCATCTGACAATTGCTGGCAGCTGTTTAGTCTGTGATGGTATTACTTGAACTGAGTTATTTTTGGTCTCTGTCTTCATCTTGGTACTCAAGTAGACAGGTGTAACATCACAGAAATATGAAATCAGTCATCTTCCTTGGCCATGTACTCAGTAGAACTTTGAACTTTTCTCCTCTCAAGGGCAGGTTTTCCTAGCGCCTAGGAAAAAGTTAGGTCTGACTTTTTGTGCCTGGGGAGCCTGGTGGGAATGATATCCTCATGTACAATTTAAGTAGGCAGTTTTCCAATTCAGTAAATATATTTAGAAAATAAGTTAGTCTGACAAGATCTACATCAGTAATGACCACTGGAAGACAAAACAGCTTTATTTGCTCCCTGCCTTGTGTGGATCTGGTGGGTCACAGATTTAGGGGCCATCTATCCTGCAAAGGGAATTCATGACTGTAACACGGGGTGCGTCTTGCTAAGCCAGTAAGCATGGATAACAATGTCAGTGAAGAAATTGTGGCATGGATTTCAGGTCAGGCTAGTAAATCAAGTGTACACTTAATTGTCCATGGTGTCCCAACTAAGCAGTATGTGCTGACAAGCCTTCTTTGCTGTGGCTTAACCTCCTTACAAAAGTCAGCCTGGTTCTGTCTCTCCCTTTGACTGTAGGCTAAGATACGTGTTTCATAGAATCATAGAATAATAACATGGCTCAGGTTGGAAGGTACCTTAAAGATAATCTATTTCCAACCCCCTGCAGGGATGCCCAGTCTGGTCTTGAATACCTCCAGGATTTGTCTACATTCTATATGTCTACATGTTATTTGTCTAAATCTAAACTCAAGTCTCATCATCAACAAAAGGAAACAGGCAATCCTGGAGGGTTATTCACCTTATCTCCACAAGTGTTGGAGACTTGTGAGTTGAATCAATCTACATTTCATTGAATATAAGGGGACCATAGTTAATTGGCAGGCATAGCTTTAGATATTTAAAGTTGTGGCATAGATTTAATTGCTGGTGTGCTTCAGTCCTTGTTTCTCTATTTGGCAATTCCTTTTGCAGCTGGTTACTGGCCAGAAACATAATTTATATAGCATTTTGAATTCTATGATATATTTTATGGAGTTCAGTCTGGCAAGAATAATATGAAGATTTCTTGAGTTACAAAACAGCACTAGTCAACAGTTCAGTGATAGGGCAATTACACAAATAAAAAGTCCTGCCTTGAGTCTCTAATAGAATTTTCTGTTCAGAGATATGTTATCACCTCTGAATCAGTTTGACCTGTTCTTCTATTAATAAACTTATCATTAAAACATCCATTAGCTGATTTAGTTGGTATGCAGGAGTTTAATTAGGCAACACGACATGACAAGACTGTGTTACAGTGAGATAATGCACACTTATGTGGTGTGAAACACCAAGTGGAACCAAGTAACTTCAAAAGCCTGAGAAATGTGTTTAGCTGCAATATTGCATTGTGTGATCTTGGGAAGTGCATTAAAAGGAGAATCAGTTGAAAATACTTTAAATACTTTTTTTTTTTTTTTTTTCTATTACAAACTCTATGTAAAGAAGCTACTGAGTAGTTTTGTGGCTAATTCATGAGCTGTAATAAAAGCAGTGTTCAGTTCAAAATGTTTAGTCATTTTTGTATTTCTTAGTGGTAATTGCAATTAATAGAAAATGAAGCATCACAAACCTCACTGATGTTTGCTTGGAATATTGACGTGTCCTTCCTTCCAGGTAAAAGATATTTTTTGTGGCTTTCTTATTCTTATTAAAACACATAACACAGAATACATACAAAGGATGAAAACCAAGCAAATTCTCAAATCTCAAAAAGCTCATACAAACTTTCCTTCCTTGCCTCTCACCCTCTCACACAAAGAAGACAGGAAAGAAAAACTGCATCTTTGGAAAAAAAAAATAAAAAAAAATTGTTCTAAGTAGGGAACATTGCTGATAAGAGAACCACAATGAACTGAATCAAAAACCTTTGGACAAAACCTTTGGAACTGCTTCTTATACTCTTGAAGAAATATCCTTATATCCTCCTTTTTTTCTTTTTTTACATGTATGTCAAAATACTTTTTCTAAAAATAATAGATTTTTTTTTTGCAAAATCCCCTTGATGTAATATTTATTACATTTTACACATACTGGGCAGCAAAGCCTACAGAGATTCAACATCACAAAGTCTGACCCAGAGCCAGAGACTTTGGTTTCTAGACCTGGGAGGGTAGTAGGCTACAAGGTCATTTAAACTCCCGCTACACTTTTAACAGAAAACTTATTTCACTTTTTTTTTTTTTTTTTTTTTTTTTTTTTTTTTTTTTTTTTGTCCCTAGTTTTATAGCTAAAGGTCAGATACTTTAAAAAGTTCCTAATAGCTTCTGCTCTGACCATTTACTTCATACTTGTCCACTCAAAAGTTGCACAAGTTAAAGTTAGCTTTCCTGTAAAATCTTCCCTCTCTAGGAACCAAGCATTATAACCTTGGTGGAAATGTGAGGATGCTGGGCAACTCTGAAAAGGAATCCTGGATGGTAACTGTAAGGGGAAAGAGAAATCTGTTTTTGACTTTTGTTGTCACCTTAACATTTTCATGTATTCAGCCATGATGTGCAGAATGCAGGACCAGACCCCCCAAAATACTGCTGATGTTCAGCATCATGCTCAGCCAGGAAGGGATGTCTTCCTGCTGAAGAAGAAGCTGACCTTTTGACCTTAGCTGTTCCCACTCACATACAGATATAGAAATGTAAGCTACTCAGCATGATGCCAGTTAATTTAAATTACCTAACATCCCAAAGGGCAGTTCCCTGCTGAGGAGCCTTTTCTTTTCTTTTTCTTTTGACCTTCTAATACAGAGTAACTTTTGACAAGGATAAGTCAGATGGTCAGCTCGGGAAGTATTCAGTTTTTGTGGCCTTTGGAAGTTCGTGCAAAAGGTCACCTCAGACTATATTCTGCTGAATAAGGGATTGGAAAATTGCTAAATTATACTGAACGGCCAGATTCTCAGACCTTTTAAAATGATGTAGCTGCAGCAGTGTAGCCATTGCACTCCCCCTAATAGGGTTAAGCAGTAACCAAAACTAGATGACAGATTTTCTTCTTCATGACTGCAATTTATATAATTACTTTACATCTAAGAAACCAAGGTCATGTCAACTTGCAGAATTTGTACCATATTAACCAAATCTTTCCCTTGTTTCCCACTTGCCTATATTAGATCATGCTGTGCTACCTTGTATGACAGCACCAAATCCGGCTCTTTGGGTCATGGGGTGGAGCAGGACCTTTGCGACCCTGGTGGGAGCACCCCACAGGGCTGCCCCACAGCACCACAGCTTCTTCCCTGCACTGTGACCCTCTGTGCCAAGCCACTGCTTGGCAGATTAAAGGGCTTCAATAAACAGGAATATGCTGCAAATGTCAAAATTATGGCCATAATTGCAAGAAATATTGGATGGGAGATGTTACAGAGATTAAATGTTCAGTGAAAACTTGATAAGTCTGTTTGAATTACATATGAATAATGAAAGCAATACAAACTAAAAGGATTATGACAAGTTATATTTGCCCATGGGATCTTTGCCTAGGTATGATTGTGTCCACAATGTAAGACATATTAAAGCTTTGCTTGTGTGGGTAGAAGTAAATTTGATCAATTAGCAAATTAAATACCCCATGTGTACTGGAGACTTTCATTTATTTTGTTAGATCCTCTCAGCTCTGGGTTTTCCTCCTCTTTATTGATTTATTTATTTAGTTAGTTAGTTAGTTATTTTAGCCATTTACTCACACTTTTGTGTACACCCTGTTCCCTCTGAATTTTCATTTAAGCAACAAATCAGATTTAGATTTGCCTTAAGAACTCACCATGTCTTGATTTTCAGCCACACGTGTGTCTTTCTGTTTGTTATTAATGTGCTGAAAAGTAATTGTTTATTCTGTGTTAGTCACTCACCTGGCTCTGAGCTGGTATGGTTGGAGGGCTTTGCAAAGAAGGGTCCCCGAAGAACCATCCCTGTTGCTGCTGAGGGTCTCCAACAACTCTGGCAGAGTCCAAGCCACTGGGTAATCTGGCTGATACCTCCTAGAAGTTTGTTTGCTCTCACTGAATTCTCTGAGACAGCTAATGCTCATTGCACATGACATACAGAAAAGAACTTGACTTGTTTATATATTTATATTTTTTTTTGTTTGTTTGTTTAAGACATTATTTTATTTGTTTAAGAAAAGGTGTCTGTTTGTTTCAGGTAAATTACACAACAGTCCTGTATTTTCTTATCTGGACCTCCAAAAAGTGTTGGTTTGCATTTGGAGCTACTACACAAACAAATCCTCAGGAGCTTCAGTCAGACAGAAATTATATCTTTTTTGTTAAAAACTCATGCAATGATTTCCTCTTACTGGGCAGGTGGGAACCATTAACAGGATTTACGTATGTACAGTCTAGAAAACAGGCATAATTTTTCTGTTAGAAAAGAACTCCTCTTCCAGTATCATATTTCTCCGAATAAAATTTCTAAAAGAATGCTCTGACTGGTCAGATGAAAATATTTTGCTGTCAATTATAGCCTAAGTCATAGTTATCTAATTTCAGACTTAAAGAAGACAAATATTCACTCATTAAGTAGGTTAAAAAGGGGGAGTTGATAAGATAACCATCTGTGGCCCAGTATACACAGTTTAAAATTCTGTGCAGGGATCTTTCAGAATTTTTTGCTTGTGTCACTTGTAGAAAACTTAATCATACGCCCTAAAAGCAAATAAAACATGTGCTTTTCCCTTCTCTACTTATGGTTTTCTACCAACTGATATTCATCAGTTTGGGCACACCTGCACACCCCCTGCCCTGACTGTCTCCCATATACATTCTTTCAGAGAGTTCTTGCCTTGAAAAGACCCAGCAGGGCTGACAAGGAAAGACTGGCCCTGAGGTATTTACAGAAAAAAACTGAGGAGCCAAGTCCATGGTGGTATGTACAATTATCTATGATATTTGGTATCAAATATCATATGGTATACTTTAAATATATCTGCTGCAAAAGGTCTTCCCTCTGAAGAGGGTCCTCTGGTCTCTTGACCACGAGAGCCCTGTGTTGGCTTTGCCCATGTCTGTCCCCATTGAGACTGGACTGGCTGTGCCTCCAGCTGCATCACTTGACCCAGACCAGTTCTGGTTGCCATTTGGCACCCATATGTTTCCTCAGTTCAAAGTGCTTGAAGAAAGGTGATGACTGCATTAAACCCCCAGGACAATAGTCTGTATAACCACAGTCAGTCTAGTCTCAGAGGTAATGAACTGGTTTACTCCTAAATATAGCTCAAGAGGAACATGAATTCATAGACATACAACATGGATAGTCAAGAGACTAGTAGCCATTAGGAAAAAATAAAGGAAATAAATTTTTTGTCACTGTATTCCTACCTGTGCATTTCATCTACTAAAGTAAATCTCTTTTTGTTAATGGGGGCTCCCCAAAATCTGAGTCCCAGGGGACATAACACTTTGCAGTAGACATAATTTACCCAGGGTCAGCTGGGGATGTGCAAAAGTAAAAGCATAAGTTACTCCAGCATGAACTAATGAAGTAGGTAGCTGTGGTCAAGGATGCTATCTGCTACTCACAGATGCTATGGGTCTGCCCAGCAGGGCGCTGTAACACACACTCACCGGTGGGTTACACCACCTTGCTACACCAATTTACATGCTATATCAGAGCCCAAAACTGGCTCTGAAGTGAAGTTAAAGTTGAGTTCAAAGCAACCCATCTGCTTCCATGAGCTCCTGAGCATATAGGGTAGGACTAGAAGGGGAAATAGTGGTTTCTCTTTGAAGTCCTGCTGCTAGATAGATGCCGATTGTCTCATGTTACTGTAAACATCAAATAACTTAAAAGCCAGCTCTTAATTTAGTGAGTGGAGGACAACAGACAATGGAAAAATATTTGTCAAGGATGCGAATGACTTCTATGTAAGGCCCACACACCTAGAAGGCCAAAGAACTGTAAGAAAAATTGATTGCTAGAAATCATTTTCCAATAAAATAATTAGATACACTGACACTGGGTACTAATCAGGTTATTGGCAAGACAAATAACAAAATACTTAGGCGAGTAAATTTCATATTAAGTGGAATACAAAACATCTGCAATTCATCGACAACAAAACTCTTGATTTGATATGCATATATATGTTTATATATTTATGTACTCAGATATTCAGATATTTCAACATTCATATATTTAAATGGTTATTTATTATATAGTGAACAAATACATACTATGTAACATTATTTTACTATGATGTAACTGAAAAATTAATAAATTAATAGAAATACAATTATTTATACATACATGGCATGGGTTTTTAACCAGATTTCCCCCTTTCTTTTTCCTCTCTGATCATTGGAGTACAACAATATTATAGCAAAGACATACTCTAGAGTGATTACTTTATGACCTAAGCTCTGCAGTTCATCTATGGCTTTGGCAATTTGGAAAAAAAATATATATATATATATATATATATATATAAATCCTTGCTCCATGAGACATTTTGTGATATGTTTGGCAGCTGGGAAAGTACAGAGAAAATAAGACTGATTATGCTTGGAAGTCTGGGGTTGATCTCATGACAGATAAGATTCTTGTCTGCCTTCACTTCCTAGACTGGATGGTACTACTTGCCCCTAAATTAGCTTCACTTTATCACATGCATCACCTTAATATGTCTCAAAAAATGTAGTGGAGGATCAGTTCTCTTATTGCCATCTCCGAGGTTTCTGGAACTGTCCAAAGCCTTCTGCGTAATGATCATAGCATGGTAATATAGTGTCATGTAATGATACATAACTTATTGCATGTTATGAGTGTTCCCATGACTGTAAATTTTTCATGTAAACAACTTTATTAATATGCTAATTATTAATATGCTTTATTAATATGCTAAAACTTTATTAATAGGCTAATATGTATGTATTAGCCTTTATAAGGAAGAATTAAATAGCCTGCAAATATATTTAACTTGATATTATAGTATATGCCGTTCATTATTAGGGTCTTTTAGAAATGTCATTTTTTGGCAGGGCATGTCTATGCACCCTGATTACATGTTGGTCATTTCTCTCCTAAATATCTGACAAGAAATAACTTATTTTCCCATCAGTCTTGCTAAAATAGGTAACTGAATATACACTCAGTTTAAATAAGCAGTGACCAAAGATTTATTGCTTTGGAAAGATCCAGCTCTATTGCCATCACTTTAAACCAAAATGAGTCTCCCTGCATGCCATTCTTTCATTTTGTAAACCTAATTATTTTTCATGCTCCACCTTTTGTGGCTTACTAAGCAAGCAATTTTTCCTATTCTGAAGAAGTCTCAAAGAAGTCAATGGGTACCTGAAAATTAATATTGTTCTTGAACAGTAGGAGATTACTTAACTTTGTATAAATAGGGGAAAAAAAAAGAAAAAAGAAAAAAGAAAAAAGATATCGAATATCTAACCTATCCTTACAGGGATTTTTGATTACTACCTTATAGCATTCTATAGATACATTGTCAGTGGTATAATGTAACTACAGTATTATGAAATAAGGTTGTATAAGGATCAGTATAAAATGAAATTATACTGAATATTTTTCCATGAGGAGCAGGCTGTAAGTACTTTGTGCTTGTAAAAATCTGTCATAATGTACCATACTCAATTAGAAACACAATCTTAATGTAAAAAAAATCAGAAAAACAAAAACAAAAAAGGAAACAGAAAAAAAAACAAACAAACAAACAAAAAACACCACCTTGTTCAGCTTTTTTGTTGTTGTTGTTAAATGTTGTATTGTTTGTACTATGGTCTAAGGACTGACAAAGGTTCTAGTATTAAGTCATATACGTAAATATCAGAAACTTATTTTTATCTTTAAAATAGACTACTTCTGTTGCCAAATAATGTGCTTAATTGAATTATTTTGGTAATTTATTTGAGTGCAGAGGGATGATTTTTCTTCTGTTTTAAGCACTATGAGATTAGCGATGTTATCTACTGAATGAATTTAATTGTGGTGCTTTCCGTATCTTGAAATACAAAGTTTCTGAGGTGACCTTTGATCTTTATTAATTCTGATCTTTATCGTACTGGATAGAAAGTCTTTCCAATATATTTGAGCCTCCCAAGGACATATACTTATTATCCATGGAAAATCTCAGGCCTACATCTAGAAAAATTCCATCCCTGTGTGATGATTAAGCTATTGGCTACTGGAGTTTTACAACATTGTTTCTCTCTCTAATTATCAAACATTCACCACGCAAAAGTGCAGTTTGTCTTCTGAGAATGATGTAGTAGCAAATATAGACCAAAATGATGAGTCATTCCACTAGAATGGCCTCTGAAGACTACTACAAAAAATACACTTAATAACACTATAGAACACCTTAAATCTAATTGAAAGAGTCTTCACTACCTTTCATTTAGGTTCCACTAAGTTCTTTTATGGACACAGGTGGCTGAAATAACAGTTTTTTCCAAATCTAAAGATTTAAACTCAGATTTGATCTAAAGATTTGACTCAGATCTTTATCTCAGGCAGAAAATAATAATAATAATAATAATAATAATAATAATAATAATAATAATAA